>JAKSZP010001314.1:0-600000 GCA_022478985.1 Massospora cicadina | reverse complement strand
ATTATTATGAGATCAGACATGTAATTGGCCAATTTATATTTGTTGGATTGGGACTATTCTTAACTACAACGTTCTTTTGCCAAAGTTGAGATGGCAATTGTTCAATAATATGAGAAACAATTTTTGATATACTAAATTAAATTTAAAGTTATCAAGTGCCCTTTGAAGTTATAAGTTGCCTAATTACTACAAGATGGTAAAACATTCTTGGGATCCTCAGTGAAGATAAAATTCTACAATATATATTTGGCTCTACAATGTCTTTTAAGACAGAAAGCGTAATAATTGGCTATCTTAATAATACTGATCTCACCACTGTTGGCCAAGTTATATCTTGTAATTATACTCTTGTTGTAATGAAATGATTCGTCACATAATGTTTTTGCTTTCTTTTATTAACTCACAATCTTGTTTGTGTTGGAATCTTGCATCCTTCATTCATAAATTTCTAAAGTAACCTATTAATAAAATTGTGCACAATTATTAAGGTCATATGGCAAAAAAAATTTCACCATAACTTTATAATTTTATAGTATAAAAACGTTTTATATCTAAAAAGGTAAAATTATATATGCTTTTATTAGCATTTGGTATATTTTTTACTGGACAGTTTGATATTCATTTGATCTAATAGATTAATTAAATTTCCCAAGTATTTAGTGGACATTTGGCTAATTACCATTATTTTAGTGAGTAATATTTATTTGGCTGATTTGATAGTTTAAATGGGTTTTAAGTGGTAATAGTTTTAGGTTAATTCAGAAGGTCCAATTGGCTTTGGGTAATTAGTAGTATTTTGCTGATTCAATAGGTTTAATTACTCCTAAACTTATTGATAACCATCAACCATTATATGAACAGTATAAATAATGTTCTCTGTTAATAGTCAGCTTACCTCAAATAAATGAAGATTATTATGGGTATCTTCCAATCTCCCAAACTATTGAATCAACTTCAACCAACTATAAAACAAAATACTAAGCAACTGGTAAACAACTGTAAGCAAGTTTCTTATATAATGATTAAACTAGATAAAATTATGTAACTAAAAACATACAAAACTTACCTCTAATCAATAAAAACTTAAAATTTGTCAATTCAATATGATCTATAATGTAATAATATTTGGCATAATTGCGTTTTCAATTCAGGGGCGTTTGAGGTTGAGAAACATGCTGGAGGAATTTTCTAAGCAATAATCATTTACCCTCTTTTAGAGATACCAATTTAGGCTCCCTTTGATTTTGTTTTCTTATTCTGAATTGCTATTAATGGGTTGATCCTCACTTTGGAACTCTTACTTTGTTGATGCCAAAATAAAGCGCAAGTTTAATCTAACTTAAGTGTAAGTTTTCTACTTTTCAAATTTTAGGTTGGTCCATGAGTGTCACTCTTGAGGTACCGCCAACTTTGTGGGATTTTGCTCCCTTTCAGCCATGTATCCAATATTCCCCAATGTAACCAATTGGTCCAAAGAATATGGACATATATGCACCTCAGCCTGTAGCACTACCAGATGCCAGAGCCCTGATGAATTCAAAGTTATCCAGTAAGCTAAGCCCTTATGAATTCCCAGGTGGAAGAGGATGGATCAGCTCTAGGCTTTGATCCAAAGGTTAAGAGTTGAGGATAAGATGTGGTTTAAGTAGATTCCAAATTTGGTAAAGGGAATTTGGGTGATTCACCACCATATCTCAGCCAATTGGGTCAAGCCAACAGGTACAACCAATTTTGGCATTAGGTTATATACATATTAATATGGGATGGAGGCAACTACCAATTTAGGGCTGTGTTACTGGTGGGTGAGAACTTGAAATTTTTATTATTACTTTTGGCCTTGTTTCCATTTTCTTTACCATTTTGCTAGCTGAACTTTCATCACAGGCACTAACACCCACATATTGTCTACTACTTTTAAAATTTTTAAAGACTTGAGAGGGGGTTTAAGTTCTTTAAATTCCTTTTTACTAATTTTAGGGAAATATATCTTAGGCAAAACTTAACTTCTATGATAAAGTACATGTTTTTAAGATTTCTTTTTCAATTTGCAAACTTGCACATGCTTTTCTATTCGATTACTAAAATTAAAATCTACTCAGTATAAAAAAGTTTATTATAAAGGCTTACATTAGTTATAATTAATAAATCTATATACCAACTTTTTTGTACTTAATGTAAGCTTATTTACTATCTTTATCATACATAAAAAGTAGTATATTTAGCACTTAATATAAAATCAATAGCATATACATTAGTATAGAATTAGTTTTGATTATATGATTAAAATTTTGTTTCTAAACAAATATATAAAACTACTCTTTGTATCACTAAACTTTTCTTTCTGCTTGACACCACTCTCAAGCGATTTTTAAAAAAGAAAACAGTCATTTTTTCAACATCACATCACCATACCAATCTTACATTTCATGTCCTCAAATCCACCACCTGCTGCCCCAGTGTGGGGTAGTGGTGCTTCACCTGATAGTATTTGCTGCCCAGCAGGCAAACGTGTGCGGAATGGCTTGTCCAGTCTGCCAATTACATCAAGCCTCTATGTCCCTCCAAGGGACTTAGAATTTCATTTCGCATGAGTCCACCCAACCTGCCCCCATCCCTTAGCCCTACATTGATCCAATATTTACTTTTGCCTCCAATTATAGTACGGATGTTTCTTCTTATATGACAACAAAGCACTAATTGAGCTGTCAAAGGCCACCTTTTCACCATCTTGGTTTATTGACTTTCACCATTACAAGTGCAATTTTGATATTGGCTTTCCCACCAAAGGGTACGCGGCCGCTGCAGCAGCTATGCCCTTAATATATAAAAACACACCCATTACCACCACCCTCACATGCCTCCCTCAGTGATACTACATTTGTGGTGACCTTTTCAAACCTTCCTTCGCACCTTCCCCATCAAACAATCTATGAGGAATTGATGAAAGGGCTGTCAAAATATGACACAGACCCCATCCTCTACTTACTTGTCCCAAGCAGTGCTTAGAGACTAGTGGCACCTCAGGCAATAGCCACCATTACCCCTCAAGCCAACCATAGCCCAGCACATCCCACCGCATGCCTATATCCCATCTGCACCAGACCACTTCCTTTGGGCTCGCATCAACAACAGCCACACAGTTTTTCCCCTCTGCCATGAATTGGACCATTCCAAAAAGGTCTGTTGATACAGTTCAAAAAATCAGATACTGCCAAGACCACCCATGAGGCCACACTAACAGCTTTCAAGTGGGGATTTTGTCTTCCCCCACCCCCTTTAGCTGAGCGCATGAAAAATTAGCAAAACTCTGCAAACAAAGCCAAGCCAGCCAATTTTCTCACGATCTATCCAATCAGGGAGCAGATTTTGACCCAAATTTAAACCAAACAATTTTACGCCCCAGAAGTTACCAAACCACAACCACATCTCTCCAACTCAATCCCATTCAACCAAATTCCCTGGGACTTATTGGATGAAGTAACTGAATCTGGTAAAATTTTCCCACCTTTGGATTTTTCTGATTTATTTAAAACTGTATCTTCCTTCAGATTTTAATGCCCCATTACCACCCAAGAAATATGTCCCCAAACCCACCACTACCCCTTTCTTGAGTGATCATCAGCTTTCTGAGGCCGCAGTGGCCTCTCTTAAAAGTCGCCATCTTTATGATCACGTGGCACTATCAGTCACTGAATTTGAGAAAGGGATACATGCAATCCAATTCCCTCCAGATTTTCCTGAGGTTGAAAAAGTGGATTTCAAACAATTAATTAAACTACCACCTCCGCTGTCAAACATGTTGCTGCACTGACAGATTTTTCCCCCACCACATGTATCATAAGAGCCAATATTACAAAATTCGCCCAGATTATCAACGCACACATACAAGCCAAACACCATGTTGCCAAACTCCTGAAGGCTTTGTTCCAGGCCCAAAAATGCCAATGTAATCTCAACAATTATCTATTTCACCTTGACCCTCATCCTGTGGATGCCCCAACCCCCTTGCTCTCAGAATTGATCCGCCTCTTCAAAGGTACAGAAGAAATTCATAATATGCATGATTCCCCTCCCCCTCTGCCATAATGGGTTAAGCAGTTCACCGCTGATACACCTGGTAAGTTATTTTTCATTTTTGTTTTGGTGTCTCGCCACTCATTTAGGGCGTTTGATTTGTGTCTTTGGTTCACTTGTTTGGTTTTAATTTGGTAATGTCCATCCCCTGGTCGTCTTAATTTAAATAAATTTTATATTTTACTCTTTGTATCACATATATTTACTCATATAAAAATAGATTTAACAATAGAAATTCTAAGATATATAGAAATTAGCCTATATGCATAGTAATATAAACATTAGTAAATTAGATACATACTTTATTTTAATCTTTTTAATTAGTATTATATAACTAGAATATTGTTATTGAGAGTTTTTATAATGTAACCTAGGTTAAAGTTTTCTATTAAATAAATTTATTTATAAGAGTATACATTTTTGATTTAGATTTTTAATAAACATTTAATAAATAAACAAATAACCTAGAGTTCTCAATCCTTATATTTATTTGAGGTATGCCAACCAGGGGATGTATATTACCAATAATCAAAAAGCAAAAGAACCAAATGTAAAAATCAAACAGAATGGTAAAACAAAACAAAAAACTTTAACCAGGCAGGGAGTGGAAACTGCTAACCCTCCATGGCGAGAGTGAGGGGGTTGGGCGGCTCTTCTGAAGACATTCTCTTAATGACAAAATCATGATAATTGTAGAAACTAACTAAAGCGGAGAGCCGGGGCGTTGGAGCATCAGCTTAGTGTGGGTGGATGGCGGTGTAAAATGAGTTCTCATCCTCATCATCAAGATCAGCTGGTAGACATCTTCAACAAATTCTGCTAAGTGATGATCAGTTTTATGCAGGCTTTGGGGAGTTGGGCAAATTTGGATAAACTTTGGCTGGTGATTTTAGCAGATGTGTCAAAATCTGCTAGCTTAATGACATACAAAACAGCAGCTTCAGCATCATAAGATAATTTAAATATTTTGCTTCAAGATGCTTCAGGGAAATCAGGGGGTAGTAGAGTGTGGTCAGTCCTAGTTGGAATAAAGCCACAGAGTTCTCAATTCTCCTAAGTTTAATAGCTATAAAATATGTCTTCAAAAGTAGCTTTTTATTTCCCAAGATTGAGTTTATAGAGCATGGTTTTAGTATACTTTGTTGGCTCTAGAAAAGATCATACACACTGTCAGGATTCGCCCTACTCAGTGTTAACCTTTAATCTGAAGTTGCAACTCATTAATATTAAGTTATTTATAAATGCCAAATTGTTCTCCTCATTAAGTTGAATTGATATATTTTGATAACATAACCATACCTAGGACTATCAGGGATTATCATGATAGAATTTGAGTATTCTGATTACTGTTGATTGAAGCTGAGGGTAATTATCCTATCATTATTAATTTGTGTATTGTCATGTTACCAGCAGCTGATGCCAAGAGTTTTCAATAAGCAAGGCATTCAGCTGCCAATCATTGCTTAATAATCTATCTACCACACTTAATTGATATTTCTTCTCTACTCCACATTTAGCCTCTTTACTTTTAATGATGTGAGGCTTTATAAAATAAACTATAATTTCTATTACCATTAGTTCCTAATGTAGGTTTTCATGCCCTTTGGTTTGACCAAACCACTGGGCACTTTATAGAACCTGTTGCAACTAAGGGTCAGCTGGATTTTATCTTCAAGTACTGAAATAGTTGGTGCTCCCTGTTATGTCCCTTAATACCCATGTAAAATTCAACCCCTGAAGGAGGAGACCAGTAATTACCTTGTTCCTCTGCACCAGCTAGCAAGTGGCCAAGCTCAGGATAAACAAGAGTATAAAACCGCATAATAGGCGCAGACTGCATAAGATTCTGTATAAACCTGAAAGCACCCAAAAACCCCTCCAGAAGAGTCACTTGTAAGTTTTTCCCAGCTGTTCAAAGGGGACCAGTTGGAGTTTTTTCACAGCTGGTTTATCCTGCACTACTGTGTATGCTTTAATAATATAGTTAATTTAATATTTTATTTACTAATGCTATTAAAATAATTCAACTCATGAAACCTCCTATTTCATCTCCAAAGTTAGTGGTTAGAGAAGTTGGGAGCAGCTGCTGACTTAATCACCCAGTTCTGAGGATTTTTCAAATTGTGCTACCTCTTATATTGAATGAGCCTTTTTGATGACAAGCCATCTTTAAGACTATTGGGGATTGATTCAAATACCATTCAAGTATTATGACTTGACTAGTGCCTAATGTCAAGAATATATTATTAAGGTTTACTGATTAAATTTTCTAAATTCTGTTTGGCATACAATTGAGTTGAGCTAATATGATGGCTACTGGAAAATTGATGCCAAGGATAACCAAACTACATTTCTGGTAATCAATGTCAATGTTTTCCAACGGGCCAAAGAATTCAATTGCCATCTGATGCCTATGTTTTTTACCAGTATTTGATGTTGGGCATTGCCTTTACAGGTTGAAGTCTCTTACTGGGGGTCATGTCTCACAAATATTAAATTATATGTGAATGTCAAATTATGCTCCCTATTAATTTGGGCCAAGAAACTCAAAATGTTGGAAATTTTTCGTAATAACATTTATTAATGAAAGGTAAATACTCTCAATCCTATTGAGGACAATTTCAATAATATTCTGTGTCTTTGACTACCAGCAACCTAAGATGAGGATAATTAATCATTAATCTAATCATTTACTTTTTGCTATTATTATTATCATTATTAAACCGGCGATCAATGCTGAAAGTTTCACTGAGCTATGCATTAAAGTGTCATAACCTAGTATTTTCCCTATTTGCTTCTTATTAATTCTCTCACCAACATGATTAGCCCTAGCACTTTAATTATTTCTAAGGCTTACTAATAAACCTTAACACTTACTTTAATATAGTTACTATAATATCATATAGTTTATATTACCTAATTTATTATAAATTTCTCATATAAAATCCCTTCTCCAACAAAAATTCAAGTATAGTAAACTTAGGGGGAACTTTGTCCATCTTTTCTTGGGTAGGGTGACGTACTAAGCATACCACATCTGCCCTACAGTTGGGATTCTGAGCTGGCATAATTCAAGCACCCAATAGGCCACTAATCCTGACAATTGACACCAAAAAGAACTCTCATTAGATTACACTTATGTATCCACGCCATCTAACTTTGTCCCATACATCACTCTAAAGTTTTGGTTTCATCTTTACTATGATCTTAAAGAATCTTTATTGCTTCTTTCATTTATCCTTACCAAGCCATGGACAAACGTTCTGATTACCCCAACACTTCCTACTATGATATATACATCTCAGCTATTGACCCTTAATCAAGGCTTGGAGGAGGTTCTTTCAGGATTTTTACTACTCAGGGTGAAGCCTCTAATCTGAGGTCATGACTCAAAAATATTTTATTAATGAATTTCAAATTATGTTCCTCATTAGGTTTAACTGAGCTATTTCAGTAAATTAATTATACCTAAGACTAGTAGGAATGATCCTGATAGCTATAACTAATCAGATTACTGGTGATTAAAGCTGAAGATAATTAATCATTTTAAATATTAACTTATGTATTATGTTACTGTCAAATGATGCCAAAAGTTTTTACAAAGTGAGATATTTGACTGCCAATCATTGTTTAATAATCTATTTACCTCCCATACATTTCTGAATCATTTCTCCACTAAGCCTTTTAGCCTCAGCATTTCAAATAGTGTGAGGCCCCATCCAAGATAAACTATCATTTCTCTTACTTAAGTTCCTATTGTAGGCTTCTATGCCCTTTAGGGTGACCAAACCACCAGGCACTTTAAGGAACCTGATGAAATAAGGGACAGCTGGATTTCATCCCATTCATCCTGACATGCTCATAGGTAGGTTTATTTTGATCAGCTTATTTTAATAAAATTCTATACTATAAACTTCAGTTTTTTACTTTTCTAAGTTCTATTAAATTACTTAAATTTAAACTGAGTTTATACTTTTGTAAACAATCATTTTTTATTGATCCTTACTAACTACCTTTAATATTGATTCTAAACTTAATAATTTGTATAATTTACAAATAAGTAACCTAGCTTAGCTTGATTTATAAATTAACAAGAAGATTCTAATTAATTTTTTTAATTTGTATTGGTAGATGGCTATCAATAAGTCATAAATGATTAAACTTGTTGCATTACCAACCAACAACCACTTGGCCAATACCAGTTAAACTATTAAATTAGCAAAATATAATTTTTCTTTACACTTGAGATCTCATTCAGTAATTTTGAAAAAATGAGTCAATTTTTCATCACCGCCTCACTGCATCAATTTCCCAATTTATGTCCTCAGATCCACCACCTGATGCACCAGTGTGGACAGCGGTGCTCCACCGCTAGCATTACTGCCCAGCAGGCTAGTGTTTGGACTGTCTCATCCATTCTGTCAATTACATCAAGCCTTTATGTCCCTCCAAGGGACTTAGAATTCCATTTCTCATAAGTCCACCCTACTCCCCCATCCATTTGCCCTACCTCAATCCACTATCCACTTTTGCCTCTGTGTCAAGTATGGACATCTCTTTTCATATGCTGACAAAGCAATAATTGAGCTGGCAACTGCCACCTTTTCGCCAGCTTGGTTTATTGACTTTCACCATTACAAGTGCAATTTTGATATAGGCTTTCCCACCAAAGAGGATGCGGCTGCTGCAGCAGCTACGCCCTCAATATATAAAAAACACCCATTACCACCACCCACATATGCCTCCCCAGTGATACTACGTTTGTGGTGACCTTTTCAAACCTTCCCCACACCTTCCCCCTCAAACACTTTATGAGGAGTTGATGTCAGGGCTGGCCACACATTTCAAAGACCCCATCCTCCAATTCATTGTCCCAAGTGGTGCTGAGCCCCTCATGACACGTTGTGCAATGACCACCATTACCCCCACCAGCTGAACATGGCACAGTACATCCCACCACATGCTTACATCCCATCCACATTAAATATTCTCTTTTGGGCTCACATTAACAACAGCCGCACAGTCTGCTCCCACCACATGCCTACATCCCATCCACATTAAATATTCTCTTTTGGGCTCACATTAACAACAGCCGCACAGTTTACTCCCTCTGCCATGAATTGGACCATACCAAAAATGCATGTCAATGCATATTAAAACCCTGCAAATAGTGCCAACCCCACCTAAGAAGCTACACCAACAGTGTTCAAGTGGTGATTTTGGCAGCTTTCATCCCCCCAGGTTGTGCGCTTGATGAATTAGCAGCAAGATTTAACAACCAAAATCCAAGCTAGACAATTTTCACCCATGCCAACTAATCAGGAGTAGGTTTAGACCCATATCTAATCCAAAAATAATCCCGCCCAAAAACTTACCCAACTACAGTCATCTTACACTGAATCAATCCAAATCAACCAAAATCCCTGGGACATATTTGATAAAGTGACAAAATCTGGTGAATTTGTCCCACCTCCAGCTAAACCAATCGACTTAGAACCTTTTATAAATTCAGAATTTGATGCCTCACTCCTGAAAGAACAATATGTCCCCAAACCCAATGCTATCCAATATAAAGTGACCACCAGATTGCTGAGGCCGTGGTGGCCTCACCAAAAAATTGCCATCTTCTTGTTGCCATAACAAAATTATCGCTGAATTTAAAAAAGGGCTTTACCCCCTGTCAGATTCTGGTGGTTGAACCAAAAATAAACCCTTTGAAAACCAAAAGATTGGGCCAAATATCCCGCAATGCTCAAGCTAATACTCTAAATTGCTAACTTAAAGCCTATTTCAGTTACAAGGCTTGAGCTGATTCTATTATCAATTCAATCCAAATATTCTATCAAATGTTTTGGGCCAAATACACTTGCAGATTCAGGCCAATTGTCACACCCAATACTTGGCAATTAGTCCTGATTACTCAAGACCAATATTATTATCCATCATAAGAAATTGTTTGGGATCAACCCAAAGTTAACATCTAAAAGTCCCATGAACAAATAGACAAACGTAACATAATCAATTTCCTGTCCTAGGGCAAAAATTTGTATGTCAATCCTCATAATTGGCATTATAGCACCTGTACATTGACCGCTCAAATGGGAGTACCTAGTGCTTTTGAGAGAAAGACCTGCCAATGCCCTGATTAGGGGTGCAGCATTTACTGTAACTGATGCCAAAGTTTCACAGAAGATGAATTTTGTTAGTATAACAAAACTCAATTGAGAGAATCCTAAGATATTTTTGCACGTTCTTATGGCAATTTTTGTCCCTGAAATTCTCCCGATTTTGAGAGTATCTTGGCACCAATAAACCTAGCAAATAGATTGTAATAGTATCAGTTCAAGGGATGGTCATAGATAGAAAAAATATGTTTAAATTGCATGCTCAAAGCTGTCCAGAAGATGCCCTAAAGGTATAAAGACTGGCACCTGGCCTAGTGAATAATTATTAAATAATATATTCATAAATTAAGATATTTTATTTTATCTCTTTCCTGAATTAATCAGATTCCTTTCTTTGAGAGTGCTCACAAGCTGGAAGTACCAAACCCACAGCTTGTACCTTTGCCTGTCTCAGAAGTTGTTCCTAATTACAAAGGAAAAATTAAGCCCATAACTGACCAGAAGCGTTGGGGCTATTTTAATAAGACTATTGAATTTCTTAATGGCCAGAATATCATAAGCCACTGGCAAAATTAAGGATTAATTGGCTGAACTTTTTTCCAATTAAGTGTAGGATCTTAATTATCAAGTGAGTGCTCCTCAGAAATTAAATTGACCTTATTCCCCTCTGATTTTTCGTCTACTGCAAAAGAGGAAATCAAACAACTCTATAAAACTGCCACCACCGCTGTCAAATGCTTTATTACTCTGGAAAATTTTTTACCATCCACACATGTCACCAGAGAAAACATTGAGAAATTAGCCCAACTTTCCAATGCTCACATCTGAGATGAACAACATGTTGCCAAACTCATAGAGGCTTTAATCCAGGCCCAAATTGTCAAGCTCAATGCCTATCTATTTCGCCTCACCCTCATCCTGTGGATGCTTGAACACCCTTGCTATCAACATTGATCCACTTTTTTAATGATAATCCCAAGGAAGATGATGATAATCTGCTTGATCCCCCCTACCCCTCCGCCATGATGGGATAAGCAGCTCGCCGCTGTGCCACCTGGTAGGCTGTTTTTTGTTTCTTTTGCAGTTTACATTGCTCATTTAAGGCGGTCAGTTCATGTTTTCTAAGCTTTTAGTTTTTGGTTTCTGATTTGGATTTGTCCATTCCCTCGTCGCCTTGCCTAAGTTAAATAAAAAATTAGCAAATCATTAACCATTTAGCCAAAACCAAATGAACAACTAAATAAAAAACTATCAACTATCCCACCCAAAGCTAATTAAAACTATCAAACTAACTCAATGGCAATTTAGACAAACCAATCTTTTATCAAACTAACCAAAAACTCTACTTGGATAAATCCAATTATTGATCGTATAAAATACCCAAAAATTACCAACTTCATAGAAAATGCAATGAACCTATTATATTAAATGAATACTACCAATTTCGCTCAGCTGAATGGTATATGATTATCATTAAATCTTATAGGTTTTTTTCTTATATATAACTTTTGTTATAATTATTCTTTAAATATCCTATAATCATCCTCAAAAATTGTTAAGTGTTTGTGCCAGATAGGTGCATATTTGTTCACATGTAAATGAGATTTTGTGTCTCAATACACAATATAATCACAATGCTTGCATATTACTAATATCTTTACGCTCTTTTGTACCCCATTCACCTTGCTTTAATTGTGGGTTTAAAATCTACATATGATCATAATTGATTAGTTATATATATTGGCAGAAGGACATTGACAAAAGTAAAAAGATTTAAATTATATTAATTAAGACAAAACCACCAACCACTTGGCAAAGATGATTGGACCATTAAATGAATTAAACTATCAATATTTTACCCAAACCATTGAGCACATCAAATCAACCTAAAACTTCCAACTATTACTCAGACAAAACAAATAGTTGAACCTTAAAATTTCACCAAAAACTACCAATTACTTACTAAAACTTATGAACCTATCAAGTCAGATTAATAATACCAAATTGCTCAGCAAAAATGATATATGTTTCCTAATAGAATTTTATACTTTTTAAACTAATTTTAATTATTATAAAATCACTTTCTTCCCCTTTAAATTTAGACTCTGACTATTTATAGATATTAAAGTTTTTGTTTCAAGTTTAATGTTTTTTGGTTCATTTGTCCATGAAATAAGGTGCCTTCAACATACTACATCCATACAACTTTTCTTTCCTGTGCCAAACAGTTTTAAATTTAATTTAAATCAAATTTAACAATTAATTGAAAAGTTTTAATAAAATTTAGTTATATTATAGTTTTGAAAATGCAGCAGCCATTGGAAGCAATGCCTGCACCCTCACCAGCTGCTGCTCCTGCGTGGGGCAGTGGTCTGGATCCATCAAGCGTTTATCACTCAGCATTAAAGCGCATAAGGGCTGGATCAGCCAGCCATCATGACACAATTAGGCATTTTGTGCCTTCCAAGGATTTGGCACTACACCTCTCTTGCACCCAACCCATTCATCTAAAATACTTGGAGTTACCTCAATCAGCTGTTCGATTCTACCTTTGGGTGGAGTACAGTCACTTATTTCCATACAATGATTGTCAGATCTTGGAGCTGGTGATGGGCGCATTTGCATCATCTAATCTTGTCAATTTTCGCCCTTTTAAATGCTATTTTGATTTGGGTTTTTCCTTCATAGGAACTGCAGCAGCCACTGTTCAGATAAATTTGATTTGTAAAAACACCCCAATCCCAATTATGCAAACCCACTTACCATCCAGCAAACTATGGTTGTTAAGTTTGTGGGACTTCCCTCTCATCTTCCCCACAACAACTCTATGATGAGCTGCTTGTTAGTCTTCGCCAGTATGAGGGGGATCCAAAATAGATTTTATTGTCCCACAGGGCGCTAAGCGCTGTGTGGGACCTCAAGCAATCACTACCATTGCTCCACATCATGCAGAGATAGCTCAAATGATTCCTCCCTGCACTGTGATTCTCAAAGTGCCTGACACGACCTTTTGGGCTTGAGTCAAAAATGGCTGGACAGTGTGCCCAATTTGTTTGGAATTGTACCAACCAAAGGCGAAATGCCCTCACTCATCTGCCCGCACCACTTCAGAAGTGGCTGAACTTTCCCCCAAACCTGAGATGGGGGCCAAGGGTGCAGTTTCACATTGGGACTTATTCTTACCTCCAAAGCCTAAAAAGTAGATAAGGTAAATCTCAAAAAGAAACTCAAAATCAAATCTCATATTTAAAATTTGAACTCAACTGGAAATATTCAGTTGAGTTCATTTAATTTGAATAAAAAACATAGCAACAATTCTGAATCCTCTATGGATCTTAATAGTATCAATCGTGATGCCCCTTGGCAACAAGTTGGATGTAAACCAGCGCCAGTGACTGGTTTATTGGCACAGAAGGGCCCCACACTTCCAATCCTTAACCCATGGTGGGTTTTGGAGGAAGTGAATGAGGAGAATCAACCTGTGGTGTCAGAAAATTATCTTTCTTACTTTTTTGTCAAATATTTTGATGCTCCAACACTGGGTCGTTTTAAACTGAAAAAAGATAAGCCTATTTATAATGGTTCCCATACTCTAGCAGTTGCCAGCTGATCACCAGCAAAGTATTCCTGCACATGTAGCAGTTAATAACATTGCAGATGAGCTCAGCAAAGGTATCCCCCACCTAACATTCCTACAGATTTTGGAATTAAATTAAATCAGATCTCATGGCTCATGGTACCAAGCATCTATAGCTATCATAGAGGTAGAAGTGGCCTCAAAATACAACCCAAACAAAAATTAACAGTAAAGTCTTGAAAGATATTGGTGGAGTTGCCCACTCTTCAAATTGATGATGAAGAGAAGATTGCTAATTACATTGAAGAATTGACACATGTGGGTCTTATGCCTTTTAACAAATATCTTGCTCACCTTGAACCTCAACCCCAGGATCATCCCACTCCCTTCCTCTCTGCTTTAGAGTGGTTTAGTGTAGGGGTATTTGGAGTTGAGCGGGTCCTTAGTCAGCAGCCACCCTCAGGTATGTCAAAGTAGGGTTTTGGCTACTTTGGCTTAGTTGGAGGATAGGTTTTTTTGCTTTAGCGAGCCTTTTTTCCTTTAATATATTATTTTATATACGCTGGTAAGAAAGGTCCCCTGGTCCCCTTACCTTAAATAAAACATATATACATACACTTTTCTTTCCTACGCTGATTGCTTTAAATTTAAATTTAAATTTAAATCTGAGTAGAATGAGTCAATTGGAGAGTTTAAATAAATTTACTTTAAATTTTACAAAGTCAAAAATGCAGCAACCATTGGACGTGATGCTTGCATTCTCGCCAGCTTCTGCTCCCACATGGGGCAGTGGGCCAGCTCTGTCAAGTGTTTATTGCTTGGCAGCTAAGTGCATGAGGGCTAGATTGGCCAGCCCTCTTAACATGATTGGGCGCTTTATACCTCCCAAGGACTTGGCACTCCACCTCACTCACACCCACCAATCTATTCAAATTATTATCTGGAACTGCCTTGGTCAGCCATTCAATTTTGCCTTTTGGTGGAGTACAGTCACTTGTTTCTGTACACCAATCACTGGATCTTGGAGCTGGCGATGGCCGCATTTGCTTCATCTGGCTTTGTTGATTTCCGCCCTTTTAAGGGCTACTTTTATTTGTGCTTTCCTTCATAGGAAGCTGCAGCTGCAACCGCCCAAAATAATTTAATTTATCAAAAACTCCAAACCCAATCACCCACACCCACTTGCCATCCAACATGACTATGGCCATGAAATTTGCAGGGCTTCCCTCTCATCTTCCCCCACAACAGCTCTACAATGAGCTGTTGGCTGGTCTTAGCCAGTATTGGGGAATCATAAAATTGATTTTGTGGTCCTGCAAGGCGCTAAGTGCTGTGCGGGACCTCAGGCAGTTGCAACAATCTCTCCACATCATGAGGAGACCACCCAACAAATTTCACCCCATGCCATCATCCCTCAGCGCCCAACTCACCCTTCTAGGCTAGAGCTGAAAATGGCCGGACAGTGTGACAAATTTGTTATGAATTGAACCACTTGAAGGCGAAATGCCCTCATTCGCCCACCTATGCAACCTCAGAAATGGCTGAACTTTCCCCCAAACCCAAAATAGAGCTGAGGGTGTTGTTTTACTGTGGGGCTCACTTGTACCTCCAAGGCCTAAAAATTAGATAAGGTGTGTTTCAAAAAGAAACTCAAATTCAAATCTCAAATTCAAAATTTGAACTCAACTGGAAATTTCAGTTGAGTTCAGATAATTCAAATAATCTAAAAAAAACAAAAATTCTGAATTCTTTATGAATCAAATAGTATCATTTGTGATGCCCCTTGGCATCAAGTTTGATGTAAACCAGCGTCAGTGACTGGTTTATTGGCACAGGAGGGCCCCACACTTCCAAACCTTAACATGTGGTGGGTTTTAGAGGAAGTGAATGAGGCAAATCAACCTGTGTTGTCAGAAAATTATCTTTCATACTTTTTTGTCAAATATCTTGATGCTCCAACACTGCGTCATTTTAAACTGCAAAAAAATATAAGACTATTTATAATAATTCCCATACTCTAGCAGTTGCCAGCTGATCACCAGCAAAGTATTCCTGCACATGTAGCAGTTAATAACATTGCAGATGAGCTCAGCAAAGGTATCCCCCACCTAACTTCCCTACAGATTTTGGAATTAATTTAATAAGATCTCATGGCTCATGGTACAAGCATCTAAAGCTATCATAGAGGTAGAAGTGGCCTCAAAATACAACCCAAACAAAAATTAACAGTAAAGTCTTGAAAGATATTGGTGGAGTTACCCACTCTTCAAATTGATGATGAAGAGAAGATTGCTAATTACATTGAAGAATTGACACATGTGGGTCTTATGCCTTTTAACAAATATCTTGCTCACCTTGAACCTCAACCCCAGGATCATCCCACTCCCTTCCTCTCTGCTTTAGAGAGGTTTAGTGTAGTTGTATTTGGAGATGAGCGGGTCCTCAGTCAGCAGCCACCCTCAGCTATGTCAAAGTAGGGTTGTAGCTACTTTGGCTTAGTTGGAGGATAGGTTTTCTTTTACTTTAGTGAGCCTTTTTTCCCTTTAATATATTATTTTATATACGCTGGTAAGAAAGGTTCCCTAGTCCCCTTACCTTGAATCAAACATACATTTATACATCTTTTCTTTCTGTTCTGATCACCTTTAGTTTTGTAAAATCAAATCAGGTGAGTCAATTAAATGTTATTTAACTTTTTATTTAAAAAATATTCAATTTCAGAATGCAGCAGCCATTGCACACAATGCCTGCATCCTCGCCAAGTGATGCTCCTGCATGAAGCAGTGGGCTGGCTCCATCAATCATTTTTCACTCAGCAGCAAAGAGTGCAAGAGCTGGATCAGCAAGCCCTTTTAACACGATTGGGCACTTTGTGTCTCCCAAGAACTTGACACTACACCTCACTCACACCCAACCCATTTCTCTAAATTACTTGGAATTACCTCAACTGGCTGTTTGATTATGCCTTTGGTTGGAGTGCAATTGCTTTTTTCCCTATGTAATTTCCAGTTCTTGGAGCTGGCAATGGGCACATTTGCATCATCTGTGTTGTAACTTGGCGATTCTGTATATACCCGCTGAAGGGTATTTTTCACAGGGTTATGGCCATTGAACAATTAGAATGGAAGATATGATCGCCCATTCCTCAATACACTTGTAAACAATTAATATATGATAAAATGTGAGAAATTTCCCCAAACACTTCTTTTTATTTTAATATAATAAATTGGAGGATCTTCCTCTAGTCCGCTCCATATTTCTTCCTCCTTTCTCTTCTTTTCTACACCTAATAAAAAACCTCCTCCTCCAGTATCCTTGTTTCACTGATATCCCAGCAACCTCAGTTGGTACTGACCCTTTCACTTATCTATTCATTTTGCCGTCTTCTCATTGGTTTTGGCTTGTTGTTCTTCAATTCTTTATTGCCATGATTTGAGGCGATCCAATTTATTGGCTGTCAAATGTTGACCTTTCCCTATCACCTTATTTTGAAGGCAATCTGATATGACCCATTATAACCCATTATCGCCTCATCCAAAGGCGATCTATTACTTATAGCTCTGAAACATCCTTGGTGGATTCTGTCCATCGAACCTTCAGCGGAATTCCTCCAATGATTCACTTGGTCATAATTGTGGTTTGTCATCCAGTCATATTGATTTGCAACATTACCCCTCCCTTTTTACTGGACAATAAGCTGTACATCTCTCTTTTTCCTTTAACGCCATGAAAACCATTCCACGCCAACAGCAGTGAGTCCGTGAGTTCACTTTTTTCTACCATCTGTGGCTTGGTGCAGAGTTACCTAACCCAGGTCACATCTCTCTTCCCTGGTTCCCTTTTCCCCAGCTGATAAGGATGAGGCTAACGTGGATCTCACAACTGTGCTAACCCAGAAAGAGACTCTTCCCAAATTCATCAGCCATTTGGCTTCCTGGCGTGCCCCATTTGGGGACATCATGGGCCAGCTATGCTGGGGAGGGAATGGACCCAAGGGCCACCATATAATGAAGCAGCCCAGCTCCTGGTGAGCGGCTTTAGTCTCCTAGTGCTTCCATCTTCTGCCAAGCCCCATCCTGTGGCTCTGTCTGTTCAGCGGATGCTGTGCTTTGTGCATTGGGTAATAGTCTACTGGTCAGGGTCCTTTCCCCATGCTCCTACCCACTTATGGTCCTTGGGGGTAAACTTCTGCAACAACCAATTAGCTTGCCTTCACTCTGGGGTCACCGCAGAGTTCACCGCCCTCATCACTAACAATCCATTGCAGTACCTTCCCATCATGGCGCTCTTAGGTAACTTAATTTTGCATCCCACAACTGCTTTAGGTTCAGGAAAAGAGCAGCACTGGACAGCCCTCAAGTGGGCCCATCAAGTGGCATTCACTGCAACCACTCCTTTTCCAATAGCATATCTGAGCATGGAGGACTTCCTTGTAGATTGCTTGGCACTGGGCGCAGCCTTTTCCCCTCAGGCTGGCACTCACCTGCTTACTCACCAGCCCTTACTACTCCAGCCCACTCTGTTGGCATACTTGTTGATTTCCCAGGATCATCAATGCATGTGGTTGCAAGCTTAGCTCCTTGTGGGGCAGGAATGGTTTTGACTTGATCAACCAGCCAAACTCTCACCACCTTGCCTGTTACCCTGGAATCCCAGTCCATCCTCCTTGTGCTAAAATTGGCAGTATCAATAGATACGCCAGCGGATTTTGCACAGGGTTTGACCCACTGAGCAATCAGGATCAATGATATATTGATTGATGTCTGTGAAAAAACAGCATAAACTTATAAATAAATATGGAGCACTTGCTCCCACAACCTCTTTTATTAAATACTAGCTGTTTACCCATGCTTTGCTACGGTGTCTATAAAATTAAAGATTTTCAATCTATTAATTTAGATTTTATATTATAGACAAACAAAACCACTCAGCCAAATCCAATTGCTCAATCGAATCAACCAAAAACCACCAACCACTTAGGCAAACCTAACTGGAATTATCAAAATAACCAATAACTAATCACCCCTCAAAGCTAAACTGTGTCCTATCGATTCAAACAAAAGCCATCAACCACTCGGCCAAACAAAAAAATTATCGAATCAATCAAATAACACCAACCTGCTACCCGAAACATCTCTTTATATTTAAAATCATTGAGTAAGTGACATATCTTCCAAATACTAAATCAACTTTACTTAACTTGCCAAAAGTATTTTATTAATTAGGTGACCCAAATTAGGCAGGTTTTTAAAATTTATAAACCTAACATCCAGATATGCATGCTTCGCTACAGTATTTAAAGTTTATCAGATGATAAGCTCATATTGTAGCCTATAAGCTGTGCCAGCACTACTCTTGAGCCACTCAGACTAACAGCTCCACTGTTGCTCTCGTGACTGGTGAGTTGATTATCCTACTTAATCTACTTAAACTCTAATACTGATTTTTGTTGAGGTTCAGGTGAGCAGTTTGGTGAATTATTGGATAATTTTTGCCAATTCTCCCCCACTCACCCAAATAAATTAAACTTATCAAACTTGATTAACTTCAGATGAGCAAATTGGTGAATTATTAGATAATATTCGCCAATTCTCACCAACTCACCCAAATAGATTGAACCTATCATACTCGATAGTTTCAGATTTGATCTTATTTGCCAATTCTCACCCACTCCCTCAAATAGATTACTTATCTGACTCGATTAGCTTCAGATGAGCAAATTGGTAAATTATTAGATAATTCATTGAAATCAGTCAATCCGTTCTCGAAAATCATCAAAAAAGCCGTTCCATACAAAATGTATGAGAAAATGAATTTTCTTCATATATTTTTTTCGTGAATTTTTCCCATGTTTTAATAGTTATTCTGCTATTCGGGGCGGAGACAAATCCAACAAATCAAAGATCATAAAAATCGGTCCAGCCGTTCTTGAGTTATAAATGGTGTAACTAACCCGACTTTGTTTTATATATATAGATAATTCACCAAATCTGTCACCTGAAGCTAATCGAGTATGATAAGTTTAATCTATTTGGGTGAGTGGGTGAGAATTGGCAAAATTATCTAATAATTCACCAAACTGCTCACCTGAAACACAACAAAAACAGTATTAGAGTTTAAGTAGATTAAGTAGATAATCAACTCACCAGTCACGAGAGCAACAGTGGAGCTGTTAGTCTGAGTGGCTCACAGAGTATGCTGGCACAGCTTATAGGCTACAATACAACGTGAGCTTATCATCTGATAAACTTTAAATACTGTAGCGAAGCATGGGTATCTGGATGTTAGGTTTATAAATTTTAAAAACCTGCCTAATTTGGGTCACCTAATTAATAAAATACTTTTGGCAAGTTAAGTAAAGTTGATTTAGTAGTTTGGAAGATATGTCACTTACTCAATGATTTTAAATATAAAGAGATGTTTCGGGTAGCAGGTTGGTGTTATTTGATTGATTCGATAATTTTTTTTGTTTGGCCGAGTGGTTGATGGCTTTTGTTTGAATCGATAGGACACAGTTTAGCTTTGAGGGGTGATTAGTTATTGGTTATTTTGATAATTCCAGTTAGGTTTGCCTAAGTGGTTGGTGGTTTTTGGTTGATTCGATTGAGCAATTGGATTTGGCTGAGTGGTTTTGTTTGTCTATAATATAAAATCTAAATTAATAGATTGAAAATCTTTAATTTTATAGACACCGTAGCGAAGCACGGGTAAACGGCTAGTTAGATAATATTCGCCAATTCTTACCCACTCACCCAAATAGATTAAACTTATTAGACTTGATTAGCTTCAGGTGAGCAAATTGGTGAATTATTATAATATTCTCACCAACTCACACAAATGGATTGAACCTATCATACTCGATAGTTTCAGATTCGATCTTATTTGCCAATTCTCACCCACTCCCTCAAATAGATTAAATTTATCTGACTCGATTAGCTTCAGGTGAGCAATTTGGTGAATTATTCAATGAATACTGTCAATATTCTCCCACTCGCCCAAATAGATTGACCCTATCAGACTTGAAGGTTTCAGATGTTAGTCAGTCAGTCAGTGAATGTGTTTTAAGTAGAAGATAATACTGCGGATTTTTTATTCTGCTTACCCTTAACTCACTTAACAAACTCCTCTTAATCGCCCATCTCGCTTATATTACGGTGGCTTGGATGATACCACTCTCATAGCTTAGGCTGTTCAGTTCCACCGATTCACCTCATTTGGCTGGTTATTCTCTAATTTAATATCGCCCTAATTGTAGGCAATTTAATTTGTATTCACCAAATGTTGACATCGCCTTATTTAAAGGTGATCTAATAAAACTGTTATATCCAATAAAACCCAATAACTCAATATCACCTCACCTTGAGGCACTCAAATACTCATATCTGATATCATTTTTGGTGGATTGCGCCCTAGCTGTCCTATGCTTATAATCCAGTCATATCAGAATTGTGATATTACCCCCTCCTTGATTGGATGATAAGGCTCCTATTGCTTGTATGGTCATAGGAACTTTGCATATACTCAGTTAATGATCCAACCACTTATGGGATCCTTGATGGTATAAGCATCACCCCAGTTTTCTCTATAACTTTGAATGGACCAGTCCAGATACTGGACAGCTTGTGTCTCCACCTGAATCCATGTTGGTCATGGAAGAGAACTATATCACTGTCCTTGAATGTTGCCAGCCCGCTATAATATACCTGCTTGGTGGCCTGATTCCTAATCTTTTTGGCTAAGCTGAAGGAATATGCTTCAGTTTGCAGTCTGATCAGAATGTTTGCAAGGTTTGTCAAGTAGCAGTGGGGTTCTATTCCACCAGTGTCTTCTACACACAAATAAAGTAATGCTGGAAGGGCCAGGTATTGGCCATATAGTAGTTGGAAGGGACTCTTCCCCTGTGGTAGAATGATAACTAATGTTATAGGCAAACATGGCAGTGGAAAGAAGAGAATTCTAATCAGAAGGGTGATCTATTACTAATTTTTGTAGTATGTTCAAAGTTCCATTCACCTGTTCAACCATTCTATTAGACTTGGGTGGTATAGGTTCATCAGAACTCTGTGGATACCCATAAGCTCATTTAGTTGGGGAGGATATGAAAAGTAAAGTTGGTTCTGTTATCAGTGAGAATGAACTGAGGGCAGCAATGGCGCTGAATAATACATTCCATTATGAACTTGACCACTGTAACCACTCCCAAATCCTGTATTGCCCTTGCCTTGACTCACTGGGTCAAGTGGTTGATAGCCACAAGAATGTACTTACACCAGTTAGCTCCTGTTTGCAAGGAACCAACAACATTGATAGAGACTGTATGCCAAGCAAAGTGAGGTTTCACTAACTGGTATGAAGTCTTATGGCAGAATGGCTTCTCCACTTGGCACTGATGGCAACAGGAAATGGTTTTGAGAACATCAAAATTTCATACTTTCCCAATAGTACCAAGGGTGCAACAACTCCATTGTCTTGCGCACCCCACCATGTCCAACTGCCTTGTGGGCACTCATAATAATTCCTGGCTGAGCTGAGGGTCACGGAAAATTCACCTGAGAATCACCAATCCGCTTGTACAGTTCCCCATTCTGTTGGAAAGTATTTATTTGCATCTCGTTTAATGCTTTGATCACTTGATTGGTTCATCATTGTACTTTCCGCTGAGCATTTTGTCAAATATTATGTCACTTATATCTGCTGTAACTGCAATTGTTGGTAATCTTGATAAGCAATTGGCGTTTTGGTGCTTTGCTCCTGGGTGATGAAGAATTTTGAAGTCATAAGCTTGCAGCTTAGGAGCCCATCGGGCTAGCCACCCCCCAGGCTCTTTCAAGTTTTGCAACCAGCACAACAATGCATGATACGTTACAACCTTAAACTTTACTCTGTGCAAGTAGACTCAGAACTGCTTATATGCATAAAAACACCGCTAAGCACTCTCTCACCCAATTATGGTGTAGTTTCATTCATGGCAGTCCAAGCTATGACTGCAGTATGCCACAGGGTGCTCCTCCCCATCATCATCCTTCTGAGACAGGACCGCCCCAACAGTGGAAAGTGATGCATCCGTCTGCACTATAGATTCCTTATTGAAATTAGGGTAGTGTAACATGGGTGCACTAATTAGCGCCATTCAAAGTGTATCAAAGGCACATTGGCGTCTTACCATCCATTTAAACATTGTATCCTTCTTTAGTAGCTCATACAGTGGACCTTCAATGCAACTGAAATTGGGTATGAAGCATCAGTAATAACCCACCATCCCCAAAAACAACTGAATGTCCCGTTTACTAACTGGATTAGTCATCTTCTGGATAGCCTCCACCTTGGCGGGTTGGGGTCTCAGCCCAGTTGCATCTACCACAAAACTGAGGTACTCCAGCTGATCCATGAAGAAATGGCATTTCCGGGGCTTGATTTTAATATTGGCCTTATCCAGTTGGAAAAATATCTCTTCCAAATGGGTAAGGTGTTCAGTAAACATGCGAGAGAAGACATTGATATCATCAAGGTACATGAGTATACATGAAAGCTTCAGATCACCCAGAATGGTGAACATTGCTCATTGGAACGTTGCTGGGGCATTACATAGCCCTTGCAGCATCAAAGTTGGTTGGAAAAGCCATTTGGATGAGATTACAGCGCACTTTTCTTGTTCTTCTGAGGGAAGCTCAATTTGCCAATAACCAGATATCAAATCCATTGCTGATAAGTAGCGAGCTCCACCTAACTGATCCAGTGCATCATCAATCTGCAGCAGAGGGTATGAGTCTTTTTGGTGACACTATTGAGCTTCCAATAGTCAATTACTACGCGGTTAGTACCATCCTTTTTTTTAACAATTAGGGCAGGCAAAGCCCATGGACTCTTAGATGGTTTGAGCATTCCCTGCTCTAGCAGCTTGTCAATCTCCTCAGTGACGACTTCTTCAGCAGCCCTTGATTGGCAGATTGGCTGAGACCTGATGGGGGGATGATCCCCAGTGTCCAGTTGATGAACGACCCCTTGAGTGCACCCCAAATCATGATCATCAACTGCAAAAATCTCATTATATTTTTGAAGTAAAGCTTCTGCCCGCTCCTTCTAATCTGATAACCCAGATAAATTCTCCCGCAGTACAACCACCATTGCACCAAGATGTGGTTCGATGGGCAGACCAAATTTATCCAGTGAACCGAAATCATGAACCTGGTTGATCTCCTCAACTAGGGTCAGATTTAAATACGCTATAATCTGATGCTGGCAGATTCAGATTGGTCTGTTTTGAAGATTTGCTATCAATATCTTGATCTCCCACATGGCATGGAAGTATGATGCCTGGAGCCAAGTGGGGCTCAAGTCACAATTGCTGATAAGGCCCAATGATCTCCTCATAGAGCCCAGATGGCACTTCCACCTCTAACTCAGTGTCTATTATTACTTGGTGTCCAGAGGGAATGGATATAGCTCCAGCTGCCCTAAGCAGTAACCCCTGATATTCATATAACTGATGAAAAAGGGCCCAATCTTATGCTTAAGTCAATGATAGCACACTGGAATCACCCCATCACTGTAGGCAAGGCTGATTTGTCCCATATGCACTGAATCCTTTGGCACTCCGATGGAGGTAAATAAATTGGGATCCGCTGTCACAAAATAGTGAGGGTCTCTTCCATCATGTCAACGACAGCCCCATAGTGTCACATAAATGCAGTCCCAATCAACAGATTGTAGTTACTATTTGGTGATACCACCACTGGAGCTACCACAACGTTGTATCCAAACTGCAAGGGAAGCGCGCTATATGCTCCCTCAGAAATTGTGGTTTCAGCTCCAGTGGTCCCATACACCATCCAGTGGTCTATGTCAGGTTGTAAAGATAACTTCGCCACCAACTTAGTGGAGACAATATTAACAGGAGCGCCCATATCAAATATAGCACATACCCAGGTTTTAGCTATCACAATGTCATAGTAAGTGCATTCTGAGTAAGATGAATGCCAGTTTTTTACTACATGTATGCTCAATGATTCATGTTTTCCCAGGAAACTCATAAAACCCGGACCTCTTTTAGGGTATCAGGCTACAACAGCATCAACTGGAAGGGTGACATCTACTCCTCTCAGGGACAGGGCATATGCAAATGGTTCTAACCGATCTGACGGAATTTGGTCAAACATTTGACAAGCATAACGCTCTAGTCAATCTGGAGAGTCTTTATCCACCATTTCTTCAACGTGCGCTTGGGTCAGCACATTTACTCCCCAACCTGCTGTTGGTAGAGGAATGTATCATCATACTGAGAAGATTCTGCTACATTTACACAGTAGATTCAGGTGGGACGTTTGAGTTCAAAGTAGCTGAAGTAGAGAGTCCCTTCTCTACTCCGCTCTGACTTTTCCCTGATAGCCCTGATCTTATTGTATGGGAGGGATCCGTTGATTGGGGCACCATTGTCCCATTTGCCCAGTGCGACCACAATTAAAAATACTTACTCCATAGGGCTAACGGCTGTGTTTAGTATAGGTTGGTCCACTTGGTAGGTGGTTCTGAAAAGAATTGACATAACCAGACCCCCATCAGTAAAATGACCACCGCCAATCAGCATAGTTTTGGATTAGAACAGTAGTTAGTCAGATGTTGATTGGTAGTTTAAGGAACACCTGTTGGACTGCGGAGAGTATCCTTATGGAATCCTCACTGACCAGTTAACTCCCCCACATGATTAGGGTGGACAACAGCAACAGTGCGGATTTGCTCAGAATTGGGTGGAGGGAAAGTTACAGTTAAGCGATGTACATACAGAACAAGTTTAAGAAGAGCTACAATATCCTCTAACAACGGGGCCATGACATTGTAAAGTTCAGGGTTTGGCTTCACTGCTGAGGCCATGGCGATACATACATCAACTTTGGATAAAATCCCTGCCCCAATCAGCATGTGTGCTTCCATCATAAATTGGTCAGTGAATGCAGTGAGGGTCTCATTTCGCTGAAACCTGATGGTCAAGAACTAAGCTTTTTGCTATGACATTTTCATGGTTCCGCCGAACAACCACAGCACCATCTCCTTAACTTTATGGTATGAAACTGATTTAGCTGAGAGGTAACAAAAGACTTGATCAGCACTCCTGACATCCAAAGAGGAGAACAATAGTATCGCCCTCCACCAGTCCAAAGTACCTTCAGTTGCAAACTCAAATTGGCGAAAGAACCCATGAATAACTTCCTTAATGATCAAACGGCGGCAACTTATCTTTATAAACCTTCTAAAGCAACTCATCTTGCCTTTTGAGCACAGTATCTAATGTGAGTCGCAGCTCCTCATATGCAACTGGCTCAGAATGTCGTGCAGATTCCTTATCAAAACAACCTGGATGCGACATAGCTGGCAGCTGATTTTACAATGTATTGTTATTGGTCTTTGGGCCCCCTTTAGTGAGCACCACTGTTGAATCTCGGCGATTCCATATGTACCCGCTGAAGGGTATTTTGCACAGGGTTTCAGCCATTGAACAATTAGAATGGACAATATGATGATCACCCATTACTCAATACATTTGTATATAATTAATATATAGTAAAATGTGAGCAATTTCCCCCAAACACTTTTTTTATTTTAATATAATAAATTGGTGGATCTTCCTCTAGTCCGCTCCATATTTCTTCCTCCTTTCTCTTCTTTTCTACACCTACTAAAAAACCTCCTCCTCCAGTATCCTTATTTGAAAGATACCCCAGTGACCTCAGTCAGTACTGACCCTTTCGCTTAGTTATTTGTTTTGCCATCTTCTCATTGATTTTGGCTTGTTGTTCTTCAATTCTTTATTACCATGATTTGAGGCGATCCAATTTATTGGCTGTCAAATGTCGACCTTTCCCTATCATCTTATTTTGAAGGTAATCTGATATGACCCATTGTAACCCATTATCGCCTCATCCAAAGGCGATCAATTACTTATAGCTCTGAAACATCCTTGGCAGATTCTGTCCATTGATTCTTTGGCGGAATTCCTCCAGTAATTTGTTTGGTCATAATGATGGCTTGTCATCCAGTCATATAGATTTGCAACAATCTGGTTTGCAAAACTTTGCTTTTTAAGGGCTATTTTGATTTGGGTTTCCTTCAGAGGAAACCACTGAAGCTGCTGCTCAGATAAATTTGATTTATAAAAATAACCCAACTTTATTTATGCAAACCTGCTTGCCATCTGACATGATTATAATCATGAAGTTTGTGGTCTTCCCTTTCATCTAACCCCCAACAACTCTAAGATGAGCTGATTGCTGGTCTTTGCCAGTATGGGGATCCAAAAATTGATTTTATTGTCCCGCAGGGCACTAAGCGCTGTGCAGGACCTAGAGCAATTGTTACAATTGCTCTGCATCATGTGGAGATCACTCAGTTGATTCCTCACTGTGTCGTGATTCTTGTAGCGCCCAACTCACCCTTTTGGGTTAAGTCAAAAAAGGCCAGATGGTGTGCCCAATTTGTTTAGAATAAGACTACTAAAGGCGAAATGCCCTTGCTCATCTTCCTGAGCCACTTTGAAAGTGCTAAACTTTCCCTAACCTGAGATGGGGGCTGAGAATGTGGTTTCACATTGGGGCTCACTCTTACCCCTGAAGCCTAAAAATATGAAAAGGTAAGTCTCAATAAGAAACTTGATAGTGAATCTCAAAATTTAAACTCAACTGGAGATATTAGTTGATTTTATTTGATCCAGATAAATTAAAAATTAGTAACAATTCCATATCCTCTGTAGGTCATGATAGTACCAATAGCGATTCCCATTGGAAACAAGTTTGATGTAAACCAGCGCCATTGATTAGTTTAATTGCCACGGGTTGGCCCTGCACTTCAAATCCTTAACCTGTGGTGGGTTTTGGAGGACGTGAATGAGGCAAGCCTACCTGTGGCGTCTGAATTTTACTTTTCTGATTTTTTACTAAGGATTTCAATGCTCCAAATCAGCTTCATTTTAAACAAAAACAGATATAAACTTAACTATAAAAAGTTGCACAATTTAGCAGTGGAGGCATATGAACACCAGCAAATTATCTCTGCACGTGTAGCAATTCATAAAATTGCATATGAGCTCAGTGACAGCATCCCAACCCCTAAGTTCTTTGCAGATTTTGGGAAAAAATTAAATCATATATTAGAGAGAATTGTACTAGTGTTGCTAAAGCTATTGTGGAGGTAGCAGCAGCATCTAAGTACAACCCAAAACTAAAAACATCTATCAATTCTAGGAAAACACTGGCAAAGTTCCCTGCTGTTCATATTGATGCAGAAGAGAAACTTGCCAACCTTATTGAAGTGCCCAAGCATGCTGGTCTCATACCTAATAATGATTACTTTGTCCATCAAGAACCTCACCTCCAAAATCATCCCACTCCCTTCCTCTCTGCTTTAGAGCGGTTTAGTGTAGGGGTGTTTAAAGATAAGAAGATCTTCAATCAGATGCCGCCCTCAGCTGCGCCAAAGTAGGGTTGAAGCTACATTGGTCTAGTTAGAGAATTGGTTTTTTTTGTTTTTAAGAAAGCCTTTTTCCCTTTCAATATATTATTATATGTCAGTAATTTGGGCCCTCCAGTCCCCTTGCCTTGAATAAAAATATATACATTTATATATATACATTCATAAAATGATTTTATTATATTAAATATAAACGTCTTCTTCATGATCAGGAAAACAAATTAAGTAGAAGCCTATTTCAGGAAGGCTTGAATGATCAGTGCTTAGTCTCAACCCCTGATAATGCCTTTCTAGAGATTATTTCAGAAAGAGAACATGATTTAAAAACACAAAAGTATTCAGTATATTATAGTTTCTTGGCTCATAGCATCAAAGGTATATTTGGTTAAAATTAGTATACCTAATAAAATTCAAACTGTAAAGTATCTTACTTGTTCAATAATCCAATAGTTGATGGAGTTGAGATTGTACTACTTCATTAAACTTAGAAAAATAAATTAAGAGGTTGATGTAATTCTTAGTGCATTAAAAATCCTATAATTGTAAAAGCAATTGATTATGAAAGCAAGTAATTGTATAAAAAGTCATTTTAGTGTGATTTATCATAGCAACCTTGGAGCTTATATAAGGACTCAAAAGGTAGATGCCACACAAAATCAGTTAAATGGTGCTCTAGCTCAAGGTATAATTGTCAGGCGGTATTAAGATATGTAATGGTGAGGATTGGATAGCATAGCGGGGTTTTTCCTGAATCACTCTGGGTTGAGTTTAATTGAAACAGGTTTGAAATCAGCACAGGGTAAAAAACTCGACATGGTGTTTGTCTCAAGTTTGACCCACCTCATATATTTTGTTAAAATATGTAATGGTATCTTAGTAATCCGGAAATGCACTTGAGATATTAGTCTGATAAAAAATTCGTGATTGCAGTTTACATTTTCTGGGCACTAAAGTACCATTAGAAAGCTCCAAAGTCACACTAGTGTTAGATATATTAAGAATAAAAGGTTGTGATGTGTCAGCTAGCATAATCAGGTCTTAACCACTTTAGAAGCTTTTTTACTTTATCTCAATAACAAGACTTCTTAAATAACATGCTGTAAATACTTGGAATCAATGGCTACTCTACTTCTTCTGGAAACAATACTAATTTTTAACGTCTGGCTTTGTTGACAATTGTTACTGGAGATTGATTGCACAGATTCAGTTATGTAGACGAGTTTGCATTGCTTGATAGTATTGGGTAGATGGACGATAATAATAAGAAGATTATTATCCAAAGTTAAATAAATAAAACTAATTAATTGGTGGTCCAACGCTAAACTTAGATTAATCAACAAAATTGATTAAGTTGACAATTAGGACTTCTTCCTTATCCCAGCTGAACTTAATTCACTCTCAGAATCAGAGGTACCCAGTCTTAGTTCCCATCATGCTGAATTTGCGGAAATTCACTCAAAGGTCTACTTCTCTTCCAAGGATATTTGATCCTTACTCACTATCACACAAAAGAGTCCACAATTATTGTACTAAACAATAATTACCTTAAGATGAATAGAACTTATTAATGCTACTTTATTCTTATCAATCTTTAATAATGACAGAATATTCTAATGCAAGAGATAAAGAAGTGCTTGTATTGACTTTAACCAAATAGATTATTACAAAGATTTAACAGGACTTGGATGAAATTGGCCAATATGTCATGGAAACGGCAGAAGAAGTTTAGACCAGCCTGCCAGTCAGGATGCTTGAGCACCCAAAAGGCAAGCCAGAATGCCAGGGGCATTGCTGACCATGCGACTTGATATGGAGCTGGGAAGTGTGATACAACAAAATGGTGACATAGTAGCAAGGTAAGGAGTACTCGCTGAACCCAATTGGCAACAGAGGAAGTTATGGTGACCAAAAGTATTGGTAATACCCAACCAAAATATGGGGTGATGGACCACCAGAGAAATGCCATCAGGGATGCGGTAAAAAAGGAAAAAAATTTAAACAGATAAAAATTTCTTTTTTGTAAAATTTTATTGGGAAAGTAAGCAAGAAAAATTGACCAACAATCTTCTCAGTGCCTTACAACTGATTAAATAGTGGTCGATTGGTGAAAACATGGTCAGGATCCATAAATTTGGCCTAACTGGCAAATTGGATGGTAGAGGGGGGGATTATTCTTTGGGAACTGTCATCACAAAATTTGGCGGTGGGCCAAGTCTCTGTCAGTTTGACCTCAAATGTCTGGACCAGGGGTCAATTATGTTTCCAACGGTTAGTGCGACGGCATTTGGCCTGACAAGCAACGGGAATCCCCCAAGGCCATCCAATATAGGGATGGGACCATTTGGTTGGGAACAGGTTTGGGATGGCCAACCCGCCCGCGCTCAGTTGATCAACCATTCATTCGGTTGATAGAGGCCCATCAGGTGCAACGCCTGATTACTATTGGAGGGTTTCAAACTCTTGGCAATGGCGCCCAATATTTGTTTTGCTGATTTTAGGGTCAAATCGGAACTGTCAGGCAATCCAGCCAATGTTTCATTCTTCATGATTTTAAAACCATTCAAATTTCGGCCATCAGCCTGATTGCCATCTGAATTGGATCTGACTGATTTCAGTTCAATAATCTCAGCACAGATTTCACCAATTCCCTGCAACAGTTCTGCTGAGGTGAGTGAGGAAATTGGGGGCGGGATCTGAAGCGGAAAAGCTATCACCCATCGCTTGTCAACTATGTGGGTGAGATCGCCTTGGGTGATGAGGGGTACTTCCATCCTCTTCAGTGTTTTCTTAATTGGGAACAGAAAGATAGCTCGATTGAGAGCCAAAGGACACTCCCTGAGACTTACATTACCCTTTCCTTTTCCCATAGGGATGGCCCCCCACCAGGAAACTGCTCCAGAGCCACGTTATTATGCGTTTTGGGTAACTTGATAGCCATAATTGTCGCGGCCTTCTGCGGCGGGCGGGGAGCCTTGGGGTGGGATGTGTGGAAAACGTCAATCAGTTCCATACAATTCGCGCAATCGCATGCCTTGATCCAACTGTTTTCATAAGCTGGATATCCTTTCCAGGCCACCAGGTATTGGACTGATCATCACAACTTCCGAGATGCCAGGATGGCCTCCACTTCAGCTTCCTCCTCATTGTTGATGATGATTGGTTCTTAGTCTGTGGGAAGCACACCCTTGAAGGGCGACAGCTAGGATACATGGAAAACTGGGTGTTGCTTCCAATGCGCGGGAAGCTTCAATCAAAATGCCCCATTACCCAATACCTCCTCCACTAAGTGGGGACCTGAACGCTTACTGGCGAATTTGCGGGAAGGGGTTGGATTTGCAAATGGCGGGTATTGAGCATGACATAAGAACCCACCTTTAAGTCATGACCTGGAAGGCGCTATAATCCGTGAATTGCTTGTAGTCATCAATAGTTTTAGTAAGTTGTTCCCGCACTAAAGCTTTGGTCAATCGAATATGGCTAGCATGATCCGCGGCAGCTTGCACTTCTGGTTGTAAGCATGCCCTGACTGAGAATGATGGGTTATAGCCCAACGTTGCTTCATATGGTGAGAAACCTGTGGAAGCGTGGGTCCCATTATTATATGCAAATTGGGCAAGAGGCAGGTCATTGGCCCATGTATCTTGCACTGCTACCACATAACAACGCAGGTACTGTTTGAGAACTTGGTTAACCCGCTTGGTCTGGCCATTGGATTGGGGATAATACACTGTGGATCGACAGGGGGTTATCTTAAGGATTGACAAGAGTTTGCTCCAAAACTGGGTGGTAAACTGGGTACCCCTGTCACTAACAATTTCCTGGGGAAGACCGAACATTGAAAACATATGGCGAATGAATAGACGCGCCGTTTCTTCTGACATAATCACAGAAGTACAAGGAATGAACAGGGAAAATTTGGTAAAGCAATCTACCACCACCATTACCGCTGTGAAACCATTGGAGCAGGGGAGTTTGACAATAAAATCTATGAACACCGAGGTCCATGGACCCTCCACCTATTGTAAAGGGTGCAGGAGGCCATTTTTTCTGGAACAATCTGACTTGGCCCTAGCACAAGTAACACAATCAGTGATCCAAGTCGGAACCTCTTTGGTCAGTCCTGCCCAATTAAAGGTTCACTTGATCAGGTCGATGCATTTCTTGTTACCAGGGTGTCTGACTGCGGGGGGATCATGGTGTGCATGGAATACATTCAGGCGGAAGGAGGGAGGCACCCAAACATGAGAACGAAAGTAGATGAGACCTTCTTCTAAAGAATATAGGGAGTGTTTGGGGCTCAAGTGAGTTAAGTGTTCAATCAACTCCACGCCCTCAGGGCAGGCCGTTTAACCAGCTAGCACCTGGGCCAATAATGGATCATCAGGCGACAATGCAGCGGAGGAAACAATGGAGGGAGCAATTTATAGGATTTGAGTGGCAGGGATCATGGTAACGTGATCCTCTTCCTCAGGCTCTGAGGGGCAGTGAGTGGGACTATGGCTTAGGAAATTGGGAAGGACATTTAGCGCACCCTTGACGAATTAATATTTGAAGTTAAAACTGCACAGGTCCTGATAGGTTTGGGCTTGCCAGTGTGCCAATTTTTGGGGTTTGCGAAAATACAAGAGAGCTTGGTGATTTGTGTGAACCGTTAACTCATGATGAGCACCTTGCAACAGGTATCACCAATGAGTTAATGCCCATGCAACAGCGGCCAGTTCCTTGTCATAGATGGCCCAGGACTGCTCTGTAGCAGTGAATTATTGGGAGAAATAAGTGACCAGATGTTCGAGACCATTGTGGTCCTGAAGCAGCACTGCGCCCACAGCTACCAATGAAGCATCGCATGCAACAATATACAGTTTGGTGGGATTGGCATGTTTCAAAATGGGAGGAGACATGAACACTTCTTTAATTGATTTAAAACGCCTGCTGGCATTTGGGGGTCCAACAAAATGGTACGTTTTTCCCTGTGAGGGGGTGGAGCGGGGTGGCCAACTAGGAAAGTGCGGGGGAAAACTTTTTTAGGAAAATGATAGTACCTAAGAAACTTCAAAGCTGCTTCCGTGTAGTTGGGGTTGGCCATTCTTGGATTGCATTAAATTTGTTGGGGGGATGGCGACCCCTTCTTTAAGTACTAAGTTTCTGAGAAATGTAACCTCTTCCTTGTAAAACTCGCATTTGGAAGCTTTGAGGAACAGGCCTGCTTTATGCAAAGCAACCACCACTGCTTCTAAGTCAATAGCGTGTTGCTTGAGAGTTGTGAATGGACTAGGATATCATCGATATAAGCAATAGCGCAGGAAAACTGGAGATCCCCAAACGCATTGTTGATCATTCATTGAAATGTAGCGGGAGCATTTTTTAGCTCAAAGGGCATTATGCGAAATTGAAAAATGCCTCGCCTTGTTCAGATTGCAGTCAGCCATTCTTGTCCTTCCATTACTCGAATCTGATTGAAAGCATTCACCAGGTCGAGTTTTGAGAACGCCTGGGATTTGGCAATTGCCTGACTGATTGTCTGTTCCAGGGGCAATGGGTAGGGATCTGTAACTGTGATTTTGTCAGGTGTCCATAATTTATGCAAGGGTGGAGCGATCCATCCAATTTTCTTGCAAAGATGATAGGGGACACAACGGGGGATGTTTCTTTGAACAGCCAGCCTTTTTTCAACATATCGTCCAACCAGGTATTGAGAGCAGCCTCTTCCTCCGCTGTATGAGGATACAACGGACAGTTGATGTTCACCAATTCCACAGTTGTCCGAAATATGCAATCATACCTTGTATGTTTCAGCAGATGATCCGCCTTTTCCATGTAAAAAATTCTGCGATATGGCATTAAATTTTTCGGGAAACTTGGCTAGAATGCCCGCGGAAGTGACTAGGGTGGTGATAGAGCTGGTTCCCTGGATTTTCTTGAGGGTGTCAATCAAAGGGAACTCTCCCTCTGAATCATCATTGGTTAATGCCATTGTATTAGATTCTAAGTGAATCTTCACATGTTGTTGACGCCACCATCCCACACCCAAGTTCACCGGGAATACCAGGTTTGGCATGGCTGAAAACTGATTGCAGAAGTTATATTGGTGGATTGAGAAATGTAGTGGACAGTGAATGACATACGAAGACTGGTAAGCAGAAGAGGCCATCATTATTGAGGCGCCCACATGAATTTCCAATTTTAACTGTTCTGCCAACTTGACGCTCATGAAGTTCCCCGCTGCTCAAGTATCCACCAGAGCTTCAAAGGATACATGGTGAGGACCGATACTGATTCTCATAGGGACAAGGAAGTAAGCGGAATTCTGTTTATTTGGAGATTTGACTGACTCAGAAACGACTGAAGAGATAGCGGGTATATTGAACCCAGGGTCAGAGTGGTTAGCTGGGGTAAAAATTGGGAGTACAAGTGCGGGAGAAAGCGTTTCTTCCATTTGGTTTTGAACAGAGTCATTCATAGTTGAGAGGGTAACCACTGCGGCGCCCAATTCGAAAATTAAGGTGGAAATGGCTGGAAGTAATGGTTGGTCAATTATGTCATGGAAACGGCAGAAGAAGTTTAGACCAGCCTGCCAGTCAGGATGCTTGAGCACCCAAAAGGCAAGCCAGAATGCCAGGGGCATTGCTGACCATGCGACTTGATATAGAGCTGGGGAGTGTGATAAAACAAAATGGTGACATATTAGCAAGGTAAGGAGTACTCGCTGAACCCAATTGGCAACAGAGGGAGTTATGGTGACCAAAAGTATTGGTAATGCCCACCCAAAATATGGGGTGATGGACCACCAGAGAAATGCCATCAGGGATGTGGTAAAAAAGGGAAAAAATTTAAACAGATAAAAATTTCTTTTTTGTAAAATTTTATTGGGAAAGTAAACAATAAAAATCGACCAACAATCTTCTCAGTGCCTTGCAACTGATTAAATAGTGGTCAATTGGTGAAAACGTGGTCAGGATCCATAAATTTGGCCTAACCGGCGAATTGGATGGTAGAGGGGGGTTTATTCTTTGGGAACTGTCATCACAAAATTTGGCGGTGGGCCAAGTCTCTGTCAGTTTGACCTCAAACGTCTGGACCAGGGGTCAATTATGTTTCCAACGGTTAGTGCGACGGCATTTGGCCTGACAAGCAATGGGAATCCCCCAAGGCCATCTAATATAGGGATGGGACCATTTGGTTGGGAACAGGTTTGGGATGGCCAACCCGCCCGCGCTCAGTTGATCAACCATTCATTCGGTTGATAGAGGCCCATCAGGTGCAACGCCTGATTACTATCGGAGGGTTTCAAACTCTTGGCAATGGCGCCCAATATTTGTTTTGCTGATTTTGGGGTCAAATCGGAACTGTCAGGCAATCCAGCCAATATTTCATTCTTCATGATTTTAAAACCATTCAAATTTCAGCCATCAGCCTGATTGCCATCTGAATTGGATCTGACTGATTTCAGTTCAATAATATCAGCACAGATTTCACTGATTCCCCACAACAGTTCTGCCAAGGTGAGTGAGGAAATTGGGGTGGGATCTGAAGTGGACGAGCTATCACCCAATGCTCATCAACTATGTGGGCGAGATCGCCTTGGGTGATGAGGGGTACTGCCATCCTCTTCAGTGTTTTCTTACTTGGGAATGGAAAGATAGCTCAATCAAGAGCCAAAGGACACTCCCTGAGACTTACACAATACCGGTAAAATGGCTTTTTGATTGATTTTTTATGGTTTGATGATTGTGTGTTAAGTTGCTCCCCAAATTGGGTTGAGCTGAATCTGTGTATACTGCCAAGTTTGGAAGCTAGGAGTGAGTGGAGCCATTACTGGCCTGAATTAGAAAGAGGATCAGTGGCAACTAGTAGTCAAGGATGATCCAATTGTATCAATTAAGTTTTGTCAGCGGTACCTGACTATTTTGAGTTTGAGGTGGCTGAGGTTGTTTCTTGCGCCTCATTTAAATACTTAATTATAGCCCAAGAAAGAAAATATGAACAGAAACTATGACAAGCCAAATTATGTGGCAGTGTGAAGCTGATATGTCCCAAGTTACCTGAGCAACTGAAGCTGTTTCAGGAACTTCATTATTAAGTCAAATTACATTTGAAATTGATATTTATATAGTAATTTATATGGATCACTGGTGACTCAAGGCTGAAGATGAGCCAAACCTAATAAATTTGGATATTGGGAAGGACAGGGCTAGAGGGTTGACACTGGGAAGAGAGTAGCATAGCGGAAGGCTGAGAGAGTGGTTGGCTGGAAGAACAGCGATTAGCTAATAGGGCAGTTTTGGGCGCAGTAGACCTTTTTAAATAGTACAAATAACTGGTGCTTCCCTATCTAAAACATCTCCCTTTTCCTAGTATACCTTTTGATTTAAGTTTATATTTATTTTGTTGATTGGGCGTTGGGATAGGGGATCCCAAAATGGTGCAGGTGAAACACCAAGGGGTCAGCCAGCGCTGCTGGACCTGAGCTTAAGGCAAAATGGCAAGTTCTGACCAGTCTTCATACTGGTTGGCCTACCAACTAGCAGAGCCCACAGTCAATTTTCTGCCATTAGTGCTCACTACAGAGGGTTCTTTTGGTTGGTGCTGTATAGCTGACAGGTGGGTGAGGAGATTGCAGGGATGTGGTGCTGTGGTTAGGTTCTGGCAATTGTTGGTGGCAGGGAGGGGCAAGCCTTGGATTCCTGCTGCACATGATGAATATGGATTATGGAGGATACTATCCGGTTAAGTGGGGGAAAATGTCAGAATTTTAACCAACTGGGCTCCTCCAATAATTTAATGATACTTGGTATGAAATAGTCTAATTCTGGCTGAATGGCTTATTGACTGGATTTTTTATGGTTTAATGAATGGATGTTGAGTTGCTCCCCAAATTGGGTTGAGCTGAATCTATGCATTCCGCCAAGTTGGTAGTAAGGGATTGAGCGGAGCTATTGCTGACCAAATTAGCAAAAAGATCACCGGCAACTAGTAGCTGAGGTTGATCCATTTGTATCAATTAAGTAGTGTCAGCGGAACCTGACTGTTTCATGTTTGAGGCAGCTGAGGTTGTTTCCAACATCTCATTTTTATAATTAATTATTGCCCAAGGAAGGTAATCTGAACGGCAACTATGACAGGTCGAAATGTTTGTTGGCATGAAGATGATATTTCCCAAGTTACCCAGCCAACTGAAGCTGTTTCTTTCACTTTATTAATAAGTTAAACTCAAGTTTAATATTTATTTATATAGTAATTTATATGGCTCACTGGTGACTCAAGGCTGTGGATGAGCCAAACCTAATAGATTTGCACATCAGGAAGGACAGGGTGAGAGGGTCAACGCCAGGGAAGAGAGTAACGCAGTGGAAGGCTGAGAGTGGTTGGTAGGAAAAACCTGCAATGAGCTGATAGGTCAGCGGTGGGCGCAAAAACCCTTTTGTACATGTAAATACCTGTCACAGGCAGGGATCCCAGACCCCGTCCGTTTCATCCTGGAAATGCCCACGCGGCAGCATTCCAGGCGGGCAACCTAACCAGACAGACTTAGGCACAGGCGAGGCGAACCTTTTCTCATCACATCTTGGAAATGCCCACACGGCGGCAAATGGAGTGATGGGGCCAGACTGTCACTAATATGAGGTCCCCTATCACAAACCCAAACCCAAAAATATCAGGTAAGCGAGGCGCAACACCTCAAAAGAACTTTATTTTTTATTTTAAAAATAATAAAAGACCAAACTGGAGGGGACCAGGGCCAAGACTTAGAATTCCAACTTGGGATTCAAGAAGGTCAGGTTCAACTTTTATAAAGTCACTTCTGAGGAGCCTCTCCTGATTCATTCCTTAAGCCTGCTGAGCTTAAGGAATGGTCAGAGTGGCTCAGCCCAGCCCTCCGAGTCTGACCACCCACTCCACCATACCCAACAATTCTGATTGGTTCAGTTTGAATTAACTGAACAAACCAATCAGAATGTAACATTCAAAAATCCATCCTTTTGGATGATTTCCATTCGTTACATCACCCCCGCTAAAATGGCCCTCCGGGGGCAGAGAGCGCGCCATTTTGGAAGGAAATCATTGGTGAGAGGTCTTCCCAGGGCGAGTTACCTCGAGCCCCAAGAAGGATCCTCTAGAGGGGAAATGGGGGGACAGAAACTGGAAACTGGGCTGTTGGAGTAAGCCCCAACAGGTAAGGACATTCGTACCCAACACCTGGCCAAATCACCACCTCCTGAAGGCTACCACTAGGAATGGCCTTCCCATCCTGACTGGGAAGGCGCTTTCCCCAATGATAGCCCCGGAAGGCGCGAAACAGCGCTGGCCATGGGCCATCCCCTTTGCGCTGTCAGGCCTGAGAATGGCCTTCCCATCCTGACCAGGAAGGCGCTTTCCTCAGTCCTGCTGGCAGTGGGGTTGACCCCATGGCGCTGGTGCTGGGGCGAATATCCTCCCCTTTTGGGACTTTCCGGGGTTGAGGGAACCTGCTGGGAACAGGTGCCCTCAGACATGGCCGCTAGAATCGGCGGGAACCTGAAATTTGGCAGACCCTCAAATTTGACTGACATCGCAGGGCTGGCCATTGGTCACTGGGTTGGCCCAGCACCAGTTTCCTCAACAGCTGGGACAAAACAGAAATCCTCTGAGGGACAGGACCACCTCCAACCAGAAGCAAAATGAAGTTGGAATAATGTCATGGGCGGGGATCCCAGACCCTGTCCATTTAATCCTGGAAATGCCCACGTGGCAGCATTCCAGGCGGGCAACCTAACCAGACAGACTTAGGCACAGGCGAGGTGAACCTTTTCTCATCAAATCTCAGAAATGCCCACGCGGCAGCAAATGGAGTGATGAGGCCGGACTGTCACTAATATGAGGTCCCCTATCACAAACCCAAACCCAAAAATATCAGATAAGCGAGGCGTGACACCTCGAAAGAACTTTATTTTTATTTTAAAAATAGTAAAAGACCAAACCGGAGGGGACCAAGGCCAAGACTTAGAATTCCAACTTGGAATTTGAGAAGGTCAGGTTTGACTTTTATAAAGTCACTTCTGAGGAGCCTCTCCAATTCATTCCTTAAGCCTGCTGAGCTTAAGGAATGGTCAAAGCAGCTCATCCCAGCCCACCGAGTCTGACCACCCACTCCACCATACCCAACAATTCCGATTGGTTCAGTTTGAATTAACCAAATGAACCAATCAGAATGTAAGATTTGGAATTCCATCCTTTCAGATGATTTCCATTCATTACAATACCTGTTGCTTCTCTTTCAATAAACATCTTCCTTTGCATAGTCTACCTCTTGATTTAAGTTTATATCTATTTGATGGTTGAGGTTAGGCTAGGGGACCCCCAATTGGCGTGGGTGATAGCCAAGGGGTCATCCAGCGCTGCTGGCCCCAAGCCTAAGGTGAAATGGAAAGGGCTGACCAGTCTATATACTGGTTGTCCTGATGACCAGCAGAGCTCATGTTGTAGAAAAGCTATTTTATGACAGTGCTACTGTTGAACAACAATTAATCGCCAATCTTCTTTATAATTTTTCACATCAATCTGTTAGCTTTAATATCCCAGTGATTTCTTCCTTACTTCAATTACTAGAGATATAAGCCTATGTTTTTTATAGCTACCTGCCTTATAAAGATCTCAGATAACCTTACCAATTAATTTTTAGAGTCTGTATTAACCTCAATTTGGGTTAGATAGGTGTAAGATCTGATCTTACCATTGTTAGCAATCTACTCTAAAGATAAATTACTAGGGAAGTTATAGGGACAATTTTGCACACAACTACTCAGTTTTTGCCTCACCCATGAAAAGGCAGCCTATGCTGTTGAATTACCCTAAGAAGTTTTCTTTTAGCAATGGTCTTCTCCATCAGGCTAAGGATTCCTACATTAGACACCCCAGAGACCTAAAATTTAAAAGAGCCAGAAAACGTGTCCCTAACATTCTCACTTGATCACAGCAAACAAACCACATCTGTATAGCAACCTGCTTAGGTAATGGGACTCTTTACCCATTAAAGCAGGTTGTGAACCAATTATTCAGTTTGCTAGTTGCAGGAAGCATCAATTTTCTCACAAATGCTGATTAAATTTCCTATCAGTTGGTGACGAATCCCAAAACAATAAATAATTAGTGCACCTAATATTTAATTATTGATCAACTATCAGATACCACAATTACCATCAGCAACTCTTCCCAACGAAATTCTTAAATATTCACATGGGTCAATTCCTGACGGAACAAAACCTGGCAAATTGCCCAAAAAACCCCGGACATTAATAGCCTATAATTTAAGTCAACCAATATTGAATTCATTTTCTGGTGGGACTTATCCCCAGGAAAACCAGCAGATAACCTAGGAAGCTGGAAAAGGTGGGCAATCTCTTAACACAATCTGGATAAAAAAATCATAAAATAATAAAATTACCATTGCATTAGACATAAACATTGAGACAGAGATTCTTTCAGTTCCTTAGTTATGTGTTCTAAAACAAGCATAGTACTCCAATTACAATGAAGTCTAGGAGTTAGTTTTAGAAATAGTTTATTCACACTTGAAATCCCTAAAAAATGGTATAATTTAGGACTTCATGTTAGAAAATTAAAATCTATGTTATCATTGAGGGAATCTCAGAAAAATCTAATAAGATCCATAAATTTTTTTGTTTAGGCTCTAAACCTACCATCAATTCTGGATTAATTAGCCTTCCAGGCCTAAAACAATTCAATAAATTTTGGATCCTTTGGTTAACTGAAATAGTGGGGCAGCAATTACATATAGCACATTTTGGAATTCTAATCTTTAAATTAATCTCAAAAAATAATCACCCATTCACCTCTGATTTATATTAAGTTTTGGGATTTTATTTATATTTAAGTGTATGATAACAACCAAAAAAAACTTAAACAATATTTTTTTGTCCCCATTAACTTGCACAAGGACGCAAACTTAAAAAAGAACCCAACTGTGACAAAGGTGAGATTAGTATGCATGTCCTTGCACCTCAATCTGATGATTTTAAAATATTTAAATCAGGATTGAACTTTCTACTACACTGCAAAAACCTAGTTTTAAACATTTAAGAGCTGCCGCAGTGAAGATGCTTATAAATATCCAGCTAAGTTCCTCAAGTCTGGAAAAGCTAAAATGACTTTTTGAACTTGATTGGTGAGAGGCGACCCACAACTAAGGAGGTTACTTCTCAGTAAAACTGACATTTACCTATCTAACTGATCACTTGAGGTGACTCTCACTTGGATTGGGTACAAATTTGCAAGTAGTGATTGGGTCCTTGGGTAAACTTAACAATTTATATTATTTTAAACTCAAACTTACCTCGCTGGGTTGTAGATCTTGCCATCCTAAAAGATGGGAGGTGCCCATTGTCATATGAAAATTCAACCCCACCACCTAATACATCTGTTTAGTTGTCTCTGATGATGGAGGGAGAGGTGTAATTTCCATTAAGATGGCTGGAAAACAAAGCCCCTTACATTTGCTAGGAGACCTTGAAATAAGGTGATTCTTTTTGGGACCTCTGGACTTTGGAAAGAGTACCTTCCCTAACTAACATTATCAAAAAGGTCATTGTTGAAGACTTTTCTTTTTTCTGTGGCTGTATCTTTGTTCTTAATATTAAATTGGAGTTGCAGGTCTCTATTTTATGGAGACAATAGACCATAGGATGGTGCCTTAGTATAAACTTTAAAAAATAAAGAATCAAGGCTATATCTCATTCACTAATTATACTATGGCTACCTACCCTATGATCTCCATGATCATTATTTTAAAGCTTATAGAAGTAATATAACAAAAAAATTCAAAGTGTAAGGTTTAATTATCTAGAAGCTGTACTAAACCACTTACAGTGAGTAACTTGAAATTTGAAACTAATTCAAACTTGAAACTATCATTTTTCTTCTAAATACAATCCTATAAATAGGGTTACTTCTGATGATAGCTGCATCTTCACCCTTAACTTCTCTCCTTGTATCATCACTGTTTGGATTTTTGCCCATATTCCCACCCTGCTAGATTACCTGGTATCGCTAGGGGAAAATTCCCTAAGGAGAAGTGAATTGGAAATTGTTAGCCTAAGTTTTGGAGGAACTACGTTTGGGGGATTTTGGGATATTCACCTGGTTGTATCCATTGGGGATCAATCCGGATAAATACCTAAGATCTCATTGGGTGGAGTGGCCAATGAAATAGGGGCATCTGATAGTGATTAGCTATAAGGTGTACTGATTGGGATTGTTCAGGTTTCATCACTGATTGATTATAATAAAAATTGAGTTGCAGGGCGAGTGATGCCAACTGCAATTAGTGAATCAATTGGTTGGTGAAGTGACCTGCCATAATGGGTAATAAGTCCCATTACCTAAGTAGGTCGCTAGCCAATTATTGTTGGTTCACTTGGACTGAGAGGAAAACATTAGGGACTCGTTTTCTAACTCTTTCCACTTGATGTCTTGAGGATGTCCAATGATGGAATCCTAGTAAGGATGGGGAAGACCATCGCTGCTGAGATGAGGAAGGGTGATTCAATGGTAATGTCTGCCATTTCAATAAAAGAGGTGTCAACCGAGGGTTAGACAGCCAAATCCCCTACTATAAATCCCTAGGATTTACTATAATAAACACATTATTATCTCCATTATTATTATTGACGGAAGTATTATAATCTACAGTTATATTATCAATTCAGTGTATAGTTAAATTATCAGCTTCTATTGTGTTGTTCTATCTCAAGGATATATTGCAGAAGGCAATAATTGGAAGACTTAGAGAGAAGAGTAAAGATCTGAGTGGGGATCTAGAGATGAAAAAACACAATCAGGGATAGCTGCTGATTGTGTGTTGGGCCAAGAGAGACTGTCACTGAGGTATCTTAACAAAGATTGGGTGGACAAGAATATAGGGAACGAATCCTTACAAGTACAGCTTACAAAGTATATAATCAGAAGTACTGGCCAAAGCGTTGGGCCTAATAATAGTTCAATATCAACTATGGATAATAATCTCCTTACTATTACTGATTAATACATTCTATACAATGCAACGAAGTGCATAAGGAAATCAAACCTGTGCATTAGAAAGGTTACTGGGTTGACGGCTGATATCTATCCTAAAGTAAATTTTTACAAGTTGGTGCTCACTACAGGGGTAGTTGAGTAAAGAATCTATTATAATGTCATATAAAGAGGAAATACGCAAGATGTGGGCCAAGATTGCCACTGTGAATCAGAATGCCTTAAACTCAGTGGACCATCAGATTTTGTGGCCTTGGAAGAATGAGTCGCCAAGGTGGAGGAAGGAGTAGAAAATGTAGCCAACTTTGGGAATGAGTTACTTGGCAAAGTAAACTTGTTGAAGAAGAAAAAGGGGATCTCGTTTAATAGGTCCTATTCCTGAAAATGGAGCGATAAGCGTATTGCATTAGTTTAATAAAGTTTGGTGCAGATATCAAGAAATTGATCAAAGAAGTGGAGGAACTGAAAGCTCACATATGTTCTTGTGAGCCCAATATGGCCAGTGATATTGAAGATAAAAGTCCTTGCACGATACTTGGGAAGTTGAATACCCTAAGAAATATGCTGCCCGCCTTTAATGCCATTTCAAAGATGATGCCCAAAGTCACTCCACAAGTTAGCCGAATATCCAAACCAAGAGAATCGGCCTGAAATGACTCAGAGGAATTTATAGCAACGCCGAAATTGCCAACATTCCATCAGGATAACGCCCCATTGTTTTTCCAACTGTTTATCATGACTATGAGTGGCTACGGAGATTGTCAAAAGGCGTTGATGGTCATGAACTGCCTAGACACCAACTGTCAAAACCTTGTGTTACCTCACCTGGAGGGGGACAGTTAGTCATATGCCAAGGCTAATGCTGCCATCATGAAGGAGTTCAGGAGTCCAACCCACATGTCAAAATGCAAGTAAGAATTTATGGGAATACAGTTCCATAAAGATGAGTCTCTTGCTAGCTTTACTGATAAATTTTACCAGGAGTCATAGATCCTGGCTGAAGCAAGAGTAATGTATGACTTTGATGCTAGAATTGCTTTGCTAGTGGCCCTTCAGCCCTATTGCAATTTGCATCAAATGATGTCTTCCATATTTGCGACAGAGATAACTACCTCACAAATGGTAGATAACCTGAAGATTTTGGGAGCGACGTTCTATGCCCCAAATAGAAGCTTCAAGTCAAATTTGGTATGAAATCCGAATCCCACAAAGGGAAATGAAGGAGCAAAAGAGGCTACTGACCAAACTGTGCCAGGAAATAAGCCCAAATAATTCAGATGGTTAAGCAAGAAAGAAAAGGTCTGCTATCAGTGTGGTGGGAAAGGACATTTTGCCATACACTGCAAAAAGCTGAAGGATCAGATTAATGTGGTCCAGCCCAAAGAGACAGCAGCTGCCAAGGATTCAGGAAAAGAGCCCGCTGCCTAGGCAAGGAACAGTCTAGTGCAGTGGAGAAATCTGTTCCTCCTGATATCATGAATGAAGAAATTGACATTAGCGATCTGTTTGTAGATGACGAGAAGGATCAGCTATACCAAGTGGGCAATATGGATATGAATGCCATGACCAGAGCAGGGGCGAAGAAGATTGACCCCAAGATAATTCAGGAACCATCCCAGCCGTACGCCTGACAAATTGGTGGAGAAGATTAAAACCGCTGAGAATCCTGATGAGTTATCAGACATCTGTTTAGATGAGGCCAATATGTGTATCCCCTTCGGCACGATAAAGGAATCATTTCCTGAATTATTGGCGCAAATTATTCATACCCTAGATTTGGCTAATAATGCCGCCATTCATTCAGTAATTATTATATGACAATACTCAGAGTGTACGTATATAGATATCAAGTGAATCAAGTGAGGGTGAGGACGATTGTTAACAGCGGAGCACCCATCAATGTTGTGTCAACCAAGCTGGTAAAAAGGATGAAGATCTTGCCAGACTTGGAACACAAGAGTGAATATGGAACAGCTGGGCCAAATACCACTGTTTCCTGTGGAGCGTATAGTGCACTGCCACTACAATTCAGGTCGTTGGTGGTATCTGCGCCAGCTATAGTTTTGGCTAACCAAAACTAAAATATCCTGATTGGAACAGAAATCCTACGGAAGTATGGAGTTAGATGTAACTTCAAGGATAATATTTGGCAACTATCCAGGGTCAGACGTTACCATTGGTATACCAGAAGGACGGTGAAACTCCATTTTTTTGGAGAAACAACTTCATTAATCTGATATAAAATGATGGCATTGTACCAATTTGATACCAATTAGTTGGTAGGATGCAACGCGAGATGCCAGTGGAAAACCTAGAAAACTGGGGAATTCCATTAAGGATCAAGAAAGAGAGGAACATACTGGCCGGATTGCAGATGTCAGTCGACACAGGGTTGACTTTGAAGATTCTGGAGCTGTTGTATGGGGAGGTCAGAAGCCCCTGGAAGAAGTCCAGAGTGGAAAATGGGTGGCTACCAGGATAATAATGCTGGGCCAAGGAGAAATATGAGTTCTCCTGGCGAACTTGAGCGAAAAACTGATGAAGATCAAGAGGAATCAGATCATCGCATTTATTCATTTGATACTGATGGCTGAATTGAAAAAATTCCACAATTCTGGGTCTCTCAATGAAATGGGATTACCAGCTGGGGTAGCTGAAAGCATCAACTTATTGGTTGATCAGGAGCAGCTCGCTGATCTGCCAGAAGGCCAGCAGGAAGAGGTGCTCAAACTATTCGAGAAATATCAGGAAGTGTTTGCTCAGGATGACCACAATTTGGGATGTACACGAGATGTAATTTACAAGGTCAACCTTGGGGAAAATCTACCATTAAATTGAGACTGATCTGAAGATTAAAAGCTGCTAAAGTGGTAGTGGAGGATGAGATCAGCAAACTAGTGAAGCATGGGCTTCTAGTTCTGTCGTCAAGTCCCTTGGTGAGTCTGATTCTGATTGTGAAGAAGAAAATTGGATTGAACCAGGTGGTGATTGGCTACCGGAGACTGAACAAAATTATGAAGAAGGATTTATATCCCTTACTGAGGATTGATGATGCGCTGGATCTTTTAGGAGAAGCAAAGTATTTATCCACAATGGATCTAATATCAGGATATTGGCAGATTGACTTGCTAGAAGAAGACGAAGAGAAATGCGCGATTATTATTATGCAGGGGTTATACCAGCTGACGAGGATGCCCCAGGGTCTTTGCAATGTGCCTGAGACGTTCAAGAGGCTCATGGACGCGATATTAAGCGACTTGAAGTTGTCATGCATCCTGGTATATTTGGATAATATCAATGTGTTCATTATAATGTTTATTGATCACCTGCACCACTTGGAAGAAGTTTTTAAGTGACTGTATGTGGCTAACCTGAAGATCAAGCCAAGGAAGTTCCACTTCTTCAAGAAAGAGTTGGATACCTGTGATTTGTGATCAACTCAAGTGGATTGCAGCCGCAAACCCAGAAGATAGCAGCTATAGATCGTATGGCTGTACTGAAGAGTGTCTGGGACATCCAAGTATTCCTTGGGATGGTTGGATACTATAGAAGATTTATTCATGACTTCGTCCAAATAGCTGAGCCTTTATTTCATTTATTAAAGGATCCAAAAAGGATTCATATGGAATAAAGAGGCCCAGGACTCCCATGATGAGTTACGCCAGTATTTGATAGATTCACCAATTCTGAAATATCCAAACTTCGATTGGGAGTTTATCATTTAAACTGATGCTTTGTTGACAGCGATTGGCGCTGTACTGAGCCAAGTAGACGAACTTGGGGACGAGCATCTAGTGGAATATGTGAGCCAGACACTCTCAGCCGCTGAGAGGAACTACACCGTGACTGAGCATGAATGCCTTGCGGTCATTTATACATTTAAGCAGTTTTGGGTTTATGTCTACAGAACGCACTTTAAGGTGGTGATGGACCACTCTTCGCTGCATTGGCTGCACAATCTAAGGGAACTGGAAGGACGACTGGCCTTATTGGCACTTAAGCTTCAGGTTTATGATTATGAGATAGTCCACCAAGTGGGGGCTTCTCACCAGAAGGCGGATGGCTTTCACAGTTGCCAATGGTCCATTTGGTATACCCACAGGTGGATGAGCTATTCCAGAGAATGGTTGAAGGAAGAATTGGGGATGAGCCTCAAGAAATCCAAAAAGCGCTTCAAAAAGTAATGGAAAACACTGAGACTATGGATGGACAAGTATTCAAGATGATCAATGAGAAGCAGCTATTATTCTTAAAACCGTCGGAAAGAGCTGCAATAGTACAAGCAGCTCACGAGATTGTTGGGCATGGAGGTCTGAGGAAAACAACTGATCATATTCACCAGTATTACTGGGAATTGATTAACTATGATGTTGCGGATCATCTGGCTTGTTGTGTGGGTTGCCAGCTGCACAAACCACACAAGAATACAACTGGATACCAACTGGTTTACCCTGGATTCACTTGGCACACAGTGTCCATCAATGTGATAGGACTGCTGATGATGAGCACAGGGGGAGTCAAGTACATCATAGTTGCCATCAACCATCTGATGAGATGTGTCAAAACAAAGGCCCTAACCAGAATAGATGATACCATTACTGCGAGATTCATCCTGGATCGAGTAGTATACCAGAATGGATGCCTGCAAGTCCTGCTGAGCGACAATGGGGCCAAATTCATGTCTCATGTGATCTCAAGGTTAAATGAAATAATGGGGATCCAAGAAGTCTAGTCAGTACCATACTGGCCAGAAACAAACTGACTGGTAGAATGGGTCAATGGGATGCTAGCCATGACACTAAGGAAGCTAGTCGCAGGGAGAACTTCCAAATGGGGAACATACCTGAGTTTGGTGACGTTCATCTACAACATTACTCATCATATGGCGATGGGAAAGACGACGTTTGAATTATTATACAGAAGAAAGGACACATTACTGCCAATTTTATATTCAGTAGTGGAACCTACGTCAGGGATGAGTACTGATCAATACTTGCACTGACTAACGAGTATCCAGATTGATATGCAATTCCAAATATTTGATACAACCTTGAAGAAAAGGATACGAGTGAAATCAACATATGATAAGAACCAACCAGCATTAGCAAAATATAAAATAGGGGAAAGAGTTGCCTATTGCGATATGCATGGTTTCAGATGAAGAAACAAATTAGATGCATTGTGGTCAGGTCCATTCAAATTAATCGCCAATAAGGCAACTGATGCTTACTCCATTAAGAATCTCTTGGATGGAAGAGTTGTAAATTTAATTCATGCTAAGTATCTAAAGCATTGGATCGAGGAAAAATTTAAAAGAGTTCCTGAAGGACTGATGAAACATTAAGTTGGTCATGTCATGCTGAAGAGGTCAAGTCCAAAAAAAGGATTTCTGAACCAATCTAGATGGTTAAGTCCGAAAAAAGGACCTCTGAACCATGGAAAACTAGTAGGTTTAAGTACCCAGGACCCAGGTTGGGGGAAAAGATGGACCTCTGAACTTGAAACAAGGGTAAGTCCCATAGTAAAAATAAAAGAAGAATAAAAGTTAAAAAATTGATAAAAGATAATGGAAAAAAATCATTAAACTGCATAGATAAAGAGCCGAAATATTTTTATAATTTTTATTTCTATTGATTGTCCTCAGTACGGGGATGATTCTGCCTATGTCACCTCTTGGGGGAGGGAGGATGGATCATGGTAGGAATAAACAGCCCATCAAAATTGATATGTGACCGGATGCTAGAAAAGGCGAGACCTACACAAAACCAAGTTTGTTGAGTGGATGCAGAGCACTGAGAAAAGTGACTAGGGGAAGGGAAATCGAGATGTTGGAAGATGCCAATCGCGAAACCCCAGAGCGGGGAGGAAAGCAGCAATAAAGAAAGAGGCAATTGGTGAATAACCCTGAGTAATCCTGATATGGCACAGGAGCCGGAAGATTTGTCCTGAGCGCCTGCCAACGGGCTTCATCAAGGACACTGGACATGTGGGCTGGAAACAAAGAAGGAATACTTGAGGGAGGTTGTCAAATCATACCCCCAATTAGCACCATCAACGGAAGATAGCGATGGGAAGCTCCAGAGAAGTGGTAGTTGTGCAGAGAGCGGATTACATCCTGAAAGCAGTGACTAAAGGCTTTGCAGAAGCTAAAGCTGAATGACCGGTGGAAACCAGGTGAGGCTGGAAGCTTTGTAGACCAACTTTGAAGAACTTGGCCAGCAAAGCGAAGAGCATAAGCAGCAGTATGCCAATCTAGAAGGTTTTCAAGATCAGAGGGATTCAGTGCTAATGTCAAAGCCTTAGTGACTTGGGCCCAGAGTTCAGCATAGGAAAGCTCAAAGTGTATGCTGTTACCAATTGAGAGCTCAGAAACCAGAACAGCGGGTTTGTAAAATTGATTGAGTTGGAAGAAAACTCAGGGAGCAGGTCTGACCCAGCCAGAAATGAACAATCCATTCAACTGGCATAATCTCCAGAGCATCTACGATGATTTTCAGAGTATCAGCAAAAGGGGCCAAATCTAAGAGGTTTTTGAAGTACAACTCTGGAATTGACTGCAGAGGAAGAGTCAGCCAAGACTTGTTCAAAATGATGGCCAGCCTGGTTTTGGAGTGATTAGTTACCATTTCCAGTAATTTGATAGAAGGACTAGCCGCTTGTGCCAGACTAGGCGTATGAGTCCTGGAAGGACCATAAAAGAGGTTCCGTCAAGCATCCTGACTCATCTTCTGGAAAAGATGGAGGTTTGTATTAGACAGACTATTGAGGAGCTGCTGGTAGTGAGATTCAGAATTCGACATATGAGCTGGATGAGAGAGGGAATGTTGGACTTATATAGATGTTGACATTATGAACTCTATAATCCATTAGGCTCCAATTTTGGGGGAATTAATCTCAAAATTAATGAGATAAGCTCTAAAGGAAGAATTAGGAATGAATTAACCCAAGAGGTTATTAGCAAAATCATGAGGGTGAATAAAAATAAGTATTCTTAATCAAGCCATGAAACAAACATTGACGGCAAGAGTCTCCTGTCTAGGATGAGGAAAGAAATCAGGAAATCAAGGACGCCAGACCAAGAATCCTGAATATGACAGCAGGTCATATACCTTGATGGGGGAAACTCAGATCCCAGGACTAATATCGCTATGAGTAAATCAATCAGCCCAGCATGACAGAAGGTTGTGGGGACCGCACTCTGAAAAGGCAGTAGCAAGGAGAAGAGGAAGAACGCCATATGCTGAAGGTTGCCTTGAGCAGCGTTGAGTATTGAAGAGTGTACTCTGCTTGAACCAATGAAGTATTTGACCAGGTGTCTGAAGTGGTGTTCTCATGCCCCGGTCCTTTTCACGCTGGAAATCTAGGCAAGAGGGGGTATGTGTTAGGATTTTTGCCCATATTCCCAGCCTGCTAGATTACCTGGTATCACTAGGGGAAAATTCCCTAAGGCGAAGTGAATTGGAAATTGGTTGGCCCAAGTTTGGAGGAACTACATTTGGGGGATTTTGGGATATTCACCTGGTTGTATCCATAAGGGATAGATCCGGATGAATACCTAAGATTTTTATCAGATGGAGTGGCCGATGAAATAGGAGCATCTGATAGTGATTAACTATCAGGTTTACGTATTGGGATTGGTCAGGTTTCATCACCGACTGATTGGGAATAGATAGTGAGTTGTGAGGCGAGTGATGCTTCCTGCAATAGCAAATTGATCAGTTGGTGAAATGACCTGCCATAATGGGTAATAAGTCCCATTACCTAATCAGGTCACTAGCCAATTATAGTTGGTTCACTTGGATTGAGAGGAAAATTTTAGGGACACATTTTCAACTCTTTCTGTTTGAGGTCTCAAGAATGTCCAACGACGGAATCCTAGCCAGGATGGGGAAGACCATCGCTGCTGAGATGAGGAAGGGTGATTCAATAGTAATGTCTGCCATTTCAATAAAAGAGGTGTCAACCGAGGGTTAGACAGCCAAATCCCCTACTATAATTCCCTAGGATTTACTATAATAAACACATTATTATCTCCATTATTATTATTGACGGAAGTATTATAATCTACAGTTATATTATCAATTCAGTGTATAGTTAAATTATCAGCTTCTATTGTGTTGTTCTATCTCAAGGATATATTGCAGAAGGCAATAATTGGAAGACTTAGAGAGAAGAGTAAAGATCTGAGTGGGGATCTAGAGATGAAAAAACACAATCAGGGATAGCTGCTGATTGTGTGTTGGGCCAAGAGAGACTGTCACTGAGGTATCTTAACAAAGATTGGGTGGACAAGAATATAGGGAACGAATCCTTACAAGTACAGCTTACAGAGTATATAATCAGAAGTACTGGCCAAAGCGTTGGGCCTAATAATAGTTCAATCTCAACTATGGATAATAATCTCCTTAAATTTATTGATTAATACATTCTATACAATGCAACGAAGTGCACAAGGAAATCAAACCTGTGCAGTAAAAAGGTTACTGGGTGAAAGCCAATAATCAATCCTAAAGTAAATTCTTACAATCACTTAACCGGTGAATCATAAAAAAGTTTCTAAGGTTCTTCTCCACATCTGAGGTTTACTTCTGTACACCCAGCTACCTCTGTAGTTAAATCCCTAATGGCATAAGAGCTTATTTTAGTCACTGCCTCTTCTAATGAATCTTGTAAAATTACTCTGCTAAGCCTCTGGACTATGGAATTTTGGTACCATGCAACTTGAACCACTAATTAAAAATTAGCTTGTTTATAAGCTTTCCTTTCCCATAATGATAACATCAGTTACAGAGATTCGATTCAATCAGATATTTTTTTGATAATTACACAGGTGAGTTGAGCGAATTTAATAAAACCCAACAAAACTGGGCGAAAGTTGTATTGGGCAATGGCCAAAATGGTGCACCTAAGGGCAAAAAACGCCCCTAAAGGGGGACTGGGAGCCAACGCCGCAGGAAAAACCCAAACCTAAACACCGCCTGGGTTTGTGGAGTTTACAACAAAACAAAATCAATACATGGAGATGAAGTATGCACAGCCCCTACCACAAGCGGAACATGGGCTCCGACTATTCTTAGGGGTTAATTCCCCAGCTCTGTGGGAAAAGGTAGGTGAGGCACAGGCCTCCCTCTTTCCCCATGCGGTATATGTTACAATCCACACCATCTACTGCAGCTGGATTGATATGGGTTTCGAGACTAAGAGGATGCAGGTGCTGCAGCAAAAGTCTGTGTCAAAATAGCCCTCCCCAAGGGCAAACAAATTGTGCACACTGCGCACACCAGATGAACAAAGCAAACACTTTGTTCATGTCATTTGACTTGCTTCCCACCAACTTTCCCTGTAAGCTAATTGAAGATGAACTTCAATTTGGCCTTCAAAGCTATGGAGAAATAAATTAACTTGAACTACAGTGTTTCCGCTTGATGCCAAACCTGTTCACAGGAAAGGCAAATTGCTTTAATCGACCTGGCCCCTGATGTGACCGCAAATTCAACTAAAATTACATGCACTGCAGTATTTCACCTCCCAGATGTGGGAGTGTCAAAACTTTTCATGTCACACTGGAATGTGCACCACCCATCTGCAACCATTTCACCACACTGAGGCACAAGGAGCATGTGTGTCCCATGAAATAGGGTGTTATAAAATTGGCGGTATATGAGAAATACGCCAACGGAATTTGCAAAGGGCTTGACCCACTGAGCAATTAGAACCAACGATATGATGATTGTTGTCCTTGACACGACAGAATAAACTTATAAATAAATGAATAATTATGGCTCACTCGCTCCTCAACTCTCCTTTATTTATATATTAATACGGCGGATTCCCACTATTATCCTTACTCTAAAATACTAACAACTTAACTTCCTAAATCATCTCATCCTGCTTGTATGGTAGCGACTTCAGATGGTACCACATTCATGGCTTAGTAATTCACTTTGACATATCTCATTGGTTCCACTAATATTCATTCATCAATTCACAATCGCCCAATTTGGCTGATTTCCCAACAATCCCAATATCGCCTCATTTCGAGGTGCGCAATTATTTGTATTTGTAACAACTTGGCAGATTCCATACATTCCACCATATCAACTTAGTGCTTATCATCCAGTCATATCAGAATCGCGACATTACCCCCTCCTTGACTGGATGATAAGGCTCCTATTGCTTATATGTCCAGAGGAACTTCACATGCACTCAGATGACGATTTAACAGCTAATGGGGTCCTTGATAGTATATGCATTGACCCCAGTTCTCTCAATGACTTCAAACAGACCAATCCATATACTGGCCAGCTTGAGTTTCCACCCGAACCCATGCTGATCATGGAAGAGAGCCATGTCGCCTTCCTTGAACTGTGCTAACCTGCTTCAACATACCTGATACGCGGCCTGATTCCTGATCTTCTTGGCTATGCTGAAGGAATAGGCCTCAGTTTGCAAACATGATCAGAATGTTTGAAAGGTTCATCAAATAGCAGTGGGGTTCCACTCTGCCAGTGTCTTCCACACACGAATAAAGTAACACTGGAAGAGCTGGGTGTTGACCGTATAGTAGTTGGAAGGGACTTTATCCCATGGTGGAATGGTAACTGATGTTATATGCAAACATGGCAGTGGAAAGAAGGGAGGTCCAATCAGATGGTCGATTTGTTACAAATTTCCACAGGATATTCACCAGGGTCCCATTCACTTGTTCGACCATTTCATTAGATTCAGGGTGATATGGGGTTGTTAGAACCCCGCGGATACCCATAAGCTTGTTCAGTTTGAGGAGGATGTGCGAGGTGAAGTTTGTTCCATTGTCTGTGAGAATAAACTGAGGACATCCATGTCGCTGATTAAGACACTCCATCACAAACTTGGCCACTGTAACTGCCCCCAAATCTTGTATTGCCCTGGCTTTGACCCAACGTGTCAAATGGTTGATAGCCACCAGAATGTACGTACACTGGTTAGCTCCTGTTGGCAATGGACCTTCGACATCCAGGAAAACAGTATGCTAAGCAAAATGGGGTTTCACTACCTGATAAGACGTCTTATGGCGGAATGGCTTCTCCACTTGGCACTGATGGCAACAATAAATGGTTTCTAGCACATCTAAGTTCATACTTTCCCAATAGTACTGAGGGTGAAGCAACTCCATTGTCTTGCGCACTCCGCCATGACCAACTGATTTGTGGACACTTATAATAATTCCTGGCTGAGCTGAGGGTCACGGAAAATTCACCTGAGAATCACCAATCCGCTTGTACAGTTCCCCATTCTGTTGGGAAGTATTCATTTGCATCTCGTTTAAAGCTTTGATCACTTGGGGGGTTCATTATACTATCCACTAAGCATCTTGTCATACATCACATCGCTGAGGTCCTCTGTCACAGCAACAGTTGGCAATCGAGATAAACAGTTGGCGTTCTGATGCTTTGCTCCTAGCTGATGAAGGATCTTGAAATCATAAGCCTACAGCTTAAGAACCCATCGAGCCAAACAGCCCCCAGGTTCTTTGAGGTTCTGCAACCAGCGTAATGAAGCATGGTCTGCTACGATTTTGAACTTTACCCCATGCAGGTAGACTCTGAATTGCTTATATTCATAGATCACTGCTAAGCACTCTCTCTCAGTCACAGTATAATTACATTCATGTCTATTTAGACTTTGGCTGTAGTACGCCACAGGGTGCTCCTCTCCTTCATCATCTTTTTGGGACAAAACTGCCCCCACAGCAGAAAGAGATATATCCGTTTGTACAATAAATTCCTTTTTGAAATTTGGGTATCATAACATGGGCGCACTAATTAGTGCTATTTGAAGTGTATCAAAGGCGCATTGGCGCTGTTCTGTCCATTCTAACATGGCATCCTTCTTTAACAGCTCAGACAGCAGCCCTCTGATGCAGCTGAAATTGGGTATGAAGTGTCAGTTAATACCCACTATCCTCAAAAACACCTGAATTTCCATTTACTAGCTGGCTTAGTCATCTGCTGAATAGCTTCCACCTTGGCTTGTTGGGGCCTCAGCCCGGTAGCATCCATCACAAAGCCATGGTATTCTAACTGATCCTTGAAGAAGTGACATTTTCTGGGCTTGATCTTGATATTGGTCTCAGCCAGTTGGCGAATACCTCTTCTAGATGGGTAAGGTGTTCAATGAAGGTGCACGAGAAGACATTAATATTGTCAAGGTACAAAAGAACACATGACAGCTTCAGATCCCCCAGAATGGTGACCATTGCTCGTTGAAATGTAGCTGGGGCATTAAACAGCCCTTGTGGCATACAAGTGGGTTAGAAAAGCCTTTGAGTGTTATTGCGCATTTTTCTTGCTCTGCTGGGGCAACTCAAGCTGCTAATAACCAGATATCAAATCCATTGCCGAGAAATAGTGAGCTCCACCTAAATGATCCAGCGCTTCATCAATCCGCGGAAGAGGGTATGAGTCCTTCTTGGTGATACTATTAAGCTTCCAGTAGTTGATTACTACATGGTTAGTACCATCCTTCTTTTTAACAATTAAGACAGGTGAAGCCCACATACTCTTAGATGGTTTGAGCATTCCCTGCACTAACAGCTGATTAATCTCCGCATTAACAACTTCTTCCACTGCCATTGATCAGCGGATTGGCCAAGACCTAATGGGGGGATGATCCCCATGTCCAGCTGATGGACAACCCCCGGGTGCACCCTAAATAGTGATTGTCAACAGCAAAGATCTCACCATATTTTCGAAAATAAGGATTCTACTTGGTCTTTTTGGTCTTCTGTTAGCCCCCTTAAATTTTCGCGTGGTACAACTGCCATTACGCCAGGCTGTGTTTCAATGGGCAGGCCAAATTCAACCAACGAACCAAACTCATGAACTTGGCGGACCTCTTCAACTGGAATAAAATGTAAGTATGCCACTATTTGGTGTCGGCGGATTTGCATTAGTTTATTCTGAAGATTTGCTACTAAGACCCCGATCTCCCCATGTCCCAGAAGTATAGTGCCTGAGGCCACATGGGGCTCAAACCGTGATTTCTGATAAGATCAAATGTCCTCCTCATAAAGCCCACCAGGCACTTCCACCTCTAAATCAGTGTTTATATATACTTGGTATCCAGAGGGAATAGATATATGGCCCGCAGCTCTAAGTGGTAGCCCTTGATATTCATAAATTTGATTGGGAAGGGCCCGTGCTTATGCTTAAGTCAATGATAGCAAATTGAAACTACCCCATCACCATATGCAAGGTTAATTTGACTCAAGTGTACAGGATCCTTTGGCATTCCGCTGTTGGTAAAGTAGATTGGGATTCGCTGCCCCAGAATCTCAAATGTCTCTGCGGGCATATCAACAACAGCTCCATAGTGGCGCATAAAAGAAGTTCTTATCAAAGGTCATAGTTATTATTTGGTAGCACTATGGTTGGGGCTACAATAACAATTGACCAGAATTGCAAAGGTAGTGCACTGTACGCTCTTTCAGAGACTTTGTTTTACGTGCCTGCAGTCCTATACACCATACGATGTTCCACGTCAGGCTTTAACGCCAGCCTTGCAACCAACTTTGTGGACACTATATTGATTGGGCACCCATATCAATTATTGCACGAACTCAGGTTTTTGCTACAACATTGTCACAGTAAGTACACTCAGCATATGATGCATTCTGATTGTTTATAAAATGGATATTTAACTGATCTCTTTTTCCAAGAAAGCTCATAATACCCTTCACCACTTTAGAGTATTTTTTAACAATAGTGTCCATGGGGAAGGCCACGCTTACTTCTTCCAAAAGAAGCGCATCAGCTAATGGATCTGATTCATCAGTAGAAAGGTAATCAAACATTTGACAATCATAAGGCTTTGGTCGTTCCTGAGAGCTTGCTTCTGTCATTTTCATGATTTGCGTTTGTGTCAGCAAATTCACCCCTCTAACAGGCTGCTGATATAAGAAGGAGTCATCATACTGAAGATCTTCCACTGAAGATACAGGAATAGGTTCCAATGGGACGTTTTGGGTCAGAATAGCAGTGATAGAGAGTACCATCTCTACTACGATCTGACTTTTCCCTGGTGGTACTGATCCTGCAGCAGGTACTGAACCAGCTGTTTGCAACAACTTCTAGCCAGGTGCCCCGAGTGACCACATGAAAAGCAGTTGACCCCAGAAAACCTGCGACCTTGATTGTTTTAAAAGGAGCCACCCCAAGCGTTGGGCTGGAAGCGAGGCTTGTATTGATGATAAGGCCAGGGGATGCCAACTGATTGCTGAACAAGGAGGGATGATTCCTCAGGATAAAAAAGGCTAGCAGCGGAGGTGCTAGGTTTCTGCTCTATATTGGGTGGAGGGAAATTAGTGGATAGACAGCGTAGAATTTGAACAAATTTTAGCAAGGATATGTCAGCCTCTAAATATAGAGCCAAGGTATTAAAAAGCTCTCAATATGGTTTCACAGAAGATGTCAATGCTATGCTTATGTCACATTCAGTTAAAAGCCCTTCCCAAATTAACACATGGCTTCTGCTGAGAATCGATCAGCAAATGCAGTGAGGGTCTCTTTAGGCTGAAACCCAATGGTAATAACCTCAGCCTTCCTTAGCGCCATTTTTGAAGTCCTTCCAAACAACCACAGCACAGTTTCCTTCACTTTTTGATAGGTAATGGAACTGTTTGGAAGATAGAAAATAACTTGGTTGGCGCTTCCAACATTTAATGAGGACATTAGCAATTTGGCTTTATGCCAATATGATGCCCCTTCTACTGCAAACTCAAATCATTTAAAAAACCCATGGATGTTCCCATCTCGGTCAAATGGAGGCAGCTTGTCAATACAACATTTCTAAAGAAATTCCTTTTTCCAATTGAGCACAGCATCTAGGGCACGCTTGAGTTCTGCGTATTTCACAGTTGCAGTGTGGAGATGATTTCTCAGCAAAGAAAGCTGGATACAACTCGACTAACAACGGAGGAACGCTTATTAGACATGTGATTGTTTAATGGGCCCCCTGTAGTGAGCACCACAGTTATAAAATTGGCGGCATATGAGAAATATGCTGACGGAATTTGCACAGGGCTTGACCCACTGAGCAATTAGGACCAATGATATGATGATCATTTTTCTCAACACGACAGAATAAACTTATAAATAAATAAATAATTATGGAGCACTCGCTCCTCAACTCTCTTTTATTTTTATATTAATACAGCAGATTCTCGCAGTTATCCTTACTCTAAAATACTAACAACTTAACTTCCTCTTTCATCTCATCCTGCTTGTATGGTAGCGACTTCAGATGGTACCACATTCATGGCTTAGTAATTCACTTTGAAATATCTCATTGGTTCCACTAATATGCATTAATCAAATTACAATCGCCCAATTTGGCCGATTTCCCAAAAATCCCAATATCGCCTCATTTTGAGGTGCTCAATTTTTTTTATTCATAACAACTCAGCGGATTCCATCTGTTCCAATATCAACTTAGTGCTTATCATCCAGTCATATCAGAATCGCGACAGAGGGCATCATGGCCCAGACTTTTGCACTGACGCCATGGACAAAGATGAGGAGACCTTTAGAAAAATGGTCGATGCCAACCACGCTTTCCTATGGGGAGAGGACAGACACTATGTCCTCATCGACCCAATCTCACCCAAAGTATGCAAACAGGTGCAGAAGGCCCACAAGTGGGCAGCGGCCAAGGATGCATAACTTGCAACCTCCTCCATTGACCTGAACTAAATCCAGATGGACATAGAAGAAATCAGCCAAACCAGCCAATCAGAAACTAATATCAAAGCCAGAGCAACCATGGAGGATGAAATCTGAACAAACAGTCAGATTGGGCAACTCATACAGAAAATTTTCTCAAGATGACAGAATCACCACATGATCCCAATCAAATAACCTTACCGGGTCATTACAAATCCACTATGGGTGAGACAACAGGGCCCAGAACTCTAAAATCAAACCCCAAAACACCAGAATCCAATCATAGCACCAAATTGAATCAACCAAAATCACATGCAGAAAAGCTTAATATATTCCCCATATCTAACAATATCTGCACGAAATCATCACAAGGTAAGGAGCTGGAAGCCTAAGAGTGGACTGGCCCAATCACATGGAGCAAGTCCAAGGCAATGAGTGGGGGACTAGGGCCGGAAGGCCCGCCCAACCGCTCCTGAGGCGCTATGGGCACCTCAGTGTCAATAGGGACGCTAAATATTGCAGGAGCCAGGGCTCAAGCATCCTGAGCCAAAAAACTGGACTTCCTGCGCAAACCCCTAGTAGACATTTTGGCCATCTAAGAGACTCACTGTCTACAAGGGGAAGAGGGATCCTGGGCGGCCAGGGTCTCACCATACCAGTCAATAAGGACATCCCACTGTGGGGTGGTCATTCATAATAATAAAAAAATTAAAAATTGTCAAATCCTCATTGTACTCAGATGGCTGCATCCTAATCGCAAGGATCACAAACCAAGAGGCCACACTATTGATAGCCTGTATCTACGCATGATGCACCGCATCTGAGTGGAAACAATTCCTAAAATCCATCCCAATGCTCAACCTCCCGCTGGACACTATCCTGTAGGGCGATTTCAACTGTTGGGACGATCCCACTACAGACTGATGGCCCAAGCCCAGGGGATACCAACTGGGACATTCCAAGTTCCGCGCAATGAAGGCATCCCTTAGCCTGTATGACACCCTCCCCCTAGGGCTCCACTCCTTCCTCACATGACTCACCCCAGCATATGCAAGGGTACACTCATCTCGATGAGCCGCATTGACCACATCCTTGTGCCAAAATCATGTCACTCATTAATTACTAACTTCGCCACAAAAAAATTAATTTCTCTGACCATCGCCTAGTTTAGGTGCAGTTCACGCCATCCAGGACTCAAACGCGGAAGACACCCTGGAGGAAGCTATACCCAGAAAATATAAAACTCCCTGAAATTTCTGAATGGGTTGAGCACAAAGCCTTGAGCCCAAAATTCACTACCCGTTCACATCATACCCCATTGAATCTTGGGAAAAATTCAAATCCAAACTAATAAACAAGAGCCACCATATTGCTTAGTGAAAATACACCGTGGACACCGCCATGATCAGATGCACCCTGGTGGAACTTGACCACTTTGAACTCAATACCCTGAAGACAGGATACAGCCCAAACTGGGGGCACAAATGGGTGGCCATTATTTGACCGCCTCAACGCCCACATCCACAAACACTAACACAGAATCAAAGTATCATGGAAAGTTAAGCATATAAAAGAAGGCGACACCTGCTCAGCATTCTTTTTCCACCAATACCACTCCCAAGGCAACCTGCCCCAGTGTGCACAGGACCACAAGGCTGATGGAATCATGGTAACTGACCCAACATAGGTCAAAGCGGAAATCCACTGCTATTATACTGAACTTTACCGCAACACCCCACCCAACCCCCAAAAAATTAAAAAATTTACACTCCACCAGAATATAGAGAGGGCACCACCGGACTATAGTCTCCTAAACCTGATAATAAAGGAGGATCTCTGGAATATAGTCCACGTTGCACCACGTAGGAAATGACCAGGCCCTGATGGGATACCCTAAGAATTTTATAAAAAGAACTTTAAACAGATCGCCACCCACCTCCTAGCGTCTATGAACCAGTGCTTGCTGGAGACCTGTCTCATCCCAGGAGGCCAGGAAACCTATGTCTTTGCCCTATTCAAAAAGGGCGTCAGAATGGACCTGGCCAACTGGCGCCCAATAGCGTTCTCAAATACTGAAACTAAACTACTCACAAAAATTCTAGCTACTAGACTGGGAGCACTAGCCTCAAAAGCCCCATCACCCAACCAATTTGGTTTTACACCAGTGCTCTCTTCAGGTCTAACATATACTCCATCGCCAATGTATGCCAATCCAAAGTGAGGGTGCTCTGGTATTTCTCAACCAGAAAGTGTATGACCGCGTTAGCAGGACATACCTAAAAAAGTGCCTACATGCTTCCAACCTCCCACCCAGGTTCATCAACTGGCAATGCTCCTCACGGAATCCGCATCAATGGAAGTATGTGGGTCTGGTTTCCTGACTGACAGGATTACCCTACGCAGAGGGCTCAAGCATGGGGACCCCCTCAGCCCACTGCTGTATAATTTCAGTTTTGATCCACTCTTCCGCGTAACTGACTCACGCTTATGGGCATAACTGCACAAGGCCAGCCAACAGTCAAGATACTGGCCTTCGCGGATGACTGCGTGGCAGGTATAGATGACAAAAGCGATGCCCAGAAGCTGGAGCGCACCCTAGAGGAATACTCCACGGTGAGTAGCACATGACTTAATAAACAGAAAACCAAAATAATCCTCCTTGGCAAATACACCTCCAACTGGACCACATCCCCCACCACACACAACCCAAGATGCAAAGACTCACTCGACCTACCCTTTGCATTACCCCCCCCCACCACCCCTGTCCGCCACCTTGGGATATGTCTGGAAACAGGGGGTATGCAAGTGAGATGTTTGAAAATAACCTGCTACAACAGATATCCAACAGAATCGCCTCCCTCAATTGTAGATCCCCCAGGTTAACAGGGCGAGTGGAGGTAGCCTACTTGCTCATTCTCCCGATGCTGTAGTTCCCTGCAAATGCGATCCCCTTCTCCCCCACCTTTATAATGTCAATTGTTGCGCTCATCCAGGGCTGGCTGCGGCCTGAATCCCACCCACCAGTCCAGGTTGAAATGCTGTATGGCCCACGCTCCATTGGGGGCATGGGCCTGATAGTTTTTGAGAACCATGCCAACCGCATCCTGGGCACCTGGATAGAGGAAATGCTAACCATGGACCCCTGCAACAGCACTGGTCCAGGGAAGCCAGGGCCAACTTCACGCAGGCACTCAAAATACCTAACCCACACCATCCATCCAGCTTACAATGTACCTCGCTAACCGCCCCAACACAATGGGCCCACATGGGACCCCCTTACTTTAAGCGCCTCCTCTGAACCATCCGCTGCATGAGGTAGACCATCTCTACCACTGGTAAAGTTCAGGGAAAGGGACGACCCAGACCCCAATTCGCATTAAAAAAGCCAGAAGACCACCCCCACAATGATACACTCACCATGACCCCATCCATCACCAGATTCAGATACCTAGATGCTTTGGATATCCCCTATGATCTAATCACATAAAAGGCAATATGGAGGATGACGCATCATCCACTCCTCCAGCTAAGGGTGAGGGACAACGCCTGGCGCTGCCTAAGACGGACCTACAGAACAGTGGACCGCACCCACTCCCTTAATGCAATCTGTGCCATATGTTGAGGAGAGGGCTCCCTACACCACCGCCTAGAAACCTGCCCCCCGTCCAAAGCCATATGGCAATAAGTCACACGCCTGCTCAAGATCCAAGACTGCCAGGATCTCTCCATCTCAAAGAGCCTCTTTGCAATATGACTTACATCACCAATCTCATCCACCCTGCACCCCTTATTGATACCCATTACAATGTGGACGATCCACACTATTGCCTTGGATGCGTTCAAGGGCACGGTCCCTACCATCCATGAGGTTTTCAATCGGTTCCACATCCATTTGTTGGAACATTTCCAATCCTGGATCTATGGGTATATGAGGCCAAGACAACAGAGGCTCATAAACTCATGGTTCCCGCTCTAGTTCCTTCACACAGACCCCTTCCTTCACACCTGCTCCATAGTGAGGGCAACCCCATGGAGTAGAGCACTAATCCCCCCACACCTGGCGGTCCCAGCTGGCAACAGGGGTGACCTATGTACCCCAGGATGCCAAATCATACCTAGTCATTGCTTTTCTTCCCCCCACCATTTCTACACACATATCAGTAATGCCCTTCACCTGGTCGGCTTGCCTCAGTTAAATAAAAAAATTAGTTTAATTATAACCCAACTTGACAATCATCTAATTTCTACATAACCCAAGAAGCCCCTAAGAGTGGTCATTATATATATAATTATTATTAAGTGGATTACAAAGCCACAACTCCCCAGCTTTTGATGTAGTAAAAAAATAGTTATGAAAAAATCAATTAACTATTCCATATATTTTGAAAATATATTAAATAGTCGCAAACCCTTATTTTCAGTCTAATTAAATGAATGATAGTAAGGATGTTTAGCTTGACAGGTAAGTATGGAGTTTTTTTTTTCAAAGTTAGCCTAGCAGGTAAAACTGCTTTCACCCTAGTGCAGGTTTTGAGTTCAAAACCTGTACTGGATAAAAAATTCTTGGTGTAATACTTGTCCCCAAGTTGACCCACCTCAAAACTTTTTTAAGTGAATGATAGTTTCTATGATTAAACAAGTAAATTAATAAACAGTCAACCATTGAATAAGAGCTGGCAGTTTCAACTGCACTCAGGGGGGCTCCTGGGGGATCCTTTTAGATTAAGTTATTTTTAAATTTTTAAACTTACAAATTTTATTCGAGGTGGGATGACCTGTGGATGATACCACACCAATTAAGGGGAAGTAAAATAAATGGTAAAGGAGGACAAAACCAGGAAAACCTCCATGCGCAGCATATGATAGGCCAGGAACTCCATGGACCGCCTTTGCTATTTGCTATCTCAGTTTGGGCATTGGCGCACAACGCCAACATAGTCATAATCTGTCCCCTACCTAAAGTTCATCAACTGGGATTAAACTCAGGTAGGAAATGGTAGAGGGTCCATATTCTACCCTGTGGTATCCTCACCGCTCCTCTTAGACTAAGAGTAATTTAAAACAGTTTAATTGAGGCTAAATTTATTAAATTTATATAGTAGAGACTCTGAAGTATTCCACCCTTTTGGTTTGGGCTCACTAGTAGAGATTGTGAGATATTTGTTGGTTGCAATTTGAGTTTAAAAAGGAGTGATCTTGGATAACTTCTATTAGATAATTCTAAGAAGTTGTTTTTGTTTAGGCTCTTGACCAGTCATTGACTCTTGGAGAGAGTAAGCCTCTACTCCTTAACTCTAAAGAAATTTTCTACTCCTTTGGTTCATTTGAGTATAGGGGTGGCGATTTATACAAGCTTAGCTTAGAACTCTATCCTTCCCGTCACTCTCAATTAATTTTATACTTTTCACCAAAGTGTTTTATCAGTTTAATATCTCTATCAATTTAAACTTATAGCTTACCTAAGGTATCTAACAAAAAAACAAGATACCTCTTTTATTTTGTCTCCATCATTACTAAATTTCTAAAGGGTTATAAACCCAAAAGGACCAAAATGTGACATATGTCAAAATGGGCATGCATGTCCCACAATTCAACCTTATGTTTGCCAAGTGATTAGAGGTCAGGTTTGAGCTTGCTGTCACACCGCACCCAGACTAATTTGGCCATATATGAGTTGTTGCCATTAAAGTTTCTCATAATATCCGCACCATGTCAAGAGGCCAGAAATATACAATTTGGCTTTCCCACAAATTAATCTACTGGGAGGCGACCCACAACTTGTGTGTGGTTTATTAGAAAATTAACACTTACCTATTTTGCTTATCATTTGAAGGTCTCAATTTTAGTGTAGGTTCTCATTCTCAAGTAGGAAAAAAGTACCTGGATTAACATGGCCATTACAGTAAGGGTAATAACTTCTTTAATTACCACATAAGAGGGCTTATATGGTAGTATTAATTGATGATGTTAATTAAGATGTTTTTAACCTTAGCATCATTTAATCATAAATGCATCTATTACTTTTTAAAAGTTTTATATATTTATATATCTTTTTATAGCTGACCCATAACAAAAAAATATGTCCTATGCAATTGCAACTGTTTGTAAAGAATCACATTTGGGAAGCCACTTATTTTTTGAGAATATTGCATAGTTTTTTTAATGACTTAAGTTTTTTTTAGTAAGGCATCGCAATCATATTAAATTTAATGCTTTCTAGTTCCCATTGGTATGAAATCCTTATGTGGATATAGATCAAACCTCCTATGGCGTTATATCAGCAAGGAAAGGCATCTAAGACACCCCCTAATGGCGTTTTGATATATTTGATCCTCAATAGATAATCAATTAGCATTAATAACTTTGTAGATCTTATAACCACTTATGTAATTTACTGTTGGGTTCCTTCAACGTTGGAACCATCAAAAAGAAGCATGGCAAGTAATTACTGTTTTTTTCAGACAGATTGGGGTTATAATTTATTTATTTTCTAGCAGTTAAGAAAAGTACAACATTTATGTAAACTATAACTTCCTTCACCTCAGAAGTCCTTACTTTAAACCATCATATTAGTTAGTAGCTTCTCATGAGCTGTGTTTAAATGACTCCTAATAAAACACCCATAGTTTTTTGAACAATATAAAGAGAAAATAATTCGATGTGTACCTATACTTGTCACAAAACTATAAGTGTCACTCCTAGAGTATAAACTTCATTTGTTCCAAATTTCACTCAAGTGACAACTAATTGTAAGTTATAGACAAACGGATTTGATAAATCTGCAAACCTATGGATATGTTGTAATTAATACATGATTATCTACAGAAGCACTTGAATATCTAAAAGACTCCCATATCAGAATAAAATTTCTTAGCTAGAAATTTTTAAAAGAGGTTTCTTTTTTTAGTACTAGATGGTCTTAGAAGAGGTTTCCATGCTTTATATTTGTGAATAATAAAGTTAATATCAGATAATTTACAATATAATAATGCATAACCTCAGAGACGCTTATTGTAGTTATTTATCCACATTATAAAAAGTCAATATGTGCATTTGTTTTTTAGAAGCAGGTTATAACTTAAAGTTAGATGAAAATGCAGGAAGTTCTCATGTCTCTAAAGAGACTGTTCTTGGCCCTTTAAACAATCTGGAGCGGTGCATAGGCACTGGGAATGCTTTTATGTTAAAATAACATTTCTTGTCAATTGTAGCAAAATAATTATCTACATTGACAAGATTAATCTATTTTCAGGATTCAAGAATATGATCAAGTCCAGATCCCTACTCCTGAGTTTCAATAATAAGTCAATTCTTGAGCTTCATTATTAGAACCCATCCTTGAAGAAATGATAAAAAATAAAATTGGGAAGCATCTCGCGCATGAGAATCAATGGAGATGACTTATAGAATTGCGCATCTGCTTTCTGAACCTCAAAAGGCGTGACTAACATCATGTAGTCACAAAGATGAAGCAGAGTAATAGGTCATTGGATTAGAAGTAGATCTGGAAGGATGTGAAGATCTTGATCATATGGGGCCATGGAGGTGCTCTTGTCATTGTGTCCCCACTCATCATTTATATATCAATACCTTTTAACTAGATGAACTCTTATATTACCCCATCTTTTTGTCTTCATTAATTTTATCTGCTAGTTTTCAGCTTTAAACCCATTTTTGAACACTGGATACAGTCAAGGGAACTATTATGCTGATATAGATGGTACTCACTACAGAACTGTTAGCTGTTTAAGTGAAAATGTCATTCACAAAAAGTGGAGAATAGTAAATATTAAGAAAACATACCTATCATTTAGTTGAGAAACATAACACAATGGAATAACACCTCTCAGTATGAAGTACCACCACTACAGTCTGAACGCCTAAAGTTTTTAGTTCGCCTTCTAATTTAATTTACCATCCGTTGACCATGATCAGTATCAAATCCAAAAGAGGATCTCAACGAGATTATCTAAAAAACTAATTAACAGCATATACTCCATTGGAGGCCACTCCAGTCTCTCCTGAGCCTTTTTGGTGCCTTCAACTATGCAAGCTTTTTATACCTCAGCCATAATACCCTTGGGAGAATTGGCTTTGGATACTAAACGCTATCTCTGAAGCTTCGCCCATTCAACCATACACCACACCCTACATATAGTTGCTCACATCATCATGAAGTAGCGTAGCAATAAGGCTCACTCAAATCATACACTCAAATATTATTAGTTTCTATAATACTCCCACCTTCTTTTTTCACAACGATTGAGAAGCCATTATAAATAACTGTTGGTTTAAATGATGAGGTACCTAATCATCTCTCTATGCTAGATAGTGTGATTTCAGGTTACCTTTGGGAGCAGCTTCATCAAAATTTGCAGCTCCTCAAGTCAACCTAGAGCCAATGCATTAACCCAGATAGAGTACATTGTTTGGACACTCCAGTAGCACTACTAGGAGCTAGCCTCCCTAGATATCGCATCTAGGAGTGAAGGGCCTGAAGAGCCTAAGGGAAAAGAAGATCAAGAAGGACCTGAAGGCCATGAAGGTCCTGAGGGACCTCAAGGACCTTCCAGTACCACTGTGCCTACTCCTGGCATCCTAACAACTCCTGAAAACAATATTTTCTAATAGAGAGCTGCCTTAAAGGATTAAATACAAAATGCAGCTCAATGGTGCAAGCTCCATTTAGATGGAGACCTCTTGAATTCAGAGTCTCAATTTATGACTTTCCAGATGAGATGGACAACATAAGCAAATTTGCCAATCTCAGTAACAACCACATCACCCAAATCAAACAATTCTGTCAAGGGCTTAAGACTTAATTAAGTGACTTTAAGAGTCGTCTAAACTTCAACGTGCCAATTAAATGATCTAGAGGAGCATGTTAACCATTTTTGAGATTCTGGTATGATTGAATGATAAGCTATAAGTCGTTATGGCAGAATGAGTAATTCTGCCAATTATGATGCTGAGCTACGAATATATAAGAGCCTTAGGATAAGGCGATATTAAGTTGAAAGGATAATATGAGATTGCCTCCAAATCAGGTGATAAGATAAAATTGAAAAACACCAAATAATACGATGTCAATGTACTACAATTATATAATGGATCGCATTGAACTAAGGCGATTATGAATTTAATAAATGATGAACTCTGCTGGAATCAATGTGAATATGGAGGAATGAATAGTCTAAGCAAAAGGGTCAGTATGACTGAGGTTGCTGAGATATCAGCGATACATGAAGATTGGAAGAGGAGGATTGTTGATTGTTTGTAGCAAGCAGAACAGTGAGGATTCGTTGTATATATGCATTTAAATTAAAAAAAAGTATCTGTGGGGCAATTGCTCCATATTTATTAAAGTTTATTAAGTTGTTTTGAGGACGACAATCTTCATATCATCAGTCCTATTGCTCAGTGGGGTTAACCATCTACAAGAGACTTTGACATATTTCCGAGATACCACTGAAATTGTAACAGTGGTGCATACTACAGGCGTAATGAGCAATCAAATATAATATAAAATCCTCAATTGACGGCCATGTTACATCAGGCTTGCTTTGACAAGAAACCTTCATGACATGTTGCATCAGTTGAATAACAGAACTCAAGCTTGCCTTAGATGCTGTAACCAAATGGAAGGATGAGCTTCTTCATGAGGTTAGTATTAATATGCTGCCTCTGTTTAATTGTAATGGGAATATTCATGGGTTCATTATTAGATTTGGTTTGCAATGGAAGGATCCTCTTACCCGCAGTAAGCGAAATTTTTGATAACCACCTTGGATTTTGGAAGTGCTGGCAAAGTCACTTTTTGTCCTCCAAACAGTTCCGTTTCATACCAAGACGTGAAGGGTACAGTGATGCACTTGTTTGGGGGTGCTGTAAAGATGTTGCAACGGAAGGCTAAATTCTTGACCATCAAGTTTCAGCATAATGAGACCCTCACCACATTTGCTGATAGATTAATGGTAGAAGCCCACATGTTAATTGGGGCAGGGATTTTATCTGAATCTGATGTGTGCAATGCAATGATATCTGCTGTGAAGACATACCGCGAGCTGTACAACGTCATGGCCCTGATGATGTTGACAAAGTACCTTTGCTCAAAATTGTTCAGTTTTTGCACCATTTAGCAGTAACATTTCCTCTACCCAATACAAAGCGTATCTGTTCCACTACCATTTCCAGGCCATCTTATTTGGGGAAATACGCCTGTCCAGTTCAGGTTCCACTGAGTTACCCCAAGCAGTTAACCGGTCGCCCCATACCTGCTAATTGTCAACAGCCTAGCTACCGCCTTAGCCTAATTACTATGACTGCCAGCAGTCATTATATTGACCTGGTCCTGTTTACACCAATCATCTTCAGAACAATTTTCTGCGTTAACCACTTACAATATTCAAGGACACAATCACTATGGGGTAAACTGTTTTATATGTGGTAGCTCTGGAAACTTGGCATGACGTTGCCCCAATCAATGAGCCCATTACATACAGCAGGATCAGTGCTAACAGGGAAAAATCAGAGCGGAGTAGAGATGGGACTCTCTACATCTGCTATCCCAAATTTAACCGTATCACTTTAATCTACTGAAGTATATGCAGCGGAGACCCCCAGTATGTAGATATATCCATATAACTTCAGCTGGTTGGGGAGTAAATGTACTGACACAAGCATAAGCCAAGGACACGGATGATGAAAAATCACTGGGGCACCCAAAGCCATACTCATGTCTAATATTTGAACAAAGTGCTTCAGAAAAAACTGGAACTGTCCACAGGTGCACTTTCTCTGAGAGGAGTAGACGTCGCATTTCCCATGGACGCTATTGTTAAAGGGTACCTTAAAGTTGGTATAGTTATTATGAGCTTCCTTGGAAAAAGCGATCCTTTGAATGTCCATGTAGTAAAAGTACAAGTTCATTTACTCAGATTGTACATACTGTGACATTATTGTAGAAAAAACCTGAGTTTGCATTTTATTTTTATATGGGCGCTCCAGTTAACATGTTTCCACTAAGTTGGTGGCGAAGTTGAAATACAACCTGATGTGGAGCATGGAATGGTGTATGGGACCGCTGGAGCAGAAAGCACGGTCTCTGAGGGAGCTTACAGTACTCTCCTCTTGCAGTTTGGATCAATTTGTTGTTGTAGCTCCAGCATAAGTGATACCAAATAGCCATTATGACCTGTTGACTGGAACTGCATTTATGTGACATTATGGTGCTGTTGTAAATGTGATAGTGGAGACCTTTGGATGCCTTGTCAGCGGATCCCAATTTACCTTACCTCCAGTGGAGTACCAAAGGATCCAGTGCACATGGGTCATATCAACCTGGCATATATTGATGAGGTGATTCCAGTTTGCTACCATCAAGTAAAAGGCAATATCTAGGCCAGTTACCCAACAAATATATGAATACAAGGGCTGCCTCTCAGAGCGGCTGGGTTGATGTCCATCCCCTCTGGGCACCAAGTAATAGTAAACACCTAATTGTTGTATAAGTGCCAGTCAGACTCTATGGGAAAGTCAATAAACTTTATCAGCAAACTTGGCTTGAGCCCCATGTGACTCTAAGCATATTACTTCAGGCCATGGAGAGATCAAGGTTCTTTCATTGAATCTACACAAAGAACCATTACAAATCCACTGATATCAAATATTGGCAAATTTACACTTGACCCCTGCTAAAAAGGTCCTTTAGGTTCACAAGTTCAGGTCACTGGAAGAATTTGGTTTACTCGTCAAACCACAGCTCGGTGTAATAGCATTGGTGCCACGCAAAAATTTAATGGGTTTATCAGAAGAACAATAAGATCAGGCGATAGCTTTATTCCAACAATATAAGGAGATCTTTGTCATTGACGACCACAATTTAGGGTGCGTGCAGGGAGTGGTCCATTGAGTGGACACTGTGGATAAACCCTCCATCGAATCTTGGCTGATCTGCCATTCTAGGGCAGCTGAGGAAATAGTAATAAGATTAAAAAGATACTTGAACAATGTATGCTTGAACCATCAAAGATTCCATGTGCCTCACTTGTTCTGATTGTCAAAAAGAAGGATGGCACCAACTGGGTAGTAATAAACTGCTGGAAGCTCAACACCATTACTAAGAAGGACTCATATCCCTTGATACGAATTGACAATGCCTTAAATTGGTTGGGAGGATCTTGCTACTTTTCAGCGATGGATTTGATATATGGTAGTTGGAAAATCGAGCTTCACACATAGTGGAACATGATAAATGCGCCATTATCACATCAAAGTGGTTTTCTACTAACCTGTATGCCACAAGGGCTGTGTAATGCCCTGGCTACGTTTCAGTGAGCCGTGGACACCATTCTTTGCGAACTGAAACTGTCATGCGTCCTCAAATACCTTGACTATATCAATGTCGTTTTGTGTACATTCTCCATTAACCTTACCCATATGGAGGAGGTCTTCCAATGGCTTGCGGAGGCCAACAGCAAAATCAGCCCCTTAAATGCCACTTCTTCAAGGACCAACTGGAGTACCTTGGTTTTTTGGTGGATGCGACTGGGTTGAGGCCTGAACTAGCCAAAGTGGAGGCTATTAGGAAGATAATTACACCAAACAATAAGCATGATATACAAGTATCTTAATGATCAGCTAAAATGCCACTTTATACCCAACTTTAGAAGTATTAGAGGTCCACTGTTTGAATTATTAAAAAAGGATGACAAATTAGAATGGATGAAACGCTGACAAATATTTTTAAATACACTTTAAATGGCGCTAATCAGTGCACCAGTGTTGTACTATCTGAGCTTTGATAAAGAGTTCAACGTTCAAATGGATGTGTCCCTTTCCGCTGTAGGGGCAGTCCTATCTCAAAAAACGATGAGGGGGAGGAGCACCCCGTAGCTTACTGTAGTCAGAGCCTGAACATCCATGAATGCAATTATACTGTAACTAAGCAGGATTGCTTAGTAGTAATATATGCATACAAGCAATTTAAGGTATATTTACATGGAGTAAGTTTTAAAGTTATAACAGATAATGCGTTTTTACGCTGGTTGCAGAGCCTTAAGGAGTCTGAAGGGCGCCTAGCTCGATGGGCCCTCAAACTTCAGTCTTACAATTTGAGATTCTTCACCAACTGGGTGCAAAACACCAGAATGCTGACTGCTTATTGAGATTACCAACAATTGCAGTTACATTGATCTCAGTGATGTAATGTATGATAAAAGTGCTCAGTGGCCAATACAATGACAAACCGCCTTAAGTGATAAAGGCGATTAATGAAATGTGAGCCAATACCTTCCAGCGGAATGATATGTTGGTCAAGTGGATTGGTGATTCTATGGTTAACTTTCCAGGACCCTCAGCACGGTCTTGTATCATTATGGGAGGACATAAGGCAGTCAGACATGGTGGCATGCGCAAGACAATAAATTGTTGCAGCCCAGTATCACTGGGAGATCATGAACATCGATGTGCTTGAAATTATCTCCTGCTGCCACCAGTGCCAAGTGAAAAAGCCTTTTCGCCAGAAGACCTTGTACCAGTTAGTAAAACTGCACTTTGGTTGGCATATGGTTTCCATTCATAGTGTTGGCCCTCTGCCAACGGGAGCTAACTGTCTAAAGTACTTTCTGGTGGCAATCGACCATTTGAACAGGTGGGTTGAAGCAAGGGCAATACAAGATTTGGTGGCAGTCACCAATGCCAAGTTCATAATGAAATGCATTATTTAGCAACATGGCTGCCCTCAGTTCCTCCTTACTGATAATGGAACTAACATCACTTCCAACATATTTCCAAGCTGAACGAACATATGGCCATCCATGGGGTTCTAATGACCCTGTACCACCCTGAGTCTAATAAGATGGTTGAGTGAGTGAATGGGACTTTAGTGAATATACTCCATAAACTGGTAGCGGATTGACCTTCAGACTGGAGTTCTCTCCTGTCAGCCGCCATCTTCACATATAAAATCAGATATAATTCCACCACAGGTTAGAGCACTTTTAATTACTGTATGGACAAAACCCTTCTCTTCCAGCGCTTCTATATGCCTGTGTTGAAGATACTGGCGGAATGGACCAACAACATTATCCGATGACGCTTGCCAACATGCTAATCAAATTGTAAACCAAAGCATACTCACTAAAATGAGCCAAGAAAATAAAGAATCAGGCTGCCAATCAGGTACAGCGGAGCAGGCTAGCCACGTTTGAGGATGGGGACATGGTTCTATTCCATGATCAACATGGGTTTGGGCGGAAGCATAAGTTGGCCAGTATCTGGATTGGCCCAATTGAAGTTAAAGAGAAGACAAGTGTTGATGCCTATACCATCAAGGTCTCTGCGTGTCACTAGATTATAAACCAACTTCATGAAAAGTTTCCTTTGAGTTTATAAGTGTCAAATTCTGTGGCTGAATCGAAAATAAACCCTATACAATCTACATATTGGGCCAATTTTCCCACCTAATGCTTGAACTAATAATCTAATTAGGTCTTAGTACAATAACATGGCTTGGGAATATTATTGCTATGTGGATTAAAATTAAATTTATTGCGGGGAAAGCCGACCATGGGACGGACACTTCCGAATATGACTCAGGAAAGATAAACTTAGTACCAGGAGGCACCCCAGAGAAGCGATGCTATCTCTTGTTGCCAGCGGGAACGCCACTTATGGGGAGGGGGAGGGAACGTGTGAAGGGGCCGTAGCCACTACTGAGCACGTGTGGAGGAAGCGGTCTGATTTGATGAACCAGACTGGGAACCAGGAGGAGACCATCTGTCAGCGACGCGGTGGGAGATATCCAAACATCCACGCTTGAAAGTGGTCCACCAAATGAGACCGGAATCTGTGGACAGCTTCAGGGAGGGTGGGGATGGAGCCAGCGATGGCATCCAAGACAATCGTGTGGATAGTCCACATGGCGATTGCAACCACCAGAGCACGGAGGGAGGGTGGAAGGGGGAGGCCATTGATGAAGCAAACATATCTCTTGACAGACTGAAGGGATGCGTTTGATCCTGGCCCAGCAGACGTTGGACTTCGCGCCATATCACTTTAGAGGTGGGGCACTTCTCCAGGCGGTGGAACAGCGTTCCATACTGGCCACACACAACGCAGGATGAGTGTAAAGCGTTAGAGCGCTCAGCTGTATGATACACCCGCCTCAGGCAGCGCCACACATGGGAACGGACTTGAGGCTGCAACAGAGGATGGTGTGCATATTTCCAGATAGTCTTTTGGGTCTCAGTGGAATAAGGGATGTCCATCATGTCCAGGTAGTCCACCCTGGATAGGACATGGGGTCGAATGGGGATCACGCCATCATGGATGGGTAGCCCCTGTACCTCTTGTGTGAACTGAGGAGAGGGGCGGCCTCTTCGGGTTGTATGTCCACTAATACAAATTCTCCACTCAGCACTTCGCATGGAGAGTAGGATTCGTTTGTAGTGGGTTTTAGTACCGTGAGGACCTGTGGCCGATGTGTGTGATGCGAGGTATTTCATCAGGGAGTGGGGGTTTGATGGATTGTTGAGGTCCAAGGCTCAGGAGAAGTTGGAGCGGGCCGCGCGGGACCAGTGTTGGGATGTGAGTGTAGGAGCGGTGATGGCTGCGATCCAGGTGCCCAGGATCTTGGCAGCATGGGCTTTGAAGTCAAGTAGGCCATGCCACCTTGATGATGAGGGCCAAACATGACCTCTAGCCGTACTGGTGGAGGGCGGCCTGACCAAAGCCATCCTTGCAGCAAAGCATACAGGGATTTGAAGAAGCTTGAGGAGAAGGGGATGGCGTGGGCTCTGAACCAGACTTTGGATAGGAGCATAGAGTTGGCAAGAACAACCCTGCCAGTGAGGGTAGTAGGGTGGGCTCTGAAAGAGGCAATTCGCTTCGTCACGTTGTCCAGTATACAGCACTCCATTACTGCTGACGCATATCCGCCTGCCTCCATCCACACGCCCAGATGGCGCACCGGTCCTATGGTAGGACATGGCACGAAGGGAAGCACCAGTGGAGCGGTGTGTGTTGAGTTAGTAAGGCGTGGACGTGTGCGAGCAGATGGACCGTGTTGGGAACTAATTGCTGGGGCCCAGCAGTTCTGAAACCGACCAAGGAGGATGATTTCAGTTTTGGAGGCGTTCAGTGCCGCGTTGCTTACCCAGGAATATTCCTGGATGAGGGCTTCAAGCGCGCGTGCATCTTTGTTATTAGACACCCCCACCACGCAATCATCTGCAAATGCCATCATCTTGACTGGGGTTTGGCCTGGCACATGGACCCCAGTGAGTTGGGCATTCACATTTTGCAGTAGTGGGTCAAGGCTGAAGTTGTATAAGAGTGGGCTGAGGGGGTCCCCTTGTAGCAGGCCCCTTTGAGGGCGGACTACTTCCGTTAGGAAGCCTGGGCCATGCACTGCCATTGTCGCAGATTCTGTGAGCAGCATCACCCAGTTTATGAAGCGGGGGGGGTAGGCGGAATTGATGGAGGCAAGCCCTAAGGTATTCTCAGTTTACTCTATCATAGGCCTTTTGTTGGTCCAAGAATACAAGTGCCCCAGAGGCTGTGGACTGACATACATTAGCCACAGAGTGCACGTTATCCCAAATCGGCCTTCTTGGGATGAAACTGAATTGTTCTGAGGGAGATGGTGGCAGATGCTACAGTCCCTAAACGGTTAGCCATGATTTTTGTTAAAATTTTGGTGTCTGTGTTTGTTAGAGAAATGGGGCGCCAGTTGGCTAAGTCAATCTTATCCCCTTTCTTGAAGAGTGTGACAGTAAAGACCTCATGTCCTCCTGCTAGGAGGCGCGTTTCCAACAGGCTTTGGTTAAGTGAGGCTAAAAACAATGGGGATATATAATTGAAATATTTTTTGTAGAACTCATATGGAATGCCATCTGGGCCTGGGCATTTTTGGTTTGGCGCACCGCGAATGGCTGTCCATAATTCATTCGGAGTAATTAAATTCATTATTTCCGGGTATCAGAAAATGGTGCAGATATGAGCTCAGTCAAGAAATTCCGCCATTTTGGCCGGCTGAATTGGTTTGGCTCAGTATAATTTGGAGTAATATTTTTGCATTTTGATTGCCACTTTGGCCGGTGTGTCCGCAATGGAATTATCCAATCTTCACACCTGTGTGCAGGCCACACTCTGGCATGGTGCAAAATTTTTTTAAATAAGTATGTGGTGCACTTGTCACCTTTAGTGATGCGTGTGGCCCTGTATTGGACACAAACCCGATGTTTATGTTGCCTTTCAAGTGCATTGAGGTGGGCGGCTGCCTCCGCCCACTTCCGGCCCCATGCAGGGCTGTATCCTGTGGCTGGAATGTTGGACTCCAAGTGGGCCAATTCCACCAGAGCGCACGAGATAACCGCTGATGTGGCTCGTGAGCGTCTGGAGGAGAGATGGCGATAGTGGCGGATGGTGTCCTCTTTGAAAGTTGCCCATGTGGAAATGGGGTCCGCGCAAAATGGTGCAACAAATGATTTTGCCAAAGTTGCCTCTTCCACCCACATGGAAAATCCTGGTGACGCGAGCTTGGGGGGGCGGATTTTGCACCAATGTGGGGCCTTTGCAGCTGTGATGGGTAAGTGGTATGTTATCAAGACCAGTTGGTGGTTGGAGAACTCCATTTTCGTTGTTTTGAAGTGGGAGATGTGGGGTTGGAATTTCGCTGGCATTAGAATAAGGTTGATGCGGGTCATGGACCCTAATTGGCCGTTGTGGATGTGGGGACGTGTCATGTTTTTGAGCAGTGAGGCATGTCATGGCAGCGCATCCATTAACCCAAGGGTGGCTTTTAGAATGCGTAGTTCTATGTGACCCTGTGGGGCATGGGGTGAGGGTGGCCACCGGTCCGTTGGTGAGGTTAGCCAACAGTTCATGTCGCCAACTAGGAAAGAATCAGGGGGTAGCGGGAGGGATTTGACTGATGAGAAAAATTCCTGACGCTCGTGTGCACCATTTGGGGCGTAGATGTTGACGATTGTGTGCACAATGTCAGCCCACGAGAAGGTGATGATGAGCACTTGGTCATTTAGGAATGTTTCTGAGGATGTGAATTTGAAAAAATTATTTTTCTAAATTAGCACCCCACAGTGCTTCGACCAAAAGGATAGGGATGGGAGGAGCATTGTTTTCCAAGCTTCCTCAGAACCTCATGGACATTAGGACTCCTGGATGGCCAGGATATCCATGGGTAAATTGTGTTGTAAAAAACTCAGTTTCCTAGCCCAGGACGGGGAGGCCTTGAGTCTGGTGATATTCAGCGTCCCTAGAGTGAAGGTTTCCCCCATTGCACCTTAGGTGCGAGGGGTGGGCCCCCAGGCCCACCACCCTCTTCAAGGTCCCCACGGGCTTTCACAGCAGCGCGGGTGTTAGCAGCAATGCTATTGGGGTTTTTATTAATTTTTGCAGAAAGAGTCATTTCAGCTTTGGCCTTCGCTTTTTGTTTTCCTGACGTCAGATGAATTTTTTGCGGTGCGGATAAGTTCGGTGCACCGTCAAGCAGGGCAAAATTTTTTTTTCATTTGGGATAGGTCCAAAGTCAGTTTCGACCAGAGCTTGGGTGCAGCGATTGGGTGGGATTGAATCTCCCATCGGATCCTCAGATTGAGTGGCTCACTCAGCATGGGCCTCCCAGTCTGATTGGGTGATGGATTCCTGAGTCACTTCTGCCGCGAAGGTCTCCATGTCCTCCTGGCGTTGTGAGTGTGGGATGGTGGTGGTGGCCTTGGCCGCTTCCTTGGCCATGGCCCTACGGGCCTGCTTGGCCTTCTTCTGCTCCTGCAAAGATGGGCTTTACCAATAGGTAGCAGCCTTGTGCTCCCCATGGGAAAGCCTCCTTGGTGCATGCGGTTGGTTCATAGTGCGCCTCTCCACTGGCCATGGCCACTGAGGGGTGCTCTTGGAATTTGACGCCCTCCTTGATGGGGCATGCATGTGCCTTATGGCCAAATGTGTCACAGTGGGTGCAAATGGGGGGCGCGCTGTCCACGGTTACCCAGAATGGGTGGGTGGTATGCCCTGCAATGTCAATAAAGGTGGAGTGCGGGATTTGGGTTAGGTCCTTCACGATCTCCTCAGTTGGGGTCAGAACTGCGATGGCTTTACCAGTGCACAGGTGTGGCATCAGCGTGAAACGTTGCATTTCAAAAGATTGTATTTCTCCATATACGGTGAGACCATCTTTCAGGTGTTGCTCCAAAATGTCACGTTTTACCGTAGTAGGCAAAAAGTCAAATGCGAGGAAAATTTGGTTTTATTTTGTCCATCTGGTGCATTTGGTTTCGATGACCCATTGCCCTTCAGGGAGGTTGACCACTATGTGCACCGCTGCAGCCTTGTCTGCTGCTATTTTGCTTTCAAAACCTAGGTCCAGCCAACCGCGCAACATGGAGTGAGGTGCAACATACACCGCGGTCAGAAAAATTTTGTGTACATCTTCACAAAATTTTTCCCATAAGGCCGTTTTTTGGATGTCCAGATACACACGGACTCCGAATTCCACCAATGAAAGTGGCTGGGAGTGTGGCGTGTTGATGTACTGGTTGCATCGTGATTACCACGCGAGTATCTCTGGGGAAATTGTGACCGCCAGTTTTTTGAGATTTTTGTCTATTCCGCTGGATTCTCTGGGGCGTTTTCAAACATTGGAGGCCGCGGGCCTTCCGCCTGCTCCTCTTGCCTTGCTTGCCCAACTGCTCCCAGACATGGGAGCAGACTAATCTCCTCTGTGAGATTATTAAACTAGATTTAGTCTTGAATTGAATAGGTTGCAAAAGTGTTTGCAACGAGAAATTAAAGTTCACCTGCTATGTGATTTAATTATATTACTAAAGCTCATGCCAAATATCCCCGCACATTTAAATTAACCTTCTCTGCAACTACTTGGACAGGTTGATCAACTCAACGTCAATTTATTTAATTATTCTAATGGCATCTCAGGCTGAATACATTTGCACAGTTGAGCCAATTATCTCTGCCCCAACCCTCAACAACTAGTCCCAATTATCAAAACACAATTAAATCATTCATATACAAAATTTTTTGGGGATGACCCAAAGTTACATACAAAAGTCCCATGGACAATTAAACAAACAAACAACGTTATCAATTTTCCGCCTGAGGGCGAAATTTGTATGTTAATACACATACTCAGAATGAAAGCACTTACATGGACCGCCCAAAAAGGGTTACTTAAGACTATCGAGGAAGAAACCTGCCTATGTCCAGATTAGGGATGCGTCATTTTCTTCAATTGAAGCCAAAATTTCACAGAAGTTGTGGTTCATCAGCAGTATGACAAAACTGAAATACTGAAGATATTAGGTTGACTTTTCATGCTTTTATCACAATTTTTGTACCTGAAATCCTTTAATTTCAAGAGTATTTTGCCACCAATGAACCTAAGAAAAGGTTTCAGTCATAAGCTGAGCTGAGTGGCAAGATAGCTGTTGAAATTTTGTGCTGGATGTGGCCAGGAGATGCCATAGAGGTATAAATACTGACGCCTGGCCTAATGACCATTAAAAAATAATCTAGTCTTAAATAAAAGCTATTTTATTTTATCTTTGAGTCAATTGTATCTAAAGTTGCTTTTGAGAGTGTCAGCAAGCTGGGATCTCAGGATCCCCATCTTGCCAAATTTGCCTGCCACAGCTGAAGTTCCCAATTATGAGGGGAAAATTAAACCCAAAATTTTCCAGAAAGGTTGGAGCCATTTTCATATGCCTATTGCATTTTCAAATGGTTCTAAAACTGTAACCAAATGGCCAAATCGAGGATCCACTAGCCAAATTTCATCCCAATTTACCATTTAGAATCTAATCAATCAAGCGAGCAATCCTCAGATTTTGACAATAAGCAATAGGAGCCTATTGTCAAGTCAAAGGGGGGTAATGTTGTGATTCTGATATGACTGAACAATAAGCCATAAGTCATTATGGCAGAATATGTTGAGTCCACCAATTATGATTCTGAGCTACAATTATTCAAGCGCCTTAGGATGTGGTGATATTGGGTTGAAAGGATAATATTGGATCGCCTCCAAATTAGGTGATAATGTAATATTGATAAACGCTGAATAATGAGTTGTTGATATACAAAAACATATTAGGTGGATCTCCTTTAACTAAGGCTATTGTGATTTTAATAAATGATAAACTCTGCTGGAATCAATGAGAATATGGTGGAACAGGTAGTTTAAGCAAAAGGGTTGTTATTGTCTGAGGTCGTTGAGATATAAGCAATATGGGAATATTGGAAGGGTAGGATTTTTGATAGTTTAGAGCGAGCAGATCAGTGAGGACTTGCTGTATATTTCTAATTAAATAAAAGAGTGTCTTTGGCGCAATTGCTCCTTATTTATCAAAATTTATTAAGTTGTTTCATGGACAATCATCATATCATTGGTCCTATTGCTCAGTGGGCTAAGCCCTGTGCAAAAACCCTTTATCATATCTCAGAGATACCTCCAAAATTATAAAACCCATAAAGCCTCACTTTCATCTATAAATCAAAATTGGGATAAGAATCAGGAAAATCTGAAGGGTTTAAGATGATGATTGGATCAACAGGCCACTTACAACTATGTGAAAATTGAGATTTTTCAAGCCTGCACCAGTTCCTGCTGTTAACGATCTTTACACCTCTCTTGTGAAGAACTTTAAACCTAGTTTTAAGGAGAATTTTACTTAGGGAAGGAAAGTATTGCCTCCTTCTTATATTCTTATGAAAGCTTTATGGAAGAGGCCATTGGCTGTCATAAGATGAAGCACATCCACTCATGATTTAATAGTACTGCAAAGTAAATTATAACTCCCCATCAAAGGAAAGTAACATTTGATAACAATTATACAACCCTAACCCAGGATTCAAAAGCAACCAAACCTTGGCTATCGGAAGCAGGCGTTCATGGCATAAGGTTGAACAAAGGATAAAGTCCAAAAGGAGTTTTACAGGTGATTTTACACTCAAGACAATTCTTAGTAATCACTAATCATATTAAATTAGATGACGCCTTAAATGCAGTCATTTTTACAGTAGAATCTTATCCTGAGGTCAAAATGCACATGATTGACCAGTAGAACAGCATCCCTTGTATCCAAGAAATCAAGGAAGAACTTAACTAAATTACAGCATCTTACTTGCATCCCATGTCTTATTTATCCTTCTCCTCCAGCCATCCTCAGGTCCACGTTGTCAATAACCAGAAAAATCCCAGACCCCAATGCTCCTACTGAAATGGATTCCGTCATAGCGCCAAGGCTTGTAGAAAGAGACTTGCCAAAAAGAGAAGGAAAAGGAAGGTCGGCATGAAGGACGAGGCACTTCATACTGACATCCCATTACCACATCAAGAATGTTTAGCGACCTCCAATGAGTCTAGAGTTGTTGTACCAGAAAAAGAAGATTCAGTACCTATAATTAATAAAGAAACTGACAATGACTACAATTCTTCTGATGAGTATCCTATGTCTCTCATGCTACCCTTCCGTTTGGAAGCTTAGTTACAGCGCCACAGTTCAAGCTCATAAGATCCCTGTCCATGCCATTGCTGAAAGTGGTTCCCACTTAAATGCTATTTTACCTAAATAAAATGAAGCGCATCAAAGTAATTCCTATCTTGTCACACTACATGGAGTAAAGAACATATGGACCCAATGCAATTGGTCCATTGGTACCTATTCCTCGCAGCCCATTTACTTTGGAAAGCTTTCAAGAGACACCTCAGCCCCGCATATAACAACCTGAGTTATGACCTGCACCTTGGGACCCAATTTCTCTGTTACTAATCTGTTGTCATGAACCATTATAAAGAATTCTTATTCCTTATAAGAATAGTATCACACTGGCTTTTGAGACTCTTCATGACGCCAATATAGAGGTTAAAGATTAGGCTTGCCTGTTGGAAAGCGAAGGTCATATTGACAAGATCAAATATCATGTAAGGGGTGTAAAACTATGGATATCCCTTCCTGTGGTAGATGGCCAAAAACTTGCCTACTTATTTGCCTAATCTGACTATGTTACAACCAAAGTATTAAATCATTGTCAATTCCCAGGTACATATCAATAATCCCTCAGGACAACTAATGTAGATATGAGGCATGAAAAACCCATCCATCAAGGAGGCCCTGACCTGTCCAGGAATTTATGATTCTGCCTATGCTGTATCATCTGTGATAATTGCTAAACTCAATATCAGGCTTCGCCCTAATAGGTGTGAAGCTCACCTTGGGCTTGTGATACATTTATATAATCAATTTTGACTAGATCTATTGTTAATTTAACAATTGCTATTTTATTGGAATTAAGATCTAAAAAAAATTAACTTTAATTAATTTAGCATTAAATAGTTAATAACCTTTAAATCACAGTTAAACAGATTTTGGATGAACCGCCCATCTATTCTCAACTGTCCAATAAGTTAAGGAAAGACTGCCTGAGCCAAGTTAGTATTCATCCTGATATCAGGCCTGAGGATGTATACAGTGTTTAAATCCTCTACCCACTTCATTAACCACCTCACGCCACATATTATGTCTTGTGTCACATTCTATCTTTCTATCTGTTGTCTTTCCTATGGAAGATTTTATAAAACACTTACTATGTTATCGTTTTCTCAGTCCAGCTCTCAAAGATAAAGCATTATTATCTCCAACTTTTATTGCTGTGCCTTTACCTCCTACATTCTTGAATCACTTTCTACCCTCAAACGTGGTATATGCCTCTCTCTTGCAATCTGGCATATACTAACCCTTTATTTTGTTTTCTTCTTTATTCTAATGTGCTATATAAAGTACCATAAACTCTTATAAAGTTACGCTTAAACTAATCACATCTTTTGAGGCATATTTTTACTAGTTTTAACTAGAATTTTCTGCAAATTACTCAGAGATATTAACTTCTCAGATAGCAGAGATTGCCTCACCGATGCTGATTCCAGGAGAGATTGCCTAGCTTTATCTATAGATTTTGCCTGTTGAAATAACAGAGACTCCTACCTGTTCAAGTGAACTTAGATTGCCTCAATGACACCAATAAGTTGAGAGATTGACTTAGGGAAGAAGAAACCCCAAGAGATTTCTCTGGAGCTACATTGACTAATGCTTTAGTAGCTTTCAAAGGGCCTGACCTTTATATCTCAACAAATCCCAAAACTGGTGCTCCTTGCCACGTCCCTTCTGAATCTACCTTTTAAAGAAATATTTTCAAAGTGGACAACACTATCAATAAGAAGATGAGTTTCTACCAAAGGTTCATTAAAAAAGTATACTTTCAGCATTTTTTAATTCAACTGATTATTCCAGTCTTTTGGAGAACTGTTTTAAAGTGAATTACCGCCTTTTTTGGAATCCTAAACTGATTGAATAGATTTTATTCAACTCAAGAACACATTTATTAGTTGGACGTCTGCCTACCAGAAGATTAGACATTATATCAATGAGATCAAAAGTCAGGATAATTCTGCAACCTCTAAATTAGAATTTGAAGCTAAATAGCCGCCACCTATCAAAAAATCTATAAGTCTGATATCACTGTATGGAATCAAATTCAACAAATTAAAATAGGAGACTAACTTCACCACATTTTTCAAAAATTGAAATAACCAGCCTTAAATTCTTAGCCATATTCGTTTACCTGTGCCAAAGCTTCTCAACTTTTTACCCTGATGAAACAGCCTACCCAAATGCCCTGGTACTTTCAATTCTTGAGCGCTAAAGCTCCTTGCTGCCCTGACACCAAAATCTGGGCCATTAAAGCCCAACAAAATAATTAAATTTATTTTTGGAGCTGCGATAAAAACTCCTGATGAGCCAAATGTAGCAGTAACCCAACTAACTGGCTCACCACTCTGCTTTATGATGCTGAGGCTTCCAGCTGCTAACCAAACTAGCTGAGCCAAATGATAAGCATAAAATCTAAAATTCTTGGCTGATGCAACTGAAATTCATGGCAAATCTCTTGAGTTATTTGGACCAAATGATTCAGCACCAAATTTATTTCCCTTGGCTGAAACACCTGAAATTATTGACAATTCTCTCAAGTTAGCTGAGTCAAGCACTCTCAAGACCAAATCACACTCCACTAAAGCTTTATTTTATTTTACCCTCTTTATGTATTTGGGGAAGGCTGACCATGAGATGGACACCTCCAATATAATTACTAATCAAAACTGATATCACTATAGGCACCCCAGAGAAGCTAACGCTGTCTCCTGTTGCCAGCGGGAATGTTAATTAAAGGAAGAGGGGGTATCGTGAGTAGTGGCTTGCGCCACTATTGAGCATGTATGAAGAACGGGGTCTGATGTGATGAACCATACTGGGAACCAGGATGAAACCAATTGTCTTTGATGGGGTGGTATATATCCAAACAACCAGCCTTGGAAGTGGTCCATAAGGTGTGCTGGAATCGGCGTACAGTCTTCTGGAGGGCAGGAGTAGAACCTGAGATGGCATCCAGAACAACCGTGTGTATACTCACATAGCTATTGCCACCACTAAGGCTCAGAGGGAGGATGTATAGGGGACTCCAAGGACAAGGTAAAAATGTTCCTGGAGAGGCTGAAGGTCTGTGTTTGCTCCTGGCGGAAGAGACGCTGAAACTCATGCCATATCGCTTTTGACAGTGGACACTCTTCCATGCGGTAACCAACATCTCATATTGGTCACACACAGCATATGTTGAGTGTGACACGTTGGATCGTTCTGCAGTATGTATATCCATTTCAAGAAAAGCCACATAAGGGATCATACTGGTGGCTGTAGAAGAGGGTGATGAGTGTATTTCCATATAACTTTTTGGGTTTCTGGGGAAGTGGGATGTCCAACATATCCAGATAGTCCACTCTGGCCATGATAGTGGACCTCCTGAGTACCAATTGTTCATAACGGCTTCCTCAAGGACTCCATGCTTTAATTGAGAAGTAGGACGCCCCCTTTGTGGGGTATACCCGCTGATGGTGAATTTCCATTCTGCACTCTACATGTTAATAGAATCCGTTTAAAATGGGCAAAGGTCCTGTGTGGTCTGGCAACAAATGGGTGGTTTGCCACATGTGAGAAGAGAGTTGGGGTCATTGGGGTTGCAGAGGCCAATGGCACGGGCAAAGTTGTATCATGCTGCTTGTGACCAGTGTTGGTTGGGAAGAGAGGTTGGTTACTTAAGCAATCCACTTACCCAAAATCCTGGATGCCTGGTCCACGTGGTTAAGTAGACCTATTCCCCCACTTTGGCGTGGACCATAAAGGACTTCCAGTCGCACAGGGGAAGTTCAGCCTAGCCAAAGCCACCCTTGTAAGAGGGCATATAGCGAAGTAAAAAAAGATGGGGAGAAAGTGATGACATGGGCTGCAACCATACTTTTGATAGTATCAAAGTGTTGGAAAGCACTACTCTACCTGTTAAGATGGTTTGTTGACCCCTTAGTGAAACAATACGCTTTGTTAAGTTAGTTAGTATGTTGTGTTCCATTATTGTTTTGGCATATCCACCCACCTCTATTCATACTCCCAGGTGGCGCTCTGGGCCCTCAGTGGGCCTGGAAAAAAAACACGTGATTAGTGTTTTGGGGTGGTTTCCTGGGTAATCTGATGATAGACTGAATTACTGGGTCTCTCTGATTGAGGGGCGCCGGGGACCAGTGTGTTCAGTATTTACCAAGAAGGATGAACTCAGTTTTGGATGTGTTGAGTGCTGCATTAGTAGCCTTGGAGTATCCCTGGATTGCTGACTCCAGTCTGCGTGTATTCTGGTTGCTGGATACCCCAACCACACAATCATCCGTGAATGCAAGCATCTTAACTGGTGCTTGGCCTTGCACTTGTACACCAGTAAGATGTGCATTTACATTGCGAATAATTGGGTCAAAGCTAAAATTGTTTAAAAGTGGGTCAGAGGGTCTCCTTGGCGAAGGCCCCTCTGAGGGCGCACCTCGTCAGTGAGGAAACCTGGTCCCTGTATTGCCATTGTAGCTGATTAAGTAAGCATCAATGTCCGACTTATAAATCTTGGGGGGAGGTGAAACTGGTGAAGGCATGCCCTGAGGTATTCCCAGTTTACTCTATCAAATGCTTTTTTTTGGTCCAAAAAAACAAGTGCCCCAGTAGTAATGGATTGACATACATTAACTACTGTATGTATGTTGTCCCAAATTGACCTTTTGGGAATAAAGCCAAATTTCACTGGGGATATCAACTCATATGCAATGATCCCTAGTTGGTTAGCCATTATCTTATTTAATATTTTAGTATCAGTGTTAATGAGGGAAATAGGGCACCAGCTTGCTAAGTCTAGCTTATCCCCCTTTTAAACAATGTTAGCATGTAAGCCTCTTGTCCCCCTGGGAGGAGGCATGTCTCTAAGAAACACTTGTTCATTGAGGCTAACATTAGTGGGGCTAATTATTTTAAATATTTCTTATAGACTCATAAAGAATCCCATCTGGACCTGTGCTTTTCCTGTTTGGTGCAGCGTGAATGGTTTACTAGAGTTTATCTTGGGCTATTATATTCATAAGTTCTGGGTAACGTGAAATGGTGGAATGTGTGCACTGGCTAGAAATTCATCTATTTTGTTTTGATCAACTGGGTCAGCCCTGTATACCTCTGAATAATATTTTTGAACCTCAGTTAATAAATCTTCCACGGTTTCTGAAATGGATTTGTCCAAGCGCCTTACCTGTGTACAGGCCAAGTTTTGGAATGGGCGGAAAATTGGTGGAAAAAATATGCAGAGCATTTTTCACCTGCAGTAATGTTTTTTGCTTTGAACTGTGCACTAATGCAGTGTTTGTGTTTGATCAGCGCGTTAAGCTGCGACAATGCTTCAGCCCATTTTCAGCTTCAAGCAGGGCTGTACCTTTTCCTAGGGACATTATTTGACAAGTGGTCCACCTCTACAAAATTGTGTTTGATGGCTGTTGAGGCAGACCTAGAGTGCCGCAACAAGATGAGGCATGCTAGGGAAATTGTATCTTTTTTGAATTTTGACCAGGTTAATAGTGGTTCAGCACAGAACGGAGTTGTGAATTCCTGTGTCAGTGTGGAGGCGTCCATCCGACTTGAGAATGCAGTTATCTTGAGATCAGCTGGTCGAAGTTTAATTCTTTAGGTGCTGTTGCACTTGACTCAACATAGTGAATGTCACTGAGACCATCCTATGGTCTGATAAATCTATCTTCATTTTTCAAATTATGATATCTTGGAGAAAAAGTCCATTGGTGCCAGAATGAAGTCTATAAGGGACATAGACATTAACTGCCAATTGTTTACATGTTGAAGTGAGATGTTTTGTAGTAGTGGTGCCTTCTTGGGGATGGTTTTGAAGAGGCCCAAATTAGCTTTCATTTCTCAAAATTTGATATGTCCCTGTGGTGGAATATGTGCGGTTGACTAATGATCTGTGTTTGGGTTGTCAATAACAGTTTAGGTCGCCGACCACAAAGGATTTGGATGTGAGGGGAAAGGAGGCCACGTCCATTATGAATCCCGTCAAATTTGTGCACAGGTCGTGGCATATATGTTAATTATTGTGTGCACTTTGGCTTCCCATGAAAAGGTCACAACGAGCACACGTCCATCAAGATGTGTTGTTTTTTCTAAAAATTTAAAATTGTGATCACTCATATCAGCACCCCACAGTGCAGTGACTAAAAGGATTGGGAGGGGAGGACCATTGTTAACCATATGATCTCAGCGTCCTGCGAAAAATGGGTTTCCTAGATTGCTAGGATGTCCACAGCTAAATTACTTTTAGAAAGCTCAGTTTTTAGCCTGGGATGGCGAGGTTTTGATTCTAGCAATGTTCAGCATCCCTATTGTGAAGAATACCCCCATCACTCCTTAGGAGTGAAGGAAGAGCCCCTCAGGCCCTGCCGCTCCTTGCTATCATGAAGTCTCACCCAGCAGTGTTTTTTGGCGAGTGCTTGAGGATATCATATTGTTAGGTACATAGTAATCTTTGATGACAACTTTAGTCGTTTTTTACTTGCCTAATTGGTTTTTTCTTTGCGATTTTTTGCATCGTTGAGGTTTTTCAGTGCATCATCAGGCTTGTCCATCATTTATTCTCTAAAAAGCTCTGCAATATATGGAATGGAAAATCAACTTGCATTTTTTGTGCATGAATCCAACAGGTGTGTGTCATGCACATATTGCGGGTTTGAGGGCTGTGTTCCCCAATCTGATTGGTTGGGCTTTTTTAATTTCATCAAACTGGATAAGTTGTCCTGGTTGGCTTGGATCTGGGCGGGGGATGGCAGAGGCCGTCATGGCCGCTGCCTTGACCTGTGCTCAGAGTTGCTGTTTTGCTTTTTTCATTTTTGTGGGGACACAGGTCTCACCTGGATATAGCACCCTTGTTCACCCCATGGGAATGCTACACTAGAGTCTACTGTGAGCTCATTTTGCATTCCCCCATCGCTTCCAAGAAAGCTTTATTTGGGGTAATTCCCTCTCTGGTGGGACAGGTTTGTATCTTGTGTCCAAACGCCCGGCCATGAGAGCATATAGGCAGTGCGCTGTCAACTGTTACTAAGAGTGGGTTGAGCCTGTTGTTTATTGATAGTGAGTGTCAGGGTGTGTGGGATCTGAGTTGGGTCCTCTGCTACCCCTGAGAATGGGATCACCGCTATCTCCTTACCTGTGCTGATTACAGGCATCAGTAAAAAATTTGCATTTTGAATGATCTGATTCCCTGTAGCTATGGAGTCCTGCTTTGAGATGACTCTCAATGACTTCATGCTTGATGGTTGTAGGGAGGAAATTGAAAGTCACAAAAATTTGATTTAATTTTGTCCATTCTGTGTGCTTGGTTTTGACCACCCAATGACCCTCCCAGGAGGTTGACCACCATGCGCACCTTTGCAGCTCTGTCTGCTAAATTTTCTGTTTTGAACCCAAGTTCTACCCAACCATGGGTCATTATGAGTAGTGCTACATACTCTACTTCTGGGAAGTGGAAGCATACATCCCCACAAAACTTCTCCCAAAGAGCAGCTAAATTAATTTCCAGGTAAACTCAGACTCCGTGCTCCACTATTGACAGGGGCTGTGTTTGAGGAGTTTTAAAGTACTGGTTACACTTGGTTTGCCATTTCAAGGTTTTTGAAAAAATTTTACGATGATTTTCTAGTTTTTTTAATTGACTGGTGTCCCTAGGGCAGTTTCGAACTTTAGGCGGTGTGAGCACTGAACCTGTGCCTTTTACCACATTCTCCCAGCCCTTACTCAGCAATAGCTTTATATTCATCTTCCCTTTTCTGATTATCAAATTTCTCTGTCTTGAATTAGAACAAATTACAATTTCTTATTGTAATGGAAAAGAAAAGTCTTTTAACCTCTTTATTAGATATTTGAGGTGGGTCAACCTTGGGACAAATATACCACTCTGAGAATTTTTCTATCTAGTACAGGTTTTGAACTAAGAAACCTGCACTAGGGTGGAAGAAGTTTTAAATGCCAGGCTAACCACCCTCCTTTTAACCTCTTTATCATCATATTAATTTATTTTTTAATATAATTTGGGTTTTCCTGCTGATGACAGCAAAATTAAAATTTCTTGATAAAATTGAAAACAATTCCAAGGATTGTAATAAATTTAGCTCATGACCACCTTTTTAATATATATGTGAAGCTGTGTTCTGGATCTGTTATCCTTGATGCATAATTTATCTGATGACACTGGTATTTATTATATGATGACTTATCCTGCCTCCAGAATCATCTACAACTGCCCAGCCGCCCAATAGGATTTGAGAAATACTAAAATCAAATAATGCTCACTATCATATCAACTGGACCAAACAACTTAACTTTTTTCCCTTTGCCATTTGAACCTTAATCTAAATCATTTTCTTTCAGAAACCTCGTTATTCACAAAATTGAAGTTAAATTGATAGCAATTTATTATTTTCTACCCTGTGAGTATCTGCCACATAAAAAAGCTTGACCTTGAGGACCTAGAAATTTTGGCCAAATTCATTAATTTTATAATTTTTTAAACATAAAGTTTTCATTATTTATTAAATCCAAACCACTTGATTTAATACTTGATGTTATGGCCTGGTCACCTGTTCTCAAGCCTTCCCTTGTCTACCTCAACTCCCAATTGGGTGTTAATGACTATCATGACCAGAATGTTTACTACTTCAAGATTTGCACCACAAACATTTTATGTTAGAAACCAAAACACCACCGGCTACCTTTTATATTAACGCTCAGCTCTCCCAAACTGACGCCAAAACTAAGGTTGCCATTCCTAAGATTAGTTAATTAACCAAAATTTTGATTACCTGTTTCTTCAATATTTTTCAGGAGAGTGAAATTTATGAGATATGCTTTCCTACTACCAAATACCTACAGATTTTGATAGTAGAACCAACTTTTACTCACTAAGCCTACAACTAACCCAACTACCTTGAGTTATCACCTCTATCCCAACTCTAGAAGTTTAGGACTCTACAAAGCTGGCCAACCCTGGCGAAATTTTTTCACCCTCAGACAAGGCTTGGAGGGGGCATTTTCTAGATTTGCCTTAGTAGGTGTGAAGATTCAGCCTTGGGATCACAATACATCAATTTAGGCAAATTTAGCCTGTATTAAATATTAATTTTACAACAGATATTTTATTGGTAATAAGACCAAAAATTATTAAACTTAATTCAGCTAGCATTGTTTTATAACGCCAAATTTTCATTTAGACAAGCTAGGAATGAACCTCCCATCTATGTTCAACTGACCAATAATTTGGGAAAAATGCCTGAGACGAGTTAGTATCACCCTGATATTAGGCATGAGGATGTATACAGTGTTTAAATCCTCTACCCACTTCATTAACCACCTCACGCCACATATTATGTCTTGTGTCACCTATTCTATCTTTCTATTTGTTGTCTTCCCCTTAGAAGATAAAGGAAACCACTTGACTTTATATCATTGTCTTAGTTCAGCTCTCAAAGATAAAGCCTTTATTTACTCAAATCTTAAACCTTACCGTGCCTTTAACTCCTACCTTCCTGAATCTATTTCTACCCTTACACGTGGTATATGCCTATCTCTTGCCATCTGGAATATCCCCTTCCTTTAATTTTTTAATCTAAAATAATGGTACTATATATGTGAAGTTTAATTCTTAAAGTTACGTTTATATAATACATCTTTTGTAGTATTTTTTAGTACTAGATGGTCCCTACATCTATTGTAGTATTCTTTTGCCTAGTTTTAACTAGAGATTATCTGCACATCAAGCAGAGATTTCACCTTCTCAGATAGCAGAGATTCTCTCATCAACTCTGATTCCAGGAGAGATTTCCTAGCTTTATCTATAGATTTTGCCTGTTGAGATAACAGAGACTCCTGCCTGTTCAAGTGAACAGAGATTGCAGCACTGACTCCAAGTACATTAAGAGATTGCTTTAGGGAAGAAGAGACCCCTAAAGATACCGCTGGAGCTACATTTGACTAATAACTGATTAGCCTTAAAAGTATCTGTCATTTAATTTTAAAAAATCCCAAAAACTACTGAAAAACCTAATGTAGTGGTGCCTAATGCTCCAGCTGCTTGTGTTCATCTCCTTCCTACAGAGGCCATTGATGACATTTTTTAGCTTCATAAGTTAATTGATTTTGGTTTAGAAACATCCCCATTAGTAGCACTAGTAAACACCTCAAACTGGCAAGAGCTCACTAGTGAACAACAGAGTAAAGTTAGGAAATTACTAAAACAAAAACCAGACCTCTTGCCAACCTCCACATATGATTTGGGAAAATAATGGCGTTTTACATCATGTTAAGAATGGGGATGCTCAACCCATTTGATCCCATCCCTACTGAAAGAGTAAGGTTGAAAAGGCACAGGTAGGTGTTGAGCTCAAGCAGCTACTAAAAAGCTGGGCTATAGTTTTCTTCCTGAAGCCCTTAGACATCCCCTATCCTTTTAATCTGGAAGAAGTATGGCAGTCATCACATAGTAATGTACTATTCAAATCTTAACTCCATTACCAAGAAAGAAATTTACCCCTTTCCCCAGATTGATGACACTCTCTGATTACTTGCGAGTTTATATTATTTTTCTGCTATGTATCTTGCTAGTGGCTTCTGACAAGTGAAGCTATCATCTTAAGATTAATCCAAATGCGCGCTCATAGCCAATAAGGGGTTATTTAAGCAAAGGAGGATGCCTCATGGGCTTTGCAACGTGCCTGCCACCTTCCAATGCACCATGGACGTAATTCTGTGGGTTAAAGCAATCCTGCGTTCTCGTATACCTCAATGATTTCAATGTTGTTTTTCAAACATTGAACAGCCACGTGGATCATCTCTGAGAAGTTCTTAAACATAATAAAAAGACCTCAATAAAGTCAACCCTTTAAAGTGCTCTTTCTTACAATCTTAAATAGAATCTCTTGGACACTACATTTTAAAACTTTCAATTCAGATATTCCAGGTAAAGTCGCTGCCATTGACAAGATGTCGCGCCTCTAGAGCCTCAGGGGACATTTAAGATTCCTTGGCAAGGTGGTTACTATCATCAGTTAATCCCTTGATTTTCCGTCTTAGCAAAACCCCTAGACTACCTTCTACAAAAGAATGTACCTTTTGAGTGGCAGCCTGTACGGTATTCAGCTTTTAGTGCGTTGTGGACTGCCCTTTGAACTAGAACTATGCTAGTTTATACAATTTTTGTTGGCCATTTGCTATTTTCTATGCTAGTGACGTTGCAGTTGCGGCCGTCCTAGCCCAACACAAATAAATAGGTCGACCATCTAGTGGTTAATTAAGCAAGACCTCAAGCAATGCTGAATGCAATCATAGCATTGCAATTGCAAGTGCCTGGCTGTGTTGTCAGCAATCAAGAATTTCCAGCCTTATCTATATGACACCATTTCGGCATCACTGACAATTCTTCGCTAAGATGGATATAGAAGTTGAAGAACCTGGACTGCCAGTTAGCAAGATGGGCATTATGGCTGATAAATTATAGCTCTACTATTCATTACGCAGGAGCAATTAATCAGAGTGCCAATGGTCTTTTGAGGATGCCATTACTGCATGCCTTGACCACCAAAGAAGACCACCTGTATGATATAATTAGCTGGCCTGAGTGACAGGAGCTGGAAGCTCCTTTGATCCAAATTGAACTAATAAAGGTGTCCCAGAACCCTCAAACCAAAGAGAGAATGTTGTATAGGAAAATCTTCAAGAAATTGCTCTCATATATCAACCCTTCAACCTCAACTGATGTCCTTGAAGGACACATGGTCGTGGGACATGGGGTAGTGAAAAAGACTTATGAATGGCTAAAGAAACATAATTTTGTGATCTGATGGTTATTACCATTCAGGAATTTCTAAAGTCTCTAAGACCTTTCAATAATAAGATTGGCCTGTTTTTAAATATGGCGCCTAGGCGTCAGTTTCAATGAACTAGGTTAGCGTAAAAACTAATACCAGACTTTTTGTAGAATTAATCTGTGTACTAACAATACTTGAAAACCATAATGTTGGAAATAAGGTTTTTATCAAATAAATAAGAGGAATATCACCTAGTATCTGGTAATGAAAGTGGTTCTAAATTTGCTTACAAACTTACTATTAAATCTAAAATGTCTACTAGGCAAAAAAGATAACTTTAAAATGTTAAGCTCACTCAGTATCCTCTCTTTACCGGTGTAATCATTGGTGTACCTTATGGTTGCTAAGCAGCCATTAAAACTATTATAATACCGGCAGAATCTTTTAATTATGCCGGAGAAGAAAGTTAATATGATTGGAGGAAATTTTTACATAAGATTAATCTACTAATGTTATAAAATTTTACCAAAGTTACTCAAATCACTGGCAGCTGGCTATAATATTCATAATAGACCCTATTACCGATATTTTAAGCTGACGCAGGTTAAAAAACATATTGATGTGATTTGAGATGAGAGGCGAATAACATATTGAAGCCATGGTCGGTGGTCAATAATATAAAGGTAACAAGAATTGGGTTGGTGTGGAAAAAAGGATTTAATCAACAGTACAACGGTAAGATATCATCTCCATATAAAAACCTAGGTCGCGCGCCTTATCAATTACTAAGTTATAATTGTATCAACTAAATAAAGATTAGTTAAATGTTAAATTAGATCTAGATATGAACTGGTGGATGGTCAAACCATTACAACATTTCACCACTTGGCCAAACATCAGGTAGCAAATATGAGTGGGGGTTTAAGAAGTTATAAAGTGCTAGTGGCCATAAGGCTAAAGGGTTGATTATGAGGTTTTGGGACTTAGCATGCATATATTGATAAGATGAACCTAAGAGGATCCATAGGTATGTAGGCATCGGTGGTTGTCTTTTCTGTAATCTCGAAATGGCATTACCAAATGTGCACCGCTTGCTAATCCTTTCAAAGCCATGATTATCAAAGCACCAGACTAATTCCCCCACAATGAAAATAGGTAAAGTCCAGCGGGCCTCATTATTGCAAGTTTTAGCCTTTACTTTTCATAGAAATGCATTAGATTAGGCGGAGCTTTGTAATTGGACTATGGTTTGCGTGAATTTTTCAGGGTATTGGCTGGATCTCGCGCTATCTTACTTATCACAGAAATATAAATGCGGAACCAAAGTGGAATGCATCCCATGTAGTAACTCAAAGGGATAATGTCCTGTGGTTTGGTGATAAGCAATATTATAGGCAAACACAGCGAAAGGTAAAAAGAGGTTACAGCTGGAGGCTTTGCCAGTAATTAACTTATGTAAAATCCTCATCAGGGTACCATTCATTCATTCATACGATAGTGCCGTTGGTCTCAGGGTGATAGGGCGTATAGAGTACCCCTCTTATATCCATCAACACATTGAGTTTAGTGAATCTTTAGGGACGTAAATTTAGTCCCATTGTCTGTTAGTTGAACTGGGTACAGCCATGTTGGTAGATTAAGTTTTCCAAAATAAACTTAACAGTGGTCACCACACCCAGGTCCTTAACTGCTTTGGCCTCCACACATTTTGCGAGGTGATCAATAGCCATGATGATGTACTTTGAGTTTTAAAAGCCTTGAGGGGCTCCTAGTGCAGGCAACTATTGTGGAATGAAGACCTGGGGTCCTGCCCCACACACTAAAGCTGCGCGAATCTAAGCACCACTTAAAAATGTTGCCCAACCACATATTGAAATTAGCTCATGCTATCCCCTAAACTGACATATGCCCGCCCTATTCTAGTACTGGGCAGCTCGTCTGCCCAGCCAGGACAAGCGATATGCCTCTCATTCCCCTTGTGGGTGACAAGACCCAATGACTATCAGGTTTAAGGCCCCTGAGGGGGGAGAAGCCAAATTCGTCCCCTTTGTCACCTGCTTTTTTAGTAGAGTTCTGCTTTTCGCCCTCTTTTTGTCCGGTAATCTTTAAGGTATTTTCAGATCTGCTATCACTTTATTGCACGATCCATAACACCACCATCCAGCTCATTCCAACCAAACTTGCAGCTAGCTAAGCTTCAGGACAACTTGGCAGACCGTGGCATTTATTGTAGGCAGGTGCACCAAAGCGTAGCCAACCAGGATTGCCCCTCCATTGTCCTGGGGTCTGCAACTGCACAACCCCATCTCGTGGGGAGACTGTTTGACAGGCGCCATGCCTGACTTGTTTCCTCCTTCCTCCCATATTCTTCCCTCAGGGAGTGGTAGACAACAGCAAGGACAGGTTGGCACAGTCATAACTACCATTTCGCACTTCTTTCAGACCACTACAGGACCTGACTAACGTGCCTCTTTGGGTTTTGGTGTTGGCTATCACCCGTGTTTCCACAGCTTTCCCTGGCTGCACCATGCGGAGGCCTCAGCTTACCCTAACTAGAACACAACCATGATGATGTACTTAAATTTGCCGCAGGTGTTGGCCAAGGGCCCCACCATATAAATGGAGATGGTGTGATAAGAAAATTTGGGTTGACTAATGATATGATGTAGATTTTTATAAGCGCTTCCGCTTGACACTCTCTACAAAAGCTGAGTGTCTCATAAGTATCAAAAATTGGAAGTTTGATAATGTTGAGTTTTCAATTGTTCAAATGTTTAAAAAATTGGCCATTTCATCACCTTGTGAGATTTGATAATTAAGCCAGTTTTCTTAGTGGGCAAAAAATACAAGATCGCTTATTCTTCTATAATTTTATAAACTTTTCCATCTTTGTTAATAGTATTCAACTCAGTTTGTCCAACATGCGGTGAATCACTTCAGTTTTGCTGTCATATTGTTGAATTACCATTTATCTAATAATAATATAATCTCTATAGCGAGCAAGGCATCAATAAGAAGTCAAGAATATTTATCCCCGTTTTGATGCTTTAACCCTGGATGGTGCTAAATCCTGAAATCGTATGCTTGTAATTTTAAGGACCAGGCCAACCTTCCTTCAGGCTCTTTCAGGTTTTGTAATCAACGCAATGAAGCATGGTTGTTACTAAGTTAAAATTAACACTAAGGATATAGACCCAGAATTCTTAAAATTAAATGATGGCCAGCACTCTTTTTTGGTAATATATAGTTTTGTTCATGTATTTCTAATGTTTGACTGAAATAAGTAATGGGGTGTTAAACCACTTCTAAATCCAACTGATACACAAAGTTCCTACGGCGAAAAGGGATGTGACCATATGAATGATAAATGGCTTATTAAAGTTGGGGTTTTTAAGTATTGGCACTTAGGCTAGTCACAGTCTGAGGTTTCCAATAGACAGCTGATAATCCCCCACCTACTCAAAGTCACGCCATTTTGATAAGATGAATAATGCTCACCAATTATACAGAAGATTTTCACAAACCGTCAATAGTATACAACCATTCCCAGATCAATTGGATGTCCTGCTTATTGCATAATTGGGTCATCCGTTTGATAGATTCTATCTTCGCTGGCTGAGGCCGTAAGTTGTTCTTATTAATGACAAAACCCAAATATTCAAGTTGTTATCCAAAAAAGCCCCACTTACGCGGCCTAGTTTTAAGATCAGCTTTGGCAAGCCAGTAAGCACCTCTTCTAAGTGCTGTAAGTGGTCAGTAAACGTTTCATAAAAAACATTTATATCATATAGATAACTAGGACACATGAGATCTTTAAATTGCCCAATATATTGTCCATAGCTCGTTGGAAGGTCATGGGGCATTATACAAACCTTGAGGCATCCGAGTGGTTTGGTACAGACCTTGACCAGTATAATTGTGCACTCTTCTTGTTCCTCTTTAGGTAGATTAAAATGAAATTAGTCTGAAACTATATCTATAGCTTAGAAATATTAAACGCCGCCAAAGCAGTCCAGAACATCATCCGTTTGTGGTAGAATATATGAACCTTTTATGGTTAAATTGTTGAGCTTTTTTTATCTATTACCACAAGGTTAGAACCATCCTTTTTTGATCAACACTGGAGAGATACAGAGACCCTTGGAGGGCACCACATCCCGTGTTGAACTAGTTGGTTAATTTCAGCATTAACAACCTCACTTGCTGCCTTTAGAAAGCCTAATAGGACAAAGGAGAATGGACAGATGGTTGCTGTTGCTGATCTAGTAAAGTACATCATGGTCACATCCCAAATCAAAATTGTTCTTTGTGAAAATAACATTATACTTATTGATAAGGGCTAATTCCTTGATTTTTTATTTTTCTTTTATCCCAGATAAGCTTTCCAATAGGACTAAGGAGCAAACTGAGATATTGGTATCGCCATTCTGGCCGCAGTCATCATGAGTACCAAAGTCATGAATGCTCTCTTTTTCTTCCTCTAGGAGAATATAGACAAAAGCAACGATTTATTGTCGCTTAATCTGAATAAAGTGCGGGTATAAATTATCAAGTAATATCTAACCTCTCCATGGTCAGGAAAGGATAATCACTGGTATAACAGCAGCATCAAGATTAGAGTGGCAGGATGGCGTGAATATTTCCCCATATAACCCTTGAGGAATTTCCAGGATAATTTATGTTCCCACAATTATTTGGTGGCCTGACAGAATAGTTAAGTTACAATTAGCCCTCAACAGAATGACCTTAGTTTCTAAATTTGATTTGGAAACTGCTGAGTGCGGCCATAAAGCCTTTAATAACCCAATGGTTATACACCATCTTTATAAATAATGTGTACCACCTTATGTTAATAGACGCTGATTCCTCAAGATTGTTTGTAAAATAGTGGAAGATATTGTTCTAATATCATCGAAGAATTTTCTTACTAACAGTTTTAACTCCACAAGTCCTCATAAAAAAGGTTTTTACAAGGAAGTCAGACCTGACTAGGTAATACTATAGCTGAGGCGGACAGAACTAATGAACCAAAACTCAATGGCAGCGCACTATATGAGTCTAATGAATTGGTCACTTGGGCCAGCAGTACCTTACTTTTTGTAACGGTTATTATTATGTGCTTGGCCCAGTTTTCTCAATTTGGTAGACACTACATCAATTGGTGCTCCGCTGCCCACAGTAGCTTTTACTTAAACCTATTAACAGTAATATTAATGTAGGTGCATGTCGTGATTCTAATATGACTGCATGATTATCGTGGGACTGCTAGGGCGGATCAGGAAGAATCCTCCAAAAATGGTATCAGTTACAATTATTTGAGTGCCTTGAGACAAGGCAATATTGGGATATAACAGGTTTATTATTGGATCACCTATAAATAAGGCGATGTCAACATTTGACAAATAAAGATAATCTGCCTACAGTTAGGGCAATAGAGAATTAAAGAATAATAAGCCAAAACGAGGAGAATTGGCGGAACAGAATAGTACAAACTATGAGAGAGTTATCATCCAGAAGCTGCTTTATATAAGCGAGATGGGCGATTAAGAAAGAGGGGTTGTTAAGTAGATAAGAGTAAGCAAAACAGTGAGATTCTGCTGTATTTATTATATATCAATAAAAGAGAGTTGTGGGAGCGAGTGCTCAATATTTTTTAAGAAGTTTATTCTGTTGTTTTAGGGACGACAATCATCACATCATTGGTCCTAATTGCTCAATGGGTCAAGCCCTGTGCAAAAAATCCTACAACGTATCTCTTATATACTGCTGATTCTATAACAGTGCATTCAGCCACATATGCTTCAGACTCATTGACTGCACAAACATCAAGAGCATCCACTTTCCCTAAACAAGTTTGTAGGTCAGAGAACAAGAGTTGGTTTATTTCTTCCAAAGTACCAAAAGGTACGGCCACCTGGATTGTGTCCATCTTGAGAATAACACCTGAAGTGACAGGGAGCTCATGCTGTTCTAACTGTTAAACATAAAACTTCACTACTACTCGTGGCGCTACTTCATTGGTGTGTTTGCTTTATAGAATCAGTGGTAATCTGCACAATCTCATATGTAATCACTTGGGTAATGTTTAAGGCAAAGCGTCCGCTTGATATAAAGCTAAAGATATTGGTGTTCTGAAGATCTTATCTCACTTGGAGTTTTTTCTAATTGTGGAAGAAGTATATAATCCTGTATCTACTCCGCCTGCTCTTTTCTAACTCTCCTTTCTTACCAGTATCTGCTGAATGAACCTTATATTCAAAACCCAAATTTGGGAAATTATTGACGCAGTGCCCCTAATTTTCACAGATAAAAAGTAACCTGTGCAATATAAGCCTGTGGATGAGTGGCCCACATGTCTATGTAATTTTATTTTTAAAAGCATGACCTTATTGGTAGGGTCACCGAGCTCTTAGTGATTGGGGTTAGCATCTGCAAACGAGACAGGCAGCAAATAAAGACAATTTACCATATGGGTTATTTTTCTCCTCATTCAAAACAGGTTACAAAACCTTATGCAAATTGATAAAGGGCTCACAGGCGTGATGTAGAGTGCTAAACGTCAAAGTTGGCTATCACGTTAGCTCCAGATAGGATTCGAGCCTCATAATAGAATCATTCATCAAAAGTTGTAGCTAACTCATCACTACAAATGAAAAATTAAGAAACAATTTTTTCCATGTGGTCATCCATTCTGTGCCACAAAGTTCTTTTTTAAAAAGGTTTTTGGCATTACAATAGGTGATACCACTTTTTGTAATTTCTAAAGTACTATCTCTTGACTCTCAGAATCCAAAGAATTAACTAAAGTAAACGATTTAATAGTCTCAGAGGCACCAATCATACTTAGTTCAAACAACGCAGTAAAGATATGTGCATCTTTATATCTGTTAAACTTTAGTCAGTAGGTCAGATTAAACGGAATTGGGAACCCTCTTGAACAAGGGCACAATGGTGGTGCCAGTTTGGATTTCCCTCATAAGCTAGCGGTCTGAGGAGCCAACGCTAATCAATTTTGAATTACTGACATAGGTGGTATAGAGGGCTCAGCGGAAGCCTACTCACCCGCCATCATATTTAGCAATATTGAATTAACTGACCATTCAGCGCAATGAGATATTAACTTGTGATGGATTTGTTTAATCGTTCCATAAAATGAAGGCGTTACGCTACAAACTGATGATTGAGCAGTTCAAAAATCTGATTAAAAGTGGTGAGCTTTGTTCTTACCTCCATAAACTTTAGGTCTTATAAGTAAACTAAAGTTTGCAAAGAGGAAATTTTATCCTCTGACTCGGCAAGGGAGTTACACCCATTCCACTCCAAGCCGCCAAGGTGGAGTGAGAGATCATCCACAGTAGCTTTCAGAGTGGATGCTTGAGATTCGAATATACTAACTTGTCAGAGCACAATCCCAATATCATGATTATTACTCTATTCCTAAAATAAGCTTTGAGAAAAACTATTTAGCTCAGTGGAGCAGCCATGGTAGAGTCCATCACTTGTGCAGAGTAGCCAAAGAAAAATTGGGGTCAGTGTAAAAATCTTGTTTGGTACAAGGTAGTAGTTGTGCCCTTATAGTGAGCATCACTGTTGAAACTGGCACTTGGGCGTCGTTTTTGTTAACTAGGTCCGCAAAAACACTAATAACAGACACTCATTGAAGATGTAATCTGGGTAAAAACAATCACTAAAAACTTAAATAGGGGTTTTTATTTAATCAAGAGTAATCTCCCGTAGTATCTGGTACTGCCAGTGGTTTATAATCTCACTCTCAAACTTACTAGTAGATCAAAACTATCTACCAAGGCAAAAAACATACTAATTGGTAAGCTCATTCAAATACCCTCTCACCAGAGCTTTAATTAGTGTAAGTTGTGCTTACTAAGCAAGTATTAAGAATGGTATAATATTCTCAAATCTTCCAAGTTCGCCGGAGAAGCAAGTACATATGATTGGAGGGTATTTTACATAAAATCAATACACCAAAGTATATTATTCTTAATAAAGGTACTTAAATCACTGGCAGCTGGCCATAAGAATCATGATAAGCCCTATTAACAATATTTTAAGCTGATGGGGGGTAAAAATCATGTTAATGCTAATCTGAGATGAGAGTGAATAAAAAATGAAGCCATGGCGCAAGTGGTTAATAATATAAGCGAATGAGATGTGTGTCAGTGGGGACCAAAGATTTAATTAACTTTACAATGGTAAGGTATCATATCCACAAAAAACATAAGCTGCGTGCTCTAACAATTACTAGGATGAAATTGATTTCTATCTAATTTAGTTGTATACAATTAGATTTAGATATGAACTGATGGTTGGTCAAACTATTTACTGCTGGCTGGTCCATATTATTAACATTTGACTGTGCTCTATCAAGCCACTTCAATATCATCAGCATCAATTTAGTGGTCCCACTGCCAACCGGTTTACATGGCCATATATACTAATGGCTGTGGACCATTAAACCAAATAGGTTGAAGTAATTTTTGTTTTTGATGCCACTGAAAATTCAAGGCTTTATTTCTCATTTCATCCATTTCTCACTCAGCATTGATGCCCAGATTTACTTTTGGACATTAGGCTATGTTCTTTCTCACAGGTAGTCCATGAAAAAATCGCTTTTTAGAATAGTCATAATTTCAAGCCCTTAATAATCCCTCAACTATTGGGTAGTGGAACATGCTAATGAAACTCTCATATCTATTTAGTGGAAGGTGGAGACCTCTAGTCCCTATTCAGTGTAACCGCTATTTGCCCAAACTTTTGCTAGCTTACAGATAAGCTACCACCAAATAATTAAGATATTTTCCTTTAAAGCTCTATATGGGTATACCCCTCAACTACCAAGTAGCATTCAGCCCTTATTTGATACCTCCATGCCTGAAAACTCTGATCTAACCATGAGTTCCTTAGCCAATGAAATGGTCTGGCTTTAAGCCCTGGAATTTAAGGAATTTTCGCCACCACAGAAAGGGAGACATTTTTATTTAAATTTTGGCTGACCCATTATATCAGTTTTTAATTAGGCGTAAAGTTCTCTTTTTCACGATTGAACTGGAAGTTGAAAGACTAAGCTTGACATCCTTTGGTCAAGACCCTACAAGGTCATTCATAAGGTAAACTCTGATACCTTATTGCTGTCTTCATTCAAGGGGGACTGTCATGAAAGCTGCAAGTAAAGCTTAGATTGGCCTTCCAGTCTTGATGCGCAAAAACCCAAATGGAAAGCCCAAATGACAGAGGCACTGCTGCATGAACGACGTTGAATTGTTCTGGAAGAGATTTTATAAGTGAGCGTCAATAGTCCATAAAGGCATATAACAACCTAAGAACAAACCAGGATGTCATGGACTCAAGGCCAATAGGATTGGGTGCTGGGAAAAGAGAGATTTAAATAGGAGGTTAGTACTTTGTCATACAAATTGAATTTGGGGTGCAGAAATTTAATTTAATAAAAGATAGAACCAGAGCATCAATTTTCTCAGTGTGTTTGACTGCTTAAATAGACAGTTGAATTGGGGAATAGTTTAGGAAAGTGCAGGATTGAGGCCCTCAAGATTTGACCTAACCCAGCGAACTTTGTGTGAGGGGAATGGAAAAGAAGATGATTTTGACTGAATTTGAAAGAGTCAGCTGTAGGATGAGGTGCTGTTGGTATTTCCTTGGATGACCAAATTACAGTTTTGATGGTTAGCGCAATGGTATCTCGCCCATTGGGTAATGGAAATCTCCTAGGGCAACCCCACATAGAGGATCACAAGAGGTCAGGAATGGGTTTGGGGTGCTCAACCCATCTGCACCCAGTTGGCATGGCGTCCTTTCAGCTAAGCGGGACTCATCAAACAAGGACCTTGACATCTGTGAAGAGGGTTCTAAGCAGGTGAACATTAGATGATACCTTAATGCCTTAGGCAAGTTCTGCAGAAGATTTGACATTAGACACATTCTTCTTAGAAGGTACATGCCCATTGGGCTTTGTTCCTGATATTTTTGGGGTGGATATTGAACCAGCAATAACATTTTCTAATGGCCCAATGCCACTGAAGAGCTTTATTAGGGATTTGATAAAAGGCACATCCTTTACCAATTGTATGCATCTGTCAGGCTTTGTGCCAAGGGTTTGGGGCTCTAAGACCTTAATTTTAAGGTCTCATTGCCATTGAATTCATGAAGGCCTTTTGCCACATGAGGATTCTGACTTTCTAATATGTTGGCGCAATTTCCCTCAATCTGCCATACTAATTTGGCAGAAGTTAATGCGGGGACAGGTGGAAGGATCTTCAATTGGAGAGTTTTTACCCATTGCTCATCTACCACTTGGGCGAAGCCCCCCATGAGATGAGAAGGACAGCTGCCCTTTTTAGACCTTTTTTAGGGAATGGAAATGTCACCTGGTCCAAGCAGAGGGGACGCTCCTGAGGACTTACAAGGACAGTGGTAAACCATGTACATGGTTGATTCTTATGTCCCTATACCCCCTCCACCAGGATCTTGAGGGTGGCGCTGTCAGGATTTGATATGATGAGTGAATCATCTCATGGGGGGCTTCGCCCAAGTGGTAGATGAGCAATGGGTCCCTACTTTAAAATTGAGTCCCAATTAGTTGACTCTTGAGCCCTCATTATCAAAACTCATCCTGAATGCACCAATAGAAATTTAATCAGAAAGCTTCACATGCATGTGAATTGATGGAGATGCCTTCCGGAATTACAAATCACTTCCTGTACCTCAAAAGGCAAAACTCCCACCATTAAAGTCTTGAGTATGATGAAGAACAATGAGGGTGTCGATCAGGAAGCCAATAAATAAGGGTGTAAAATATCTTGATCATATGGGGCCATGAAGATACTCTTGAATTATGTACCCCCTCTCCCAATAAGCATTAAAACCATTTAACTAATAAAGTAGTGTAATTGACTCCTATGATTCATCTTCACCAACCTCTCCGCTAGTTAAAAACATTGTCCATTTTTAAAGCCTGGTTAACATCAAGTAAACTGTTATTCTGAGATTATTAATAATCCTTAGCAATATTAAGGAAGAGAATTACCAAGCTAAATAGAGGTAAAGTGGTCATCACTATAAGGGTGAGAGTAATTTTTATTTGTAAAAATTCATTTTTGTAATTTATCACGACCCAATGATTATATATGGCGATTTTGGCTTATTGGCACCACTTTTCTATAATAAGGCCAATAATTAGCAACGTTTTTGCTACATAGGAGCTGAAGGAAGTTTAAGTTTATAAGTAGCTCGATAATTGAACAAAGACTGGTACAATATGGATAGCTTTTTTATTACTATTGTTCCTTTAACTAGTTCTTCTCGTAAAATAACTTTTATTATATAGAAAAAGTAACTAAAATAAAGTGTACTAATATATATCTTTTAGATACTAGTGGGGTACAAACCAAAAAGGGGGGACATCCTTGCATCTTTATTTTCAGAGAGCAAAACAAAGGAATTATTCTTAGTAAAAAATTCCTATTATAACTTGGCTAATTGCCTAAGAAGCCATATAAGATGGGGAAGATGTATTGGGTGATCTCCATCTAGGGTAGCATGGATGGCGCGAGATAGGGTGGACAGATTAAAAGTGGGCTCAGCAGCATGGGGCAGCAGGTGGTAGAAAGTAACGTTAATGACAAGGATGACTGCAGTATGCAGCGCCTCAACATATTGGGAAAGCTGAATTTCAGCATGCTTAAGAAGTTATAGTGCACCCAAAAAACTCTTTTGCTGTGATGCACTTGGAGTGATTTTAATTATAATTAATTTATTTAGCAGCATCTGCGCATGCACAGCTTGCAGAAAACAATCTCGTTTAATTTTGTATTGGGCTTCCTATGGGAAGTCTAATAAAAAATCTGGATAGAATATTCTGCTAATGAGCAGATTTATGGCCGCATGGAGGGCCTAACAGATTAGAACGTTGGCAGGTGCAACCACCGCCTCACTAGCGAGCTCCATATAAGTTTTATGAATTGGGTATCCCTTATAAGTGGTGTGAACAGCAATAGCAAGTTGATTCCGGAGGTTCAGTGAAGAATTTGGGTCAATCAAAATTGAGATTAATCCTATAGTTTCAATATTCATCATCAACCCACTTGAGAGATTTGAATAGGTTAGAGATGGCAATTTTCAAGCCAGAGACAGATCTTTGATTGACTGAGGGCTGAAACTATAAGCTACTGAACTGTCAACCTTGGATAGTTGAAAATAGCTTGAGATTTATCTGCTCTGAAAGGTTTATCAGACTGGGCCATATTGGCTGGTCCAACAGAAACTTTGGCTACCACAGGTGTGGGAGGGGGAAGCTTGATTGGCCCCACTTTAACACTGAAATAAATATGATGGTAGGTCTAACGCTGGAGGAAAGGGAAGTAAAAGCTGCTGTGGCGGTAGGGTTGGGGCACTTACGCTTTAAATGATCAAGTCCAAAGCACCAGGGAAAACTGAGCAGCCATTTTTAACAGAGGCCCAGAAATGGTGGTCTGGATCAGAGCGGACAATAGTGCATGGGGCATATCAAGGTGATAGTCTCAAATGAAAGTAATGAATCATTGCAAAGGCTTAAGGCCCCTGAAAGGTGGCTGGCCACATTGGGAACCACAAAGTAAAGGATGGAATCCGCGCCATAGTGGCTAATCCTTCCAAGAGCTCATGGTTGAGCTGGTCAGGGGAAAGGTGAATGGGAAACTAGAGAACAGAACCAACTAAGTCTCATCTGCTGGCAACTTAGTACAGGTCGTTGAAAGGGGAGTGTTTTTGAAAGTAATTGGCAATGTTGCCGCAGCCATGAAATGTGCTTCACTTGAGAAGCCCAAATCAAAATACCCCTTATACGGCAGAAAATGATAAAACTGGTAGGTCTATATACCACTTGAACCATCTAGATAATGGCAGCAATTGCATAGGGGAAGAGGTTCCCATACAAGACCTGAAGGCTGAAGCACAGGTTGCTCCAAAGGAGCACCAGGGGGCTTCTTAGAACAGCCTGGGAGTGTGCATGATAATTAGCTAAGTCCCAAGGAGGTACAGAGCAACCAGTAGGGTTAGGAGGGCTAGCAGAGCCAGCCTGGGTGCGCTTCAGCAGCGACATAAAATATTCTAGAAGGCAGCACACCATCACCCCATGCTGGGGCAGCAGGTGTCAAATTTAAAAACATTTAGCAGTCAAGTTAGCAAACAGAGCCAGTTTTTTGAAATTTTTTTTAAAAATATACAAAATCAAATCATTGTTGAAAAATTAACCAGAATGGATTCCTTCAATGATTGATCAATAGTTAGGATGAAATAGGCCAATCCTGGCAGAATGGTTTATTGACTGGATTTTGCTTTTATTAAGTGATTGCTTGGTAGTTGCTCCACAATGTGAGTTGAGCTGAATCCAGTATTTCGCTGATATTCAGAGTTAAGATTAAGAAGTGCCAATCAACGGCCCCAAATTAGTATATAATCACTGGCGACTAACAGCTGAGGATGATCCAATTGTTTAAATTATAATATGCTGGTTGGCGCCAAAGAATACAATTTTGAAGTTGAGGGTGTTTCCGGCGTCTCATATATATAATAAACTATTACCTGAGTAAGGTGATTTCTTAAGTGATAGACTACAAAGAGTTGAAATGATTTGTTAGCAAGAAGCCAAAATATCCCAAGTTATCTGAGCAGCCAAAGATGTTTCTGGCGCACAAGTACTAAGCTGAATCTAATTTGATATTAACTTATATAACAAGTATACGGCTCACTGCTGACTAAGGCTGAGGATGAATCCAAAACTAATATTTAGACATTAGGAAGGACGGGGAGTGAGGGTCAACACCAGAATGAGAGAAGCGCAGTGGAAGAAAGAGAGTGGTTGGCTGATTTATCCAGCGATGGGCTGATAGGTTGGCAATGCGCGCAGTAGCTCTTTTCTACATATAAATACCTGGTGCTTCCCTTTCAATAAATAACTCCCTTTGCCTAATATCCCTTTATTATAAGTTTATGTTTTCTTTGTTAGTTGGGGTTTAGGCTGAGGGTTTCCCAAATGGCATGGGTGAAACGCTAAGGGGTCAGTCAGAACTGCTGGCTCCATCGCTTAAATTGAATTGACAAGAGTCAGCCAGTCTCCATACTGGTTGGCCTGCCGACCAGAAGAGCCCATTGTCTCAGTAAAAGCAATTATCCAACAAATATATTGGTGATTGAAGCAAAAGAGAGATGTGTATTAGCATCTACTAATTAAGATATTAAGTTTTGTATAGAGAAAAGATGAATCAGTAGTATTAAGAGATGGTTGTAATTAGTTTAATTTTAGAGGTGTCAATATAGTAGAAAATTAACCGTTCTGAATCTTTTTTAGTTTACTTACCATGTCAGCTTTAAGTACACGCCACTTTTTACCCTGGGATAATATTTGGATATGCTATTTGGTCAAACTATCAGGTTTAATCTTCTTGTAGATTAAAAAGATCCTCTTCTGGTAATCATGGAGTATTCTTCTTTGCTAACTAATATGTGATTTTGAAATTTTACTAATATCATTTGCATTCTTACCATGTTAATTGCACCTTAAAAGGTGATCATGTCTATAGCCTTTGCTTTAGTCTGCTGCCTTCCTATCTAGCATCATAAAATTGTTCAATCTAATTTGGCATCATTTTTTCTGTTGTATAAGGATTCCTCTTTAGTTAATTCATTGTCAATGCAATTTCTTTTAGTTTTTTATACATCATTTAAATTTTTTTTCATTTGTTATTCACCTTTTCATGTTTTCATACTCTTCCTGTCTTGATTTATCTGCTGTCCCATGGGTCTCAGGGTCATTCAAAAAGGCCAAACTGATTGATCTTCTTTATTACTTTTTCTAGGCGAGGAATCACTATTGTAAACCGTGGCTTAGTCCACAAAAGCACTCCACCCAAGATATGAAAAAGGAAGATTTTAGGGTGTCTTGCATATACATGAGCGAAGACTAACTTAGTGACTTTAGCCTTAATAGTAACACAATGCCACTTCTTGCCGTGAAATATTTGGTCCTAGCAACACTAAATGAATCTTATTAAATGACCCTTAGCATATGGTAGAATAATTGATCACCCTCTTTAATCAGGTAGCCAAATTTAATCTTAAATCTCCTTTTGTTCAGCTATTGTTTATTTCACAATTTTGTTAACTGATTAAGTTAAATGCTAGCAACGCTATCTGATAGTGCTTTATATTAGCACCTTGAAGGTAATTCTTTATGATCAGAATTAATGATGGAGTTACTACAGGATGGTAGAGCGGCTTCAGGCCCATCTAATACTTTATATGAAAAATATGTATTTATTGGTGGTAACAAGCAATGCTGAATAATTTTTGACTTATTTTCTAGTTTAAAAATCTGAGGCATAATACAATCCTAACCTCATTATTAGATTCTACTTGAAATAAAATATCTTTGAAGTTGAGCTCATAAATTCCAATTAAAAATTTTCCCTGTTTCAATAATTACCTTTCACAACTGCATTATGTGATAGCCAATGATACTCATCTCAAGAGCACTATTGCATCTTAAATGAAGTGATTCAGCTGTAAATATTATTCCAATACTTTAGATAAAAAATTGCTTATCTGTTGAACTTTATTGTTTAGTTGTGTAGATTTTTAGCATAGTTTTACCTATACAAAAGTACCAAGGTATTTACTGCGTAGTTAAGCTATATGGTAGAGCTAAAATTAAACAAAAAATAGCTTGTAAAATAGCATGTAAATGGACCTCTTTCTACACAATTGGTGCTCACTACAGAGGGATGTAGTAGCAGTAAAGCAAAATTTAAACTTTACAATGGAACCTAGGAAGGGGGATTTGGCAAGAACATCCAATACTTTCACTGTATGTTGATCCTAATAATCCTAATTGACTGGCACTGGAGGAATTTATATTACATTTTTTTTCTCATTTTATGAGCATTGAGACTTATATTTTCACTGAGGAGAAGCTCAAACAGATTGTGAAATGTTAATTTATGGATTTCAGCTCCTTGGCCATGAAAATCTGATTTAGTGCCCGCTTTATTCTAATAGAACATAATCAGGACCAGAATCTTTCTTTTGCTTCGATACCTAAATCAAAGCCAAATTCAGATTTTTAAAAAATACAAAACATGATCACTCAATCAAGCCAAAGCTTACCAATGTTGATGCAATTAACGCCTGCCGCCCTGGCCTGGGGTGGTGGTTCACCGCATTCTGGCATCTTTCAGCCACCGTCAAAGTGCACCCAGTCTGGCTCTGCTAGCCCTCCCAATAATACTGGGCATTATGTACCCCTTGGGACTTGGCCCACCACCTTGCAAGCTCTCAGGTGGTGCTCTTGATCCCTTTGGTGCTCCCACGGAGCAATTTACATTTCAGCCTTTGAGTTGAACATGGGAATCTCTTCCCATACGCAAGTGCAGCCATCATCAATATGACTATGGCATTTTTCAAACCTGCTGGCTATACTGACTTCTGCCCATTTAAGGGGTACTTTGACCTCAGCTTCAGCTCTGAAGCTGATGCAGCAGCAGCAGCCAAGCTGCAATTAATTTATAAAATAAAATCCTTTGCCCACCATTTGCACGCAGCTCCTGGATGAGGCCACTTTGGTGGTCCAGTTCATCGGGTTGCCCTCCTTCCTTTCCCCCAAATGCCTCCACCATGAGCTCATGGAGGATTTGGCCATTTTTGGTGCAGTCCCTATGTTGCAGTTTGTGGTGCCCCACGGGGTGGATCATCTGGCAGGCCCTCATGCCTTTGCAATGATCTGCCCATTTCATCATGACACCCACCTCGCAATTCCCCCCTGCATCGTGATCTGGTCCGCCCCTAATCATCCTTTTTGGGTGCACAGAAAAAATGGCCGCGCCATCTGCCCCTTGTATTTTGAGCTCAATCACTTGAAGCACAAGTGCCCTATGGCTTTTGCTGCTTCCACCACTCCCCCTCCGGTGCCACTCTGGAAGCTGCCTCACCCCAATTTTTTGAATGGGGCGTGATCCTCCCGCCCCAACCTTTGCAAATTATACATGGCTTCCAAAGCCGCAGCCAACCAATATTTTTAAATTTTAAAAATTTGGTCGAATTATAGCGCCCTGATCCATTGGTTGAAACAGTATCAGCTGAGTTGCCATAGTTGACAGCTTTCAGCCAATCAGGTGCTGACAACCTGTCAGCTATGGTGGCTATGCTGGCACTAACCAATTTAAATCCATTTGAAGTGCTCAAATGGATTAATGACTGGATCATGCTAATAATGTTAAGCCTGATTTTGCTTTGGAGGAATCTTTTGTCAATCCTCCTGATTTGCGCCCCCACCATATTTGCCCTAAAAACGGGTTTCCAGTTTATAAAAATATAAAAAAGGCAGTTGCAGCTGCTGCTGCTCCTGCCAACACCCTACTACACCAGCAACTCCATGGGGCTATGGAACCCCTTGTTGAGGGTATTTCTATCCCCAATTTCCCCAATGATTTTGAGGAAATTAAAAATATGAGATTGAGGAGCTCGATTTTGGTGCAAGCCATTCTTGCATTGACGCGGCAAAAATATCTCTTTTTGACCCCAACTATCCCCATACCCGAATGTGCATCAAGTCTTTAACTTGTGTGCTGACTCTTATCACTTTTGCTGAGCGTCAACTTGCTCAATACGTTGAGGTATTGGATACCACTGGCCTCCTAAACAAAGAAAACCTGCAGCTATAACTCCTCATGCCCCACGTTGCTGATGCCCCTACCCCTATTTGTCCGCCATGGTCTGTCAGCTAAAGAAGCGCAAGACAAAAGTTTCCCCAAAGCTTCCTCGCCTTCTGATATGGATTCCTAGGCTGATAACCTAGGGACTATATTGAGATTTTTTTTAATTCATAATAATCACTTTGTTTGGCCCATTTTGCAAAATAAAGATGCATGGCGGCTCCCCCTTTTGGGTTGGGCACCACTAGGGCTAAAACATAATAAGGCCTGATGATTAAATTATAAAAAGTCTGGTCTCTGAAGTATATTTAATTACTACAACAAGCTAGTAGCCTATCTTTTTTTATAGCACAAGTGGTGCCCAACCCAAAAAGGGGTGCCGCCACGCATATTTATTTGCAAATGGGCCAAACAAAGTGATTATAAATAAAAAAATTTTAATATGGCACCTCATATAAAAGCCTAAGAAGCCATATTAGAAGTAGAGGAATCTTGTGGAAGATTTTGTCTGGTGCCCGCTTTATCTGGCAGACCATGGTGGACAGCATAGGGGTTGGGGCATCAGCACCATGTGGCATAAGGTGGGAGAGCTGGGGGTTATCTTTGTTAATAATTCTGGAGGTATCCATTGCCTCAATATAGTGAGCAAGTTGATGCTCAGCGAAAGTGATGAGAGCCGGTACACAAGTGAATGACTTGATGCGCTGGTGGGTTTGGGGTTAATTAGTTCAAACATCAAAGTTTTTGCTGTATCAATGCATGCATGACTCACACCAAAAGTGAGCTCTTAAATTTCATAATTTTCATCTTAGTAAAATTTAGTAAAGAAATTGGGGATTGGAATATCGCCCACAAGGGGCTCCATCACCCCATGAAGATGTTGACAGAGGAGTGTTAGCTGGGGCAGCATCTGCCTCCACTGCCATTTTATTTATATTTTTATATACTGGATAACCGTTTTAGGCAAAGATGGCTTGGATACAAATTAAGAGGTTTGGCAAAAATTTCTTTAAGGTGAAATCAGGCCTAACATTATAAGCCCAATCTGTAACATCAATCCATTTGAGCACTTTGAATGGATTTAAATTGGCTAGTGCTGGCCCATCTACTGGAATTGAAGGAAAGGTGAAAACTGTTTAGATGTGCACTGTTGACCATGGCTGCACAGCTTATACTGTTTCAGCCATCAACTCAGGATTTCATAATATAGTCAAATTGTCTGAATTTTTAACATTGTAAAATTTTTCTTGGCTGCTGCCTTGGAAGCATCACAAGAATTCGTTAGGTTTGGGGCGGGAAGATTGAGCCCCATTCAAAAAAGTGGGCTAAAATTGGCTGCTGATCCAACCCCAGAGGGAGGGGTGGTGGAAGCGGTGGTGGCAGAAGCCATCAGGCACTTGTTCTTTGACTGATTGAGCTCAAAACACAAGAGGCAAATGGCGCGGCCATTTTCAACACACGCCCAGAATGGGTGATCAGGGGCAGATCTGATCCCCATGCAGGGGGGAATTGAAAGGTGGGTGTCACAATAGAATGGGCAGATTATCAAAAAAGCCTGAGGCCCTGCTAAACAATCTTCCCATTGGGGACCACTAATTGAAACACCAGGTCTGCACCATAAACGGCCTATTCCTCCATGATTTCATGGCGGAGGCGTTTTGGGGAAAGATGGGGGGCCACATGGCAATTTGAACCTCAAGAGTGGCATCATCCAGGAGCTGGGTGCGAATGGTAGGAATAGGAATATAATCTAGTAGCCTATCAAAGATGTGAATTACCTGGATGGGTATCTCTACTCACCATGTGAAAATTTTAATTAACCATTTTTTGCTACACAATCTAATTATGGAAGTGGTACCAGAAAACAACAAAACCTGAAATTACTACAGGACATGATTAGGCAGTCAAAACCAGATTCCAATTGTTCACCAGGCTGTCAATGACAACTTAAACCTTAGTGTCTAAATTTTGAAATTATTGGATGAGCTTATTAATCAACTAAGCTGGAAACTGTTGGCCTTAGAATATTAAGCCATGGACAACCACAGACTCACCAATAAATGATTCAAGGGATGGCTCACCTCTAGGAGGAGTTCAAACGTAGCCTTATCACTCCAGGAACAATACTTCTCAGGCTGAGGCAGTTAAAGCACTTGACCAAAGCACCCAGTGGAAATGGGGGTATCTGCACAGCATTTGGCACTAATACTATCAACCACCTACTGTCTAAGTTGCAACAACTTAGAAATCAACAGACAGCCATGCAGCAGGACATTTAAGCAATGAGAGGGCCAAGATGCTGCAACAAGAGTACGGAGATCTCCTCTAGACAAATAGTAAACTATGCGACATGCTCTTGAAATTTATAACACATCTATTTCCCACACGAGTAAGTTGGAGGATTTTCTTGCTAGTGTGCAAGACATGCAAAGTAGCCTCATGAAATTCAAAAGTTCAGAGAGAAATGTCTTATTGATCAGGATAACCATACCAAATGGGAACGTCAAATTAAATGTAAGATACAGGTTAGTAGACGATTTATCCTCATCAATCCATGCCTCCTGCTCATTCAAAGTTTTTTGGAGAATACCTCACAGAAGAATAGGTTTCCCAAGGACCAATGCATCAGCCTAAACGTTCCATACTGAAAGCACTATTTGCTTTTCCTCCTTTTGTGGAAACCCCAGATCCTGAGAAGAGTCACTCTTGGGCTTAGTAACCTCAGATCTTGGGTTAGTGTGGCACCAATGAGATCTGGGGTAAGGAAGCTACTATCCAGAAATATAGAGATTTATTACAGTTAATCTCCCTACATTTGACAAGCACTAAAATATTCAGGCAATTATAAAATGTTAAGAGCCATGCACAGAGACAATGACCTTTTTCTTTCATTACAATGATTATCTGTTTAGACGATCAAAGTCAAAATCTGATCATGCCATACTACCTAAGTAACATTGGACTTTTGCTGATGTTGAAAACGGGTTTATTAGAGCTCAGAAGTCCCAAACGCATGGCTACTTGGCTATCAGAATTTATGACCTTTCAATTGAAGAATGAAACCAATACTAAGTTCGTTGTTCAATTTCATTATAAATCCCAGATGTTGCTGGGTGCTAAAGCCATGGTAGACTTTAATGTCAAGATTGCGCTTCAAAATTCAACCAAGATTATCCTTAGTTGCACCACTTTTGGTTTCTAGCGCAAAAAAAGAATTAGGTACTTTCTTTATGATTAAATAACTAAAGAGTTGTAAAGTTAAGTCTGGGCTTCCTAATGTGGAAGTGCAATCCAAATGACCACCGCAAGAGATAAAGGTATTGGGGCCATGGTGTGTTTCTCTTTTCTTCAAGAATATTTTGGAGATCACCACAAACTAGTTGAGATACATTGCTAGATTTTGAATCTAAAGAACATTATGCGGTGTTAATTTATTCAGCATAATTTGTTTAATCTGCCGGGATGGTTTTCACAGGGTATTGATCACTAAAAAGTAAATCAGATGTCATGCAGATTGATGATTCATAATATAAACTGATAGATAATATATATGGAGCAATTGCCCCATACACCACTCTTTAATATAATATAATAAACGCAGAACTTATCCGTGTACTGCTAAAAAAACTTCCTACTCTCAAGTTTCTGCTCAACTCTTATCTTGGTATTCCAAGTTAATCCATCCTCTGCTTAGTAATCTCCTATTCTTACCCTTTTAGGAGCTTTCATCTATCTCAAGGTTTGTCGGAATTCCCTTGATTTGCCAAACTAATGATACTTAAATTGACTTAATTCATATCAATATACTTTCCGCTCAATCTTGAGGCCTGCATCAACTCTGATTTCTGATCAGCCGGAGTGTATATCTTATCGTCCAGTCAAATCAACTTCTTGATATTACCCTCCTTTGACTGGAGGATATGCTTCCTATTGCTTATATGCTTGAAGGAACTTCACGTGAAAGTTGGTACTCCAACTACCTGGAGTTCTTTAATTGTGTAGGAATTGAGAACCAGTCTTCTCAATTATGTCAAACGGCCCAGTCCAGATGTTAGCGTGCTTGTTTTTTCATCCAAATCTCTCGTAGTCATAGAACAAGACCTGATCTCCTACATCAAACTGCGGGAGTCCGCTACATCTACTATGGTAAGCCGCCTGATCACAAATATTCTTATCCAAGCTAGTTAAATATGCTTCTGTTTGTAATTTATTCAGCATCTCCGTCGAATTGATCAAATTGCGTTGCTGTTCTATGATGTCAGTATCTCCACAAACAATTAAAGCAGGTCAGATAAATCTGGATGTCTACCATAGAGAAGTTGGAAGGAACTCTTGCTGGAAGACAAGTGGTAGCTGATATTATATGCAAAGATAGCTGTGGGTAGGAGGGTTTTCCATTCTGAGGGTCAATCTTTTACAAGCTTATGGAGTATGTTTACCAATGTTCTGTTAACCCAATCCACCAGTCCATTTGATTCTGGATGGTAGGGTGTAGTTAAGACCCTTCGGATTGCCATCAATTTGTTCAACTTATGCGAGCTATGTGAGGTGAAAATGATTCCATTGTCTAAGATAAACTGTGGGTGGCCATGTCGCTGAATGACACACATAATAATAGATTTGAAGGTGGTGCGCCCCCAAATCATTAGTTGCCCTGGCCTCTACCCATCTCGTCAAATGGTCAATTGCTACAATTTGTATTTAGATTGGTTTAAGCTAGTTGGCAAAGGCCCCACCACATAAAGAGAAATGGTATGCCATGCGAACTGTGGCTTAATCAGCTGGACTGTGGTCTTCTTGTGGAAAAGTTTCTCCACTTAGCATTGATGGCAACAACTTACCTTCTTCAGCACTGCATAGTGCATGCTCTCCAAGTAGTGGGGCTATAAAACTCCAACGTTTTTGCAACCCACTGTGTCCTACCATCTGATGTGCATCCATAATAATTGCTAGCCTAGCAAAGGGTCTATGGAAACTCAGTGTCAATTACTAAATCCAATTATAAAGTTCCCCATCACATAAAAGGTGTCCTGTTTAAGCCCATCTAGCACTTTGATCACTTGCGGCTGTTCATCATGGTATTTGCTACCTCCATCTTCTCATACATAATTTCATCCAAATTCTCCATAATGGTGATTGTTGGGAGTCGTGAAATATAATCTGTACTTTGATGTATTGATCCAAGCTGGTGTAAAGTCTCGAGATCATACACTTGGGGCTTCAAAACTCATTGTGCAAGCCAGCTTTCTGTTTCATAAAGATTTTGAAGCCAGTGAAATGATGCATGATCTGTTACCATTTGGATTTTTACCCTGTGGAGGCATACTTGAAACTATTTATACGCATAAATTTATTCTAAGCACCCTCACTCAATCACAGTATAATATCAATCATGACAGTCTAAGCTTCAGCTACAAAATGCGACTCTGTGCTATACACCATCACAAACCTTCTGAGATAATAATGCCCCTATGTTGGAAAGTAAATCATCCATTTTTACTATGATTTTTTTTTGAAGTTTGGGTATTGCATGTTTAGGTGCACTTGCCAACACGGTTCATATTACATTAAAAGCGTTTTGGCATTGTTACGTCCAGTAAAAAGTGGCATTTTTGTTCAACAATTCAAGGTGGTGATTCAATACAACTAAGTTAGTAATAAACCGCTACTAGTAACCAACCATCCCCTAGAACACTTGGATATCTCATTTATTACCTGGTCTGGTCACCTTGCTTATAGCTTACACCTTTAGCAGCTGTGGTTTAAGCCCTTTTGAGTCCACCACGAACCCAAGGTATACCAGTTCTCAAGTAAAAGTGACAATTTTGAGGCTTGATTCTTATTATTAGCATCGGCAGGTCAGTTTAACACTTGTTCCAGGTGGTCAAGATGCTCTGTGAACATTTTTGAGAACATGTTGATATCATCGAGGTAAAATAAAGCTCAGGACATCTTTGGATCACCTAAGACTGTTTCCATAGCTCGCCAGAATGTAGTCATGGCATTGCACAAACTCTGTGGCATATGTTTAGCTGGAATAACCCTTTTAAAGTGGTTATAGTGCATTTCTTGCGTTTCACCACTGACAATTTGATCTGTGAGTACCAATATTAAATCCATGGCAGTAAAATAATTAGCCCCTCCAAGTCAATCTAATGCATCATCAATCTGTGTAAGGGGGTTAGGAATCTTTCTTCATAACGCTATTGAGCTTTCAATAGTCAATGACCATCCAGTTTGTGCCATCTTTTTTCTTAACAATAAACACCATATACTCAAGGACTCTTATATGGCTCTAACATCCATTGTTCGATCAATAGCTACCTTATCAGAGACAACCTCTTTTGCCACTTTTGAGCGCCGAATAGGCCATGATCAGATGAGTTGGTGATCTCCCGTATCTACCCAATGCATCGCTCCTCAAGCGCACCCCAAACTGTAGCTATTAGAGGAAAAAATATCTTAGTAATTGTCAAATAAAGCTATAATCTTATCTTTCTGTTCCTCTGACAATCTGGTTAGAGCTTCCCGCAAACCAAGGCTATTACATTAAATGGTAAATTACTGGTAGGCCGAGGTCCTCCCATAATCAAAAGTCATGAGTATGTTGAACATAATCTATAGGGGCTAAATGTAAATAAGCCATCACTTGGTGCCTTTGGATCATCATCAACTTTTTCAGTAGGTTCAGGAGCAATACCTTCACTTTCGCACTTCCTTGTAGTAGTAGCCCCGGAGCTACATGGGTTTCAAGCCGCAATTGCTGCTAAAGTCAAACAATTTCCCCATATAGCCCTTCAGGGACGTCTATTTTGAACTCAGTCCCTATTATAACCTGATGCCCAGAAGGTATGCTCAAAGTGCTCGCCGCTCATAGTGGAATACCTTTGTACTTGTAGATCTGGTTGGGGAGGGCTCTGGTCCTCTGCTTCATTTGCCAATATCAGACAAAAATTACCCTGTCACTATATGCCAAATTGATCCAACTGGATCATACCATATCCTTTGGGATTCCACTAGAGGTAAAGTAAATGGGGATCTGTCTTCCCAAAAACTTGATGTTTCTTCCGCCATATCGACCACGGCTCAAAATCTCATCATGAACGCAAAACCAATTAGCATATTGTAGTTATTATTTGGCAAAAATTACGCTGAAGTGGAAGCCCTAGCAAAAACAAATCGCAAAGGTAACGCACTGTAAGCCTTTTCAGACACAGTGCTCTTTGCTACGTGGTCCCATACACTACTCTGTGATCCACATCAGGCTTTAGTGGAAGATTAGCCATGAGCTTGGTGGAGATTATTATAACTGGGGAACTAGTATCCAAATAGCTCGAATTTTTATGTTTCTGAACAAAAATGTCATAGTAGGTACACTCCAAAGAAGAAGAACCATTAGTATCTATTCCATGAACGTCTGAAGCTTTATGTTACCAAGGAAAGAGGAGATACCCATATTGACATGAGAATACTCTTGAGCGAAATTCTCTATTGGAAAGGCTACATTAACCCCACTAGGGAGGCAACGTCCATTGAGTGTCCTGAGTTACTTATGCCGTTTTGTTCCAGGATTAGCCATGCATACAGCTTCTGCACTTCTGGCGGAACTCAGAGCCTGAAGGGATATAGTTGCTCTCTGGAATGATGGCTGAGGTATCTGCTATAAGTTGTTTTTATAATAAGTCATTGGGTTTGGTTCTAAGTCCAACGTTGTCGGACATTCTCTTTCTTGACTTAAGAAAAAGAATGTTGGAGGTATTAGGGCTCCCAAATCTACTACCATGATTGGCCCATCTCCTACCCAATCATCAAATAATATTGTGGATACCAGCAATATGAGTACCCACAGCGAAAAGACCTTAGCGGATTCTTGGTGGAATCCTAACTTTTGGAAAAATATGACTTATCACAAAAATCAGCTTAAAAAGGTAATAATTAATAATAGGAATACTCCGACTCCTTGGCCAAATTTGGGGAGTTCAATATCGCATGGATCTGAACCTCCACAAGGTGAAAAGATTTTACCCTTCAATAATTGGGTAAAAATTAACCAATCATTACCATCCAAGTCTGACCACCGCCGAGGTGCAAAAATATTACTTGATGATGATAGGGTAAAAATTAACCAATCATTACCATCCGAGTCTGACCACCGCCAAGGTGAAAAGATTTTACTCACGGGTGATTGGATACAATTCATCAAATTGTTACTACATGGGTCAGTTTTGCCTCAAAAAATTTTATCTTTGATCTGATAGGCCGAAAGCCTATATTTCATATTTAGATAACTGAACTTTACATTGATTTGCCTCAAATACCCATGGTATCAAAATCCAAACTAGTTTAAATAGGAAAAACTAGTATCGAGAAAAGGACCTTTCCTGGTTTTGCCGCGCTTATAATAATAAGAAACATAAAAACTTTAATAAAGTGTTATTTTATACTTTTATTAAAAAGTAAGATTCTCACTCTGAGAAAATATTTTTGGCATCCATCGGTGGATCCCACAAATGTAAAGAGACTTTTGGGAAATGTTAGAGACAACTAAATTTGAATTTTAGCAGAAATATAATGTACCATCTCTACTCTTCTTGCTTTTCTTTGTTAATTCATAACAGATGGCCCTGCATACACCTGCTGTTTGCCTGGGCAAATGGCTGCATAATGCCCTTTTTGCCCACACAAAAAGCAAGCAATCATAAAGGCTAATGTCTTTAGTTTGCGCCTGCCAGCCCAGATCTAAAAAAACTGAAGTATTGAAGTTAGGCTGAGAGGGGGCGGCTGAGCCTAAGAAAGGCGAAAAGGATCTACCAACATATACAGTGGACGAATTTTCTCCAATGGTTTATAACTGGGTCGTTTCTGTCCATATCTTGAGGAGTATGCCTCAATGAGATCATGAGACTTCTGCTCCACATTGAGAGCACTGAATATTTGGAAAGATGTCGTAATGTGTTCATATTTTTATTAAGCCCCACATATTCATCCATTATGTGAGACATAGCATTATGCAGTTCACAATAAAGTTTGACTGCCACCATCATCACTATGCCTACATCCTTGAAAGATAAAATTTTAGCTCATACCAACACATGAGTTCCAGCATGAATAAAAAAATGCAAACTCCACCAGAAACTCATCCTTGTGAAACTGTATGCTTAAAAGGTTGGCCTTGCACTGAGCCATCTTAGCCATGCCTTCAAAAATACGGATCACAGTCTCCATCACCTCTTGATAAGATATGGAACTATTTAGAAGTTAACAGGCGACCTGATTGGCGCTCTCAACGTCCAAAGTGAAAAAGCAACAATTTTGCTTTTCGCCAATATGAGGCCCCTTCCACAGCAAATTCAAATCAGTTAAAATACCCGTGCATGTTTACATAACAATTGGAGGATGGTAACTTATCGATCTGAACAAAATCACCTTGCTAAAGGCTCCAGCCGCAAGGAACAGTTGAAATATGTTCCAAACAACTGGGGGAACATTCCATTGTGGACTAGCATAGGATCACGCAGATTGATAAAAATCCGCCAAAGTGGACTCAGAAGAAGTTGGGTTGTGATGAGGGACTGTTATGAACCTGAGGGATACTTGCTGGCCAATTCGTAGCATTCTTCTCCTGACTCGCCACTGACTTCTCCTTTCCCCCTGGCCCTGGCTGTTCAGCAAAATTTTCATTGATTATTTGCTCAGCTTTAACCGAGTAACACTGACACCAGCCATCTTGCACCTCCTGGTGAAGTGCTTCATACTGATTTTGCATTCATGGCGGAATTCTTGTTCAGAGTCCAGTTTATGCTCCATTTCTTAAAGCCATGAGTGAACGCCCTCCGATGTGCTTTGCATTCTTGCATGCTGCCGGCCAGTGTTACAAGCTGGTTAGTTGGTATCATCTACTTGGTTAATGAGGGCGGCTCACTTGCACCAGCTCCTTGTTGGCCCTTCAAAGGGTATCCAAGCACACTCTCATATCCACATACTCTACCGTCTCAATAAATGAGAGGGTAATTGCTTGGCTATAATTTGCCTGACTAACACTTTCCAATTGTTAAACCCGTTTCAATACAATGACATATTCTGTGAATGCCAAAAAAGAGCTGAGAATATGGTCAGCCATCCGCTAGTTACTCCGCTCAATGCATAGTTGACTAAATTCAGCTGCCACATAGTCAACATGATCCGTTACCCGCTTCTCTGCCAGGGCTCTGTCTCTAATCCATGCTATTGCAAACTTCAATCATATCCACCCATTCTGCCAGGTCCATCATAAACCGCTCAATGTCGCTTCCCAATTTAATGATGTCCTGAATCCATTTCACAAATAGGATGCGCCAATACAACAGTTCCCCTATCACTCAAGTTAACTCCTGATTCAACTGCGAAACCAAAACGTCCAAACGACGGTGGATATCCACACACAGTGGTCCACCTGCACCAGAGCCCCCTGAACCTCCGAAATAAGAGTGATTAAGGTGGTCAAGTAGAAGGCAAGTATTGTTATGCTGTGCTTGAATGACCCTCAAGACGTCCCCAATCTTAATGTTGTGGCGAGCCAGAACATGCTGTAGCTAGTGGATTGATGGCTGCACATACTCAACTAAATATTTTTTGGTTCCATAGGTACTAAGCTTATGAGATAGCCCTTTGGTAGTTGCATCAAAATAGGACAAATACAACAAATAGCAGGTTCCTTGGTCCCGTTGATTGTAGAGTAAGCTCAGATCATGCTCCCCTGCCTCATCTTCATATAGTTGGTACCCCCGCTGAAGCCATTCTATAATGCCCTGCAGCTGCTAGGGTACGTTCATAAAGCGAATTTATTGATCTGCCACCAACTCAGGACAAGTTTATAACTGCAAATCAATCATAGCATCTTTGTCACCTGGCTGCGTCACTATTAAAAGTGCCAGTTTATTGTTGGATGCTTCTTTAGCTTCCTCAGCATATTGAGCATGTAATCTGACTAGATTTAGGTTAAAGAGTGAGGGCTTGGCATGATGCCGTAGTGCTGATATGCTACAGCTGACCAGTGGTCCCCTGTAGTGAGCACCACTGTTAATTTTTTTGGAGTGATTGGTTTGATTCTGTTGGGATGGTTTGCACAAGTTATTAACCTCTGAGCAACCAAATCAGATGATATGCTGATCGCTGACTCTTAATATAAACCAATAGATAAAATATATGGAGCAATCACCATTGATTGACACTCTTTTATTGTATTATAATAATAAATGCTGAACTCATCCATGTACTACTAAAAAACTTTCTCCTCTCATTCTTCCGCTCAACTCTTATCTTGGTATCTGAGTTAATCAATCCTCTACTTAGTAATCTCCTATTGTTCACTTTTTGAGTTTTTTTCTATCTCAAGTTATTGGCAGAATTCCTTCAGTTTGCTGAACTAACAATACTTTGATCAATTTAATTGTATCCATATACTTTCCACTTAATCTTGAGGCCTGCCTCGACACTAATTCCAATCTGCTGGTATGTAGAGCTTATCGTAAGGTTATATCAACTTCTCAACATGAAGCCACTTATCCTAAATGGTGCCCTGGATGAAACTTGTAACATCTAAAGAGAATGGCATCTAGGGAAAAGAGCCTCAGTTTTAGAAAGGGGACGCTCTAATGCTAGTCATCATCCAGCTTTATCCCAACAACAGGAGAAAAATATGAGTTCTTCTCATACTGAATAACCCTTTAAAGTATTCCCACGATGTTATCCATAAACAGAATTTAACGAGCGGCCATTGAACAAGAGGTACAAGAGTTGTCTCTAAACCTTATGCTACCTAGATTGTTAAGCGCAGTCAATATGGAGATTTTATTATGTACAAATCCTTACCTTTCCCAAAAAAGAAAAAAAGTCACCTTACCATTTGAGACCTTAATACCCACTTCCTAATTTAGGAGAATAGATCAAGCCTATGATCAATGAGATCCATACTCCTTCTATACTTGCAATAAGCTTGGATTTGCAATACTCTTCCAACTTATATTAGATAATAAATAAAAACAAAGTCCAGGTGTTAGCCATTGTCAACAGTGGCGCTCCTGTGAAAGTATTATTCAGTCATTTTGAAAAAATTGATACTAGCTCCTCATGTAGACCACTATCATTCATATGGAACAGCTGGCCTTAAAAGTACCACTAAAAAGGGGCGTATAGCTATTTACTAATGGGGTTGGCTCTTTGCATGTTAGAGCAACTGCGATTGTACTCTTCAATGATAACCATTATCATTCTTGCGGGTACTAGCTTCCTTATATGTTCTATGAGCTGTTAAGATTTATGAGGTATATACTTTATTGTAGTTGGTAAGAAATTCAACTTTCACTATTTGAGGGATAATTGGACTTTATTAGATGATAAGAATAATATTATACATTTGGTTTATAATGATTAGTCCCTTATCCGTTATCACCAATTAGGTCAAAGAAGCTCTCCTCATTCTGCCACCATTTCGAAGATAAAGTCATTTCTATTATAGTTTATAAATAATGTGTTATATTCTCTGGAGAACAGAATGCGGTGTCCACTGGAATGAGTCTGGGGTTACATGAGGGGTTTGAAGGTAAAATTTACTCCAATTGGCAACAGTCTTGGCTGAACCTTTTGCATCCATTAGAAAAATCTCATTTGGCTAACAGATGATCTGTGTATTGCTCTCCAACCTAACTGCCTCCAAGGTTTTGTTAAAAGAAGGCAGAAAATTGCGTTCATACAAATAACTCCACTGAAATTCAGGAAGTACACAAATTCAAAAATTTGAAAGAGTTTAATTTTATTTAGTTACATCTACCAAATTTTGCAGTCATTACTCATAAGCAACTTGGTGGATAACTGAAGGTCAGGAAGACCAAGCGATGGCAAAATATACAAAAAATATGCGCAAGTATTCACAATGGACAATTAGGACCTTGGATGAGCCGTGGGTCCAGCATCACATTGACAATGGGGATGCGAAATTCATCTAATTGCAGCTGATATGGAGGGGTAAGGACAGCACTAAGGAGGTGAAATGATGTTGAAGAAACTCATAAATTTAATAGTCAACCCCTCGAGCATCCCATGGGCCAGCCCTTTGCTCATAGTTAAAGGATGGCTTTGATATAATTGTCATTGATTACTAATGTATGAATAGCATACTAAAATTGATCTTTATCCTTTACCAAGATTAGATGACGCTTTGAAACAGTTAGGAGGAGCTAAATTTTCTACCACTTATATATCATCAGAGGATAGTGGCAAATTGATCTTAATCCTGAATAACAAAAAAGGTGTGATTATAACATCTTGAGGGTTGTTCTAACCAACGTAAATGGACCAGAGATTATGCAATGCGCCATACACCTTCCAGAAGGTGATGGAAACTATCATAGGAGATTTAAAATAGGTTTTGTTTGGTTTATCTTGACAAAATAAATGTTTTTAAAATCGTTTAACCACCATCTAACGCATAAGGAAGAAGTCTATTAAAGGTTGGCCCGAGCTCAGCTAAAGATTAAGCATAGCAAATGCCAATTTTCAAGTCTCAAATGAATATCTGTGGCACATTGTTAGCTCTAGAGGAATATGGCCACAACATCACTAGCTTAAGGCCATTAACCACATGAGAGAGCCAAAAGATAAACGAGACGTCAAGTATTTCTTCTAATGGTTGCACTAATCCCTATATATACCAGTATTTGTACAAATTGCTGAGCCTTTATTCTATTTTCTTCAAGGAGGTTTACCTTCCAGTGATCACTAGAATGTAAAGATTATCCCAGACGACTCAGAAAGTTTTGACTAAAGCCCCATTTTAATGTATTCTAACTTTAATCAGTCTTTTATATTGCAATCCAATGCATCTCTCACAGCTATAGAAGCTGTACTCACCCATATGTAAATGAAGGAGAGGAGAACCCAGTAGCCTTCTGAAGTTGTATCCTGGACAAGTATGAGCGCAATTACATTATAAACAAGAGAGTATTTTTTGCTGTCTTAAATGTTTGTACACAGTTTTGAGTCTATATAAAGGGGACCAAGCTCAAAGCTGTCACTAACCATGCTTCCTTGTAACGCTTATATGTTTTCAAGAAACCTTAAGGTCAGTTATCACAATGGGCCTTACAAGCAAGAGCCTACAACTATGAGTTATTCAATTGCTCAAAACATACATATCAGAACTCAGATGTGCTTTTGTGACCGCCTGTAATAGCAGCACTCACTCCCTTTGAAGATCAACATTCCAAAAAAAGATAGAAGCAAAGGATTAAGAAATATGAAAAACCTGTTATTTGACACATCCTGGATCAGCTTAAAAGAACAACGAGATCCAGGAAAGCAAATATACAAATTGTGGGTATTGAATGGAGACTATACCCTAGTCTCTTCTTTTCGGAGATACTCATGCAAGATCATCGCGCCATAGGTAATCGTGCTTGCTGGGGATCTTAACTAATTCAACAAGGTTATTAATAGGAGTCCTAAGATTTGACATTTATATGTGTTAAAGGAATTCATTAGTGTAAAGCTTGCCAGCTTATTAGCCTACAACAATTTACTGATTAGTCAATCCTAAATTTGCCTAGCACACAGTGTCTATAATTGTACTAGGACCTTTTATGACTAGTGTTCTTAACTACAGGTAAATCATAGTAGCCAACGATCATCTCACTAAGTGGATTAAGGATTTACCGCTCAATGATTTTGGTGCAATATCAATTGCAATGTTTATAATGGAACACTTAATACACAAATGTGTTTACCTACAAGTTATCCTCATAAACAAAGCCACTAATTTCATCTTTTAAGCTGTTCCCAATATAAATGAGCCAATGGGAATTTCTAGGTTCATAATTTTTCTTATCATCCCAAGACCAATAAAATGGTGGAACGTGCTAATTGTACCTTAGTAATAGGTCTCTGGAATTTTACCAAAAATTCTCAGCTCATTGGCACAATTACATGGGCATAACTGTTTTCACATAAAAATTAGTTACCACAGCGTTACAAGATATCTACCCTTCTAGCTTTTATATGGTTGCCAACATGCGCTACTATCCTTTTTACACATCATTATTACCAATGAGGATTAAATTCAGCCATTTAATTACATTGAAAAACTGGCACAATCCCTAATTAAGATTCAGATAGAGTGCTATAGAGCAGCCTTACGCAATGAATTAATTATAAGTAGAAGGATTACTTGCTTAGGCTCAATGCGAAAAGCTTTGAAGCCAATATCAAGTCACCTACTGCGATAATTACATATTTGGTAGGGACTCATAAGTTGCTCACTTTAGGGAAAGGGCTTACATTGCACTTGACTGAATTGCTGCTAAAGCATACAACATACAAAGCTTTATTGATAAACAAATCGTTTATTTGCGTTTATGGCAAGATTCTCTTACCCTAGTATGAATCTGATAACCTTCCCATCAAAGTTTAAGTGGTAATCAAGTCAAGGAGGGAGTTTTTTTATGACATTTGGCTTGATAGCAATTTTTTGAACAGAGTTGTAATACAATCACACCACACTATTAGATTTTACCTAAATATTTCTAAAATTTGAACCCTGTGACTTCCCATACAAACCTTTCTTTGTCAAATCAATTTCCTTTCACAATTGCACTGTATGATAGCCAATAATCCTCATTAAAGAAGCACAACTGCATCTTGAATAGATTGACGCTATCATAAGTAATAAATTCCTCAATATAAACGGGATCACTTTATTTTTCAAACTTTGTCATTTGATCGTTTAGATCTTTAGTGTACTCTTATCAATATTGAAGAATTAAAAAACTTCACCACGTAGTTGTAATATATTCTAAAGCTAGAGTTGACCAGCCAATAATAACCTGTGCAACTATTGTGTAAAGGGACCTCACACTACATGTGATAAAAACATGGCGAGTGAATAGATGTCCTATTGTGAAGCATGTTTAATACTAACTTCTTAACAATCCGTCTAGGGTACTTAGCTCCTTTACTAATTCTGTTGGCTAATGTTGTGTAGGGATTTATACTTTATTTGAACCAGTCAGGTTCATCATATTACCTACTGTTTTATTTTTCTAATCACTGAAAATAGGACTTCTAGAAGTCCATGAATGATAATTATTTAGTTATAAATATACTTCATGGTAATAATGGCAACGTAGTTTATGGCAGAAATGATTTTGACCATTTAGTGTAGCATTTAATTACATTAAGGGATAAATATACGCTTTTTTGGTAAAGGGATCGTAACAATAATGCCATTCTGGATGGGGCATCTGGTTGCACAACTGTAAAGGAAAACCGATTTTCTAATGGTCTGTATTTTTTACAAAGGTATTTATTAGTAAAGAGCATAATTATGGTATCACCCATCAATTTAGAAATAAACTCATTACTTCAGGTACATGTAGTTTCTATAACCTGTCATTTCTTAACACTATGTGGTCCCACTATAGAACCTGCAATGGACTACTTGTTTGTAACTCCAGGATAACTTAAATTTAGTCGCCAGGCTTGATTAATCAAATCATATCCCAGGCACTTACTTCTTTATTTATCATCTTTTTGGAGGGTAACCTTCATATGCTATATGATTACAGTTACTTTATTCAAGGTAAGCCGACCAGGCGATGGACAGTACTGATATAAATTTGACTAAAAAACAACACAAACCAAAAGCCCCAAATGAGTGGCGGAACACCAAAACAAAAAGAAAACCAAGCCAATCAGGTGTAGCAGTCGTGGACTACTTATCCCACCATGGTGGAGGGGGAGAGGGAGGGAGTTTCAGACAGCTTATTGATTTCCTCTTCATTATTGAAGAGATGAGAGAAAGCTGAGAGCAAAGGGGTTGGGGCATCCATAGGATGCGGGTTGAGTAAAAATGGTAAGAGGTTAAGTTCATTGCTAATAAGCTGGGCCTGGAGCATAGCCTCTAGGAGTTCAGCAATATGGTGTTCATCTTGTATGCATACATCAGGAAGCTAAGAAAATTAGGCTATATTAGCTCTGGTGATGCGCATAGTGGGGGAAAATTCTTCCAGCGCAACAATTTGTGTGAAAGCAGAGATGGAAATTGCCCTTAATCATTCAATTTCCTCCTTTGCAACCGCAGGGAAATCAACAGGGTAACGGAGTGGATGTAGCCCTTCTTCAAATTGAGAAACAGATTGTGCCACGGCTTCACAGAAATGGCGGCTGTCAGGAGAGGCCACCGCGGCTTCAGCAAGTTGATGGTCACTCAAAAATGGGGTAGCAGTGGATCTGGGGATATATTTCTTAGGTGGGAATGGGGCATCAAACTCTGAAGGAAGATATGGTTTCAAATTAATTGGAAATTCGGGAGGATTTATAGTTTCCCCAAATTCAGCAATTTCATCCAATAGGTCCCAGGGATTTTTATTGAGAAAAATTGACCCCAATGGATGAGGTATTGGCTGGTAATCTTTGGGGCGTTAAATTAGTTGGACTGAAGACGGGTCCAAACCTGATCCTGATTGGGTAAATTGTTTGAAATTAAGCCGGCTTGGGCTGTGGTTGCAAAGGTTTTGTTGGTTTTTGAGCGTTCATCTGAAGGGGGTGGGGGCAGCCAAAATCCCCACTCAAAAACTGTCATATGGCCTCATGGGTGGTGTTGTCCATGTTTGCAGGGTGTGAATTATATTGACATACCTTTTTGGTGTGGTCCAATTAATATCATGGGGTCAAATTGTGTGAGCGTTGTCAGTGGAAACCAAAATAAACAGTTGGGTGCAGATGGGATATAGGCATGCGGTGGGATGTGCTGGGCCACGTTCAGCTGGTGAGGGTAATAGTGGCCATTGCTCTAGGTGCCTTGTGGCATAAAGCGCCACTTGGGACAACTAATTGGAGGATATGGTTTTTGCCATAATTGGATAACCCCAATATCAACTCCTCATAAAGTGTTTAAGGAGGAAGGTGTGAAGGGAGGGTATAAAAGGTTACCACAAGTGTGGTATCATCTAGGAGGCGTGCTTGGGTGTGGTAATGGGGGTATTTTTATTAATTAATTTTATATCTGCTGCAGCGGCTGCATCCTCTTCAGTGGGGAATCGAATATTGAAATAGTCCTTGTATGGGCAGAAGTTGATAAACCCTGCAGGCACAAAGGTAGCCATTGTCAGCTCAATTATCGCTATGTCAGCATATGGGAAAAATCATCCATACTTGATGCAGAGGCAAAAGTATTAGATCAGGGTAGGACTAGGGGTGGGGGTGGGTTGGGTGGGCTCGTGCAAGGTGGAATGCTAAGCCCTTTGGGGGACATAGCGACTAAATGTATTTGACAGACTGGATGAGCCAGTCCACATGAGTTTGCCTGCTGGGCGATAAAGAATAGTGGATGGAGCACCGCTGCCCAATACTGGGGCAGCTGGTGGTGGATCTGAGGATATAAATTTGGAGATTGGTGTGGTGGGGCGGTGGTGGAAAATTAACTTGTTTTTTAAAATTGCTTAAAATTGATGTTGAGCAGAAAGAAAAACCTTTGGTTGATTTCGTCTAACAAAAATTGTATTAGATTGACAATCAACCATATTAGTCATCTAAAGGAAAAGATCCTACCTCTTTTGAAGCACAAAAATCCTTACAAAGATCTACTTAATTAGCTCCAATAAATATCTCTAAATTCTAACTAATAAAACACCATTATTTTGTCTCATGTAGTTTCCTTTTGTTTAATTAAGGTAAAATATCAGATATATTGATTAAAAATCCATTATTACAACAAAACTAATTATTTCAGTGCCTTATTTCATCTCATGTTAGAGCCACGAAACTAATTATTTTGTAGCCTTCATAGTGCCTGAATATCAAAATTGCTCACGAAAAGTCCAATATCATCTTTAAGTCACTAGAAATTCCGTCCAATGCTTTCTGGATTAGAAAATTGTGGCGTAGCAAAACATTTTTAACGTATTGATTGGTTTAATAAAGCTTGACTAAAACCAGTGAACAATGTTTAATCAAGTGTGACAGTTCAATCTGTCAGTAGCCTGAAGTCATGTTTATCACTGAGAAGTACATGTAACCTCCAAGGTTATTTAATGCATTTTCAGTTCTTTAGTGAAAAATAGGTCCTTCTTTGTATTCTTGTTAAGTCATAAATAATCTATGCTATGTGGTTTCCGCAGCCCTTCATTTTGTAACAACAAAAGGGATGAAGCCAGAGGCTCTTTTGAGGGTATAAACAAGCCAGCTTCCAGTAGCAGCTTGAACTATCAAGAAATATTTTAATAGGCTTTGAACTAACAACATGTTCTAAAATCTGAATGGGAATGCTGTGCTCAAGTCCATCTGTGCTTCTATACTGGCACAATCCATAATAGCTATTGCCTTTTTTGAAGCTGTCCTCATATTCTTTCATAAAAACTCTTTAATTCTCATTAGTTCTCCTTATTGTTGCACCTAGTTTGACAAGGTGCATTCTTCTATTGAGTAATCAACTCAAAATCGTAGTTAATATGTTTGGCATTCACAAAAACGTGTACTTTTATAATGAAAATTGGTTATCTGGTGATCTTTCCTATACCACTAGAAGATCTACTGTTGACCATTAGCAAAAATTCTTCTACTATAGATTCTTTAGAATGAATGCTTTCAAGATGTATATTAGCATCAACTTTTGTGAGATTTTGATGCTTATTAATAATGGCGTGTCTCATCGCTCATCAAGAAGGATTTTGTCATCTCGTTCACTTAAGGGTAGTTCTTTTGTAGCTTCCATTAAGGTTAGACTTCTTGACTTTTTTTAATGCATACTTTAATGATTAAAATAAAAAGTTTGTATTAATAGCAAACATGTTCTGCTTCTAGGATCTTGACTTTTCAATCTTAAGGACCAAGTACATCTGATAATTCAAGAAGATCATGGTGCTATTAAAAAAGTTTTTGAATCCTCTGAACTTTAATAAAGCAAGAGTTCTGATTAGGAAGTCATAGTGGACATTTTCAATTAAAACATATGTAAACGTTTAAAGCCAGACTTTCCAAAAAAGTAGTGTATAGAAGATCAAGCTTCTAGTGCATAAGTAATATCTAGTCCTGCAGAATAATATTCACATTATAGAAAGTCTCTAAAACCACTTTATCTTTTTAATTTAAAGGAATTATGTTAACATGCGTTCCTGTGTCAATAAAGGCTGGTATTTGTACATTAATAAATGATTATTTCTACTTTGGTGAAATTCCATTATGAGATGTTTCAAGTTTAAGCTCTTGATTGCAATCTGATAAATGACACAAGTTTCTTCTGTAAATAATTGCTTGTTGCATCACCAATGTTCATGTTTCTAGCTATTAAATATTGTTAAGTGTTTTTTATGCTAGACGGTCTTAAAAATTTATAATTTTAAATGATTTAAATAAGTTTTTAAAGTTTGTGAATCATATTTTATTTTAGCATCATGCAAAAGTAATCAAGGCAGGTGACATTGGGATAAATATACCACACCGAGATTTTTTTATAGCCTGTACAGGTTTTAAACATGTGGTGAACAAAACTAGCACTAGAATTGAAGCGGGAATTAACCTTCCAGGCTAACGACCCTTATTTTAGTATCATTTAAGATTTAATAATTCCTTAGTCTTGAATGTACCATGCCATCTTCAAAGTCCCCATCATATATTATCTAGATTTAAATTTGGCAGAGTTTTATATTGTATTTATCCTCATCATAAAGGTTGACAGTTCACTGCAATGACCAGTTCTTCCTCCTTCTCTGGTCTTCAGTCAGGCCTTTTTATATATACTAAAAGTAACCAAAAATGTCCTGGTTGAATGAACTTGTTGCAAAAACTTCTTTAAAATGGTATCATAGCGTTGATTTTACAGGCTTCCATTTTAAATTACTATACTTGTACTGCACCATGTAAACATACTTTATTTTTACAAAATATACTAGGTGTGAGATAAATCTTGCCTTAACAATTGCAGGTCCCTTGTACGTTTAATAGCAGTACTTCAATCTCTTTAAGGTACTTCACATCCCTTAAGGACATCATAAACATCTAAGTTAGGATGGTACTCAAAGGTACTAAGTATGAATCGTCTTTGCAGTCAACAGCTTAAGACTCCAGCTAAAATTTTTTTGCATTAAGCAGTACCTTGCCACCTAGTTTATCACGAATTTTTCCCCATAATCATTAACATATGCTATTACTTACCTTCTGAATATCTTAGTTTTCTTTAAAACCCAATAATAACACCCACTAACTTCAATCCAGGGTACTAAGGTTTGTGATTAACATAAGTCTTATTGAGACTTGCAGCTCAAACTCTTAATTATGTCAAGCCTTTTTTCTGTCACAGCTCTATATATACTGTTCACATTTGTACATAAAATCACGTGAATTTCTCTCACCTAGAGGTAAGATAGTCTTGAAATAAGGCTTGAGGTTTACTTCTTCAGTCATTTCAGTTTGTACACATCGAGTTGAAAGGGGTGTCCCTAATAGAGAGGTTTCACCAGTTTGGTTTGCAACTAAGTAAAGATTTTTCAGTTATATTTCTTTAACCCATTTTTAGTACTAGTGGTTCCCAACCCAAGAGGGGGTCCTTCACGCAACCTTATTTTTGATATGCTAAACAAAAGCTTTATTATATAATAAATACTAAGACGGTGCTGCGGGGTTGGTTTAAGCAGCCATATTAAAAAAGGGGAAAAAAGGTTCAAGAGAATTCTCGTCTAGTATCAGTTTCATCAGGTGATAATCAAAGATGGACAAAAAGAAAGTTGGAGCGTCAGAGACCTTGGACAGAAGAAAAGTGTGAAGGTGCTCCTTGTCAATGAGGCCAATGGTATGTATTGCTTCAATGTATTGGGCAATCATTAATTAGAAAAGATGATGAGTTCAAGCACACAAATAAAAAATCTAGATTCGTTTGCAGGTTTGGGGTAGTTGGGTCATGAAGCAAAGATCTCGCCACATTGATGCACGTGTGGCCACTGCAAATGAGAGCTCTTTCCATATTGGTTTTTCATCTTCAGGGAAATCAATTGGGAAATTTGGGATGAGGGAACCCTTGAAAAGTGGCTCAATTGCTTTATGAAGGGCTTGGCGGAGGAGAAAATTGGAGGGGGCAATGGCTGCATCAATGGCTTTTTGTTTAAATTTTTTAGACTGGATATATGTTATGAGGGCAAAAGCGGCGTCAGGGAGTAAAATTGGGGTGATGGTTGAAGAATTCTTACCAGTAAAAACCAAAGTCAGGTTTAATTCTAGAGGCTCAGTCAGCATTGTCAATCCATTTGAGAGCCTCAAAAGAGTTTAACACAGCCTAAACTTCGCCAGCAACAGGAGTTAGTGGGTGGAAAATTCTGATTGGCCACACACAGTAAACAATGGACATTCGCTGGCACTTGAGCAGCCATCTGATCAGGAAGTGTTCTGTAGTCAATCTTCGGTTGGGTGAAAAGGTGGGAGCATCACCTGAAGCAGTCAAGGGTGTTAGAGAATCAATCTACAATCAAAAAATCTAGTCAAAAAATTACTGTGGTTTACTTCATAGGAAGGAGCAGCAGAAGCAGCTTCCATGGAAACAGATAGACTCTTAATTTCAAATGGTCAAGTTTGAAGCACATGAGACAGATGATGCGGCCATTTTTGATGCATGCCCAGAAGGGATGATCAGGGAGGTATTGTGGGGTGGGTGTCCCAAAAGAAGGGGTGGAATTTCACATACCTATGAGGCCCTGAAAGATGATCAGCTCCGTTGGGAACCATGAACTGCAACATGGTGCTGGCACTATAGGTAGCCAAGCCTTCCATGAGCTCGTGGTGGAGGCTTTTGAGGGAGAGGTGGGGAAGACAAGCTAGTGAACTGAACCACCAGTATGGCCTCATCTGGCATGCGAGTTCATACAGTTGGGATCAAAGTACTATATATATTAAATGAAGCTGGATACCACCATGGCATGGGCTTCACAAGAGAAGCCAAGATAAAAGTAACCATCAAAGGGCGGGAAATCTATAAAACTGGCGGGTTCATTAACTGCTGTGGCCATCTTGATGATGGCCACGTTCACGTAGAGGAAAAAGTTCTCATAATTGCTAAAAGCTAAAATTCAGGTTGCTCTGAGGGAGCACCAGGGGGCTTCTGAGCACCACCTGGGAGCATGCAAGGTGGTAGTCTAGGTCTTGAGGCGGGACGTAGCTACTGGAGGTGTTTGAGGGTTATTTGGGCCAGCCCAGGGTATTTTGGAGTATATTTTTTAACTCATTGATGTCATGGTATATACTGTAGATGATGATTTATTGATATTCTTCCTTCTTCACCTGTCAATTAAAGCGTCTCTGTTTGAGTCTAAGCATCTTGAGATATTATACACCTGCACCTTAAGTCCTTCACAGCTGAATCAAGATTATTAGTTTGCGGTGTAGACTTCCCAAGGGGTAGTCAGTTGCAAATACATCAGGTAGTATCTAAAATTTTAACTAGTTAATCCTGAAGTTCAACAACTTCTTACTCAGATGCCAATTTTCTTGTTTTAATACGTTTGCAAATGGAAGTTGAAAGTTATTCAAATATTTTCACTTCTTCACAGAACTTTGTTCAGCTGATTCTATTTGTACTTTGTCTTAGTTAAGATTTTGTTTACATTGGGTCCAATGTGGTTCTTACCTTTGAAGTGGTACCAGGTGTGAATATTTTTGCGTTATTAGCACCAAAGTTCCAGAATTAGTATATGCACGTATACCCTTTTTCTACAGTGTACAGATGGAAGTATTTATACAAATATAGCTCAATACTGGCGTAATATTATCAAGTACAATAGTTAACATTAAACCCTCTTGATTTACTCTATGCATTCCTATAACTAGCTCTTCTTCTAAGCTAGTTTTTCTTCTATCCAAAATGATATAATTGCTTATTAAAATAATATTTAATGATATATGTTCCTAGAGATATTAGTTTTTTATTAAGATGTATTAAAGTAGTTATATGAAAAGATGATAAATTTTTTAAAATTCTTAGTAATATTAAGGTAATGGCGGAAATTGGTGGTTATTTAAAAACATTTAATTTAACTTTAGATTTCATTCTATAATATATGTCTCTTTTCCAATAAAATTAAATTCTTATTATATTCTATGCGGTCAAACCATCTGGTTGATCCTTCTTGTAGATCACAAGATCTCATAAGGTGTCTATAAAGGTGCTTTCTATTGTTGTAAAATCATTGTGTAATTATGCCACACATGATTTAGAATAAGTCACAGTATTTTAATGGTTTTTCTTGTAAGTGACCATGTGATAGCCATTGCCTTTTAATCTGGTGCCTTCTAATCTGGCATCATAATTTTTTCAATCTTATCCATCGTCATTTTATTTAAAATTATACATGCAGTCCTCATCAAATAATTAGTTGTAGCTGTGCTTTGTTCAAGTTTTGATATATCATTATTGCTCACTAAAACTTAATTAGCCTTTATAATCAACATAATTACTGTGTTAGTGTATCAGCTGTTTTATGGGTGGCGGGACTTTTTTAAGGCCTTAATGACCGTTATACTCAATTATTTTTCTTTGTAAAGAACTATTATTGTGACTGCAGCTGAATTTATGAAATCCACCTTTTTTGGTCTAAAACAATATAAGGGGAAAGCCTAGATAATTTGTTAAGCAAATATAGTTTTATTAGTAAAGAGTTTTTGATCTTAATGGCTATTTGTCTTCCTCAACATCAATCTCATTAAAGACCTGGTTCTCATAGGCCTATATATAAAATGTTGATATGATAAGTAGAAACATCTTTTATAATATGCATTAATATGACATATTGGCATACTTGACACCTACCTATCAGTCTTCTTCTGTTGAGAGCTGATAGTTATGCTAAAATTATGACCAAATGTGGCAATAGCATCTGTTGTTTAATTAAAAACTAGAAGTTTACCAAAATTCTATTTTATCAATTTGATGGACACTAAAAGCAATAATTTATATATGAGTTTATTTTTCCTCAAAGAATCCCACTAGTGTTTTATAACTAGCAATAAACCAATTCTCTCAAGCCTATTGGATAAGATCAAGTGTATTATCTGATATAATATCTGTTTTAACAGATCGATAAGTAAGGTCTCCTTGTCCTCTTATCTTGAATAAAGTATAACTAGCAATACTGAGATCATGTTAATTTATCATGATTAGTTGCCTAAAAGGACACCAATTCAATAAAAGAGAATTTAGATTACTTTTACATGTGTCCATGAGTATTTCTGTGAACTAATGTCTGACAATAATCTGTAACTTAGAGATACAAAAATATGACTTATGCAAGTGTTGTGATTTGTTTAAATATACTTAGAACAACCCATTACATCTAATATTATAAAAATATGAATAATTATTTGAAAAGAAGATTTTAGATCAATATATTGTCCAAGCGCTGGAATCAAGTAGTAGCACTAAATTGCTATCAAATACTTTTAACCCATGTACTAGGTTTCTGATAATAGTAAGTTACTATTAGCTCACTCAACACTCACTAGCCAAAACTTCAAATCATGAGTATAGTATTGTTTTCCCTCACTACTGAGGCCATGTAAACATTTTTACTCAATTAATTATCAAATAACTTTCCCACACTGGCATAAATCATCGTTTTTACATCTTCACAGTAATGGCAATTTGCGATTGTCTCATTCATACTAGGACAATTGCTACTAATTGTGATTGCCCAAGGCCAACACTAGATTTATGACTTTTTTCATATGACATGCATCTGATCTGAGATTTCAAAGCCAGCTAAGTTACCATTATTTTTCATTAATGATATTTATAGAAATTAGAGAGTATTTGATGTAGGGACTGACCTTTTGGAAGAGAAACTGAGTTTGTTATTATACATTTAAAGCCTATTAGACAACGTTTTTATGACTTTATTACCTTAAAAGTATCTAATACAGCATGAGATATGAATGTACAATGAACCCAAAAGCCCCACAACTTTTAAAGTACAAAACTTGTTACAATATGTTTATTTTTTACAAAAAAATTCTATCATAGTCAATGAAGAATTTTGTCTCCCAATGATGTTAAAAGTGGAGTAGGTTGGATGTCTTAAATGTCACAGGATTACTTGGACCTTTTAGTATTTATATAATGACAAAATATTCATTTTAAGCTATAAAAAAACTGCTGATAGTTGCTTGTTTAAGTAAAATTTCTGGAGGATAATAGCACAGGGGTCAGACACAAGAATACAATGTGGTAGTAATAGGTCTATTGCTGTCTTTTTAAAAAACACACAAATTTAATAAAAGTAACTATAGTAGCTTGATTTTTTTACTAATTGACAAGATCACACCGCTGATCAACTTAAGATTGCTGCTAAAATCTAAATTATGGCACAAAGTCGTTATTAAAAGCTTAACAAAACAACAAGAATAATTTATTCTGGGTCTAATACGTTATATACTACTAGTATTACACCAGTCTTTTTATACTTTAGAGCTATTTCAAACCTAAAGAAACCTAGTTAATCATAATATTGACATTGGTTTTTTAGACTAGCTTTTTTAGCTCTATTATAAGATCTTTAATATCTGGCATGATCAAATAGTAATCTTCTCATTAATTATGGTAGATTGGCATAGGAACATTTTAAAAAGTACCTCCAATTTGTGATTTGTTTCTTATTTTTCATTAAAATAATTCAAGAGGTAAAGTAGAGCTTTAAGGCTCCTTAGTAATTTTAAATTTTTTAGCTTAACAGCAGGTTGGTTATCATAGATCTTTATGATGAATTAGACTCATTGCTCATTTAAACTAAACTCTTGGTATATACCTGCCCTTGACTGATAAAAATTTCTCATTGTAAATCTATTGGATCCAGCGTCTAAGCTGGACAGGATCATTACCTTTTAGGTCAAAAAAGGGAGTAAACCACTAGGCCTTTTCACTTACCCAGTGTCATGGAAGAGGCTGATAAGAATTAGACTGGGCCCCCAGTCAGGGTGTGTGAGCACCCAGTGGAGAGGCCAGAATGCCAATGGCACAGCGGTCCATGTGACTAGAAGAAGGAGAGATCTAGTGAGGGCGTGAGGAAAGTAAATGTTTATAAACTTACTGAAGGCCCCCAAGGCAAACCAGATGTTTGCAATGGGGGCAACCGCGAGTTTTGAGGGGCAACCCCCAAGGGTGGGAGAGGCGGGGAGGATGACGGCTCCTCCAGGGTTTGCGGTTGCTGGCCTTCAGTTATTGGTAGGTGAGTCTGTGCACCAGAGAGGGGGCGGCACAGGGCCCACCTCGCGGGCAAGGGTGCTGTCAGAGGGGAAAATGGACCTGCGATGAGCATTAGGGCTGAGTCCCCACTGGTTGAAATTCTTTTTTTTTTTTTTTTTTTTTTTTTTTTTTTTTTTTTTTTTTTTTTTTTTTTTTTTTTTTTTTTTTTGGGTGTGTGTGTGTGTGTGTGTGTGTGTGTGTGTGTGTGTGTGTGTGTGTGTGTGTGTGTGTGTGTGTGTGTGTGTGTAAAAAAAAAAAAAAAAAAAAAAAAAAAAAAAAAAAAAAAAAAAAAAAAAAAAAAAAAAAAAAAAAAAAAAAAAAAAAAAAAAAAAAAAAAAAAAAAAAAAAAAAAAAAAAAAAAAAAAAAAAAAAAAAAAAAAAAAAAAAAAAAAAAAAAAAAAAAAAAAGTGTGTGTGTGTGTGTGTGTGTGTGTGTGTGTGTGTGTGTGTGTGTGTGTGTTTTTTTTTTTTTTTAAAAAAAAAAAAAAAAAAAAAAAAAAAAAAAAAAAAAAAAAAAAAAAAAAAAACTCCAGAGCCCTTGGGTGGGTGGGATTAGTGGGGGACAATCCAGGTGTGGGGCTTAGCTCATGGGCATCAGGGCGAGGCGCCCTGAGGCTGCTCCAATATGGGAGCATTCTCAGAAATCCAGACAGTGAAGCGAACGGATGGTTTTGCATTTGATGTGTATGCAAAAACAGATGGAGGATCAACTCCATCATTGAGAATGAGGCGGTTTACCACGGATATGATCCACCAAAGCATGGTTGGGTCAAGCAACTGGATGACCCATTCAGCGATCATTGGGATGATTATTTGGGCAGCGGCACACTTTGCTGGATCAATCAGAAGTAATTTGAACAAAAAAACAACAGGCGGAGTCCGCAGCAAGGTGTTTGGGGTATTTGGCTTTTATTTTAGCACAGAGCACGGGGAGAATAGAGAATGAACTGACAACTGCCCATTGGCAGCGCAGTTGCCTTAGAGTATTGGGAAAATCACATAGTGGGGAGGCTGGGGATTAAGTGATTGGGGATTAGCGATGGGTTTTGGTTGGCTGTTGGGTGAGGGAGTGGAGGATGCCCAAAATCTTTGCAAAAATTGAAATTACTTTTGCAAATTTTCCAAATTTTTGGGTAAGTTTCCCCTGGTGAGTGTTGAGTCCCAGGCGCTGATCATGGCCCCTGGCCTGCATAATCTCCTGGCAGGTCCCCTCTATTAATTTTACCAGGGTTGGGGAGGGGGAGGGGAGAGATCTGAATATTTTAGGAGGAAGGGCAGTCCCCCAGCGCTCATCAACCATGTGCACCAGGTCACTCAACTGCGACAGGGGGTCCACTTGGGTCTTTGGCCCCTTTTGGTCCAAAAGGGATGTTTCTCCCTATCCAGTTGTAGGGTTGGTCCCAGGACTTACACCCAGCTCTCTGATCTAGGGAATATCCTAGATTGAGATGGTTGGCTGAGGCCCCTCCTTGCATCCTAGGCTACTTCTTACAACTAACAACTAAGTCTAATGTTTCTAAAGCAATAGAGTTCTATTTAGGAAAATATGAAAAATCTGAGTAAGTCTAGGAAGCTTAATAAAGTCAATAACATGGTCCCTAGTCCCCTCCTCGACATGTGATTCAATAAAGAGTCACTTTAAATGGAAATCTATGTTATGAGTCAAATTCAGGTATGAATTAAAAGGATAAAAGTCAAAATTAGAAAATTAAAACCAAGTTTCAAAAATTGCTAAAATGAATTTAGACATTCAGAAATACCAAAAACGACTAAAGAATAGTCTAGGAAATTTTTCTGATATGTTACAGTTATAAATTGATATCAGTAAGGAATACAAGTATAATTGTACCAGGAATCAGTACTTTGATTCATTATCACTATTATAAAGAATATTAACCATTTTCTATCATTAAATTTACTTTTTTATTTTCCCTCACCCATAACAAAATTAAAGCCCAGCACGCTGCTAATGGTAGGGTTTTGGGTTGTTTTCATTTACATGTTCTCTCATAATAGATTCTATAACAAAAACTTATGATCTTATTTTTTTAGTATATACATATATGTTTAGTGTACTTGAAGAAGGTTACAATATTGGAAGTATCTATTTAACAGGCTGAGAGTTTTAATTTGAAAAGTGCTAAATTTACTCCCTGTTCTATTTTGTAGCCTCTGGAAACCCGCTCCCCCCTCCCAACTCTCCTTTATTTGCATCCTCAAAGGAAGAGCATCTCCTTGAAGTCTAGTGTTTATTGTTGAAGGTGTCAAACACCTGTTTTAACAGCCCATTTTTCTCATGCCTCTCCCTTGTCCTAACACTTATGGCAACATTTTTTACTCCATTATAGCCTAAAATGTCAAAATCATCATTAACACGGTCATCAGCCCTTTTATCCTAATACCACATGCTTAATGGCATGATAAAGACAAAAAAGAATCGATATCACTTCACTTATGAGATTACCTGATGTCAATAACAAACCCAACATAGAAGGGGTGACACCCATGCTGCTACAGCTAAAAAGGCGCTTCTTAAAGATTTTAAGCTTGGATATCCTTTTGTGCTTCTCTTGGCAATATCATGGTCCAGCTGAATGTCCTTCTTGACCAACGTCTCACTACATTGCTTTATCTTTATACTGCACCAATGGAACTTAATCCTTGTTTATCCATAAACCTACCCAAAGAATTCTCCACTAGCCAAAATTTTCTCCAAAAATTAGAGCCTATTTTTGCCATCTCTAGAGATCAATGCTGATGTAGAGCTCAAGGAGGGTAAGGTAACTAAGGAATTAAAATTTCTTAGTCAACTCACTTTTGCAAGCACGTGAAATCTGAAAATGAGGATATGATAGGGAGACAGAATGAAATGATAGCATCAAATATAATTAGAAAACAGTGGAGTACGCCAACTAAAAACAAAATCTCTTTTTTCTTATTGATTATTATCTAATAAAATATATGCTACTTAACGCTTATATAGATGCTACAACTGATAGATACTAAACTTTTCTTTCTCATTGCAAACACTTTTGCAACCTATTCAATTCAAGACTAAATCTAGTTTGATAATCTCATAGAGGGGATTAGTCTGCGCCCATGTCTGGGAGCAGTTGGGCAAGCAAGGCAAGAGGAGCAGGCGGAAGGCCCGCGGCCTCTAACATTTGAAAACGCCCCAGAGAATCCGGCGGAATAGAAAAAAATCTAAAAAAACTGGCGGTCACGATTTCCCCAGAGATACTCGCGTGGCAAGCACGATGCAACCAGTACATCAACACGCCACGTTCCCAGCCACTTTCGTCAGTAAATTCAGAGTCTGTGTGCATCTGGACATCCAAAAAAACGGCCCTATGGGAAAAATTTTGTGAAGATGTACACAAAATTTTCCCGACCGCGGTGTACATGGCACCTCACTCCATGTCACGCAGTTGGCTGGACCTAGGTTTCAAAAGCAAAATAGCAGCAGATGAGGCTGCAGCGGTGCACCTAGTGGTCGACCTCCCTGAAGGGCAATGGGTCATCGAAACTAAATGCACCAGATGGACAAAATCAAACCAAATTTTCCTCACGTTTGACTTTTTGCCTACTATGGTAAAACGTGACATTTTGTAGCAACACCTGAAAGATGGTCTCCCCATAAATGGCGAAATACAATCTTTTGAAATGCAACGTTTCACGCTGATTCCACACCTGTGCACTGGCAAAGCCATCGCAGTTCTGACCCCAACTGAGGAGATCATGAAGGACCTAATCCAGATCCCGCACTCCACCTTTATTGACATCGCAGGGCATACCACCCACCCATTCCAGGTAACCGTGGACAGCGCGCCCCCCATTTGCACCCACTGTGATGCATTTGGCCATAAGGTGCATGCGTGCCCCATCAAAGAGGGCGTCACATTCCAAGAGCACCCCTCGGCGGCCATGGCCAGCGGAGAGGCGCACTACAAACCAACCGCAAGCACCAAGGAGGCTTTCCCATGGGGAGCACAAGGCTGCTACCTATTGGTAAAGCCCATCTCCCCACAGGAGCAGAAGAAGGCCAAGCAGGCCCATAGGGCCGCGGCTAAGGAAACGGCCAAGGCCAACACCACCATCATACTCACAATGCCAGGAGGACAGGGAGACCTTTGCAGCGGAAGCAACTCAAGAATCCATCACCCAATCAGATTGAGAGGCCCAGGCTGAATGGGCCACTCAATCCGAGAATCCGATGGGAGATTTGATCTCACCCAATCGCTGCACCCAAGCCCTGGTCGAAACTGACTTGGGACCTATCCCAACCAAAAAAAATTTTTTTGCCCCACTTACTGGTGCACCAAACTTATCCGCAACGCAAAAAATTCGTCCAACGTCGGGAAAACAAAAAGTGAAGGCCAAAGCCAATGTGACTCTTTCCACAAAAATTAACAAAAACCCCAATAGCGTTGCTGCTAATACCCGCACTGCTGTGAAAGCCCATGGGGACCTGTAAGAGGCTGGTGGGCCCAGGGGCCCACCACCTCGCACCTAAGGTGCGATGGGGGAAACCTTCACCCTAGGGATGCTGAATATTGCCAGACTCAAGGCCTCCCCATCCTGGGCTAGGAAACTGAGATTTTTACAAAACAATTTACCTGTGGATATCCTGACCATCCAGGAGTCCCACTGTCCATGAGGTTCCAAGGAAGCTTGGAAAACAATGCTCCTACCATCCCTATCCTTTTGGTCAAAGCACTGTGGGGTGCTAATTCAGAAAAACAATTTTTTTCAAATTTACATCTTCAGAAACAATCCTAAATGGCCGAGTGCTCGTTGTCACCTTCTCATGGGCTGATGTTGCGCACACAATCGTCAACATTTATGCCCCAAACGGTGCACATGAGCGTCAGTATATTTAATTGTCGGTCAAATCCCTCCCGCTACCTCCCAATTCTTTCCTAGTTGGCGACATGAACTGTTGGCTAAACTCACCAATGGACTGGTGGCTGCCCTCAACCCACGCCCCACAGGGTCATGTAGAACTACACGTTCTAAATGCCACCCTTGGGCTAAGGGATGCGCTGCCGTGACATGCCCCACTGCTCGAAAACATGATGCATCCCCACATCCATAATGGCCAATTAAGGTCCATGACCCACATCGACCTTATTCTAGCGCTGGCAAAATTCCAACCCCACATATCCCACTTCAAAACAATGAAAATAGAATTCTCCGACCACCAACTGGTCTTGATAACATACCACTTACCCGTCACAGTTGCAAAGGCCCCACATTGGTGCAAAATCCACCCCCCAAGCTCGCGTTGCCAGGATTTTCCATGTGGGTGGAAGAGGCAACTTTGGCAAAATTGTTTGTTGCACCGTTTTGCATGGACCCCATTTCCACATGGGCAACTTTCAAAGAGGACACCATCCGCCACTATCGCCATCTCTCCTCCAGATGCTCACGAGCCACATTGGCAGTTATATCGCGCGCGTTGGCAGAATTGGCCCACCTGGAGTCCAACATTCCAGCCATAGGATATAGCCCTGCATGGGGCCGGAAGTGGGCGGAGGCAGCCGCCCACCTCAACGCACTCAAAAGACAACACAAACATCGGTTATGTGTCCAATACAGGGCCACATGCATCACTAAAGGTGACAAGTGCACCGCAGAATTTTTTAAAAAACTTTTGCACCACGCCAGAGCATGGCCTGCACACAGGTGCAAAGATCGGATAATTCCATCGTGGACACACCGGCTGAAGTGGCAATTGAAATGTAAAGATATTACTCTGAGTTATACTGAGCCAAACCAATTCAGCTGGCCAAAATGGCAGAATTTCTTGACCGAGCTCATATCTGCACCATTTTCTGATACCCAGAAATAATGAATTTAATTACTCCAAACAAATTATGGACAGCCATTTGTGGTGCGCCAAACCGAAAATGCTCAGGCCCAGATGGCATTCCATATGAGTTCTACAAAAAATATTTTAAATATATATCCCCATTGCTGCTAGCCTCACTCAACCAAAGCCTGTTGAAAACGCGACTCCTACCAGGAGGACAAGAGGCCTTTACTGTCACACTCTTCAAGAAAGGGGATAGGCTTGACTTAGCCAACTGGTGCCCCATTTCTCTAACAAACACAGACACCAAAATTTTAACTAAAATCATGGCCAACCATTTAGGGACTGAAGCATCTGCCACCATCTCCCCAGAACAATTCGGTTTCATCCCCAGAAGGTCAATTTGGGATAATGTGCACTCAGTGGCTAATGTGTGTCAGTGCACAGCCTCTGGGGCACTTGTATTCTTGGACCAACAAAAGGCCTATGATAGAGTAAAATGGGAATACCTTAGGGCCTGCCTCCATCAAATCCGCCTACCCCCCACTTCATTAACTGGGTGATGCTGCTCACGGAATCTGCAACAATGGCAGTGCGTGGCCCAGGCTTCCTAACGGAAGTAGTCCGCCCTCAAAGGGCCTGTGACAAGGGGACCCCCTCAGCCCACTCTTATACAACTTCAGCCTTGACCCACTACTGCGAAATGTGAATGCCCACCTCACTGGGGTCTATGTGCCAGGCCAAACCCCAGTCAAGATGATGGCATTTGCAGATGAATGCATAGTGGGGGTGTCTAATAACAAAGATGCATGCGCGCTTGAAGCCCTCATCCAGGAATATTCCCAGGTAAGCAACGCAGCACTGAACGCCTCCAAAACCGAAATCATCCTCCTTGGTCAGTTTCAGAACTGCTGGGCCCCAGCAAGTAGTTCCCAACCTGGCCCATCTGCTCGACCCACGTCCACGCCTTACTAACTCAACACACACCGCTCCACTGGTGCTCCCCTTTGTGCCACGTCCTACCATAGGAACAGTACGCCATCTGGGCGTGTGGATGGAGGCAGGCGGATACGCGTCAGCAGTAATGGAGTGCCGTATACTGGACAACGTGACGAAGCGAATCGCCTCTCTCAGAGGCCCACCCTACTACCCTCACTGGCAGGGTAGTTCTAGCCAACTCTATGCTCCTATCCAAAGTCTGGTTCGGAGCCCACGCCATCCCCTTCTCCCCAAGCTTCTTCAAATCCCTGTATGCTTTGCTGCAAGGATGGCTTTGGTCAGGCCACCCTCCACCAGTACAGCTAGAGGTCATGTTTGGCCATCATAATCATGGTGGCATGGGCCTGCTTGACTTCAAAGCCCATGCCGCCAAGATCCTGGGCACCTGGATCGCGGCTGTCACTGCTCCTACACTCCCATCCCAACACTGGTCCCGCGCAGCCCGCTCCAACTTCTCATGAGCCTTGGGCCTCAATAATCCATCAAACCCCCACTCCCTGATGAAATACCTCGCATCACACACATCGGCCACAGGTCCTCACGGGACTAAAACCCACTACAAACGAATCATACTCTCCATGCGAAGCGCAGAGTGGAGAATTCGTATTAGTGGACATACAACCTGAAGAGGCCGCCCCTCTCCTCAGTTCACACAAGAGGTACAGGGGCTACCCATCCATGATGGCGTGATCCCCATACGGCCCCATGTCCTATCCATGGTGGACTACCTGGACATGATGGACATCCCTTACTCCATTGAAACCCAAAAGACTATCTGGAAATACGCACACCATCCTCTGTTGCAGCCTCAAGTCCGCTCCCATGTGTGGCGCTGCCTGAGGCGGGTGTATCGTACAACTGAGCGCTCTAACGCTTTACACTCATCCTGTGTCGTATGTGGCCAGTATGGAACGCTGTTCCACCGCCTGGAGAAGTGCCCCACCTCTAAAGTGATATGGCGCGAAGTCCAACGTCTGCTAGGCCAGGATCAAACGCATCCCTTCAGTCTGTCAAGAGATATGTTTGTTTCATCAATGGCCTCCCCCCTCCCACCCTCCCTCTGTGCTCTAGTCGTTGCAATCGCCATGTGGACTATCCACACGATTGCCTTGGATGCCATCGCTGGATCTATCCCCACCCTCCCTGAAGCTGTCCACAGATTCTGATCTCATTTGGTGGACCACTTTCAAGCGTGGATGTTTGGATATCTCCCACCGCGTCACCAACAGCTGGTCTCCTCCTGGTTCACAGTCTGGTTCATCAAATCAGACCCCTTCCTCCACACGTGCTCAATAGTGGCTACGGCCCCTTCACACGTTCCCTCCCCCTCCCCATAAGTGGCGTTCCCGCTGGCAACAAGAGATAGCATCGCTTCTCTGGGGTGCCTCCCCTGGTACTATGTTTTGTCTCATCTGAGTCATATTTGGAAGTGTCCGTCCCATGGTCGGCCTTCCCCACAATAAATTTAAATTTAAATTTAAACAATTGATAGATACTTCATTTTTCTCCTTCTTTCTTTGTCCCTTTTTCCTTTTTATTATGATATTACAGATATATAAACTTTTTCATGAACCCTTTTTACAATATGCTCACATAAATGAGTATTTTAACATATTGGCAACAGGGGATGCTCTATTATTCTAGAGGGTTTAGTCCATATTTTAGTTAATATGTTTTTATACAAAGCCGAGATTATTGTAGTAAAGCACATTTTTCATACTCATATTATGCTAGCTTATATTGTTATTGTAGATCAGCATTGTGATCTTTAACATTTTGTCAGATTAGGTGAATAGGTTTGGCCTAGAGTTAAATAAACGTTGAAGTTAAGCTTGAAAAGTATTGCTGTGGTTCCACTTCATAAGAATCTCTCACAAAGATACAACAATGTGCAAAAACCAGATTCATTCAGTAAGTTAGTTGAGATGGGATCATCCCAGTTTCAGAATGATACCTGGTATTGTACACTTGATACCGTGGGTTAAATTAAATTAATATGATTTTGGTCTGAGGTGTATTTTTTGATGATGTTTATTATGGTGATTGATTTACTTAGAAATTCTGTTATAATTGTGGTAATTAGGTATCTTAAAAGTTGTGGATCGTCAAAAATTTATTAAACTTAGGCATAATATATATGAGATATAATTGGTTCCATTACCAATTAAAATGAACTGAGAGAAATTATACCATTAAAAATTTTCGTCTATGAAAATCTAGCAGTAATTAATACGACTAAGTTTCAAAAATATCATTCTTTAAACCACTTTTAGTTGATCTATTATCACATGATTAACTAAAATTTCTTGTTCTGGCTGGCATAGGTCCTAAAATATCCATAGGTTTAATGTGTCATGCAAATTTGAATTTTTAAGCGGTATATTATGTTGTTATAGAAATGGGCTTCACCTGGCACTGATGGCAACATAAGATCATTTTTAAGGGGTCAAATCTCATAATCTCAAGTAGTATCTAGGCTTCAGGTACATCATTTTTTGAATAAAAACTTCATGTTCTTTAGATTATGTGAGTAGTTGATAATGTATGGTCAATCCAACGATGTCAATGAATTCAGGTTTGATCTACCATTTATAAATATCTTATTTTTAATCTAAAGTACTGGATATAATCTCATCTAGTGCATGTATTACATGTGAAGATTCATCAGAGTACTTGTCACTGATAATCTTTAATTAAATCATGTCTTTGATATTTGCTGTTATGACTACAGTTTGTAACATGATAAAAATATGAGATCAGGTATCTGGATCCAGGGCAATAATTATGTCAAAGTGATACGCCTGAAGTATAAGGTCTTATTTGCTAGAGCCCTGTTAGTTTTTAAAGGTTTATAACCAGCATAGCAATGTGTAAGTTACAACCATAATTTTACCATGTATTTAGAAGTAAAAAAGGCTTGTAAGTGTAGATCACAGCCAAAACTATTGTTTGGGGATGGTGTAGTTCTGCTCGTGACATCTCAGAATCTGGCTACATTAAGAAACTGGATTCTTGGCACCATTCCACCCTGTTGGGAAAGCGCCGCCCTATAGTAAAAAAATGTGACAGTATGTATATAGATTCTTTCTCAAAATCAAGGTATTGTAACACTGGCGCATTATTTACGTTATTTAGATGGTGTAAAGTCACTATTGCATTGTTTATTCCATGTAAACGGCGCTTTTCACTTTAGAAATATAAAATGGTTAGCAGATAAAGATGAACTTGGAAATTTTTAGCAATATTTACCATTTTCTAGAAATCTTATAAGTTGCAAATTTCAGCAAATGTAGCCAATTGTTAATTAACTAAAACCTTACAATGCTGGTGTCACAGGCCTTTGTCAAATAATACAAAGATAAGGTACTCTATATTGATGTTAAATAAGTTTTATCCTGGATTTTATCTTATTATTAGAAGCAGAAGCCAACGAAACACTTCTTCCAACTTCTTTTAGTGCTAAAAAGGTTGTGTAAACACGTTTATGTCATAAAAGTATATAAGGACGCAGGACATCTTAATTTCTCCAAAGATGGTGTCCATTGCTCAGAAAAACGTCACCTGGGCATTACACACATTTGGACATTTAAATAGGTTGAAACAATCCCCAGTAGGTGATTATTACACTTTCATAGTTAAGCTCCAAGCGATTTTAATTTTAATATCTAGAATTATAAAACTTTCCAAAGAATATATATGGCGCTGCACAAATGGTCCAACTCATTGTCAATCCATTGCATTAAGGTATGATTCTTTCATAGATAAGTATCTACCTGTGGTAATTTTATACAAACCAATTGTTTTGTCCTACATTTTTACTTAAGCTGGAGAGGCCCACTAGTTCCTGGATGGTTTGACAATTTCTTATTTAAAAGTTTTTATTTTCATAAAACATAACTTACTTTATAGCCTGTGAATATATTTGGCCATAAAGAAGATTGGACTGAACTCCTGTGTTTATGCGGTGTTTGACATCACTAACGCATCCAAAGTCATGGTCTTTGTGGCAAAGAAAGCAAAATATTTCTCAAAACCTAGTAGAGCTTGAACTTTATGATCTTCTAATATTCTCATTCAATTCATTCTCAAGATAATTGTTAAGATACTGTATGGACCGCAGCTATGCAGTCCAAAACTCTTTCAATGAAGCAAACACATGTAAATCTCTAATTTACAACATGAACTGGGTGAAAATAGGTTTTTAGCTTATGTTTTTACCATTATAGGCTTTTGCTGTAAGATGGACGATAGGTTTTTTTTCACCATGATCTGATAATATAACCTCGGGCTATCTGGGGCTATAACCATCTGATACAATTGGTTTGACTAAACATCAGTTCAAGTAATATTTCACTAATACCTAGATTGGGGCTTTGATGATTTTAAGAGTCTTGAGTGCAAGGGCCTTGACTTAAGAAGAAACAAAATTTTGTTTAATAAACTTTTCGTGCTCTTGGACCAACGCTGGAGAATCATAAACCAGGAGATTAAAACCATAATCACCCAGTGCAACTTCTATTTCTTTAATATAGTAATTGCTTAAGCCCTTGGCTTTGGAAAATTAGATCTAGTTCCGCTACCTATACCATTATTCACTACCTTGCCTTTGCACCAGCCTAAAGTATTTTGCAGGAGGATACTTATTTTATTATGGCATTACACTGGAGCCTCTAATGCTTTCATCTGATTTTAACTACAAATGGAAATCTATCAAGCCTTAGGAACTCGTTTAATTAAACTAATCCTGATTAAAGCCCATTAGTCTGCCACTTTGGAGGGCTGCTTAGTAAACATGAGAAGCACCAATAAAGAAATTTCAGTAGGAGGGGTTATCTAGTTAGAATTCTATGAAGGGACGGAACTTTTCCTGAAGTTGGTAGAGTAAAACCTATTTTAAGATATCATTTGGCGAGGAAGTTGGGTCTTTGGGAGTACGTTATACTACACTGTGCATATTTTTGTTATATAATAAGCGCCCTTTTGCCAAACATGTCCTTTATATAATTTTATTAAGGCGGTTGTCTTCATAGGCACCTTAAATATTAAAGTCTAAATACATGTAATTTTGAAATACAATTCCTAAGCGCTGCTTTTAACATTATGGTGCTCGCTACAGGGGCCTTTTTAAAACCCTGTAGTCCAATATAATCAAATATGGATCACAGTAGTTCCAAGAAAGAAGACCTTTCAACAGTTGTACTAGTATTAGAAGTTGAAGAGGTCGCCCCAGCGGCCCTGTAAATCCATTCAGATAATTTTCTTTAAGTATGCTTGGCTTAAAACGCTCATGTTGGACAAATGTCAGATATTATTCTTGGTCACAATTGACAAGACTTGGAGTTAGTCAAGCTAATGACATACATGAACGTCACCTATAGATTTTGGATGCAGATATGAAAGGAGCTGTCCATTTCAATACTTTTTGATTCAACTCTTTGAGGTCTTTGAACTTGAAGTAAAAACCTAGGGCCAGAAGGTCATGTCCCTAGTAAATGAGAATATTAATATGAAAGCAGAATTTACTGCCAGCCACTCAAAAAGCTCAAAATATGGAAGGCTTATTACAGGATGAGAGCCGCTTTGTTGGTACCATGTGTAACTATTTAAATAATGCCTCAGCTGTCCAGGCTGGTAGTATAAGTCATGAGGAACATGAATATTTACCATCAACTGAGAATATCAAGGGAAGTGAGAGAAGAGGACGTAAAAACTGCCTATGTTTTATAACTCTTCTATAGGGGTTGGATCCTTTTCTCAGCCCAAGATGACAGCTACTTCTACCACTGAGCTATCTGACTTGAATAATTGGGAACATTTAGCTCACCCTGCGTGCACTACTGCTGGTGCCGTTACACCTATTCTGTAGGTGCTTTTATCAAGCTGCGCGAAGGTTTAAGCCGGTTCACACCTATATCTCAATTTTGACATGCAGGAAGTGAAGGAGGGGCGAATCAGGGCCTTAAGTCCTATTCACATGGCCTTCCTGTTCAGTGAATCTAAACAACTTGCTAAAGTTTGAAAAAGAATTCCAATATACATAAGCTTATGAGTCTTTTTGAGCTTAGAATGACCAGACATCTGGAAAGCTAAGTTGGTGACCATCATGAACTCATCAGACACAAAAAGTCAGGGGTTAGAATTTTTATAAGTTACGAAAGATTGGCATTTACTACCACATCGCCAAGGACCTTCAAATAAAGGATTTCAGTTGGCAAAAACAGATGACCACCTCAAAACTGTGTCCTTAACTTCTGTATTTAGAAAGATGAAATGGTGAAAGCTTTTATTATCAGTTAGATTTAAAGGCCAAACGCATGAAGGGTATAATTTGATTAATGACTTTATTGTTCGAAATTTTCTCCGCCATGACTGTGTGCCTTATTAAGTCTTATTTTAGGGTAAATATTCCGGTGTTGAACGTGATAATGACATCACTCACATGGTAAATTACCTCTGGCTTTGAGCTGTTAAATTTGTGGCACCTAACAAGAGCTATTGAGTACCCCAAAAACCGCAGCATAGAGCTATTTCTTTAAAAAGGAGTTTACTTTCACCTCCGCCCTTTGGCCCTCAGTCAGAAAGATTGAACATTAGTCAGATTATTTGCAATTACTGTTTGAATCCTGGCTGTTAATATGCTTGCCGGTGCTTTTTAGCGCAGGATTCTAATAATATATCTTTACAAGATGTCTTATAGCTCTCAACTTTTAAAACAATTACCTAGGAAATTTTAAAGGGTGGTTAGCTGAGCGGGTAAAACTGCTTCCACCCCTAGTGTAAATTTTGAGTTTGAAAACTGTACTGACTTGAAAACATTCTCAGTGTGGTATGTTTGTCCCAAGGTTGACCCACCTTGAATAATTTTTACTTAGGAAAATCTTTCACCACTTAGATTAAAATTAATAAGATGTTGGTTTTTATAAGGTTTTTATTAAGTTAAATGTAGGGTCAAGAAATAATTTTACTTAACATCTCACTGCTTAGTGTTAATATCATTTCTGGCTTAAAGTGAGAGAGGCGAAAAAATCAAAATATAGATTGATATTAGCAATTTAAGGAATAAGGGCTTTGATCTATCAGAGCTCTTGGGTTTTGCCTCGCTTCAACTTGATGACTGATAGTGGGTCAAACGAAGATAAGATAAACCCGTTTGCAAAGATTTATTGTATTTCAACCAATCAGATGGTGGGAAAATAGTTGCACCTAATGAGACTGAACCAGGTCTAAAAAAGAGTGGTCTCCGCTTAAGGAGTTTAAATTAAATTTCAGATAGGACATGTAGGGACCTCAGAATGACTCCCCTGATTTCACCACAGGTTCAGCGTAACCCTACTACCAACAATATGGCTTTTGGCCGAGGAGTGCTTTATAAGTATACCCCAATTTGAAGGGATTTTACCAAGTCTTGACCAAGGTTTTTAAGGGGTTGCTAGCCATAACTACCCTTAAATCACTCTTCTTGCAATACTGAATATGCAATTGTCTGGGGACCATCTAGTACTAAAAAAATATGGAATTGTCCGATATTACCCCCTTCAAGAGAGTTAGTGGGAAACAAAAGTGCTAGGACTGACCATGGACTTGCTTGACAGTGACTCCAGAAGCAAGGGATCTGATGGATTACTCAACCCCTCACTTATCCTTACTAAAAAGGTCCTTTACAGATAGAACTGAGCTTTTCACTACTAGGGGAAATTCAATTGTGATACTAGAGCATCAGGTCTGTTACCTGAAGGAAGAAAGAGGAGGACGGAACTCCTTAGTTGATTGAGCTTCTTTAGTGACAAACCTTTTCCAAATGATCAAAGCCTCTGATTATAAATAAATAATGTGCTATGACAGCTTTTTCATAGCTTGCTCAGGGTCAGTCCTTCTAATGAAAATATTGATGGTTAATAAAGCTGGCACCCCAGGTTCTTGTTCATACAGTACATGGAAAGGGAGATTTTAAGGATTCCGAGTTAACTAACATGGTAGGCCATGAGGGCACTGAGTAAAATTTAAAAAATCTTTATTTCACTTTATTATTTAAATTAAAGCCAAATTTTGATTAAAAAAATTGACTGCTCATATGAGCCAAAACTTACCAATGTCAATGCAATTGACGCCTGCTGCCCTGTCCTGGGGGGCAGTGCACCACTATGTGGCATCTTTTGGTTGCCGCCAAAGTGTGCCTGGGCTGGCTCTGCTAGCCCTCCCAATGCTACCAGGAGTTATGTTCCCCCTCAAGACTTGACCCACCACCTTACAAGCTCCAAGGCGCTACTCTAGAGCCCTTTAGTGCTCCCACAGAGCAATTTGCATTTTTGTCTCCAGTTTGAATATGGGAATCTTTTGTCATATTCAGGCGCAGACATCATCAAGATGGCTATGGCAGTTTTTAAACCTGCTGGCTATATTGACTTCCACCCCTTTAAGGGGTATTTTGATCTTAGTTTTCGCTTGGAAGCTGATGCAGCAGTAGCCAAGCTCCAATTAATTCATAAAAAAATCCCCCTCCCAACTATTCAGCATAGCTCCCATATGAGGCCACTTTGATGGTCCAGTTTACTGGGTTGCCTTTAATTCTCTCCCCTGAACGCAGTTTGCCACAAACTGACTGAGTGCTTGGCATTTTTAACAGACCCTGTTTTGCAGTTTGTGGTTTCCAATGGGGAAGGTAAGTTAGCTGGGCCTTGTACCTTTGTGACAATCTGCCATTTCTAATGTGACACCCCCTTTGCAGTTCCCCCCACACTGTGATCAGATCTGCACATGATCACCCTTTTAAGGCGCGTGTCAAAAATGTTGCAATATATGTCCCTTGCACTTCAAATTAGATCATTTAAAGCACAAGTGCCCCATGTCTTCCACCTCCGCTGCTTCTGCTGCTCCTCCTTCTGGAGTCAGGCCAGCTGCTGCTTCACCCAAATTTTTGAGTGAGACGCAATCCTCCCTCCCACAACCTCATCTTGTTCTGGCGCTGCTTCCAAATCAGCAGCCAAACAAAATTTAATTTTTAAAAAAATTATCAAAGTTATGGAATCATGAGCTAATGACTGAGATAGTTTTGGCCAAGCTGCTACGGTCAACTGTTAACAGCCAATCAGGTTCCACCACGGGAACAACTCCAGTGACTGGCCCAGTATTAGCTGAGTTAAATCTATTTGAGTGCCTCATATGGGTTGACAATAATGACCGGCCATTTAATGTCAAATTGGATTTCACTCTGGAGGATTTTTTTGTAGATCCTCCAAAATTGCAACCTGTCATTCTTGTTCTAAAAACGGTTTACCTAGTTATAAAAATATAAACAAAATAGTGGTAGAAGCAGCAGCTTCTCCAGCCAAAACTCTCCTCCACCGATATCTCTATGGGGCTATTGAACCCCTAGTTGAAGGTATTCTCAACCCAAATTTTCCTAATGAATTTGATGAGAATGCAAAATATGAAATTAAGGAGCTCACTTTTGGTGCGAGCAGCGCTTGCATCATTGAAGTAAATTTTTCTCTGTTTGACCCCAAGAATCCCAAACTGCAGTGCATTAAGTCTTTCACCTGTGTACTTGTTCTCATCACTTTTGCTGAGCATCAGCTTATTCAATACGTTGAGGAGATGGACATTGCCAGCCTCATTTATGAGGAAAACCACAATTATACCTCCTTATACCACATGTCACTGATTCCCTATCCCCTATGTTGTCCGCCATGGTCCGCCAGCTAAAACAGACGCTGGAAAAAAGTTTCCCCAAAGCTTCCTCACCTTCTATTATGGCTTCCAGGCCGCTTTTTAGGGGTTATACTAGGTGTTTATTTACTTACTATAATCCCTTTGTTTGGATAATTCACAAATAAAGATGCATGGCGGATCCTCCTTTTGGGTTGGGGACCACTAGTGCTAAAAAAAGATGGCACTGGGTAAATATAGATCCATTACAGAGGGTCTGAATTGGCCATTTTGCGTAGTATAGAGACAAGGGTACCATTAAATCTTTCTACTGCACCGTTTGTAGATGGGTTATAGGGGCTGATAAGAGTTGCTGCGCTATCATGATAGTGGCAAGGAGCTTTGCCACTCTTAAGGTAAATTTTTCCCCTTGTCACATAGTAGGACCTGTGGGCAACCATGCTAAGTGAAGGTATATTGAGTTATAAAGGTGGTAGTGACTTTAGAAAACTGAGCGGGGAGTGCAACAGCTCCAACCCATATGGGTGAAATGATCAAATTTTACCAAGATATATATATTGCCATCGGTAGTCTGAGGTAGAGGACCTACTATTTCTAAATTTATGATGTGGAAGGGTTGTTAAGGCGTAGTAGATTGATACTGATACTGGGTCTTGAAGCTGAATTAATTTTTACTGGTCAGACAGGCAACCAGGAACTCAGTTATGGTCTCAAGGACGCCCTCTAATTAGTAGCGCCCTTTAGCCCAAACATAAGGTTTTCTTACACCACTATGACATTGAATAGAATGGGACTTCAAGATGACAGGGACTCGCTCTGATAACCAAAGATAGGGCAACCTGTTTACCATCTACTTTTTTGTATTTCTTCCCGCTCTCCACCTTGATGTTGTGGGAGTGCCAAGCTATCATCTTATGTAAGGGTTCATCATCATCAGACAAAGCATCAGAAGTCATCAGGAGGTCATTTAACTCTCAGCTTCACTATTGTCTAAGTGAAGGACAATCAGCCGCGTTAGCCATCTATATTTATGTAGCGAGTTCCAGCCTTATTCTCAATTGTTATATCTAAATGCTTGAGCTTCAAATCCCAGAGAGCCAATCGTTCAAAGAATTCTTTATATTTTGCAACCACTTCAAGGAGGCGTGGTCAGTAACTGATATGAGTATGGTTCCATTTAAGAAAGGGCAGTAGTATTTTTACATAGAGCATGACAGCCAGTCACTCCTTTTTCAGTGACTCTGTAACTACGTTCTGCTTTTGATGCAACTTGATGAAGTAGGACATGGGATAATTGACCCCATGCTCATCCAATTGAGCCAGGATGGCTCCAACGGCGTAGCCAGAGGCATCAATGAGCAACATGAAGGGCTTTCCATAGTCAGGGTGTCGGAGTATCAGCATTTGTTACAATAGCTCTTTCAGGTTCTGAAACGCGACCTTTTGTTCAGCATCTAATGGAAAAATGTGTTCTTATCTAAGATGCGGACAAAGGGCTCACTGAGATTAGAAAATTAGAGAATAATTTGATCATGACACCCAATCATACCTAAGATTCTTGGGTGTCACAAAGGGTCTTTGGGCGCAAGATTTTTGGATATATACTAAGCCTTATCCTGTAGAGGTAGTATCCTTTCTTGAGATATAGCGTGCCCAAAAAATCCAGCTTCTTCTGAAAGAAGAGCATTGGAGGGCTTTAGTTTGATGTTAGGTGCCTGCAAGCGTTGGGACACTTCATTTATATGCGTGAGGCGCTTATTGAAAGACTTGATAAGAGCTGAACTGTCTTCTTGATAGACAATCACACAACTCAGTTTGAGATACCAAAGAATATGATCCAGCTTGTTGAAAAGTTGTAGGCACATTACACAACTCCTGAGGTAGCCGAGTGTGTTGGAATAGACACTTGCTTCAGATAAGGGCACATTTCTCCAGTTCCTGTTGATGAAAGATCCATTTGCTAATACTCACTAGCCAAGGTTTAGCATAAAAAACTTGGATCCAGAGAGGGGCCAGAGCACTTTAATATGTGGGATTGGGTAGCTGTCCTTCTTGTTAGGGTTATTCAGTTTGAGGTAGTCCAAAACTACCCAATGACTCCATTTTTCCTAATCAGTAAAATAGAGGATGATGAAGGATATTGCGAAGGCACCAGCAACCCTGCGTTCAGAAACAATTTTTATGCTTCATACGCATTTTTATTCCTCAATTTTGATCTGTAGTTTGGGTTTAAATTTGTATGGGATGAGCATCCTGACGTTAATGGTATGAGTCTAACCCTTCATGTGCCCATTGTCAGTATCAAATTTAATGAAAATATCGCTATATGCTTCTTTTAAAGTGGGGACCTTGTGGGACCAACTTGTAATAAAAAAATGGGGCCTTTTCAATTTAAGAGGGGATTAGTTTATCAGAAATATGAACAGTAGGCAGTGCCCATAACGATTGATCAGCAGGTAAACCCATATACACAATACACCCAATACAATAAACCTGCTTATTGTCCTCAATAAGAATTAGAAGTCCACTTTCAATCTCATAAAGATTTTTAAGAACCAAATCCTTCTTAATTATTTTTCCAATAGGAGATTGATAGGTCGTTGATAGGTAGGCTATTACACCTGGCATTACTCTATGCTCTATAGGATTAACTCCATTAACACTGGTCAGGTTAATAGACAGTAGTGGGGGATATGCAATGTAATCTTAATCAATCACCCTTTGTTAACCAGCCTTATTTCATACCTCTTTGGAAGCATAGAAGGGATACCTCTAGGGCGAGAACCGATTCATAAAGCTTTTTTACATTCTGCCCCGCTGTTGTATAGTATGGGGATAGGCGTAGGAGGGGTATTAAACTGTGCAAATGTATTCCCTTTAGCTAGCTCGTTGCTAGCCAGAATCAGGGCAACCTACTAGTTACGCAGGGAGTTAGACCTTCTTCAAATTAATGATCCCATTATACTTGAGCATTATTAGTGTTCAATAAGTAGTTCATAGGTAATTATTAAAGGCCACAGCTGGGGCTAACAAAGATATGCTTCCCAAATTTAAACGGCCAGAGAAGAGTATGCACCAAAAGTGCTTATTCTGGAATGGCCAGCTATAAGAAACTCTTGAGTGTAGTCGAGGTCTTGTGCTAGCTTTATTTTTAGTGAGCTTGGATGACACAAAGTTCACATGGGAACCAGTGTCCAGGATAGTTATAACCCGAAATCAATTGATGACGACCTCCACTCAGTTAAGTTCCACTCAGGTTAGTGAAAAGAGATAGAAACTCCTTTAGATGGAGAGTAGAAGCAAGTCTTTTGGCAGTTTCAGAATATTTATAGTGGATAGACTTCAGGTATGACCACACTTGGTGGATTAGTTAGTGTAGCAATAAGCTGGTCAGCATCACTGGCAGTATTAAATCCTCAAAGCCCCGCAGCACTTGAAAAAAGAGTATTTCTGCGGGGTATCCTATCCATATCCATTCTTTCAAGGTTTAACCTATTGGGTGTCTCCACTTCCCTGAGACTCCTAAAAAATAACTAACATCTTCACTACCCCTTCAGATTTGTCATTGGATTGAGTAAAAAATGCACATCAGGGAGTCCATCAGATGTGAGGTAAATTCAGGGCTTCCCTTGTTGTAGGAGAGTCACTGGGGTAGCTCATCTACCCTATTACCTTTTGGAGGATGCGCTGTAATTGTCACGGCTCTACATTTGGCCTTTGAAGTAACAAGTTTAGCTGCCTTATGGCTACAGGTTTTAGACTAGAGATGGCTGAAGGAGAGGTCAAGGGAGTTAAGGGTAGCTTTTGGAAACCCATGATGATTAACCACTTAAGGACGCCGCTCTGTAGAAAGAGGAGAGCAAGGTAAAGGGATGATTGCCTTCACCTTCTGGCCTTTTTGATCTGAATATGGAGGGAGCTCTGACCCGTCACTGCCAGTATCATCTGGTTATCCTCACGTGATGGAGGAGCATCTTAAGGTGGCAGCTCCACAGGAGCAGGTTTCTCAAGTGAAACACTCATAAAAGAGGCTAGATGGGTCATAGTAAAGTATTGCCTCAGAGCTCCTTATGTAGGGTCACGTTCATAGATGTCAGCCACCGCTAGCAAAGCTCCTTGATATCATGTATATCTCGGAAGGAGAGCTTGACTGAAGATTTATGTATCGCTAAAGAGGGATATGGCGCCAATCCAGCCAACGTAGCATCAATAGTATTGTCTAGTGGTAGCATTTTTGCAAGTAATAGAGGTTGAGCTTCTTTTATAAAACTTCTTAACAAAAGAAGCAATCAATTATGTCATTTGCAGGTTAAGGCACATAAGTGCCTGGTTTTTCTTAGCAAAATCTGTGTGGAGTCATATTTTTCAAAGAGTGCAAGCTTAACCTCCGCCAAGGTGTTATGGATGCCATGTGTGGACCATTATCTCCTGAAATCATATGATTCAAGCAGGGAAGGATATAATTTATTTTCTGATAATCAGTTGCTCCATCTATAGCAGATTATAAACGAAAAGGAATGAGGCAATACTGCCCCCACATGGGGTAAATTTGTCTCTGAGAAGGGGTTCATAAATGACAGGGAATGCCCCATGAGGGCCTTAAAAAGAGTGCTGCTCGAGCCTTTTTAAGGATAGACAAATCACTATCTAGCTGTTATTCTAAAGCTGATAGCCTGGGTTCAGATGCAGCGAGGAGGTTGTTAGAGTCACAGACACCCACCAACCACCATTTTTTATTAATATTTTAGTGGTGTACTTGGAAAATGTAGTGAGCACCACTTGTTGGAATTCTGGCTTTTAATATGCTCGCCAGTGCTTATTTAAACATGATTCTAACAATTTATTCATGAAAGTGCTTAAAATTCTCGCCTATTGGAAAATTTTTAAGGGATTTTACATCACTTAGATCTAAAAAAAATTAAAATACTAGTATGCTAGATTTGATTATTTTTTCTAAAGTTAAAAGGTGGGTCAAAAAGTGAACCCTATCAATATCTCATTGCTTAAAATTTAAATCATTTTAAGGCTCATAGTGAGAGAGGCGATAAATTCAATATAGGCTGATAATGCCAAATTAGGTAATATGGGATTTAGACCTATCAAAGCTCTAAAGACTCGCCTCCCTTAAAATTGATAGCAGATAGAGGGTTAACAGAAGGTAAGATAAATTCGTGGGGCAAGTATTTTATGTATTTCACAAATCATATGGGGGAATATTTACACTTGGTGGGACCCTCTCCAGTTCTATAAACAGAGGTTTTCTCCGCTTAGGATTTTAAATTAACTGTATAAGTATTTAGGACCTTTTGTATGACTCCCCCTGATTCTGCCTCAGGCTTGGCACAACTTTACTACTAGCAATAAGGATAAATGGTCGAAGAGTGGGGCTAGAAGTATTACTCTCAGCATGAGAGATTCCAACAAGAATTGACCAGGATACTTGGGGTGATATTAGTCGTACTTACCCTCAAATCACTCTTCTCACTTACTGGGAATCTATTGCCAATAATTACAGCAAAAATTTGGCCATTATGCCAATAGCTGACCCTAAGCTAAGTGCACTACCTAAGGTACCTAATATAGTTGTGAGCACCCTCTCCCAAAAAAACTTGCCACCAAGTCAGCGGATGAGGTAGTGTTGAAACCTTATACTCAACAGTTGGTATCATCTATGGAATCCATTTCTATTAAGGCCTCCAAGTTGACTGAAGCCCAAAGGCAGTACCCATCAACACGTTGAAGGAGTTTAGCCCACAGTTGTGTGAGGCGTTACAAAAATCGGTTAGGTCAAGCGGCCAAGGTGGATGTCCTCACAATAAACACTTCTAATATTGTTTTCTGAGTGTACCTACATTTATATAACTGTAAATAAGCTTAAGATCTGGCTATTTTATAGAGAGTGTTACAAATTATATTGTATATAATCAATTTTAATAAGGTAGAGCTTGCTCCAGATATGGGCCACCATAAAATCTATTGCACCTCTAGCCCTATACTATGGCTTCAGAAGGAGCTTACAGCACGTTACCAATGCACTTTGGCATCAGAATAATTTCCACCCCCGCTACTGTATTTTCTAATTAAAATTCTGATTTACCAATGGAACCTCCTTTTTGCTGTTTTTGAGTCAAAACCAGCATTGAATATAACACCTTTGGCAAACTAGGACAAGAATTAACACTATTTTATAACAAGAAATACGCAGCTACAAAGACTTCAAAGCAGAGTTTTTTTTACTTTTATATAAAGATAATATTGTACCATTAAGTATCAGCGGCTATGTGGTTGGACCCATATTTTACTGGTACAGATCATAGAATATAAGGGCATTTGTATCCGTGCTAATTATACTCTAACCATCCAGAAAGTCATCAAATTATAATGCAGACTAAATGTTGTCTTTGTCCTTCCTCAGGCTTTATACAGTGAGATCATCAACATGTTTAATCTCCTAAGTTAGAGCCAACCGCGGCGCCTTGATTTATTCTGCCAGAACATGGCGAGATTTAGGCAATCTTAGCTAACTTGTACCCCTATCTTATAAAAGTCAAACTATATCAGGCTGTTGCGTTTGTTCATATTTTCTAGTAGAAGATGTTCTAAATATCTATGAGTTTGGTGATCTAGATGAACTCAGGTTAAAGGATAGTGTTCATCAAACTGTCTGCTCGCTGATTCCTCATGACGCTTCTCAGGGAGACAGAGGATGTTAAGAACCCGGCGTGGGACTTGTTCAACATTTAAAGCAGTTTTTTGTGAAAAATGAATTTGATTTGGGGTGTACACATGATGTGCTGCACCAAAATTGATACTGGTTACCATCTACCATTTAACCTTCGTCCTATTAGGCGTTCCAAAGCAGCCTAGAAGTTGAAAAACACGAAAATTAATCAGCTAGTACAGCAGGGGATGATATTAACCTCACGGAGTCCCTAGGCTGCCCCAGTTTTAGTTATTTAAGAATAAGGATGGGTTAAATTGAATGGTAATAGATAACTGGAAGCTCAACAATATTACCAAGAAAGGTTATACCCACTACCCTATCTTAATGATGCACTAGATCTCTTGTGTGGCGCCTAATTTAATATCTGCGATGGTTTTAATCTCTGGATATTGACAAAAAGATCTGCCAATGGAGGAACAGAAGAAGTGAGGTATGTAACCGCCAAAGGGTCTATACCAACCACTCAGATGCTACAAGGGCTGTGCAACACCCTGGCAAACTTCAGAGGGCTATGGATAGCATATTGGGGAGCTTAAAAGTATCCTGCGTGCTAGAGTAATTTGACGATATTAATGTGTTTCTCAGAACTTTTATAACCATATGCAACATTTAGAAAGGTTTTTGCCGTTTGCACAAGCCAATTTGAAAATCAAATCATGTAAGTGCAAACTCTTCTGCAAAAAACTAAAATATCTGGAGTTTTCTAACTAACATGGCTAAGGCCCCACACTACTAAGATTGAGGCAATTGAAAAAATGTCCCGCCCAAGCAACAAGTAGGATATCTAGGTACTTTTGGGGATGATCAGCTATTTTTCACATTTTGTGAAAAATTTAATAAAACAGGTGATTCTTTATTTAACCTTCTCAAAACTGGAGTTTCATTTAAATGGACAAAGGCCTGTCAATTCTCCTTTGATCTACTTCAACTTTTCCTATCCAAGTGCCAATATTGATGTACACAGATTATAAAACCTTTTAGCACACAAACGGACGCTTTGCTCACCGCATAGATGCGGTCCTATCCTAGATTGATAATTAGAGGAAGAACACCGCGTTGAATACTGCAGTTAAACATAGGATATTCATGTTTGAAAATTATAATAGTATTAAGAAAGAGTGTCTAGATATTAATTATGCATCCAAACAATTTCGCGTTTATAATCACAGAGTGTTTTTCACCATGGTAGAAGATTTTGCCTTGTTACGCTGGCTACAGAATATGAAAAAGCCTTGAGGAATCCAGTAAGCTTTTGGCTTGCTGGTGCTGATACAGCCATATTCCACAATAAACACTTAAAACTTTAAAGAATTACCCTTTAAATTAAAGTAAATTTTGTGGTCTTTAAGGTTTTTTGCGTGGGTATGAAACAAAAAGTGATTGTTTTTGTTACTAACGCTCAGTATTTAGCTCTCTTGATTATTGAGGGTGAAGGGATTTAATATAACTTTCAGAATAACTTAGTAACATCCAAATTAAGATAAATGATAGTTCATCCTACTGGAGCTCAGGAAGTTTGAGTTTATTTGGTGAGATGACTGATGGAAAGTTATTTTTAGAGGAATGTATCCATGTGGTAATAATTGATATATTTCACCAATCACCTTTTGATAAAATAAATTGTATATTAGGGGACCTCCGCCACGCCTAAAAAAGCAGGTGGTCTCCACTTAGTTGTTCTAATGAAACTAGACGTGGCTTGGGGAGAAGCATTCATTTGACGCCCCAGAATAAGCCGTGCCATCAGAGCAATATGACTGCTTAAACTCAAGATAATAGCCCGTTTGGTATTTGGAATAGTGCTGCCCCAATTCGCGGGGTTCCACCAATAATTGGCAGGGTCTTCTGGACAATATTGTTTATATTTTCATATAAAACAATATTATGAGATTGGATGTGTAATTGGCCTATCACATTTGTTAAATTGGGATTAGTCTTACCCAAAACTTTCTTTTGATGAAGTCAAGATGGCAATTGTTTGATAACACCCCCCTCAAGGATATTAGGTAGGAGAATAGGGCCATAGGAAACGGCCCTGTTCCTGATTAATGTTAATCATTTTATCCAAGGTTTCGTTAGAGTAATTTTTATCCTCTTGTAAGTGATGGTGAACGGACATCTTAAATTAATCCAAGCTTTCCACTTCTAGAAGTGATGTTATTATGACAGTATAAGACCATATCAGAAATATAATTAGAAGGCAGGGGAGCACAAAGCTCATTAGCATCTTATACTTCTTTAGTGACGTTTTTAGCTAGATTTGTCATACCTTCTAATTGAACTTGATTGATATGGTGAGCTAATATACTCATGTTTTTTTCAGGTTCCTCACCACTAGAGAAGATATCCTAAGCTAAAAGGGCAGGTATTCCTAGCTCCCGCTCATACAAGACATGTAATGTATACATTATTAAGATCTAGTCATAGCTAAACCAGTAAGAAATAAGAGCATAGGGTAGTTATTGGTCCCAGTGAAATGGATCAGAGGAGGCCATTTCGTAGAATTAAAACCAAAGTTCCATTTGCTCTTTGCAGCCCCATCGATAGAGGGATTATATGTAGCTGAGAAAAGTTGTTGGGAACCCATGGAAGTGGCCAGGATTTCGCCTCTGGAGGTGAAGTTCTTACCATTGTCACAGAGTGGTACTTTGGGACGCCCATGACAAGTATATATGTTTTGATTTAAAAAGGTAGCTGTGGCCTTGGCTGTTTGGTCCAGAAGAGCTACAGCTTTAACCCACTTAGTGAATTGGTCAATGCCTACTAGGATAAATCTATTCTCACCAGTAGTCTGAGGGTGAGGACTTACTACGTCCAGGCTGACGGTGTGGAACGGTTGTTGAGTGATATTTTGTTAATATTGGTATCTTGTCTTAAAACTAGATTGCTTCTTACATGGTAGGCAATAATCCAAGACTTCAACAATAGTTTTCATAATTCCTTCCCAGTTATAACAATCATTAATCACTCAAAAAATTCTTTGATCCCCATGACCTAGGGTGAATGAGCTTCTAGAATAATAGATACACGTCCTGAGGGCCGAAGGTAGGCAACCACTTTGCCCCACACTTGCTTGTACAATTTCCCACTCTCCACTTTCATGATGTGAGAGTACTGGGCTAACATTTTATATACTGGCTCGTCCTCATCCTCCCAGTCATTGGGGGTCATCAAGAGCTCATATAACCTCTCTGGCTCAAAATTATCCATGTGAAGGAAAGTAGACTAGTTAACCCATCAAAATTCATGTGACTGTTTCATACGATGTTCAATCTTCATGTCATAATGCTGGAGCTTTAATGCCCAGCGAGCTGAACGGACAGAAGGATCCTCCATGTTCTGTAACCATTTCAGAAAAGTGCAATTCGTAACCTCAGTGAATGTGGTCCCATTCAAGAAAAGGCTGTAGAGCTTTAAAGCTAACAGAACAGCAAGGCACTCCTTCTCTTTTACAATGTAGTTGCGTTCCGCCTTTGACAGCGTCTTACTAAAATAAGATACATTATGATCAACCCCGTTTTCATACAGTTGGGTTAATATGGCCAAATGGCATAGTCAGATGCGTTGGTAAACAAGCCAAATGGTTTTCCATAGTCAGAATGCCTCAGGATAGGACATTTTTAGAAGTTACTTCAACGTCTCAAAAGCGGACTTCTGTTCAGCATTTCAATGGAAAGGGGTGTTCTTAGCTATCAGGTGAACAAGGGGTTCGCTGAGTTGTACAAACTCAGGGATGAACTGATAGTAATAACCCAACATTCCTAAAAAACCTGTATATCTCATAAAATTATATGGGCTGCATTTTTGCAATCGCTTTGACCTTATCTTGTAAAGGTTGGATTCCCTCTTGAAAAAATGGAGTGTCCAAGAAATCAAATATTCTTTGGAAGCAGGTACACTTTGAGGGTTTTAATTTGATATTTGACTCACGTAAACGTTGAAACACTTCCTTTAGGTTATCAATATGTTCTTTAAAGGTCTTGAGAATACTGTGACGTCATCTAGATAGAAAATGACACAACTCAACATCAGGTCCAGCATGATATGGTCCATCGCACGCTGGAAGTTTGCAGATGCGTTGCACAACCCTTGAGGTCTTTGGGTGGTTGGAAGAGATCCTCACTGAAAATAAGAGCACTATTCTCCTGGCCTTGGGGAGAAAGGTCTCTTTGGCAATAGACACTATCCAAGTCCATGGCGGATAAGAAATTAGAGCCAGAGAGTTGGGTCAGGGCGTCATTGATGCGGGGGTTATGATAGCTATCCTTTTTTGTGAGGTTATTTAACTTTCAATAGTCAATGGCTATCTAATGACCTCAGTTTTCTTTTTGTTTAGTAAAAAAGTGGGGAAAGCAAGGGCTTTGTGGAAGAACTAGTAACACAGCGTCTAGTAGCTTCTTGAGTTCCGTCTTCATTTTCTGCTTTTCCCCTTTTGTTTTTCATTAAGGTTTTGACCAAATGGGACGGGCATCACCCACATCAATTAGTGGCACCATCCCTTCATGTGGCCATAGTCATTAACTTATTTGGATAATATGTCGCTAAATTCTTCCAATAGGGTATGGACTTTATCAAGCTCATCTGAGGTCAGCTCATCCAAGATATGGACATTGGGTAAAGTACATACCGGGTGATTCATTGGCAGGCCCATATCCAACATTGAGCCAATTAAGTGAATTTGTTCAATATCATCTACTGGGATTAAGAAGCCACTGAGAATCTCCTGGTGTTTTTTTGCAACTGTCCTTGCCGGTGAGATTCCCCAACAGAAGAGTAATAGGCGTCTGGGTTAGGTCGGGTCTAGAACGCCAGGCAATACCCGAGGCTCTAATGGACTATTGCCCACAATACTTATGAGGTGCAACAAATAGTGGTGTGGAATTCAAAGATTGATCTTTGTTTAGACCACTCGTTGTTCACCTGGCTTAATCACTCCTCATCTGCGGCATAGAATGGAATACCGTCTATAGAATCCTTTGAACTTGACAATTTTTTATATTTTATCCTGCAATGCTTAATGTAAAGGCAAAGCGGAAAACGGTACTCAACCAGACAAGAGAATTCATTATTGCGGGATCTTCTTTAGATAAAACTAAAGGGACTTCATAAATGATGTAACGATAGGAAGCCTTTCTTCATGTTAATGATTCCTTCATATTCAATCATAATTTGAGTACCTATAAGCTTATCATAGGTGTTGTTTAAAGACACTGCTTGAGCTGATAAAATAACCTTCCCAATTTGAATGAGAAGGGAAGAGTATGTCTCAATGGCACAGGTGTTGTTTGGGCCTGCGGTTCCAAACTCTTGATTTTACTCCAAGTCAGGCGCCAAGTTGATCTTTTTCATTAACTTTGAGGAGATCAAATTCACTGGGAGCCAGTATCCAGGATGGCCATCACCCATACTTTTTGAATGACTGCTTCCACCTTAGTTTGTGTTACTCAAAGTTAGGAGACAGAGATAGCGCATCCTTGAGATGAAAGGTGGAGGTTAGTTTGTGAGCTGTCTCAGAATAACTCTCCAGGACGGACCTCATGGTGTGACCACGCTGGAGAGAGCAAATTAACTAATAGGAGCTTGTCCGCGTTCCTGGCTGTTTTGATAACTGCAGGACACTCTAAACTTGGCTGAGGTATATACCTCAGGTATGGTGGTCTCATCTACTACTCCAGCGTTCAAACGATCAGGGACCTCCACTTCAGATGGTACTCCTAGTGCGTAGTAACCAAGATAATCGTGATCACCCTCATATTCATCCCCAGGGGTATTTTCAGCGAGAGTTAATGGCATAAATTTGAGTAGTGAGTCAGGCACATGAGATTCGTCAGCAATAGAAGTGCTTATCTTTATGCCAACATCTCTTTTCCCTGCCTCTAATTTTTGCTTTCTTTTTCCATCACACAGTCTCATAGTGCCCAAACTTATTGTAGTAGGCACACCTGGGAAGTTCAGATCACTTGGCTTCTATTTTTTTCTCCTCAGGGCCCAAAATCTGAAGGGTCTCTTTTTTATCTCAATGGCCATGATCTTAGGCTTGGGCTTTTGATCCTCAATGGCCAGAACACAAGGTCATGATACTACTCCAAAAGAAACTTCAAAAAGTGGAAGTCAGCAACATCTAGTAGAGCCTCTTTTATATCATTGATGTTGCGGAAATAGCGTTTGATGGAAGTGATGTGCATCGCCAAAGGAGGGTTGATGCCAACCCAGTCAAGAAAGTGGCAAATGCGTCATTAAGGTCAACATCTTAGAAGTTAAAGAAGTCTTAAGCTTTTCTTTCCAATTATATCACTTATTATCAAACGGCTCAATTCAAACAGAAAAAGTTGAAATTCAATACCAAGTGAGATGAGCACATTTAATAAAAAAGGACAGTGTTGGGCGAACGCAGTAAATGAAAGCTGACCTGGACTACACCGCCCTAAGGCACCAAGCGCACAAGAGTAAATGAGAAAAAAAGCAAAATTAAAAGCCTGAGGTGGTGCACCCGTGGGTTTTGTTAAATTTTTATTAAAATACTGCAGGTAAATGGAAGTGACCCACTATTAACCACTATCATTATTTCAACATGTGATCCATGTGTTTTTGGGCTTAGAGGCACTGGAAATGTGGGAAAGTTTGGTGAAGAGCAACCAAATATATTCCCGCAAGCTGTGTACATGACAACCCATACTATCCGCCGTGGTTGGGTGGATCTTGGGTTTGAGACAGCAGAGGAAGCAAACGAAGCCACAAAGGTCATAGTAGTGATTGACCTTCCTGATGGCTAACGTTTAATATCGACTAAACGCAAATATTGGACAGAATCAAAAGATATTTTTATAATTTTTAAATAACTTCCTACTACATTGGCGCTCACAGTAGTTGAACAACGTGAATGAGAAGGATTTGAATCCTATGGATAAATCAAACAATTTGAGATGCAAAGATTTCAGTTGATGCTGACCCTTAGCACAGGTAAGGCAATAGCATCTATTTTCCCCAAACCTGGAGGTATTGAAGGATCTCACAAAATTTCCTCACATCGCTTTATTATAATTAATGAAATAAAATCCCAATTATTACATGCTAAGTGGAGAGTGAGCCACTTATATGCAAATACTGTCAGGCCTTTGGGCACAAGATTCATGCTTGCCCCATAAAAGAAGGCTTAAGAGAAATGGAATTCTGTGATAAAGAAACAGGTGAAGATAACTCAAAGTATGCCAATATCACTGATACCACACAAGCATTTAACTGGGGAGAATTTGGACAATATAAAATTATTGACCCAATTTCCCTGATGGAATGGAAAAAGGCCAAACAGGCTCGCGAGCTGGCTTCACTTAAGGCAAAGATATTGTCAGAATCATCCATTTTCCTGAACAGTTTCAGGAAGACATGAAAGAAGTAGCAACAATGAACCAATCAAATTTAACAGAAAACCAAGCAGCTTTAAAACAAACACGATTTGGTGGAACCCAATTTGACAACAAATTTGTCAGAACAGGGGCTTGGCACATCTTCACCATTACAAATTACAACCAAAATGGGATTGAAGATCAAAAATTGAATGCATCAGACAAAACTGTTCCCAATGAGAACACATATGTGCGCTGTAATGATAAATTGAAAGCAAACAAAGGTAAGAAGGGAACCAAAATAGCAGTACTAAAAAGGGGCATAATATACCCCAATACCTACTCATCATTATGGCACCCACAGTAAGGACGCAAAGGTGAGAAAAGAGGGAGTGGGAGTGGGGCCAAGTGGCCATGCTAACTGCTCCTGAGCGCACCGGCAGTCTCAAAAGAGATAGGAACGCTGAACATAGTGGGACTCAAGGCCTTATTTTCCGGGACAAGAAGTTTAGTCTCCTACAAAACCCAACTGTGGATATCCTGGCGGTGTAGGAAACCCACTGTCCACAGGGAAAGAACAAAGCATGGGAAATTTGATCCTTTTAAATATCATTTTGTTTACAACACTGTGGGGTGATGGTACATGTGAACCAAAATTTTAAATTCATTAATAAAAATCGTTTTTGGATTGTCACGTCCTAGCCATAACCTTCTCATGGTACAAAGAGATGCACACAATAGCCAGTGTGTATACACCAAAGAGCACTATGGAGCGTCAGGAGTTTCTATTGGCTTTGACACACCTTCATCTTCCAGCAAACACTTTTTTTATGAAAGACATGACCTGCTGGAATAGCCAAAAAAACCAACCAATGGCTGCACACAATGGATATACCACAAGGGCATCTGGAACTTTAAGTTAAAAGCACCTTGGGCCTGTATAATTCTTTACCTAAAAAGTCACCTGTCCTGGAGAACATGACACTCCTTCATGTGCACAATAGTAAACTTATTTCTATGTTGCTAATAGACTTAATACTTGCGCTGCTAATTTTCTGACACCAAATTCATAAATTTAAGACTACAAAATCGAATTATCCAACCATCAGCCAGTTTTGGTGCCCTTCACACTGGCAAAAACAATCATCCAAGCACCTAGATGGTGCATAATCCGCCCAAAAATTTAGCCTAATCGGAAAATCACTCCTGGGTGGAGAAAATATCTTTAACAAGAGTTTTTCAAACACCTTTTTGCTCAGACCACTAGTCATCTGGGAAAATTTCAAAAGATTAACAATACAATAAGTTAAACACACAGCATCAAGAAAATACTGGGAAGCTTCAACTATCATAAAAGGCACTTTGGCTGAAATTGATCACCTGGAAAATAACTTCCTGTGCACTGGATACAGCCCTGGATTGAGACACATTTGGGCAGAGGTTTCTGTAATATTAAACACATTGATATGAGTTCACCAACTCTGCATTGATGTTCAATACCAAGAAAAAAACCTAAATGATGGAGATACTTGTTTAAGTATTTTACCTGATAATTTTATTTCTAGAAAACATAGTACCCTGCACACAGTTCTGAAGACTGGAAAAATAATAATGGAAACACCCAAGAAAGTTGCAACTTAAGTACACAAGTTTTGTAAGAATTTATATAAATTTAATCTGGTCAAACCAGAAAAAATCATAAAAATTCCTCACAAATGCACATATTGGCTCTGCAGCTCAAAAAGATAATTTGATTAACTTATAAATGTGTGAAGGATTATGGGAAGTGGTGCATGGTGCACAATGAGGGAAATGCCCTGGACTTGATGGGCTTCCCTATGAATTTTATAAAAAATATTTTAATAACATTTCTAGCATTCTTTTAGCCTCTATGAATAAGTGCATTATGCTTACATGTCTTCAACCTGGAGGGAAAGAAGTGTACACAGTTACTTTCTTAATAAAGTAGATAGATTAAACCTATCCAATTGGCGCCAATCTATCTCACTAATACTGACATTAAACCTTTCACAAAAACATGGCCAAACGACTTGGGGAAATTGCAACTGAAGTGATATCCCCATCACAATAAGAATTTGTCCCAAGATGATCCATATGGGAAAATATTCATACATTTGCAAATGTCTGCATATCTAAAAACTTTGGAGCACTTGTCTTTTTAGATCAACAGAAGGCATACGACAAGGTGAATTGGGTTTATCTTAGGGCTTGCCTCCAAGGATTCAAAAACCGAAATGGATTTATAAACTGGGTGATGCTGTTCACTGAGTCATCCACCATGGCTGTTCATGGAGCAGATTCTTTAACTAACTCATTTATTCCACAGAGAGGATTTAAACAAGGGACCCTCTAAGCCCTCTACTATACAATTATAGTCTGGATCCCCTAATCAGGAAAAAATGCCCTCATTAATGGAATCAATGTCTATGGCCAGCCATCAGTCAAAATGATGGCTTTTGCTGACGACTATGTCAGGTGGGAATATCAAGCAATAAGGATGTCCAAATAATTGAGAAAATGGTACTAGAATACTCATCCATCAGAAACTTATCACTGAATGCTGAGAAAACGGAAATTATACTACTGGGGGAGTATCAGATCTATTGTACGCCATCTACCCTGGGTCAACAGAACAACACAACATCAAGTCTACTCACTGTACATAGGAGGCAAAGACCAGCAATTACCAAGCTGGAAATCTTAATCACTACCAAGCCGGCAGCTGGACATATCCATCACTTGAGGGTATGGTTAGAGACAGGGGATATGCCAACGCCATGATGGAAAATCAACTCTTAGATTCAATAACAAAGCGCATTGCCTCCTTGCATGGTATAATGCAGGTTTAACTTGACAAGTTGTAACACCTAATTCCATAAAACTATCAATATGGTTTACGGCTAATGCAATTGCTTTTTCACTTTCCTTTTTTAACACACAATATGCCTTAATACAGGGATGGCTTTTGTCTGATCACAAAGCCCCCGTGCGCTTTGAAACTTTATTTGGACCTAGGAGGGATGGAGGTATGGAACTAACTAATTATGTAGAGCAAGCGACCCAAATACTAGGATCCTGGATAGCTCAGGTGACTAGTACAAACCTTCCAGTCATAAATTGGTCCATAGCAGCAAGATCTAACTTTTCACGAGCGCTCCAAACAAGAAATTCAGATCATTCAAACACCTCAATTAAGTATTTGGCATCTCAACCAACTGCTACAGGACCACATGTCACTTCAGTACATTTCAAACGAAAACTCAAAGCTATGAAAAGAGCAGAGTGGAAGAATAAAAAAATTGGACAGACTAGCCACCGAGGTCTTCCAAGACTTACTTACAGACAAGAAGTTAATAGCCAAGTAGTTAAAGACAACATAATAAAGCAAAGCCCTGGCACCATAGCCAGGATTGATCGCCTGAATAAAATGGATATACCGTACAGCCTAGAGACTCAAAGAATGGTTTGGAGATACAAACCACCCATTACTACAACCCAGGATATGGGCACATAAATGGGGATGCATGCGGAGAGTGTTTTTATGGTAGAACAGTCAAACGCAGACCACTCTTCATGCACGATATATGGACAATATGGAAGCTTAGTACACCCCCTAGAACAACTTCCAACGTCAGTAGCTATCTGGAAAGAAGTCATTCACTTATTTTATCAAGTTGACGGAAAATCTTTCAGTTTAGCTAGGAATATGTATGCATATAATAGGGAATCTCCAATTCATCCATATTTACGGGCATTAGTAGTTACAATAGCACTATGGACATTCCATACCCTAGTATTGGTTTCATTCACAGAAACAACACCTAATATTCAATAAGGCATCAATCATTTTATTACTATATATTGAAAAATTTCCAAGCATGGTTGTTTAGAAACATGACCCTACGAAACAGAAGAATAATCAATTCATGGTTCCCCATATGGTTCCTAAATACTGACTCATTTTTTCAAACATGATGCATCCAATTATAAGTCAGCATAAATATTCCATTGTCTCAGATCTAGAAATCTTGGCTGACAACATGAGTGCTTTGAACCCAAAGGTGTGTCCTTTTATTTTAATCATATTATTATAAAATCATCATCACATCAGAAGTGTACATCCCCTGGTTGACCTTCCTGAATAAATTGAATAAATTAAGAATTTAGAAACGTTTACACTTCAATATAGAGCTGATCCAAAAAGGCAACCACTAACTCTCCTCTTCTTATGCTAATGCGCATGAATGCTTGCTTCTTCATGCATAAGCTTTGTTTTGAGCTAAGCTCGTTAATAAGGGCCTCCTTAACCTTGGACCAGGTGTTGAAAGCATCCATATGGAGGACCATCGCCTCCTGGCCCATGCGACTCAAACTAGAGATAATGTGTTTGACCTTTTGATGGTTAGTCGCCCCTTCCAAAGCAGCTTCATAAACATATATAAATGAAGCCATGCTGTGCTCACCAGGGACAATTTATCCTTAAAAGTTGGTTTGAATGAACAATGGTCACCCAGTGAGGATATGAAACAAAGGAGAATCTGTCCCAATGGTCTCTGAGAGAAGGTCCAACTGATTAAAAGAGCAAGAAAGTTGATTGAGCTGGTCTTGGACAGCTTAAATCTTGGTTTTCATGACGGTGATGAACTTTTGGGGGCGAATCACTTAGAGCAGTTGAGCTTACATCCCCATATTTTGAATTTCCAATTCTTCAACTCATATCTCCAGTGCCTTGATTTTAAAATGGGGTTGTTACACAAGAGCTTAGGTTTTTTTTTTTGCCAACTTCCACCACACTTGAGCCCTTTTTGAGCTCCTCCTTTATCTGCTTACACCCTTCATTGTCAGATGGATGAGAGCGTTGAACTTGTACGTCCCCCTTAATTTGTTCATAGCTACGCTCAACCTGCGTCAACTGACTATGCACATCCTTCAACAAAGCAGGCCCTTCAAGTGAGGTTTTTCCCACATAGCTTTTTTTCACAATTGCTAATCCAGTGGGACAAATATTTTCTATTAGCAAGAAAAAGCTTTGATGGATAGCTCCTTTTCAGCTGAGCAACCTTAGCCTCTAGACTGGGGGTAGACTTAGAAGGTTCATGAAATAGACGGTGCTCAAGCTCCTCAACACATGACAAGGCGTGAGTTAGTCACTGCTCCACCACAGCCACACGCTGTTCTTCCCCAGGTTGAGGGGTTGAAGTGTGCTCCAAAAGTCTGTTGCAAGTTTGCTCTTCATGCTTTTGAAGTTCTATGGCAAACTCCTCAAGTAGAGAGCGAGTGCTAGCGGTGAGGGGCGTTCAATTCATCGGGGAAGATCTTCATCGCCTCCTCTACATAATTTACTACATCAGTAACCATGTTGGTGAGCCGCTCATGCAACTGATTAAAGGATTTGCGGTTTTGCCCCAACACCAGATTTGTTTACTCCAATATGTTCAGAGGTCAGATTGTATAAATTAACATAAGCTAATCTTAGAGTATCATGGTTTGCCAGGTGCTGATGTAGCTCTTTAGGATGGATGGCTAATTGGTGTATCATATGCAACAAGGCAGGATGGGCATACTTGCGGAGATAGGTAGTCAAATTGGTAAGCTGGCTATAAGTATTAGAAAAGATTTGAGTCTCATAGACTTACATAAGACGGTTCTCTACAGAAGAACCTCTTTCTTGGGAAAAATACTACCAGGGTTTAATATGCCATGAGTTAAGTCTCTTAAAACTTTGGTTTCAGGCCAGGTAAGGCGGTAAAACTATGGTTGAAAAATTCGTTTAAACTTCTCTCATCCAGATGATAAGATTGGGAGCTATTTATATGGTCATCTTCTGTACCATTTCCGTTTTTTACTCAAATATAACACTTCCAGAAGATGCGCCCTCCATTTTTTGATAAACAGTTTTGTAGTATACAGGGTGCCCCTGTAGTGCTCACCAATTTGTGGAAATCCAACAAGTTTTTAGCTCACTGGTGCTGATACAGCCAGCTTTCACAAAAACTCTTAAAAGAAAAAAAGAATTACTTTTTAGGATAAAAGTAAAGTTTGAGGTTTTTGAGTTTTTTATTTGGGCGCGGGAAAGATAAAAAGAGAGTGTTTTTGATACTAATGGTTAGTACTTAAACTTTCTTGAGTATTGAGGGTGAAGGGATTCAATGTAACGTTCAGAATAGCTTAGTAAAATACAAACTAGTAAATTTGGTAAATCATCTTATTGAAGCTCGGTAAATTTGGGTTATTTTGGTGAGATGACTGATGGGAAGTTATTTTTAGGCAGTTAGTGCTCATTTGGCAATGATTTATATTTCAACAAATCATCTTTTGATAAAATAATTGCACCTTAGGAACCCCCACCACTTCTATAAAATGGGGTGGTCCCCGCTTAGGTGTTGTAATGAAACTAGATGTGTCTTAAGAAGAGACATTCAATGGACGCCCTGGGTTTGCCACGTGGTTGAAGGAGTCTGACTGCTTAATTTCAAGCTAATAGCCTGTTTGGTATTTGGAAAAGTTTTGCCCAATTCTTGGGGTTCCACCAAGAATTTCCCAGGGTCTTTTGGTCTATATTGGTATTATTTGTGTTCAAAGCAGTATTGTTATGAAACTGTATGTGTAAATGGATGATTGTATTTATAAGTCGGGATTAGTTTTACCCAAAAAATGCTTTTGTCAAAGTTGAGACAGCAATTTTCTGATAAGCCTTAAGGATAGCCAGACTGCTAGGCTTTACAGCTACAGGCATATGATTTTGTAATTTAACATTGACCTGAGGTAGAGCATCAAAACGCGTTTGGATTTTCAAGGTTGCCTACTGTAGACTTTTTGGATTTAAGGATGATGGGTTGTCTTTTAAAATGGTTAATTAGCAATATGACAATCAGCCTTTCAAGATTTTACAGAATTTGGACAAAATTATAGCAAATACATTTTTAGAAAAGTGGAAATTATTCAATTTTAAAAGAAGAAAAACTTTCTTGTTTCATAGCCTACTGAGCAAATAGACTTGTTTAACACTGCTAACAAGGCCATGTGCTATGAAATTTAAAAAGATGATTTGAACATCTACGTACCCTTTACTATTGGGACTCCATGTCATATGATATCCATGAAGCACATACCTGTTGTCACAAATGTCAAGATAAAGCCCCTATCAAAAAGCCACATCCTATCAATTGGTAAGCCCTATTTTTGCCTAGCAAACAGTCTCCATGGACTTCATGGGACCCTTGACCAATGTTGCCAGGTCAATTTAAATACATTAAGGTGGCTACCAATCATTCTACCAAGCGGGTGGAAGCTAAGGCTGTAAGGGTCTTAGAGGCCAAAACTACCACTAAATTCATTCTTGAAGATGTTATTTATCAGCACGGTTGCCCTCAGTTTTTACTAACTGATGATGGGACCAACTTTAAGTCCTAAATAATTTAAAGATATACGATCTAATGGTCATTTGTGTGTATTATCCAATCACTAACACCCAAGGACTATTGGTACTGTCAAATGGTTGGATGGTACGCTAGTTGGTATCTTACAGAAGTTGATTGCTGGCAAAGCGTCCAACTGGAACATCTTCTTGCCTTCTGTTGTGTTCACTTACATTTTGCTTACCATTTAGGCATGAAGCGTTCCCTGTTTGTGTTGTTACATGGGATACAGCCCACATTGATCCCTTCTATATTCATATGTTTCCAAAGAACAAATGAGTCCTAGAAGATATATAGAGAAGTTTTCCCATAAATTAATTCAATTAAAAAGCTCTGATGCATAAATGCTCTGCTGTAGAAGGTCTAAGCTAGAGCACAGGATTATGAGGACTGGCAGACTGTTGAAGTTTTAACTTACTTCAGATAGTCTGGTTTTTTGTTCTTAGATAAGTCAGAATTACAAACTCTATGGTATGGATATAATAGACCAGAAGTGGTGTAGTGACTAAGATATAAACTACTTATGGATAACACTTCTAGGCTGTAATTTCCTGTCATTTTTCTACAACTGCTCAGTTCCCTGATCTTCCTGATCACAAGTATTTTTTGACCTAATACAACAAAAAAGTATCAAACAAAACAAGTTTGTATATCAAACTATCAAACCATTATTGGACTATCAGAGTATATATTATTTGTATAAAATCAGGAAGAATCTTTAGGGTTCAATTTTAACATACCTTTCCCATAAACCTCGCCTCCCATCGCCACTTAACCATTGAATCATGATGAAAAACTTCATTGGGTCTACAGACTATTATGTGTTCCTCTGTAACTAACCTCAGTTTCATGGACAGTGTCTAACTGACAGTTATTTCAAGACAGCATTTCCTCTGACGCATCTGAAAATAGGTAAACCGTCACTCCTCTTGACCAACAGTAGCACATACTAAGGCAGTTTTTACCACTCTTTAATAATTATCTTTGATTTTAAGCTTGATTGACATTAAACACTAATATAGACATAGATCAAAAAGCCCACAATTCATGGGGTCAAGTTGACTAATAATAAGTCTGACTTAACCACAAAGCCCCAAGCCCATGTTATCAAATTGAATACTAGTAATTTGAACTGCAGGCTGTAAATCCCAAGTTTTAAATGTACTTAAAGAAATTTTAGTCAATAACCACTGATATTTTTGATATGACCCATAATAAATTAGGCATAAGCTATTAATATAATTTTCTGAATTAAATTACCCAACGATTAGGTCCAGTCAAACTACTTAACACAGGTCTTGCTACTTTTTAAGTCGGAGAATGGTTTATACTCTGCCACTTACACCACTCCCCCTCTGGCATTGGCTCAGCTACTACCACACACAATTTTTTTGGGTGGGGCTCGATTCTTCCACCCCCAACCTTGGCGAATTCCAGCGTGGCTTTTCTAAAGCCGCATCCAATCAAAATTTTAAAATTTTATAAAAATTTGGTCAATTTACACCAACCTGAGCTCATGGTTGAAACAGTTTCAGCTGAGTTGCTGTGGTTGACAGTTTGCAGCTAATCAGGCGTGGCCAATTTGCCATCTCCAGTGGCTGTTCTAGCATTAGCCAAGTCAAATTCATTTGAGGCTCTCAAATGGAATGACAAAAATGACCAGTCATATAACGTTAAACTAATTTTGAATTGGAGGAGTTTTCTATCGATCCCCCTGAATTGCATCCCCACCTTTTTCGTCCCAAAAATGGTTTCCTATTTAAAAAATATAAATAAATGGTAGTTGAAGCCGCTACAGCTCCTGCCAACCCCCTAAAAGCCATCAACTCCTTGAAGCAATGGAACCCCTGGTTGATGCTATTCCAATCCCTGATTTCCCTCATAATTTTTAGAAAGAGGAAAAAATATGAGATTGAGGAGTTGGATTTTGGTGCAAGCTAATCCTGCATTGATGCAGCAAAAACCTCTCTTTTTGACCCTAAATACCCTGAAACCCGCCGGTGCATCAAGTCATTTACTTGTGTGCCTGCTCTCATCACTTTTGCTGAACATCAACTTACTAAATACGTTGCTGCAATAGACACCACTGGCCTCTTAACCAAAGAAAACCCAAAATTTACCTCCTTATGCCCCATGTCACTGATGCTACCACCCCAATGTTGTCTGCCATGGTCCACCAGCTAAAGTGGGCGCCAGAAAAAAGTTTCCCCAAAGCTTCCTCCCCTTCTGATATGGCTTCCTATGCTGTTAGCTGAGCTGCCATATTAGGAATTTTTTGATTTTTAATAATCTTTTTATTTGGCCCAAATGTAAATAAAGTGCATGGTGGATTCCCCTTTTGAGTCAGGCACCAATAATGCTAAAAAAGGAGAATTAGTTTATACTATGAATACCATGGGTTTGGGTGAGCTTACAAACTGGCGCACATGCGTAAAGGAACCTTAATAACATAAAGAAAGATTTCCATAAAGCTACACTCTGAAAGACCATACTAGGGGCATCTTATTAGTTGAGTGCATGCCAAGTTTCTGAAGAGGCACAGCCATACTCCAGGCTTCCAGTATTTAGCTCCCATTAATTAATCTGAACCCCGCTCATATTTGTTACCTGATGTTTGGTCAAGTGAGGAACATTGCAATTAGTTTGACCAAACATCAGTTCAAGCTTTATTTGGTTAATATCTATAATACAATTTACTTAAACTGGAGTTAAATGATTTAAGGAGTTTTGAGTGCATGGGCCATGACTTCATAAGCAGTCACCAAGGTTGATTTTGCTTTCTTTTATATCCTAAACCAACGCCAAATAATTGTAAGCCAAAGGTATTGAAAACTATAATCTCCAATGCAATTTCTATTTCCTCAATCTTGTAACGTTTAGGCTCTTGGCCTCAGTGAATTTGATCTGCTTTCGTTACCTATACCCTTATCCATTATCTTGTCTTTGCATCAGCGTAAAAATTTGGTAGGAGGAATCTATATTTATTATGGCATTCCGCTGAAGCCTCTAATGCAAATGGTTTATTGCAACTACAAATAAAAACCTGTCAAGCTAAAGATTTCATTTGATTAATCAAATCTAGATTATTAGCCCATTAGTCTACCACTTTGGAGTGCTGCTTAGTTCACATGAGAAACACCAATAGGAACACAAGTAGAAATATATAGCTTGACTTAAGTCCAGAAGGTGAGTGATCTTTTTCCCAGATTTACTAGTGCAGAACCTAGCTGAAGATATCATCTGGTGAAGAAGTTGAGCCTTTGGGAGTACGCAATTCTACATTGTGCTTGTTTCTTTTTAAGATAAAAAACCTCATGCCAAACTTGTCCTTTTTTCAAGTTTACTAAGGTGGCTGTCTTCATACGGCACCTTATTTATTTGATTCTAATAACTTGTGGCTTCAAATATGCGCCTAAGCGCTGATTTCAACAACACTGGTGTTAGCTATGTTTATATTTTCTTGACCACCCATCATTTATATGTTGAAATTATTCCTTTACTTTTTATATTTAATAAATCTTTAGATACAGGGTTTAATCAATTGTTATAATCTAACCTCATGGACCATGACTTTATATATCTGTCAGGGCTAGCATTAATTAGATATCACAATGGCAGATTGAATCCTAAATCCCTGCCAGTACAGATTTCAATACCCTATTTTATTAGACATCAAAGCTCATAGCCTCAATTATCATACCGTTTATTGTATTCGTTTAACCCTAAACGTTTATCTTACTCTGTACTGGCAAAAAACAATGAGTAATAGAATTCCAAAATTATTTAGGACATCAGGCAGTGTTTTCAAATAAAACTAGCATTTTGTTCTTACTTGTAGATGCCCTGAGCCATATACTCTCACTTTTTGAACTACTCTAGTTATTACTCCAGTGGTCTTTGCTCTTAAGTGATTTTTAGTAACCATGAAATGAAAAATGTGAACTTTGGTAAAAAAGCATATATGTGAGAAATTACCATCTGGAGGGGCTTTTTACTTTAGTCTCTACCTCTAGTCTCTTAATAAGCTTACTTTACCAAGCCTTTGAGCTACTGGCAGTACAGCTATATGGAGTGCTACTTTCTTATATTATTAAAAACCCTATTTCCTACAATAAGAAAATTTTTGTTACCAAGTTTTTTTTCCAGATTTTCTGTCCTAAACTAAATATTAAGTCACTGTGTGTATTGACCTGTGCACCTAAAATATGACGCGCTAGCACTAGTTCCACCAAAGTACATGATTGTTTTTTCATATAAAGCCCTCAGGCATCTCAGATTCCATTTAGTGTCTAAAATCATATGATGTTCATATGGTACTATGGTGATTTGTTATCATAAAGGTTTCCTTAACTAACCTTTAATTAGAAGAGCTCTGATTTCTAATGGAAGGGTGGTTAGCCAAGCAGGTAAAACTTCTTCAACACCTAGTGCAGGTTTTGAGTTTGAGACCTGTACTGGCTAGAAAACATTCTTGGTGTGGTATATTAGTCCCAAGGTTGACCCACCTCGAATGAATTATTTGATTTCTAATGGATGGTAGCAGATAAGGACCTCTACATCATGATATGGACTATTTATTAATGAGAGATAAGTAGGATCCTTTGATATTTCTTTCAATGTAAAATTAGTATTTTCAGACCAGGTTTTTGAACATTAAATACACCATGCTTTACATGGTACCAAAGTGCCACATGAACAGTGCACCTATCAACTTATTGTAGTGTTGGTTATTTAGCACAATCACGGGTGCCATTATAGTGGTTGATACAAAAAAAAGTAGAAGCTGTGATCTCCTTCAGATACAATGCACTATGTCCCATAGGTTCCATATAACTCGTATTTATTGACAAAACCAATGACAGCTTGTTCAGCATTCAGGGAGACACAAGCAAAAAAAGTGATCTGGTGTACGTAATGGCCAATTTTTTATTTTACTACAATAATTTCACAGTAAGCAAAACAAAAATAAGAAAAAAGCGGGTGTTTAATATGTATACGTCCAAAATATCTCCCTGTCCAAAAAGCGTTTAGTGTCTCTTCTAAATATAAAATTTTATTGGGTATCATACCTCCTAGGATGTTAACATTCAAACTTACTAAAGATGTTACATTAATAGAAGACTAAGGCACATTGGCGGCTTTTTGTTCTATTGTATGTATGCATTAATTTTGTTTAACTTTAAAGGAAAGCTTTCTAGGATTTTATTTCTTTGAAATGTCCTTAGCTTACTATATGAACATTGTTAGCAGGTTTTTATTTAACAGATAATTGGTGATTGTTCAAGATTTGTTTTAAAGATACATTGTTTTTGTTGGGACTGTCTCAATTAATTCAGTGGTTGTATAGTTATCCTATTTTATTCATTCCATTCTTTTCCCAGATTGTTTGGGAATGGCTAAACCACATGTATACCCTTTTAACAGTGCAAATTCATTGAGTAGTGACCCATATGAATACATTTATAGAAGATATTAAAAAACAGAAAACTATGGTTAATCACTTGTGGTCCACAACTTGAGTTTTTTGAGTTAAACGGGTTCAGTTAAGTATGTTTGACCCATAATGGCTCAGTAAAGATGACAGTCAACTTTTTTACAAATTTGGAGGGTCAAATGTAGTGTAGAAATCAGCTTATATAATTTCTTATCTTCAGCAGGGGCGTGTTCTTTTGTAAAACCTTCATCATTGGGATGAAAAACTTACAATGAAGTTTTACAGAAGATGTCATTGATATTATGGCTCCACTTTGGAAAGTATCCCTGATTCACCTAATACATGTGCATCATGAGTGAACCAGTTGATAAACTTGGTAAAGATCTCGTTCTGATAAAAAACCAAAGGTAAGGAAAACATCTTTCGCTGTACTTTTTCTTAATTTTTCTGAAAGAGTCTTACACTTTCATTTTGAGTCTTGGTAAGTCAAGAAGCTTTAATAAGTAACATGTGACTTGGTTTGCTCTCTCAAAGTCTAAAGAAGATATCAACTGTTTGGATTTTTGCTGATTTTAAGCCCTTTCTATGGCAAGCCAAGAACTTTAAAGTATCAAAACATATTTCCATTTCTGCTGAAAGGGGTGCTTTTTGGTGCCAAAAATTTCATCTCCCATCAGACTATGGGGTCTGTCATGAGTTTGATATGACTGGACGATAAGCCCAAGGTCATCCTGGCAAAATGGTTGAAATCTGTTGGAATTAAACTGCCCGAGGTCATTAAGGTTAAATGGATGGAATCTGCTGGCATTGAACTGGTAATGGTAATGTAAGCGCTTCAAAATGAGGCGATATTGGGTTATTGGGAAATCGCCTTGAATAGGTGATTATGAATTAATGAATGAAGAATTGACAGAGCCATGATGGCATCCAAAAGTCGCTATACTACTATGCGAGATGAAATTATGAAGGTTGTTGTTGGAAAGGATAAAGTATAGCGGAATAAGAAGAATCCGCGGTATCTAAGTACATTTTTTATAAAAGAGGTTTTGGGAGCGAGCGCTCCATATTTATTTAAAGTTATTCTGTTGTTTTGAGAACAGCGATCATCATATTGTTGGTCCCTATTGCTCAGTGGGTTAACCCTGTGCAAAAATACAACGGCGTAATTATTGAATACTGATGAAATTATAACAGTGGTGCTCACTACAGGGGGCCCATTGGATAATCACAAAGCCAACACCCTTCCTCCATTGCTGGTCATGTTCAATCAGGCTTACTCTGGCAAGGAGTATTTTTGAAATGCTGCAACCATTGAATATGCAGAGCTCAAGCTTGTCTTGGACGCTGTGCTCCAGTGGAAAAATGAGTTTCTACAGGAGGTTCATATTGATAAGCTGCCTCCATTTGTTTGTAATGTAAGCATCTATGGTTTTTTAAGCGGTTTGAGTTTGCAGTGGAGGGAGCTTCAGATCGGCATAAAGCCAAATTATCAATATCCACTTTGGATGTTGACAGCGCTGACTAAGTTGTCTGCTATCTTCCCACCAGTTCCGCTACCTATTAAAAAGTGAAAGAGACTGTGTTGTGGTTATTTGGAGGGACTATGAAAATGGCACAGTAGAAGGCAAAATTCTTAACAATTGGGGTTCAGCATAATGATACCCTCACCACCTTTGTTGATCGTTTTATGATGGAAGCTCAAGTGTTAATTGGGGCAGAAACTTTAACTGAATCAGATGTATGCATAGCGTTGACCTCCACTGTGAAGCCATAACGTGAGCTATTCAATACCATGGCTCCATATTTAGAAGTTGGTATCCCTTTGTTTAAACTCATTCAAATCTTGTGCCAGATATCCGCTAACTTCCCTCCACCCAACATAGAGCGGAATTGTACCCTCTCTGCTGCTGAAAGCTGTTTATTTGAGGAAGTCATCTCTTTCAGTTCAGCATCCGTTTGGTAACCACCAGCCTTATTATCAGCACAGGCCTCATCTCAAATGGAGTTGCCATCAGCAGTTCAACTATTGGGAAGGATCTGTCTACACTTCTTGACCCCAGCTTAACTTCTGGAATGGCCCATTCCCCAACAATCATGGACGCAGATCTTATAGGATTAATTGTTTCTTGTGTGGTCATTCTGGGCACTTGGCCAGAAGTTGTCTTCATCACCAGGGTTATTCCCTCCCGCAGGGAAAGAACAATCAGGGAAAAGGCAGCGCGGAGTAGAGATGGGATGCTCTACTTCCGCTATTTTAACTCAAAATGTACCACCTGAATCTACCCCTGAAGACTCAGTGGAAGCTCCCTTGGCTGATGTGTCAGTCTTATATCAGCAGCCAGTTGGAGGGGTAATATTTTGACACAAGTGCAGTATGCGGCTATGGCAGGAGAGGAGTCCCAGTTGCAGGTTGAGCCGTATGCTTGCCAGATGTTTGACCAAGTTTCACCTGAATAATTGGACCCCTCCTTTGATGCCCCTCTCTTGCAAGAAGTAAGCGTTGCTCGTCCAGTCAAAACTATTATTATGCAATACCCCAGTATTGGCGAGGGGATTGTGGGTTTTTTTTGAAAACAGAGATGCTATAAATGTCTATGTTACAAACATTCAAGTTGTAACTTACTCCAAATGTACTTACTATGACCTGTTTGTACCTAAATCCCGTGTCCATGCCATCATAGATACAGGTGCCCCTGTTAATATAGTCTCCACCAAGTTGGTTAAACTATCATTAAAACTAGACGTGGACCATCTGGTGGTATATGGAACTGCTGGAGCGGATAACACAGTCTCTGAGAGAGCATACAGTGCGCTTCCATTGCGGTTTGGGTCTATTGTTGTGGTAGCCCCAGCTATAGTGTTACCAAATAGCCATTATGATATACTGATTGGAACTGCCTTCTTGCGACACTATATGGCTGTTATCAATATGTTAGACCTGACTTTTGAAATACTGGGTCAGAGGATTCCAATTTAATTCACCTCTAGCGGAGTGTCAAATGATCCAGTGCATATGGGGAATATCAATCTAGCCTATAGTGACGGAGTAATCCCAATACGCTACCATCAGTTAAAGGGTAAAACCTGGGCCCTTCCACAACAGATTTGTGAATATCAAGGGCTGCCGCTCCGAGCTGATGGATCTATATCAGTTCCATCTGGGCATCAAGTTATAGTAAACTCAGACTTGGTAATAGAAGTTCCAGATGGACTTTATGGGGAAGTTATTGGGCCATATCAGCAGTTACAGTTTGAGCCTCACGTAGCCCTGGGTAATATATTACCAGGGCAGGGGGAAGTCAAAGTTTTGCTTGCAAATTTACAAATGGTACCACTGCAAATTCGTCGCCACCAAATAGTGGCATATTTGCACTTTATCCCCATTGAGGAGGTTAGTTTGGTCCATGGCTTTGGGTCACTAGAGGAATTTGGTCTGCCTTTCAACCCGCAGCTCAATATAATGGCAGTAGTATTGCATGACGAATCAATGGGGCTGTCAGAAACACAGAAGGATATGGCAATCGCTTTATTTCAAAAATCTAAAGAGATTTTTGCTGTTGATGACCACAATTTAGGATGCGCGCGGGGGGTGGTTCATAGGCTAACACTGGAGATCACCCTCCCATTAAGTCAAGGCCAATATGCCGATCAAGGGTGGCAGAAGGAGTAGTAAATGATGGGATTGATAAGCTATTAGCACAAGGGATGCTTTAGCCAACAAATAGTCCATGGGCTTCACCCGTTCTGATTGTTAAAAAGAAGGATGGCACCAACCATGTAGTAATAAACTACCAAAAGCTAAACAGCATTACCAAAAAAGACTCCTATCCCTTACCATGGATTGATGATGCTTTAGATCGGCTAGGGGGAGCTCGTTTCTTCACAGCTATGGACCTGATCTCAGGCTATTGACAAATTGAGTTGCCATTGGCGGAGCAAGAAAATTGCGCTGTAATCACTTTCAAAGGAATTTTCAACCCACTTGGAAGCCACAAGGGATGTTTAACGCCCCAGCTACGTTTCTACCGAGCAACTTTATACTAATCTGGGAGACCTAAAAACTGTTGTGTGTCCTTGTATACCTTGATGACATTAATGTTTTCTCCTGAACCTTCTCAGAATACCTTAATCATTTGGAAGCTGTATTCCACTGGCTTGCTGAGGCCAACATAAAGATCAAACCTCAGAAATGCCACTTCTTTAAGGACCAGCTGGAATACCTGGGGTTTGTAGTTGATGCCACAGGATTGCGACCTCAACCAGCCAAGGTGGAAGCTATCCATAAAATGACTCCGGCCAATAGCAAGCGGGATATACATGTATTTTTGGGAATGGTTAGTTATTACCAGCGCTTCATCCCTAACTTCAGCTTTATTGGGAGCCCACTATCGAGTTGTTAAAAAAGGACACTACATTCAAATGGACTGAGCATCAGCAATGCGCTTTTGATATGCTTTGAGTGGCATTAACCAGTGCACCAGTGTTATGCTATCCCAATTTTTGGGACTGAAATCATTGTTCAGACGGATGCATCACTTTCTGCTGTTTGAGCAGTCCTATCCCAAAAAGATGACGAAGGGGAAGAGCATCCTGTAGCATATTAAAGTCGTAGCTTGAACAGTCATGAACTATAAGTCCCTGGGAACGTCCCTTAGCTCTTGATCAGACCATCTTCCCATTCAAAATAAAAAGACACCAAAGAGGATGGCGGTACCCCTCGTTACTCAGGGTGATCTCGCTCACATAGTAGACAAGCGATGGCTAACAGCTCTCCCGCTTTGGATCCCACTCCCAGTACCCACACTCACCTCAGCTGAACTGTTGCGGGGAATTAGCAAAATCTGCGCCAAGATTGCTGAATTGAGATTGGTCAGATCTAATTCAAGTGGCAATCTGGCCAATGGTCAAATTTCAAATGGCTGTAAAGGCATGAAGAATGAGATATCAGCCAGATTGCCTGACAGCACCAATTCAATCAATAAGCTGGTGGAACAAATGTCAGGCATTATCGATGAGGGTTCAAAGCCTTTTGTTGGTAATTTGGGCGTTGAGGCCAATGTGTTGCCATTGACTGAGCGGACAGTTCAGCGACTGAGCGCAGGAGGGATGGGCGTCCTGAACCCATTCCTAACCAAATGGACCCATCCCTATATGGGGTGGCCTTGGGGGTTTCTGTTGCTCATTGGGCCAAATGCCATTATGCCAACTATCTGAAATGTAGTCAATCCCCAGTCCAGACATTTGAGGTAAAACTAACAGCTACTTGGCCCACTGCCAAATTTTGCAATGTCAGTTCTCAAGGAACAAACCCATCCGTTTCTGAATAATTTGCTGGTTAGGTTGAAATTGCAGGACCCAATCCCATCTTGTCACTACCCCAATAGACCATTATTTAATCAGTTGCACAAGCACTGAGAAGTTTGTTGGTCAATTTTCTTACTTTCCTTCAAATAAAATTTTACCAAAAAACTATTTTTTTATTTTATTCTGACTGCATCCCTGATGGCATTCCCCTGGTGGCCCATTAATCATTCACCAGATGGGTTCTACCAGTATTCTTGGTCACTATGACCCTCTTCATCATCAATTGGGTTCAGCGAGTCCGGTATTTTTGGCTCTATAACCCCATGATCATTAATTTCTATCAGCAATACATGGGAATCTTGTGGCTGTATGCCCACCAATTGAAATCGAGAATCTATCTCCTTGCTACCCCGGTTGAGATGACACCATATACCAAGGATCTTGGTGAGACTATCTCAGTGATCCCACCCCCTGCAGCAAGGCCCCCTGGGTTGGGAGTAGTTCAGTGTGGTTCATTATTGGGATCATTCTCACCATGTTGCTACACCAACACTCTGTCATCTCCCATTGCCCGGCTTCATACCAAGTCATTCAGTTGGCAATGCCTCTGGCATTCTGGCTTGCTTTTTGGGTGCTTATGTTTCTCCAACTGGCAGGCTGGTCTAAACTTCTTCACTGTTTCCATGACATAATTGACCAACCATTATTTCCAGCCACTTCCACCTTGGTTTTTGAACTGGGTGCTCTAGTGGTTACTCTCTACCAAATGAATGTGCAATCAGTCGTTTGCTGTTTATTGTTCATTAGGTCACTTTCTGACTATGGGAGAAGTATTCGCTCTACCTTGGGTAACCTTCTTCAAGCCACCCAAGCTGTTCAGATTTTGTCTCCTCCTACTTCCTCCAGCCTGGAGGAAAGATCGAGTGTTTTCTCCAAGGAAATCGCCAATCAGGTCCTCAATGCACTTTCCAAAGTGCAAATGCGTACAGCGATTGCACTCAATAACACTTCTGCATTATCGCATGCCCAACAAGGTCTCACGTTGTTAGATGCTGTGGATGAGGACGCCTGCCGTTGGGTGGGAGGTCTTTTGCACTCTTCCTCACAAGCAGGAGACTCCACCCCACTGATGGCTGTTGTGTCGGCCACCCTGAAATCCCCTGTGTCCCAATCAGACCACTTATTCAGACTGATCGATGCCATGGCTGAAGCCCCTAGTTTGGTTTCTTTGATTTCTACCTTTTGTGAACTGGCTCCCGCGTTGGGTCTATCTATCAATATGCTTCAGGCAGTCTTTTGATCGGGCTTGGATTTAGGTTCTGCTCATCATGTGGCCTGGTCTACCATCCAAGGATCAGTAGATCAAATATGTGCCACCATAACTACTATCAAAGCTTTTCCACGCCATATTTTTTATCAGAAGGGGAATTTTATGATAGGATTTCCCAATGAAGATGCAAACGGCGCGCCTGTCTCAAAATTAGCAGTAGACTTAGGTACTAACCCTGTCATAACTCCTGAGTCCGAATTGGCGGTTACAGAGTTAACTATTAATGATTCTGTTCAAGCCCAGACAGAGGAAATCATTTCCCCCGCCCTCATACTTCCAATTTTTTCTCCACAAAGGACCCCAATCCTACCCCTGATATACCCGTTATTTCTTCAGTCACCAATGAGTCAGTCAAATCTTCCAATAAACAAAATTTCGCTTATATCACTGTACCTATAGGATCAATATCAGTCCACATCATGTCTCCTTCAAAGCTCTGGTAAATACCGGAGAAGCGGGAAACTTCATGAGTGTTGAGTTGGCACAACAATTAAAACTGGAAATGGATGTGGGCTTTTCAGTAATGGTGGCCTCATCTGCTTACCAGTCTTCATATGTCATTCGCTGATTGGTACCCCTTCTCAATCCACCAGTTTAACTTCTGCTATTGTTTTTTGGCTATGCCAAACTTGGTGTTTCCGGTGATCTTAGGTGTGGGGTGGTGGCGCTGATAACATGTGAAGATTCACTTAACTTCTTTACGTATCATTCAATAATGATGATTTGGAAAACTTTTAACTCTCGTTGCAGTCACTTTAGCAATCCATTCAATTCAAGTCTGAATCTAGTTTGATAAATCTCATAGAGGAGATTAGTCTGCGCCCATGTCAGGTAGCAGTTGGGCAAGTAAGGTAAGAGGAGCAGGTGGGAGGCCCGCGGCCTCAAACGTTTGAAAACGCCCCGGAGAAACTGGCAGAATAGAAATTTTTTTTCAAAAAACCGGCGGTCACAATTTACCCGGAGATACTCGCGTGGCAAGCACGATGCAACCAGTACATCAACACACCACATTCCCAGCCACTTTCGTCGGTGGAATTCAGAGTCCGTGTGTATCTGGACATCCAAAAAACGGCCCTATGGGAAAAATTTTGTGGGGATGTGCACATTTTTTTCCCAACCGCGGTGTACGTCGCACCTCATTCCATGTCACGCGGTTGGCTGGACCTAGGTTTTGAAAACAAGGAGGCAGCAGACGAGGCTGCTGCAGTGTGCGTAGTGATTGACCTCCTCAAAGGGCAATGGGTCATCAAAACAAAATGTACTAGATGGACAAAATCCAACCAAATTTTCCTCATGTTTGACTTCTTGCCTACTATGGTAAAATGTGACATTTTAGAGCAACCCCTGAAAGATGGTCTCGCCATCTACAGCGAAATACATTATTTCAAAATGCAATGCTTTATGCTGATGCCACACCTGTGCACCAGCAAAGCCATTGCAGTTCTGACCCCAACTGAGGAGATCGTAAAGGACCTAACCCAGATCCCACACTCCACTTTTATTTATATTGAAGGGCATACCACCCACCCTTTCCGGGTAACCGTAGACAGCGTACCCCCCCATCTGCACCCACTATGTTGTGTTTGGCCATAAGGCACATGTATGCCCCACCAAGGAGGGCGTCACATTCCAAGAGCACCCCTCAGCGGCCATGGCCAGTGGAGAGGCTCACTACAAACCAACTGTAAGCACCAAAGAGGCTTTCCCGTGGGGAGCACAAGACTGATACCTACTGGTAAAGCCTACTTCCCCGCAAGAGCGGAAGAAGGCCAAGCAGGCCCACAGGGCCACGGCCAAGGAAGCGGCCAAAGTCACCACCACTATCCCATACTCCCAACGCCAGGAGACATCGAAACTTTCACAGTGGAAGCAAATTGGGAGTTCATCAACCAATCAGATTGGGAAGTCCATACTGATTGGGCCACCTGATCTGAGGATTTGATGGGTGAATCAAATTCTCCCAGTCTTGGCAACCAAGCTCCGGTTGAAGCTGACTTGGCCTTCAACCAACCTGAAAATTTTTTTGGCCCGCTCAATGGTGCACAAACTCATCCACACCGCAAAAAATTCGTCTGACGTTGGGGAAACAAAAAGCAAAGGCAAAAACCAACGCAAACCTTTCTGCAAAAATTAACAAAAATACTGATAGCATTGCTGCAAACACCCACATGGCTGTGAAGGCCGGTGGGGATCTAGAGGAGGCTAGTGGGCCTGGGTGCCCACCCCCTCACACCTAAGGTGTGATGGGGGAAACCTTCACTTTAGGGATGTTGAATATCGCTAGACTCAAGGCCTCTCCATCCCAGGCTAGAAAAAGAGTTTTTATACAACAAAATTTACCCATGGATATCCTGGCCATCCAGGAGTCCCACTGTCCGCGAGGTTCCGATGAGGCTTAGAAAACAATGCTCCTCCCATCCCTATCCTTTTGGTTGAAGCACTGTGGGGTACTAATTCAGAAAAATAATTTTTTCAAATTTTTATCATCGGAAACTTTCCTCAATGGCCAAGTCCTCATTGTCACTTTTTTGTGGGCTGACGTGGTACACGCTATCATCAACATCTATGCCCCAAACGGTGCATGGGAGCGTCAGGAATTTTTCTCATCAGTCAAATCCCTCCCACTACCCTAAGACCCCTTCATAGTCAGTGACATGAACTGTTGGCTAAACACTCCAACGGACTGCTGGCCTTCCTCCTCCCACACCCCCAGGGCCACATTGAACTTCACATTTTAAAGGCCACCCTTGGGTTAATGGATGCACTGCCGCGGCAAGCCCCGCTGCTCAAGAACATGATGCGCCCCCACATCCATAATGGCCAACTAAGGTCCATGTCCTGCATCGACCTTATCCTTACGCTGGCGAAATTCCAACCCCACATATCCCACTTTAAAACAACAAAAATGGAACTCTCCAACCATCGACTGGTCTCAATAACCTACCACCTACCTGTCACAGCTGCTAAGACCCCACATTGGCGCAAAATCCACCCCCTCAAGCTCGCGTCGCTAGGATTTTCCATGTGGGTGGAATCAGCAACTTTGGAAAAAGAGTTTGTTGCACAATTTTGTGCGGACCCCATTTCCACATGGGCAACTTTCAAAGAAGATACCATCTGCCAATCTCGCTTTTTCTCCTCCAGATGCTCACGAGCCACATCAGCTGTCATTTAGCGCGCTCTGACAGAGTTGGCACACCTGAAGTCAAACATCCCGGCTACAGAATACAGCTCTGCATGAGGCTGGATGTGGGCGGAGGCAGCCACCCACCTCAATGCACTCGAAAGGCAACACAAACATTGGGTTTGTGTTCAGTACAGGGCCAAAAGCATCACAAAAGGTGACAAGTGCACCGCATATTTTTTTAAAAAACTTTCGCACCACGCCAGAGCATGGCCTGCACACAGGTGCAAAGATTGGATGATTCCATTGCAGATACACCAGCCGAAGTGGCAATCAAAACAAAAAGTATTACTCTGAGATGTACCAATCTGATCCTATTCGACTGGCCAAAGTGGCAGATTTTCTCAACTGAGCCCACATCCGCACCATTTCCTGATACCCGGAAATAATGAATTTGATTACTCCAAATGAATTATGGACAGCCATTCATGGTGCACCAAACTGAAAATGCCCAGGCCTGGATGGCATTCCATATGAATTCTACAAAAAGTTCTTCAAATATATATCCCCACTACTGTTGGCCTCACTTAATCTTAGCCTTTTGGAAATGCGCCTCCTGCCAGGAGGTCAAAAGGCCTTCACCGTCACACTCTTCAAGAAAGGGGACAAGCTAGACTTAGCCAACTGGCGCCCCATTTCTTTAACTAACATGATACAAAAATTTTAACGAAAATCATGGCTAACCGTTTAGGGATTGTAGCATCTGCCACCATCTCCTCAGAACAATTCAGTTTCATACCCAGAAGGTCAATTCGGGACAACATGCACTCTGTGGCCAACGCGTGCCAGTCCACAGCCTCTAGGGCACTTGCATTCTTGGACCAACAGAAGGCCTATGATAGAGTAAACTGGGAATACCTCAGGGCCTGCTATATCAATTCCGCTTACCCCCTCGCTTCATAAACTGGGTGATGCTGCTCACGGAATCTGCAACAATGATAGTATGTGGCCCTGGCTTCCTACGGAAGTAGTCCGCCCTCAAAGGGGCTTGCGACAAGGGGACCCCCTTATCCCACTTTTATACAACTTCAGCCTTGACCCACTACTTCAAAACGCGAATGCCCAACTCACTGGGGTCCATGTGCCAGGCCAAGCCCCAGTCAAGATAATGGCGTTTGCAGATGACTGTGTGGTGGGGGTGTTTAATAATAAAGATGCACGCGCGCTTGAAGCTCTCATCCAGGAATATTCCCAGGTAAGCAACGCGGCACTGAACGCCTCCAAAACTGAAATCATCCTCCTTGGTCGGTATCAAAACTGCTGGGCCCCAGTAACTAGTGCCCAGCCCGGCCCATCTGCTCACAAATGTGCTCGGCCTCCCAGCTCACCCCACACCGCCCCACTGGTGCTCCCCTTTATGCCACGCCCTACCATAGGGCCAGTCCGCCATCTGGGCGTGTGGGTGGAGGCAGGCGGATATGCATCAGCAGTAATGGTGAATCATATTCTAGACAACTTAATGAAGCGCATCGCCTCCCTCAGAGCCCACTCTACTTCTCTTACTGGCAGGGTCGTTTTGGCCAACTCTATGCTCCTCTCCAAAGTCTGGTTTGGAGCTCACGCCATCCCCTTCTCCTCAAGCTTCTTCAAATCCTTGCATGCCCTGCAGCAAGGATGGCTATGGTGAGGCCACCCTCCACCAGCACGGTTATAAGTCATGCTTGGCCCTCATCAGCATGCTGGCATGGGCCTGCTTGACTTCAGAGCCCATGCGGCCAAGATCTTGGGTACCTGGATTGCGGCCGTCACAGCCCCTACACTCCCCTCCCAACACTGGTCCTGCGTGGCCTGCTCCAACTTCTCCCGCGCCTTGGGCCTCAACAATCCATCAAAACCCCACTCCCTGATGAAATACCTGGCTTCACACCCATCGGCCACAGGTCCTCACAGTACTAAAACCCACTACAAACGAATCCTACTCTCCATGCGGAGTGCCAAGTGGAGAATTCGTATTAGCGGACATACAACCTGAAGAGGCCGCCCCTCTCTTCAGTTCACACAAGAGGTACAGGGGCTACCCATCCATGATGGCGTGATCCCCATACGGCCCCATGTCCTATCCATGGTGGACTACCTGGACATGATGGACATCCCTTACTCCATTGAGACCCAAAAAACCATCTGGAAATACGCTCACCATCCTCTGTTGCAGCCTCAAATCCGTTCCCATGTGTGGCGCTGCCTGAGGCGGGTGTATCGTACAGCTGAGCTCTCTAATGCTTTACACTCATCCTGTGTCATGTGTGGCCAGTATGGAACGCTGTTCCACCGCCTGGAGAAGTGCCCCACCTCTAAAGTGATATGGCGTGAAGTCCAACGTCTGTTAGGCCAGGATCAAACACATCCCTTCAGTCTGTCAAGAGATATGTTTGCTTTATCAATGGCCTCCCCCCTTCCACCCTCCCTCCATGCTCTGGTGGTTGCAATCGCCATGTGGACCATCCACACGATTGTCTTGGATGCCATCACAGGCTCCATCCCCACCCTCCCAGAAGCTGTCCACAGATTCTGGTCTCATTTGGTGGACCACTTTCAAGCGTTGATGTTTGGATACCTCCCACCGCGCCACCGACAGCTGGTATCCTCCTGGTTCCCAGTTTGGTTCATCAAATCAGACCCCTTCCTCCGCACATGTTCAATTGTGGCTACGGCCCCTTCACGCGTTCCCTCCCCTTCCCCATAAGTGGAGTTCCCGCTGGCAACAAGAGATAGCATCGCTTCTCTGGGGTGCCTTCCCTGTTGCTAAGTGTTGTATCAGTCAAGTCAATTTTAGAAGTTTCCATCCCATGGTTGGCCTTCCCCACAATAAATTTAAATAATGATGATTCGGAGGAAATTCCATTTGATCAACAACCTCAAGAAGTTACAAGGAACCAGTTTTATCACTAAACTGGTTACTTCCGCGGGCATTCCGGCCAATTTTCCAGAAAGTTTAATGTGATATTGGAGAATCTTCAACATGGAAAAGGTGGATCGCCTACTGAAGCATACTAGGTACTATTGTGGTTTTTACAACTGCGAATTTGGTGAACATCAACTGTACCTTGTATCCCCATACATTGGAGGAAGAAGTTGCACTCAATAACTGGTTGAACAATATGTTGAAAAAAGTTGGTTGTTCAAAGAGACTTCACCCGTCGCCTCCCATATTGTTTTTGCAAGAAAATCAGATGGATCGCTCCATCCCTGTGTGGATTACGGTCACTTGAACAAAATAACAGTTACTGATCCCTACCCATTACCTTTGGAGCAGACAATCAGCCAGGCAATTGCTAAATCCTGTATGTTCTCAAAACTGGATCTTATGGATGCTTTCAACCAAATTCAGGTAATGGAAGGGCAGGAATGGTTAACCGCGATCCAAATAAAGCAATGCATTTTTCAATTTTGTGTAATGCCCTTTGGGCTGAAAAATTCTTCCGCTACATTTCAACGGATGATTGACAATGCATTGGGGATCTCCAGTTCTCTTGTTCAATTGCATACATTGATGATATCCTGGTTCACTCCCCAACTTTCAAACAACACGCTATCAACTTAGAAGCAGTGGCGTTCGCCTTACATAAATCAGGGCTGTTCCTCAAAGCTTCTAAGTGCGAGTTTTATAAGGAGGAGGTTACTTTTCTCAGAAACCTGGTTCTTAAAGAAGGTGTCGCTATACCTCCCAACAATTTAGATGTGATCCAAGAATGACCAACTATGACTATGCAGAAGCAACTTTGGAGTTTCTTGGGAACTATCTTTTTTCCAAAAAAAATTTCCCCAGCACTAAACCAGTTGGCCACACCGCTCCATCCCCTCACTAGGAAAAACGTACCATTTAGTTGGACACCAGAATGCCAGCAGGCGTTCGAATTAATCAAGGAGGTGTTCATGTCTCCTCACATTTTGAAACATGCTGATCCCACCAAACCGTACATTGTCACATGCGATGCTTCATTGGTAGCAGTGGGTGCGGTGTTGCTCTGGGAGCACTATGGTTTAGAACATCTGGTTGCTTATTTCTCCCAAAGTTCCCTGCTATGGAGCAGTTTTAGGCTATTTATGACAAGGAACTAGCTGCTATTGCTTGGGCGTTAACTCATTGGCGGTATCTGTTGCAGGGTGCCTGCCATGAGCTAACAGTTCGCATGGATCACCAGGCCCTTTTGTATTTTTGCAAACCCCAAAAATTTATGCACCGGCAGGCCCAAAACTATTGGGATCTTTGCAGTTTTAATTTTAAATATGAATTCATTAAAGGTGCGCTCAATGTACTTCCTGATTTTCTAAGCCGTAATCCTACTCACTGTCCCTTAGAACCTGAGGAAGTGGATCTCGTTACCATGATTCCTGCCACTCAGATTCTGTCAATTGTTCCCCCCGTTGTTTCCTCTGTTGCGTTGGCTCCTGACGCCCCATTATTGGCTCATGTGTTAGCCTGTCAAATGGCCTGCCATGAGGGCGTGGAGTTGATTAAGCAATTGGTTCACTCGAGTTACAAACACTCCATATACTCCTTAAAAGAGGGACTCCTTTACTTCCATTCTCACGTTTGGGTTCCCCCCTTCTTCTGATCGGAGGTATTCCATGCACACCATGATCCTCCCATGGTCAGACTTCCTGGTAACAAGAAATGCATCAATCTGATCAAGCGAACCTTTAATTGGGTGGGACTGACCAAAGAGGTCCCATCTTGGATTGCCGATTGTGTTACTTGCACTAGGGCTAAGTCAGATTGCTCTGGAAAAAATGGCCTCCCGCACCCCTTACAGCAGGCGGAAGGTCCATGGACCTCGGTGTCCATGAGACTTTATTGTTGACCTCCACTGTTCTAATGGGTTCACAGTGGTGATGGTAGTGGTGGATCATTTCACAAAATTTTCCCTTTTAATCCCTTGTACTTTGGCAATTATGTCAGAAGAAACTGCCCATCTTTTCATATGTTATGTGTTTTTGATGTTTGGTCTTCCCCAGGAGATCATTAGTGATTGGGGTACACAGTTTACCGCGCGGTTTTGAGTGAACTCCTATTGATCCTGAAGATAACCCCCTGTCGATCCACGGCATATCTGTCAGGAGAGTATCTGTAACTTACCAGTTCCCAGTGTGGTGGTGCAGATTGCACAAGGCCAACACCAGGAAACCAGCCAGCATAAGGGCAGCTGCTAGTGTCCCGCAGATGGTGCTGGAGCTGGAGCAGCTAGCCACGAAAGTGGTTAACCACAGTGGTAAACCTTCAATGGAAACAACGGGGTGCTGGGTGGGAGCAGTAGGGGGCGGCACAGGTTAAAGGGAACCTGGGCGGCCCAACGGAGCACCGAAAGAAGGTCTTACCATTGTTGCAATCAACTGGTTAATATATCGTGAGACCTCCTCAAAGAGTTCCGTGCACAGGTTTAATGGAAATAACATAAAAATGTGCAAAAATGGGGTTTATTTAAATGGAAAGCTGACCAACAAGGAATGTTGGTCAGAGGAAAATGTATATAAGCTTGGACGGGGAAATTGGGGTTATGCCGCAGTGGGCCCAAGAAGCGGCTCGCCAATAGGGTGATACTTCCATCCAAGTTAGTAAACTAGGCCAAAACTGACTTCACTCGAGTTATCAACTGAAGTTGGATTTGACCTGAGCGGGTTATTTCATAGCAGGAACGGGTTTTAAACCCTTGTTCTTATAGTAAGCACACCGAACCATCCACCTTAATTTGGTAAATAATTTTGTTTTAAAGAGAATGCCTTGCTGCAAGGCTGAGCCCTAGGTTCCTCCTCCAGGCCAACCTGAGCATACCTGGCCTGCACCCAGCGCTGGTCCACGGTATGCTTCAGGTCTGGAAGGGCCTGAAGTTTCACCTTTTGGGCTTTTGGCACCCAGCCTTGTCTTTAGCATTTACACCCACAATAACGTCATTGGTACATGATATTATCACCCCCAGTCCAACGGCCAGACTGAGTGGGTCAATCAAGTTCTTGAACAGTACCTGCGTTGCTATGCTGCAGCAGCGCAGGATACTTGGGCTGGTGACTTGCCCCTCGCCCAATTCACTTATAATAATGGGACCCACGCGTCCACGGGTTTTTTCCCTTATGAAGCAACGTTGGGTTATAATCCATCATTTTTGGTTGGTCAATGCTTGTGACCTGAGGTTCAAGCTGCCATGAATCATGCTGCCCATATTTGATCGACTCAAGCTTTAGTGTGGGAACACCTCATCAAAGCCATCAATGACTACAAGTGATTCAAGGAATTTAAGCACCTTCTGGGTCATGACTTTACGGTGGGCTCCTATGTCATGCTTGATACCCATCATTTGCAAAATCAAACCTCTTCCCACAAGTTCGCCAGTAAGTTCTCAGGGCCCCATTTAGTGGAGGAAGTATTGGGCAATGGGGCGTTCCGTCTGAAGCTTCCTGCACATTGGAAGCAGCACCTAGTTTTCCATGTTTCCTAGCTGTTGCCCTTCAAGGGTGTGATTCCCACAGATCCAAAACCAATCATTGTTGATGATGGGGAAGAAGCTGAGGTAGAGGCCATCCTGGCATCTCAGAAGTTGCGACGTTCAGTCCATTATCTTGTGGCCTGGAGAGGGTGCCCGCCTACAAAAATAGTTGGGTCAAGGCATGAAATTGCGCGAATTGCATGGACCTGGTTGAAGCTTTCCACATATCCCACCCCAAGGCTCCCTGTCCTCCCCAGAAAATCGTGATGATTATGGCTATCAAGTTACCCAAAGCACACAAGAATGTGGCTATGGTGCAGTTTCCTGGTGGGGGGTCCTTCCTTTGGAAAAAGGAAAGGGTAATGTAAGTCCCAGGGATCATCCCTTGGCTCTTGATCGGGCCATCTTCCCATTCCTGAATAAAAAGACACTGAAGAGGATGGCGGTACCCATCATTACTCAGGGCGATCTCGCTCACATAGTAGACTAGCAATTGGTAACAACTCTCCCGCTTTGGATCCCACCCCTGGTACCCACACTCACCTTGGCAGAACTGTTGCTGGGAATTAGCAAAATCTGTGCTAAGATTGCCAAAATGAAATTAGTCAGATCTAATTTGAGTGGCAATCTGGCTGATGGCCAAATTTCAAATGGCTGTAAAGGCATGAAGAATGAGATATTGGCTGGATTGCCCGACAGCTCCAATTCGATCAATAAGCTGGTGGAACAAACATTGGGCATCATCAATGAGGGTTCAAAGCCTTTTGTTGGTAATTTTGGAGTTGAGGCCAATGTGTTGCCATTGACTGAATGGACGGTTCAGCGACTGAGCGCAGGCAGGTTGGGCGTCATGAACCTGTTCCCAACCAAATAGACCCTTCCCTATATGGGGTGGCCTTGGGGGATTCCAGTTGCTCATTGGGCCAAATGTCATTGTGCTAACCATCCAAAACGTAGCTGAGCCCCAGTTCAGAAATTTGAGGTCAAACTAACAGAGACTTGGCCCACCGCCAAATTTTGCAATGTCAGTTCTCAAGGAACAAACCCATCCATTTCTGAATAACCTGCTGGTTAGGTTGAAATTGCGGGACCCAATCCCATCTTGTAACTACCCCAATAGACCATTATTTAATCAGTTGCACAAGCACTGAGAAGTTTTTGGTCAAATTTCTTACTTGCCTTCAAACAAAAGATTACCAAAAAACTATTATTTTATTTTATTCCGACTGCATCCCTGATGGCATTCCCCTGGTGGCCCATTAGTCATTCACCAGATGGGTTCTACTAGTATTCTTGGTCACTATGGCCCCCTCCATCGTCAATTGGGTTCAGAGAGTCTGTAATTTTTGGCTCTATAACCCCATGATTGTTAATTTCCGTCAGCAATACATGGGGATCTTGTGGTCATATGCCCACCAATTGCAAGAGAGAATCTGCTCCTTGTCACCCCGGTTGAGATGGCACTATATGCCGAGGATCTTGTCAAGACTATCTCAGTGATCCCATCCCCTGCAGCAAGGCCCCATGGCTTGGGAGTGGGTTCAGTGTGGTTCGTTATTGGGATCATTCTCACCATGTTGCTACACCAACACTCTGTCATCTCCCACTGCCTGGATACATACCAAGTCATTCAGTTGGCAATGCCTCTGGCATTCTGGCTTGCTTTTTGGGTGCTTATGTTTCTCCAACTGGCAGGCTGGTCTAAACTTCTTCTGCCGTTTCCATGACATGAATGCAATTATACTGTGACTGAGCACGAGTGTATAGTGGTTATTTACGCCTATAAACAATTTTGGGTGTACTTGCATATAGTAAAATTCAAAGTTGTAATGGATCATGCCTCGCTACGCTGGTTACAAAATCTAAAAGAACCAGAAGGACATCTAGCCTAATGGCTCTTAAATTGCAGGCATACAATTTTGAAATATTACATCAACATGGAGCAAAACACCAGAATGCCGATTGTTTATCAAGATTACCCACGATTGCAGTTATGGCAGATCTGATCAATATTATGTTATATAAGATGCTTAGTGGCAAGTACAATGATGAACCGCCCCCAAAATAAAGGTATTGTGCGAGCTAAGGGCAATATTTGTTCCAGAGAAATGGAGAATTGTATAAGCGGATAGGAGACACTACCATGAATATTTCAAGATCTTCTGCCCACACAGATATTATTATGAGTGCCCACCGAGCGGTTGGACATGGTGAAGTGTGTAAGATCATGGAATTATTGCGACCTCAGTATTAATGGGAAAGCATTAACTTTGATCTACTTGATACTATCTCCTCATGTCACCAGTGCCAAGTGGAAAAGCCGTTTCACCCTAAGGATTCATACTGGTTAGTGAAGCCACACTTCGCCTGGCACACCATTTCATTGATGTTGTGTGTCCCTTACCACAAGGGGCAAACAGGTCAAATACATCTTGGTAGCAATTGACCACTTGACCAGGTGGGTTGAGGCATGGCCAATATGTGATTTAGGGGTGCTAACGGTGGCCAATTTCATCATTGAGTGTATAATTCAGTGACATGGTTGTCCTCAGTTCATTCTTACTGACAATGGTACTAACATCACTTCCTACATTCTTCCAAAGCTTAATGAGCTAATGGCCATCTGAGGGGTTTTGACAACCTCATACCATCCCAAATCAGATGGAATGGTGGAGTGGGTCAATGGGACTTTAGTGAACATACTCTATAAATTAGTAGCAGATTGCCCCTTAGACTAGGGCTCCCTTTTGTCCACCGCCATCTTTACTTATAATATTAGTTATCATTCTGCCACAGGGAAAAGTCAATTCCAATTACTTTATGGATAGCACCCCACTTTGCCCGCCCTCTTATATGCTCGTGTAGAGGACACTGGAAGTATGAATCCACAATGTTATCTGACCATTTTAATGAATACACTGATTAAGTTACAAACTGAAGTGTACTTGTTCAGCCTAGCTAAGAGAATCAAAAACCAAGCTGCTGATCAGGTATGATGGAGTGACCTAGCACAGTTAAAGATGGAGACATGGTCCTATTCAATGATCAAAACTGGTTTGGCTGGAAACATAAGCTGGCCAGTATCTGGATTGGGCCATTCAAAATCATTGAAAAGACTGGTATAGATGCATATACTATCAAGGACCCTACTAGTGGCCAGATCATCAATCAAGTGCATGCGAAGTTTCTTTGGCCATATAAGTAATAGGAACCTTATTGTCCAGTCAAGGAGGGGATAATGTCGTGAATTTGATCTGACTGGATGATAAGCCCAAAGTCATCATGGCAAAATGGTTGGAATCTGTTGGAATCAAACCGCCCGAGGTCATTAAGTTGAAATGGATGGAATCTGCTGGCATTGAATGGTAACGGTAATTTAAGCGCTTCAAATTTGAGGCGATATTGGGTTGTTGGGAAATCGCCTTGAATAGGTGATTATGAATTAATGAATGAAGAATTGACAGAGCCATGGTGGCATCCAAAAGTCGCTATAATAATAGGCGAGACGAGATTATGAAGGTTGTTGTTGGAAAGGATAAAGTATAGCGGAATAAGAAGAATCCGCGGTATCTAAGTACCCTTTTTATAAAAGAGGTTTTGGGAGCGAGAGCTCCATATTTATTTAAAGTTATTATGTTGTTTTAAGGACAGCGATCATCATTTCGTTGGTCCCTATTGCTCAGTGGGTTAACCCTGTGCAAAATTTATGATGGCATATTATTGAATACTGCCAAAATTATAACAGGGTCTTAGTACATATAGATGCTCTTTATGATTCAGTGAAATGGTCCTGGGTAAGGTGAATAAACCAGGAGAAGTTATATATTGCTTTCTCTGAGTTTCTTTATTCTGCTGCATCAGCTTCTGCTGGCATAGTGGAATGACAGATGGTATCCTCTTTTAGACGATAATATCTCATATAACAAACTGTCACTAAGGGGTATCCTTGTACACCATCTTCTTAGTTCCTATATTTTTTTGATTATTTTTAATTTTTTCATCTCAATAAAATTTTTACATCTAAACTCTCTTGTATGTCATGGTTAAATGACATAATTGTGTGTGTGGATCATAGGGACAAGGAGGAGATGGGCCAGGCCAGATGAGTCAAGTTTGCTGTCCTCCCTGATGTTATCTTACTCTAAATAAATGTTAGGTTAATGCCAAACAGTACCAAGTTCATCCCAAAGAATTACGTGATGTACTCAGGTGTTACATTGACATATTTAGGGACTACCTGTTATAGTTTAGATGAAGACAGTTTAATACACATAATTTAAGAGCTGGTTTAATATTTAAAAATTTAGTATTACAAATAATGGGGGTATTCAGTTAACTTTTTGTCTCAAATTTTGTTTAATTGAGATATATCTTACTAGGAATGGGCCTTAGTCTACTGACTTAAGTCAATTCCAAGCCCAGCAAATTGATTGAGGCCAATACCCAACTTTCCCTCAAATTCGTTCCTCTCCTACCAATCTATCCTTGATCATCTCCTTTACAATAAGACTTTGCTTAAATCTATTTATTGGCCTACCTTGTGTCCTTTTGTTAGCCTCCCAATATATACTTTTGGCGGTATATTTATTTGATTTTTTAATATTGAAGTTTTGTGCAATGTATTGGATGCTTGCGCCTTAATTTTATTAAATGGTCTTCTTTAGGAGAGTTAGAGACAATATATTTGCATTAAACTAGCCTTTCTAATTTTCTTGTTGGATTTGTTTCATGTATTATTTTCTAATTGTGATGGATTGCGTTGCTATGCACCATGCTTTTAATATTTTGACTCACAGCGTATTGTTTTTCTGGCAGTGAGCCATCTCAGCGTTTCTTTTTTCACTGCATGCAGTGTAGTTCCCACACTTCCTGAGATTACATGATGTTATTGGACTATCAAGTCCCTAATGCACAGCCTTTTAATTTTTAAAGCTTCTATTAATTGTAATAAGAAGCCATACCACCCTCTCCTGGCGTTGTTTGGCTGCATCAGCCTTTACCTCAGGCTCCTTCCTGGGTATACATAGTTTTATAAACATTTTATGATTGATGAGGCGATGACAGGTTTAAGCGCCTCCTTGAAGCAGGCAATCCACGTTATCTGCCATTAATATTTTTTAGGGGTTGTGTGTACCTAATCACTTTAGGAATCTTTGGAGCCCTATCTATTTAAATTTGGTTGGGCCCCAGACTTATTATGTCCCAATGTCATGAAAAACATTATTTTATAAAAACCATAATAAAATGTTTAGTGGATAAATGGGGTCGTGGCAACTGCTTGCCTCCTCCCATCATAAGTTTGATTTGCTTATTTGTAATTTCCCAACCCCGCTAAAGGGAATAATTGATTTGTCAATGGGTGTTTCACCAACAGTGACCCCTAAAATATAGGCCTCTAGAACAAAAAATTTTTCTTGAGAATGCTGGTGTCCTTAATTTCTTAACAGTCTTTTTTGGGAGAATGAGAGAGTCAGTAGGGGCATGGGCCAAATAGTTTAATTAAATGTTTCAGATGTCTGGCCGCCAAATTTTAATTATTGCTACATCTATAAATACCGCTTCCAAAAAACCTGAAATCCTTTTTCAATTGGCAGTTTATCTTGCTTTTGTAACTTCCTTTCTTGGAAAGAACAAAGGTCAGCAAGGTTTAAGGAAGAAATAATAGTTCTTAATGTTTCAGATATTTTACTGCAAAAGTTTCACTGGCAAAAACTACTTTAACCTCACTCATAAGACCTAGGTTTATGTTAAAAAATGGCGGCACTTCCAGTGCCATGCTTTTGCTCTCAGGTAAACATGAATGTTGGCAGGGGTTTAGCCCTGACATTTTTACTTATTCAATTTTTTTGAACGCCCCATTCCAGGAATCTTTTCCAGATGATGCAAAACCTCATTGGAAGGGAAATGTCACCAATTTGGTTATGGATAAATGAGATGTGAATAAACATTTCTTCAGGTATGGTGCCTCTATAACCTGAAACACCATTTTTATGAGGATTATATATATAAATGAGCCGTTTGTAATCTCTTGTTGAGGCAATCCTGAGGCTATATTAGTTTAACCATATCACCCTTAAGAATTTTTGGCTGACCCCCACCATATTGGCTTCACTCAAGAGGTAGAAAACATTTCAATAAAAATATGGCAACAAGATATGCTGTTGCAGAAAATGTTGCTTTGTATGCCCCATTAAACATAAAAGTGGAGAAATTTCCAATATCATTTTTCTTAATATAAAACTCATCCTGGTGGCTTTATTCTGTCTGAGCCTGATCCTACCTTGGGTATGGCAGCACAACTGCATTCCATAGTAAATGTTATGGATAAATTTTTTACTTTTTTTACTCTTTCTTCCCGTTCAAGGAAGTTTAAGACAACGATTTTGGTGGGATTTGTAGTGTCATTGAATTTTATTAATCTGAACATAGCTGAATAACTCAGTTTGTAAAACTTACCTAGTGGGATAGTTTGGTCATGGGCTTCCCAGGTTATTCCCGCCTTGAAGATTTAAAGTCTAGTTATCTCACAGGTTAGTACATTACACCTAAATGACCACTTCTTAGCAGTCAAAAACTTGCTATATAATCATCTTGGGAGTAGGCTGGTGGCAAGCTTTGATGTCAAAAACTTTTTTAAGGCAGATACCTTAACTTTATCCCTGAGGAGTAGTCAGGTAATTATGATTCTCATGTTAAGTGATACCCCCCTGAATGAATTGCCACAGTGCCACAACGGTCAAATGTTAGTCTTGCGCCTTTGCTGATCTCACTCCTGAGGCACCCCTACCCCCCTGTTTAGAGGGTTTGGCTAACATGTGATAAGGTGTCAGCATATGCTTTATAAGATCAATGAGTTTGATATTAAATTAAATCTCACAGTAGACTTGGTTCGCATCTCCTCTCCCATTTACCCTTTAATTCTGTGGAAAGAGGCAGCCTGAGACGTTTGGTCTATGAAGCAACTCGCCATGAGAGTCATTTTTAGCGTACCTCTCCATTATTTTCACCAATACTCTTTGTGGAAAAGCATATGGTTTAATGCGCCCTTGCGTAGTTCTAAAACTTGAATTATAAGATCATAACCAATCTGCATACTATTCCTCTGGGAGCACAGATCCCACTATGTGGAGAAGGCCTGAATCTTCTCAAAACTGTATTTCTTAAACGCATTTAACCATATTTGCAATAATAAAGGGCATGAAATACTCACTGAATTCAGTACCAGGAGGGGATTTTCTAATTCCAGGTCATAGTTTTTGGGCTCAAGCATGCGGCTGCAATCTTTCAATGCCACATTGATGCAAACTTGGAGGAGTTTATGGGCGTATGCGCTGTAGCCTACATGGATGACATTCTGATATTTTTCCTCAGATCATAGTCCCATGAAAAACACTTACTGTATGTGATTGAGCATTTATAAACTGCAAACCTGACGCTGAAATTAGAAAAAGTGAATTTCTCAAGTCACAAGTCACCTTCCTAGGCAAAATTGTTTTTGACAAAGGTCACATTATCACTCCTGACAAGAAGAAAGAAATTTGCGAATAACCCACACCAACCTCAGTTAAAGAATTAAAAACATTTTTAAGAACTTGTACTTAGCTTAAAAAATCATGGTAGAATTTTCTGTTGTGGTGGCGCCTTTGTATAAAGCTAGTGGGTCCAAAGTTATTCATTATACCTCAACATTGTAGGATGCTTTTCAAGTGGTTATAGGCACACTGCTTTTTACATCACTTCTTCACCACGTGACCCTGATAGAGAGTTTATAGTGACTAATGATCTTCCAATTTTGCAATAAACTGCTGCTCACTTACAAGTGGGTAAAGGTGGAGTTGAGCATCCCGTGGGATATCACTCCCAGTTAATGTCCTTACATTAGTTGAACATGCTATAATGATAAGGCACTATTGGTAGTAGTAGAAGCATTAATCTACTGGCGCCATCATTCACATGGTTTTTCCTGGCCATTCCGCGTTTGTACTGACTATCATGCTCTGTTGCCTACTGAGCTCCTCATGTATTGACAATCAACGAACTCATTGGCATGAGACCACTGCCCTATTTTTAATCTCTTAACTATTCACAAAAGGCAAGGAATTGTTTATTGATGCACTAAGCCATAACTCTTCATTAGCCCCTGACTCCAAGGAAGTAGTGTTGCATAACACTCGCCTGGTAATTCCTCTAATAAAAATGTATATATGCAACCTTCCTCCCCTTCAGGCATTCTGATGATTGCTTCTTTAGAGAATCTAGAGGAGTATATATGTTCAGAAAACCCGTCCTTTCTCAGTCCTTATCATCAGAATATTTTTCATTTCATTTAAAAGCTACTTTATATCAGGAGGATATAACGAAAGGGTAAATATAAAGGACAATATGGTATGGTCCTAGAAAAGCTTGTGGGTTTCTGCAAAGCAATTAGACTAAAATAATCAAGGAACATCATGACGAGATAAATGTAAGGAACCCTGGGAAAGATAAGCTCCTAGAGTTTATCCAAAATTATACAAATGGAATGGAATTTATTACGTTTCTAGGTATGTTAAGGAATGCTATAACTGCAACAGGATGAAACCAGTTTGTCAGCCTCTGGTGTGGTTGTTGGTACCAGTTCAGAAAGCATAAGGACCTTGAACTTCCCTTTCAGTTAATTTAGTTGTTGAGCTACCCCTCTTTGATGGGTATAACTCTATAGGTGTAGTGTTAGACTGGTTTACTAAGTTTCTCATTCTAACCATGTCACTTCACAAAACGGCGGCTCAGATTGCCAAGTTGTTTGCTTCACATGTAATTTACCCCATGGGTCTGCCACAGAGATCATTAATGAACGCAGGTAACAGTTCACATTGTATTCTATGAGAAATTTTGAGATCTTTGAAAATTTGCCATGCTGTTCTACTGCAGTCCATTTACAATCTGATGAACAATCAGAACGAGTAACCCAATGTTTGTAGCAATTTCTGCGGGACTACACAACTACTGACCAAATGGACGGGGCCTTATATCTTCCTTTGGCAAAGTCAATTAATAAAACGCCCTTCAATCCTCAATTTAGTGTTCTCTGTTATTCACCAATCTTGGTTATAATCCTTTCTTTAACATGGAGCACTAATATGGCTCCAAGGTGGAAGCTGATGTGAATTTTATTAAGTTCATTGGGAATTAAACAAGGTGTTAAAAACCAACATAGCGTCTATAAAGACCTATAAGGAGAATGCATATGGGAAGAGAAGGGTAATTCTAAGGTATAAGAAGGGGGTCTGGTAATGATAGAGCCAGAGATATACCCATTAGACAGCTGCTCAAGAAACTGGGACCAAAAAGAAAAAGACCCTGCTGTAATGTCAGTGTCAGATATTTACATGTTTAATCTATGAGAAGAGTATATGGGGTAAATGAGGCTATTATTACTCAAAAGACCCTGTTAGACTCTTTTTTAGACACATCAAATTGGAGTGATTCTTCTATCCTCCTCTATAGGCCAAATACCCCCATTAATAATAGTAGGGCTGCTCTGAACCTTCATCGGAATCAGTGGAGTCATTCTGAAGTCCTTTCATATCTTATCTGCAATTCAGTTTGAAAACTCCTCACCGGAGGTCAGCCCCCTTTATAGACCTAATTCAGTCCCATTAGGTGAAAACTATTATTCCGCCATCTGATTGGCTAAATATATAAAATCCTTGCCCCACAGGATAATCTTGCCTGTTAGCACCCTACCATTTGGCGTCAAGGTGAAGTGAAGCGAGCCTCAAGTGCTCCAATAGGTCAAAACCACTCATTTCCTAATTAGTCTGCCTTCATTTTATATTGAATTTTTCGTCTCTCTCACTTTGAGCCTCTGTTCGTGTTGTATACTAAGCAGCGTCATATTTTTGGCTTCTATTTCCTTGCTGACACTTAAAAAAATAACTAAAAAAACCCATATTTTATAATTTCATGGTTCTCATTTTAAGTTTAAATGGTAATTAAAAAAACCCTTCTTTTTATATAGCGGCAGAGAGTTTAGATGCTCTCAACATTCATAATTTGTTCAAATTCTGTGAAAAACAGCTTGGCGTGCCCAAAACAACAGGATCACAACAAGTGTTGCTCACTATAAGGGGCTTTACACCACTTAACTTAAAGATGAAAGCTGTTGTAGAACTTAACCCTCACAATCTCCCCGCTACAACTAATTCTGGGCGATTTGCAATAGAACAATTCTAGCCAGTGCATTGTCTCAAATTAAAAATATCGAGCAGCACCCCTTTTAATGCCCCCATGTGCCACTCCCATTATTCATAAGTCTCTTTTTAGAGATAAGTTTATTCCAGGCGGGGTACATTGCATACTTCCTTCTTGTTTATGAATCAGTGATCAAAGGTACAAATAACCATCAGAAAGTTATATACATCCTTCTCTGCCTGAGTTTGGTGGCTTGAGATATTGGTTCCAAATATGGTCACCATCAACATTTTGGCTTTTCCAGAAAGCCCTCGTTTGTGAGTTTGACTAAACTCAGAGTTTGCGCAGAAGATAAACATACCTTTATGTGACTTATTCTGAAAAAGGGAGAATCAATCACCTCTTTTGTTAAACAGTTTTATAGCAAAGCTTATCCTCTATTACTTGAAAATATGCTACCACTAGACAACGCTATTTATGCTATCTTGACTGATTTTACGCCCTGTCCCTCCTTGGCGAAGCATACTTCTTCAGTCAAGCGCTTCTTTCAAAAGTGTACGATATACCAAGGAGGGTTTGCTTGTGGGGGCTAACATTTATGAACTTGACCTTATGTAAAGAAAACAAGGCGAGAAACTACTTTAACCCCTTTAGCCTCTTCTATGGCTGTGTCCCTCTGGAAACCTGCTCCCAGGGAGCTTCTGCAACGAGATTTTCCTCCACCACTGAAGATAGCTAAGAATAATGGCATTGATGGGGCAGTGCTTTACTTCATCTTCAGCTTTAAAAAGCCAGCCGTTGAAAACTGTCATCCCGTTGCCTTGCTCTGCTTTCTCCAGAGCGGCCTCCCCAAATGTTACTAAAGTCACGGTCCTCCACGATGCTACCCCTATCTCACTTGACCTCTCCTCTGGCCATCTCCAGACTAGATTTTGTAGTCATAAGGAAGCTCAAATCCACTATTTCAAAGGCCAAATGTAGATACGTGACAATTACTGCGCCACCTCCAAAAGGCTATAGGGTAGATGAGCGACCCCAGGAGCTCTCCTGAAACAAAGGAAGCCTTGAACTTACCTTAAGTCCAATGGACTCCCTGGTGTGCATTGGTAACCCCTCTGATAACACATATGAAGGTGGTTAAGAAGATGTCAGTTATTATGTCTTTGGAGCCTTAGAGTAAATGGAGGTATTAGACAGGATAAACCCTGAAAAAGTAATTGTGGCTAGGATACCCCGCAGAACTACTATTTTCAAAAGCTGCGGAATTTTGAGGTTTTCTATAATTCCTGTGACGCTGACTAGCTCAATGCCATGCTGATACAATTCACTCATTGTGTTCATACCCTGCAGTCTATCCATTATATATACCCTAAAACTGCCAAAAGACTGTTTTTACTCTCCATATATAGGAGATCATAGCTCTTTCCCCAACCTGGGGGAACCTTAACCAAGGTTGAGGTCATTGTCAATAAAGTATGGGTCATGGATATCCTTGACATTGGATCCACGTGAACTTTGTGTCATCCAAAATCATTAAAAGATTAAGATAGCCCCTGACCTTGACTACACCCAAGAGTTTGGTATTTCAGATCCCGCCATCACTTGAGCTATAGGGTCCTACTCCTCATTACCTAACTTATTTTGGAAACTTTTCAAATCGTCTATAGCAGTTGTTTTAGCCAACAATACCTATAATATGCTCATTGTTACTCAGTTTATGCTTAATCATGACGGGATCATCAAATTGAAACAGTGCTATCTCTCCCTGCTTAAATATGAGAATGCCCTGATTCTGGTATATGACGAGCTTAAAAAAAGGAATACGCTTGCACAGTTGAGTACCCCTACTACGCTTATCCCCACACTACACAACAGCGAGGTGGAATGCAAAAAAGCTGCTAAATCAGTGGACGCCCTAGAGGTATTCCCTTCTATTCTTCCTAAGAGTTATTAAAAAAGGCTGGTGAAAAAGGTGATTTATATTAATATTACCTTACATATCCCCACACTGTCTATTGCACCTAACAAGCATTTATGAGGTTAGTCCTCTTGAGCATAGAGTAATGCCAGGTTTAATAGCCTAACCTATCGACAACCTATCAAACTCCTATTAGGAAATTAATTAAGAAAGATTTTGTTCTTAAAAAACTTTAGGAGATTGAGAGAGGCCTGTTAATTTTTATTGAGAACAATAAGCAGGCTTATTGTATTGGATCTATTGCGGGTATGGGTTTCCTGCTGAACAATCGTTATGTACACTGCCTACTGTTCATATTTCTGATGAACTAATCCCCACTGAAATTGACAAGTTCTAAACTTTAAAATAAGCATATAGCGACATTTTCGCTAAAAATGATACTGCAATGGGCACATGAAGGGTTGGGCTTATGCCATTGACGTTAGGATGCTCATTCCATACAATTTAAACCCTACCACAAATAAAAAAATTTGAGGAGCTATAGATGCTGAATGAGATCAAAATTTTTTTCTGGAAGCTAAGCTGGTGGCTTCTCAATACCCTTAGTCCTCTTCTCTTATACTGATTAAGAAGGAAAATGGAGTTTTGGGTAGTTATGGACTACACTTACTGAGCAAACCTACCCAAGAAAAGTAATTAACTTATCCCCTGTATTGACAGCGCTCTAGCCCAACTATTTGAATCCAGGTTCTTTTCCGCTATGTATTTGGTTAGTGGGCATTGACAAATAAACCTTTCTCCACAAAAACAGGAGAAATGTAATCTTATCTGCAGAAAGGGCCTATTTCTACCCACTCAGCTACCTTAGGGGTTGTGCAATGTTCCTAGAGCTTTTCAGTGGGTGATAAATCACATTCTCCACAATCTTAAGATAAAATGTGTGATTTTCTATCTAGATGTATTACCATTTTCTCCGAGAATTTCAACAAGCACTCCTGACCAAAATGAAGTGTTCCAATGCTTGTGGGAACTAACATTAAACTGAAACCTTCCAAGTGCATTTTCTTCCAAAAAAGCTGAATTTTCCTTGATCACAAAATCTCTCAGAATGGGATCTAACCTCAATAAGGTAATGTTGAAGCTATATTTAAGATGCCTGCATCTAAAACCCTTTTCGACATCCAGGTATTTTTGGGCATGCTGGGGTATTACTAATAATTTATCCCAAAGTTCAAATAGGTAGTGATCACCTTGTCCGCCTCTTGACTAAGAACACTCAGTTCCAGGGGTGCTAAATAGAAGCTGCGTTTGAAACCCTTTTTAAGTTATTACAACAAAAGCCATTCCTCTGCCACCCTGACTATGGCAAGCAGTTCATATTGCTCACTGATGACTCTGATTACGCCGTTGGAGCTATCTTGGCTCAATTAGAAAAACATGGGATCGATTATGCCATGCCCTACTTCAGCAAGGTGCTCTAAAAAGAGGAACTCAACTACAGTTTTACTGAGAAGGAGTGACTTAATGTCCTTCTTGCTGTTAAGTACCATTGGATTTTTTAATATGGGACTTCATTTATAGTAGTTACTGACCACGCCTCTTTCAAGTGCTTTTTAGAATATAAAGGATCCCAATAAACGGTTGGTTATTGGGCTCTGATGCTCCACATTACAATATTACAAGTGAGCATCAGGTGGGAACACGTCATATAAGCGTAGATGGATTGAGGCGGCTGTCTGTCCTTCACTTATACATTAAGTGAAGCTGAGAGGTTACATGACCTCCTAATGACTCCTGACACTTGGGGTGATGGAGAAAAACCTTTACAGAAGTAATAGCTTGGAACTCTCCCTAAAGCCAAGGTGGAGAGTAGAAGCTATACAAGAAAGAAAAACTGATTGCCCTATCTCTGGCCGTCAGAGCAAGTACCTGTGATCCTTGAGCCTCAAACTATCCTGGGGCATGGCGGAGTACGAAAAATCTACTAGTAGGCTAAAGAACGCTACTACTTGGAGGGCATCATGGAGAAAATATTTGAAGTCCTGGATGCCTGTTTGACCTGTAAAGAGCAGTCCAGCTTCGAGAACAGTTATAAGTACAAACCTACCACCACTTAACAGCGTTTCCACAAGATAAGCCTAGATGTTGTGGGCCCTCTAACATGGATTACATAGAAATTGATATATCCTGGTAGGTATTGATCATTTACCAAATGGTTCGAAGCTGTGATTCTTCCTGACCAAACTCTATTAGCTACCACCACGTTCCTCCATCAGCATATTGTCACTCGCCATGGATTTCCAAAGTCCTTCTCTGTGACAATGGGAAGAACTTCACTTCAATAGTAGTAAGGATTTTATCTACTTTAATGTGGGCCCAACAGCTCTTATCCCCCTACAAAACCATTATACAAATGGTACCATAGAAAGAGTTAATAATACCTGGACTCCATACTACTCAAATTGGCCAGCTCAGGCCCTCTTAAATGGGACTTATACTTACTCAGTTCCCTCATAACCTACCATATTAGTTATCATTAGATCCCAAAATGTCTCCTTCTCAGGAGCTGCATAGCCAATAGCCTGGAGTGCCACCTTGTTAGCCAAATATATTTCTCAGCTAAGACTGGCATCGAGAAAGCCATAAAATTTAGCCCAACTCATCATCCAGTTACAATCAGAAACCATAAATTATTTGGAAAAGATTATCATGAAGAAGTGCCAAGAAGATAATGAGCTCCGGCCCAATTTAATACCTTCCAAGTATCAGAGTTCGTGCTGTAGTATCTCAATTGAATCACTTTATATAGTGAAAAGCTCAGGTCTATCTTGGAAGGACCTTTTATAGTCACGTATAAGCAAGTGGATGAGTACTTCATTCAATCTCTTGCTTCTGAAGTTACTGTCAGAAAGGTCCATGGCTAGTTCCCGCGCCCATATTCACGCCTATCATTCATGAAAGGGTAATGTTGGCAATTACATGTCCAATACTGGGAGAAAAGTGTTTTGGGGGGGTCTGAGGCTAATATTGCCCAAAGACACGGTATATATCTTGATAGGATTTCTCAAATTTTAGTGATCTTTCTATCCCCCTCCTAGGCCAAATAACGCTTTTGATGGTAGTAGGGTTTCTCTGAACTCGCGTCTGAATCAGTGGTTTCATTATAAAGTCCCTCCATGTCCTATATTTTATTAAATTCAATCTCCTTAGCGGAGACTAGCTCCTTTTATAGACCTGGAGGGGGTCTCACAAGGTGAAAATATTTCCCGTCATCTGATTGGTTTAAATAAAAAAAATCATACCCCACGGGATCATCTTGCCTGTTAGCACTCCACCATTTAGCATCAAGGTGAAGCAAGGCGATTCTTATTTGCTTTGAAAGGTCAATATACATATCTCTAATTTGGCTATCCTCAGTCAATATTGAATTTTCGCCCCTCTCATTTAGAGCTATAATTCTTATTAAATACTAAGCAGAGAGATATTAATACAGTTCTTTTTAACACCAACGTCAACACTTAACAAAATAACCAAAAAAGCCATATATTATACTTTTCAAGGTCCTTATTTTCATTTGAATGGTGTAAAATTAAGCCCTGCATTTTATAACAACATAAGAGAGTTTTGATACTCCCACCACTGCTTTTTTAATACTTTGCAAACAGCACTGGAAAGCCCTAAAACGCCAGATTTCCAACAATCAGGAAAGGTGTCCATGCCTCATACAAGTTAGGCTTCTGGAGAAATTCCAAATTTCTCAACCTTCCAAAAGATAAGTTGACTCAGTTTGAGGGGCCTCTTCCAGAGACACAGGAATCATACCTGTTGGATGGAGAACCAGAGTGGGAGTTGGAGGGAATTATGGCCTCTTAATGGGTGAAAGAAGGCTTGATACCTGGTATCTTGGAATGAGTGTGATGCCATTGAGAAAAGCTGAGTTCCAACTTTGGATTGCGCTCATGCTCATACTTGATTACCTCTTACCACAAGAATTTTCCAAATGACGCGTGTCCAAGGTCCACTACTAGACTTGCAGCCATGAATCCACCTTCAGCCCACACCTGAACTTTTCTCAAGATGATACTCTGAAGGGAGGGGTGGTGAACCAAAAAACGATAGGTAATGTCATGGTTAAATGACATAAATGTGGGAGTGGATCACAAGGACAATGAGGAATGGTCATGCCAGAGGAGTTAAGATGGCCTGGCCTGCCAGCTCTAGATTTACTGTAGATAAGCGTTGGTTTGAGGCCAAATAGGATTAAGTTCAACTCTAATAATTGCGTGATTGGGGCCCAGATTTTACATTAACAGGGTTGAAGATTACCACTATAGTCAAAATGAAGTTGGTCGTTATCTTTCTTTTGGAAAGTATACTGAAATCATTACAAAATCTTATGTTTTTTAATGATAATGCTCAGTTAATTTTGAAGTGCCAGGTTTGTGTTTCTTATGAGATAAGGAACTGCTAAGAGTGGAGCCTTATTATATTACTAGAGTAATTTCAAGCCAACAGAATGATTGTGGCAAATAACAAATTTCAAAAATTAGTTCTGTTTTGATCATTCTGTCTATTGGTAATCTCTTTTTACAATAAAAGGACTTTTATTATATCTCTTTATTAGTCTACCTTATGTAACATTTTGCTAGCCTCACAATATCTTTTTATGGCGGTATACTTTGGTAACTTATAATCCCTGAAGTTCTGAGCACCATGTTGGTTGCATTCCCTTACTTTTATAAATGGTCTTTTCTAGGAGATACAGAGAAACTCTTTACATCTAACATATTAAACCTTGCAATAGAGATCATAACATATATTATTCTGTATCTATCTCTTTTCACACTGCAAAATCAGTATTATATGTTGTCAAAGAGTTAATTAAAGCAGTTTTTCTGAAGGCTATAATTGGTTAGTTATTTAGTTTTTTCCTTCAACCGTTTATGTTTATATTTGAAGCTTAGTTCATCTTAACCTAGCTTAAAATGTCAGTGCATATTGTTTTCTCGTATTTTAAGAGTTTTGTGAGCGTTAGATTCATAAGTCTAGCTTTAGATTTTTGAGAGCTGGCTATTCTTAGTAATGAGTACCAAATGTAAAATTTCAGCTATGTTGCTCGCTTTAGCTCTTCAGTCTATTGCACAGGATTCTTATATGTGAGTTAAATATTTTGTTGAAAGAAAAATAGGGTTGGCAATAGTATGAAGACTATACCCTAGTTGATCTTCATAAAGCCAAGTTGAATATTATGTCTAGAGCTATTTTAGTGCTTGCTCTTTAAATACTTTGGGTATTTCTGGAATGCTATCCAAATATTCCTTCTGAATCCTATTTCTGGTAAAACTTAATCTACTATTAAATTAAAAAGGTTCTTCTCTTTCACTTAACGCAGAGTCCGTGGAAATATTCATAGTAATAAAACATACAAATGATATCCTATCCTTAAATTTAGTCCCTAGATAAAAATACACTAAATCTATGACAGTCTAAATTATTATAAAATTTAAGTTTCTATAGATCTGAATCTGCTTTTTAAAAAAGAACAAGGAAATTTTAGGGGATGTGGCGCCCAACTCTTATGTTGGCGCCCAATTGGAAGTAACAGCCTTTGCTAATGCATTATAACTCTAAAATTGTACCCAACAATGTTCTTCCTCCTCCATCTAGTCAGATTCCGCCTCCCACAGTAGATTTGCCCTCTTCTGGATTTATCAAAGAATGTGTCCCAACGCCTTCGCTCAACCCCAGCGTGCAACCATTATTAAAATTAACATTCTTCTTTAAATGGGACCTTTACCCATAAACAGCAGGCCGCGTTACCTATTAGGCTAACTCAAATGTTGCTAACTGGAAGCATAGTCAACTTCTTAGCAACTAATAAATCTTTATTTAAATGGTGACAAACTTTGATCATCTCCTACAAGCTAATTTGTTATTAAATATAGAATTTACAAACAGATCACTTTTCTATAGTCATGGATCATCCCCAATGAAACATTAATAACCTGGTGGGGTCAAAACCTTGCAGATTTGATTATGTTTTTAGGGATATTTCAAGTAACAATTGTTATCATTTATGAGGATAACTCTCATTTCCATTAGAGGGCTTTATCCCCCAGTATATAAGAAGATGGCATTTGTTGGGATTTTTTCCCACCTTTTTAGCTTCCTGGGTTACCTGCTAATTCGTTAGGGGATAGGCCTGCTAGCAAATGAATTAGATATTGGTTGAGCTTGATTTCAGGTTACTAATGTCCGTGGATTTCTTGGGTAACACTCTGGGTTTATATCCAACAGGGATCAAACCAAATAAAGCTTATTATCTCATCAGTAAGAGTTGTGAGGAAATTGGAGCATCTGATAGTTGATTGTTGATTAACTAACAGGTGTTACAATTAACACAGTCAGGTTTCATATCCAAATGATTGGGAATCTAATTGGCAATTGTGAGGCAAATAATGCCGCCTGCACCTAGCAAATATATTTTAGTTAGTCTGCGACCTGCCATAATGGATAATGAGTCACATTGCCTAAGCAGGTCACTAGCCAAATGTTGTTAAATTGCTGGGATCAAGCAGGAAACGTTAGGGACACGTTTCTGGATCTTTCCATTTCATGTCTTGAGGATGAATGATGGAGAAATTCTTAACCTAATGGAGAAGAATAACACAATAAAGAAGTCATAGGGAAGTTTAACAGAAATGGCTGCCGTTTCATGGCTGATGCTCCAACTGAGGATTTGGATGCCGGATTCCCCTCTATAAATTCTCTAGCATTTCATAATAAAGCAGATTCTTTTTATTGTAAAATAAGTTCATTAATCTTCAGTTAGTTATTGTTATAATATAATACTTGTGGACTCTATTGTGTGTATAATGAATATGGATTGTTTATCCTTAGAAGAAAAGCAGACCTTTGATGTGGTGATCTCCTCAGATCCAACGTGACAAGAAGGAAGACTGAAATCTCTGAATACGAGAGTGGATTAAGTTTGGTCAGGATAGGAAAAAATCCCTATAGTTAACATATTCAGTATTTCTTAAACTAATACAGGTCTAGCGTTGTACCATATTGGGCTTATCTATTCAACTATGGATAATAGTCATCATACTAAAATCAACCACATATCATTTACTTTCAAGCAACACAAATCATGCATTTACCAAACCTGTGCAGTTAACTTCTAGGAACTACCAGTCAAGCCAATTCTTAACATTTGATTTTATAAACCCAAATATTAACATTTTGTTGTATACTACAGGGGTAATTGATTGATATACGCCAAAACAAAATGTCATATAAGGAAGAGTTAAGAAAACTTTAGATGGAATTAGCAACTTCTAACAAGAACGACTTAGATTCAGCCAGTCATAAAGAATTCGCTACCTTTGGGGTGAGAGTCACTAAGATTTAGGATGGAATAGAAGAAGTTTCTAAATCTTGGTAGTGAACTACTTGGAAAAGTAACTTCATTAAAAAAAAGTATGGAAAGTTGGTTCAAGAAGATTATTCTTGAAGATAGAATGCAAAGCAGATCGAATGTATTTCCAATCAAACAGCTCAGACATGGAACATATAGTGAAACAAGTCAAAGAGCTGAATAATCAAAGATGCAAATGCAAACCCTATGCGGCAAGTAACGCCAAAGAAAGGACCCCAAAAACTCTAGTTGATAAAGCTGATTATTCCTACAAATATGCAAACCACATTCACTGCCCTTCAGTGATGACCCCTAAGATTATCCATCAAGTCTGTTGGGTAGCCGCGCCAAGGATGGCAGCTAGGAAAACTTCAGAGGAAATCGAAGCCACGCCAAAATTAACTAATTTTCATAAGGATAACGCTCATGTGTTCTTTTGACTGTTTGACATGACTATGTTCATGTATGGCGATAGACAAAAAGCTTTGATGGTTATGAACTGTTTGGATACTGACTTTCAAAGCTTAATGTTACCTAATCTAGAGGGAGACAGCTAAATTTATTTGGAGGCTAAGGCTGCAATAATAAGGAGTTTGAAAGCCACGCGTATGTTGAAACGAATACAAAAATTTATGAGGATAAAATTCCATAAAGATGAGACCTTAGCAATTTTCGCTAACTGATATACCAATCATCACAGATTCAGGTCAGAGCAAAAATATTGGACGATTTTGATGCATGATTGCATTACAATTGGCCTTCAACCTTTAAAATAATTCACATCAAATGATGTCTTCCACATTAGCAACCAAAATGACCAACTAACAAAAATGGTGGATCACTTAAAGAGGCTAGAGCCATGTTTGAGGCCCCCTATAAGAGCTTTAAGCTGAGTCCGGTCCAAAGAACAAATCCTACCAAAGTGACTGAAACCACTAAGGAATCAAACAATCAAAAAGTGCTGGGAAACAAACCCAAGGAGTTCAAATAGACAGACAAGAGTAACAAGTGGTGTCACCAGTGCGAAGGGAAGAGCCACTTTGCTGCCCAGTGCTTTAGCAAGAAGACTAAGGAGAAAAACAACGTAATCCAAGAAAAGTAGGCCAAAACCACAAAGGAGTCAGTAAAAGGGACCGCGGACAAGATGGGGAACAGTCTAGAGCTGCAGTTAAAACCGTTCCTCCCATTATCAAAGACAAGGACATTTGAATTAGTGATCTACTTGTCAACAATGGTGCGCATGGCCAGCTTACCAAGTGGTTAACTTAGATGTCAATATAATAACTAGAGCTGGAGCAAAGGGGATCAACCCTGAAAAATTAATGGGGTCACTCGCCCATATGTGCATCAACTAGAGGACAAGATTCAATCCGCTGAAATCTGGATGATCTAGCCAAGGTCAAATTAAATGAGGCAAGTCTGTTAATCCTCCAAAGCGCAATTAAGGAATCATTTTCTAATCTGTCAATGCAAAATTATTCACACCCTTAATTTGGAAAATAACGCCACTATAAACTAAGTAAATACAATTTTGCAATATCTGGTTGTTAATAAATTACAGTCCACTTATGGTAAAACCTAATAGTCCAATTTCTTGTCCCAAGTGGTGCTGAGCGCCTAGTGGCACCTTGAGCAAAGTCATCATTATCCCCACCAGCTAAACTTGGCCCAGAACATCCCACAGCGTGCCTATATTCAATCTTCACCTGACATTAATTATGAGCTTGCATTAAAAATTGTCACACAGTTTGCTCTCCTTTTCTGAGTTGGACCATCTAAAGAAAGTATGTAATTACAAATCAAACCATACGGACACTGCTGACTCCGCCCATGTGACTACACCAATAGCGTTCAAATGGGAATTTTACCTGCCCCACCCCTCCAGCCAGGCGCTCAAAAAATCAGCAAAACTTGGAAACAAAACCCAATCTGGCCAATTGACTCAAATTCTAACCAATTGGGAGCAGGTTTGGACCCAAGTTCAATCTAACCAATTTCCCGCTCCCAAAATTTACCAGCCCAAGCCACATATCCCAAATCAATCCTACTTAATCAAAATCCATACGACTTATTAGATAAAGTGAACGAATATGGTGAAATTGTCCCAAATCCAGACTTTCCAATCAACTTAGAACCTTATCTTATTTCATACTACGATGCCCAATTCCAACCCAAAAAATAGATCCCCCAAACCCACCACTACCCCTTTTCTGAGTGACAATCATTTAGCTGAGGCCCTAATGGCTTCATCCAAAATTCGCCATCTCTGCGAAGCTGTGGTAGCCTCTATCACTGAAGCTAAAAAAAGGGCTGCATAACCCCACATTCCCCTCTGATTTTCCTGCTGTTGCATAAGAAGAAATCACCTAAATTAGAGAAGATACCCTCACCGCTGTCAAGCATGTCTCTATTTTGCATATTTTTCCCATCCACCCAAATCACAAGAGTCAATATTGCAAAATTTGCCCAGCTTCCTGACACCTGCATAAGCGGAACACCAGTTAGCCAAACTCGTTGAGGCTATGCTCCAGGCCCATGTTGCCAATGACAACATCAATGATTTTGTATTTCACCTCAAACTTCATCCCGCAGATGTCCCAACCCCTTTTCTCTCAGCATTGATCTGCCTCTTCAACATTGAAGCCAAAAACGCTGATTCTCCTGATCCCCCCTCCCCTTCATCATGGTAGGAAAAGCGGCTCGCTGCTGTGCCACCTGGAAGGTTATTTGTTGTTTTTTATGTGTCTCGCTGCTCATTTCAGTCAGTAAATACATATGTTTGTTTTGTTTTGTTGAATTTCTGTTTTGGTAATGTCCGTTCTCTGGTTGGCGTATCTCAAATAAATTTTAAATTTTTATTGTACTTATATTAATTACTTGACAATTGAGTATGGGTGCAATTGGCTTAATAGTGGAGCACCAATCAATATTGACTTGACTAAGCTGGTGACTAAGATTAGAATCTCTCCTGATTTGTGGAATAAGAAGGAATATGAGATCACTGAGCCAGATATAACCATTTCCTGTGGAGCGTATAGCGCTTTATCACTTAGATTTGGATCCTTATTGGTATCTTCCCAGCAATAGTTTTGACCATCAAAATTAAAACTCTCTAATTGGGAACAAGTTTCTAAGGAAATATGGAGTTAAAATTAGCTTCAAGTTGAAAATGTTGACCATATTGGGCCAAAGACTACCTCTAGTTTATCAAAGAGACAGGGAAATTTCACTTACTAGAAGAAACAATTTCATCAACTTCTCTTTAATGTTAGCAATATCCCAATTTGCTACCAATTAATGGTCAAAAGCATAGAGAAAAGCTGACAAAATCCTGGAAACTTAGGAACTCCTATAAACTAATAATTTGAGTACCATACCACCAGGATTGCATATAATATCCGATTTAAGATTGACTTTGGATGTACTAAGCTATTGGATGGAAAAGTCCATTAGCCTCTTGAAGAAGTCCGGAGTAGAGCAATTGGTGGCTACTGGAATAGTCCTGCCAGGCCGTAGAGAAAATCTATCTCTTCTGGCGAATTTGATGGAAAAGCTGTGAAGATTGAGAAGAATCAGATTGTCAAATTTTCTATCTGATCCTGATGGCAAAATTGCGAAAATCATGATATTGGTACCTTTTCTGAGATGGGATTTCCAGCAGGGGTGGCTGAGAGTATAGATCTATTGGTCAACCGTGAGCAACTCTCTGATCTGGTGAAAAAAAGAAGGAGGTGCTTAAGATATCCAAAAAGTACCGGTAAATCCTTGCCCTGGATGATTATGATTGAGATGTGAGAAGAACTTTATCCATAAAGTTGCGACCATGGAATATTTACCAATAAGAATGAGACTGATTTAATGGTCATAAGGCTGCTTAAGAGGTATTGGAAGAGGAAATCAGCAAAATATTAAAGCATGGGCTCCTAGTTCTATTGTCAAGTCCCATGTAAGCCCTATCCTGATTGTGAAGAAGAAGGAAAGCTCTAATCAGGTAGTGATTGACTATCAGATTTTACAAAGTAACAAAGAAAGATTTTTATCCATGAACACAAAACAATGATGCATTAAGTTTATTGGCATAAAAGGTATATTCCACATTGGATCTAGTATTAGGATATTGGAAAATCAATTTTCCAACAGAATACCAAAAGAAATGCGCGATCATCACCGCACAAAGGCTATACAACATGTTCAGATGCCCCAAGGTTTTTGCAATTCGCCTGCAACGTTGCAGAGGGCCATGGACGCCATATTGAATGGCTTGAAATTTACATACGTCCTGGTGTACTTGGACGACATAAATGTTTAGTAGGACCTTTACTGACCATTTTCACCACTTGAAAGGAGTCTTCAAGAGACTGTCCGCGGCCAAACTGAGCTTTAAGCCAATCAAGTGCCACTTTTTAAGAAAGGGCTAGAATCTCTTGGGTTTGATTTCAACCCCAGTAGAGTACAGCCGCAAACCCAGAAGGTTGAGGCCATAGAGTGGATGGACATCTGAGAACTGTCCAAGTTATCCAAGTGTTTCTTGGAATGGTCAGACATTACTGATAATTTATATGGGATTTTGCAAGATAAGCCCCTTTTTCATTTGATGAAGGAACCAAAGTAAAAATCATTTATAATAAATAAGTCATAATTTATTTAATGAGTTACGCTGATATCTCATAGATTTTATGATATTAGTTTACTGAATTCTAATCAAGGGTTTATAGTACAGACTGAAGCTTCATTAATGGCAATAAGCGCCATTTTGAGTCAAGTAATGAGCTCAGTGTTGGATTTTAGAGTATTATTCTGCTCTATGGAACATTTTGAACCAAAATTTCAAAAATATACCGCAGAGAAGTAGTACTCTCTACTACCTAAATTTTTGATTAGGGAAGTTTACAGACCAATTATAATAAATGTGGCACTAATAAACTAAAAAAGTTTAATCTTATATGTTATTTATTAGATTCTGAAAGGGAGGTCAAAAGCAAACTCTCTTGATATCTTTCCTCTTAGTATTTAAACTATATTGGGGTACAAAAGGAAATCAATGAGTGAACTATATTAGGTTAAGGATAGCCAAATTAGGGAAGTTTTAAGCTTGGGCCTATTGAAGCTCTCAAGACTCACATTACTTAGGTCGAACAGCCAAAAAAAGTCAGTTGCAGGTAGGATATATCCCTGAGGCAACAAATATATCAATTTTACCCAGTTGTTGGGCAAGAAAATAATTTCTCAAGTTAGGAACCCATCCAGGTCTATAAAAGGGCCAGTCTCCACATTGGAGTTTGGACTAAATAGGTTGTAGGATGCAGGGGGACCTCCAAATGGCTCCCCTGATTCTTCTAATGTTTTGGCATAACCATGCTACTAACTGTAGGCCATTTGGTCAAGGAGTGGGGTAAATTGTATTTCCCCAATTAGAGAGGCTTAACTGAGAATCAACCAGAGTCTTTTGGCTAACATTACCCTCACTGACCTCCAAATCACTCTTCATACAATATCAGACTTTTAATTGTCCGATATTACCCCACTTTCAAGAGTATTAGGGAGAGAATAATGGCAAAAGAACCGCCCATGGACTTTGTTGAAAGTAACTCCAATAGCAAGGGATTTGATGGAGTACTCAACCCTCGCTTCTATGTGACTTTAAAAGGGTTTCTAGATAAACCTGAGATCTCCCTTCTAGGAGTGGCACAATTGTGGTAGTATTGCACCAAGTCAGATATTTGGAGGAAGGAAGAGAAGCCCAGACCTCATTAGCTGCTTAGCCCTCTTTTATGACAGTATTTTCCAAGTTAGTCATTGCCTATGATTGCAACTGGATAATGTGTTAAACCAATTTCTTAATGGCATTTTCAGAATCAGTTCTTTCAGAGAAAATATGTTTGGCCAATAATTCAGGCACCCCAGGTTCTTGACCATACAACGCATGGAAAGGCGACATTTTGAGGATTCGGTGGTAGTTGATCCAGTAGGCCATGAGAGCACTAGGTAAGAATTGACCCTAGTGTAGTTGATCTGTGGTTGTCATCTTTTGTAATATGAAACCAGGGTTCCATTTGCTCTTTACACACAACATCTGTAGAAGGATTGAAGGAACTTAGAAGAGTTGCTGCATCCCAATAGAAGTATCTAGAAGCCTTACCACCCTTGAGGTAAAATTCTTCCCATTTTCACAAAGGAGGACTTTGGGACAACCATGCCTGGTGAAAATATTTTGATGAAGAAATGTGACATTTGCCTTTGCAGTTTAGGGAAGAGCAACCGCTACAACCCCTTTGGTGAAGTGATCATTACCTTCCAGTATATAGCAATTTCCACTGGTAGTCTGAGGTAGTGGACCCACACACATATAAACTTGATTGTATGAAACAGTTGTTGCGGAGTAGTGGGTTGGTAATAATACTGGGTTTGTAGTTGGATTGTTTCTTACAGATAAGCAGAAGTCCAGCACTTCTATGATAGACTTCATGATTCCCTCTCAGTAATACTTATCCTTCAACCACTTATAAATTTTTTTGCACGTCAATGTGCCCCCAGAATAGAATAGACCTCCACGATCATGGGAACTCGCTCAGAAGGGCTGAGATAGGTCAACTAATTCACCCCCACTTTCTTATACAACTTCCCGATTTCCACATTGTCGTTATAAGAGTGTCAGGTTAACATTTTCCTGATGGATTAATCCTTATCCTTAGCATCAGGGGTCATAAGGTGGTCGTGCAGCCTAACACCTTTGCTATTATCCAAGTGAAGGATAGGCAGCCGAGTTAACCCATATACATTCATATGACGAGTTCCAGTCCGCTGCTCAATGGTCATGTTTTAGTGCTGGAGCTTCAAAGCACAGTGTGCCAACCGTCCAATGGGATCTTTCACATATTGCAACCACTTCAAGGAGGAGTGGTCAGTGACTACTTTGAAAGAAGCCAAATAGAGTGAATGGCATTATACTTTATGGCAAGCAAGACAGTCAGGCACTCCTTTTCCAGTGACGCTGTAAAAATGTTCTGCTTTTGAGAGCATCTTGCTGTAGTAGGACATGAAATGATCGCCCCATGCTCATCCTTTGAGCCAAGATGGCTCCAACGACATGATCAGAGGCATCAGTGAACAGCATAAAGGGCTTGCCATAGTCAGGGTGACGGAGATGGGACTTTGTTGCACCAACTCCTGCAGGTTCTTGAACGCGCCTTTTTGTTCAGCAACCCAATTTAAAGGAGTGTTTTTAGCCAATAGACATCTGAGAGTCCTACTGGGCTAGGCAAAGTTGAAAATAAATTGATGGTAATAACCCATCATTCCCAAAAATACCTGACTGTCTCGAAGGGTTTTAGGCGCTAGCATCTTGGATATAGCCTAAACCTTATCTTTTATGGTTGGATTCCATTTTTTGAAATGGCATGCCTAAAGTAATCCAGTTTTTTTTCAAGAAAAAGTATATGTTGATGGCTTCAACTTAATGTTAGAAGACCGCAGGCGTTGGAACAACTATTTTTTATCCATGAGGTTCTCGTTGAGGGTTCAGGGGAACACTGTGAATACATCAAATAGACAAATAACAGCTCAGCTTGAGATATTGGAGAATATGAACTTTATCACGCTGAAAGGTGGCAGGCGCATTGCATAACCCCTGGGGTAACCTAAGGGTTGAAATAGCCCCTTGCTGCAGATAAGGAAAAATCTTCTGATCCTGAAAAAAGGTCCATCTTCCAGTACCCGCTAGCCAAGTCAAGGCAGAAAAGAACTGGGACCCAGAGAGTTGGCTAGAGCATTTAAATATTGGGGGCTGGGTAGCTGTCCTGTTGGTGAGGTTTTTCATCTTATTGTAGTACATAAATATCTAATGACCTCCATTTTTTTCTTTATAAATAGAAGAGGGGACGACCAAGGGCTTTAAATGGCATCAGAAATCTAGCGTCCAGAAATTATTTGAGCTCCGTCACCATCTGTAACTCGATAACTTTGGATTGTGGTAGGGTTTGGTGCGGATGGTTTAAGCATATTCAATGTCAAAATTATGAGTCTAACCCCTTCATAAGCCAATGTTGGTTTTAAAGTTAGAAAAGCTTTCGCTATAGGCCTCAAGAAGGGAGTAGACCTTGTCAAGCTCCACTGGGATTAGTTCTTCAGAGATATGAGCGGTAGGAAAGGTACATAAGGATTGGTCAGCAGGTAAGCCCATATCTGCCATGGACTTAATACAGTAAGCTTGCTGGATGTCCTCAATGGATATCAGCAGGCCTCTTATAATCATCTGATGCTTTTTTATGACCAAATCCTTTGGAGTGAGATTCCCCAGCAGGAGATTAATGGGTCACTGATAGGCTGGGTCCAATACGCCTGGCGATATTCTGGGCTCTAAGTGATTAACCCTTCAACGCTGGTTAGATGCAATAAACAGTTGCGGGGGATTTGTATGTTAATATTCGTGTCAAGAACCTTTGTTCAATAGCTTTGATGACAACCTACTCAAAAGCATAGAACGGGAAACCCTCTAGAGTATTCACTGATGAAGCAACATTTTTGCATTTCGTCCTGCCATGGTGTGGTGCAGGGTAAAGCTGAGGAGGGATACTCCACTGTTCAAAAATATTTTTTCTAATCTCATAATTGATTAGATTAAGAGGATACTCGTAGTTAAGCAGAGACAGATAGCCCTTTATTCAAGTTAATGACCCTTTCATACTCAAGAATAAACTGGGTACCACTGATAGATCATAGTTATTGTTAGCTAAGGCCACCGCGGGGCCAACAAGATGAGCTTTCTTAGATTGAATGGGCAAAGAAGAGTATGCCCTAATAGCGCATGTGTTGGAGAAACCAACAGTACCAAACTCTTGGTTATAGTCGAGGTCAGGGGCCAGCTTAATCTTTTTGATGACATTGGATGACACAACGTTTACAAGTGATCCAGTGTTAAGTTAGTTGTGACACGTTCTCTATTAATAACAACCTCTACTTTTGTTAAGGTTCATTCAAGTTGGGGGAAAGAGCTAGTACCTCTTTTAGACATAGAGTGAAAGCTAGTCTTTTGTCATTCTCAGAGTATTTCCTTTGGATAGGCTGCAGGGTGTGCACATCTGGGTAAATCAAATTAGTGAGGCGATGAGCTGGCCGGCGTCACTAGAAGTGTCAATAACCTTAGACCTCTCAGCATTTGATGAAGATAATTCCTGTGGAGTTCCTAGCCATATGCATTCTCTCAGGGTTCAACCTGTCAGTTACCTCCACCTTACCTGGGCTCCTAAAACAATATGACCCACATACTTAAAACCCCTTTCAGATTCGTCATCAGAGGGGTTATAAATGCATGTCAGGAGTCCATAGGTGTGTGAGGTAGGTTATGACTCCCTTAGAAAAAATATTTTCTGGTGCTACTCCTCTACTGTACTAACTTTTGGGGTAAAGTTTGTAATTTTAATGGCTTTGACTTGAGCCATGGAAAGGATAGGTTTGGGTTGCCTCATGACATTAATTTTTTGGGAGAGGTCAGCTGGAGGAGATGCCGATGGAGATAGAGGTAGCCCCTTAGCATGACGCGACACTTCAGACACTTTTAAGACTGCTCTGAAGAAGGAAGGGAGCAAGGAAAAGTGATACTAGCTTCGCTGGCTGACTTTGGAAGCGGAAGATTAATGAAAGCGCTGCCCTGTCAATTCTATTATCCTCTGCATATCCACACATGGGGTAAATGCACCTCGTAGTGACAGCTTATGGAAACAGATTAAAAGGTGAAACAGCTATAGAAGAGTCTGGAGGGGTTATAGGAGATTTTTGCATCAGAGCTCCTTGCATTTTATCGTCTCCCTAGAATTTAACCAACACTAGTAGAGCCTCCTTGATATCACATATCTTTAAGGAACGCTTGAAGGAAGAGATATTTAACTCCAAAGAGAGATGAGGCGCCATTCCAGCCTAAACAGGAAATAATAAAATCATTTAGCGGGATCATTTTTACAGGCAGTAGAGGTTGGGCTACATTATAGAACCAATAAACAAAAGTAGAAAGTGATTCTGCCTTATGTAGGCTAGTGCACATAAAGGCCTGTTTTTGTCTTTTTAGACTCTGCATAGGCCCAAACTATTTGATAAGGGCTTCCTTTATCTCCGCCCAGTTGCTGAGGGTGACCATTTGTGGAACCATTATTCTCTGCGCCACACAACTAAAGCAGGAAAGAAATGGGTTGAATTATTTTCTGTTCTTGCATTTCCATTACTGGTTCATAAACGAAGAGGAAGGAGGCAATACTGTCCTCGCCTGGGGTAAACTTATCTCTGAGAGGATATTTTTTTAAAACAAAACATGCCCCATAAGGGCGTTGAGTTAAGCACTGATTGAGCTTTTTAAAGCTAGGCAAAGCACTGGCTAGCTGTTGTTTCATAATTGCTAGCCTAGGGTCAATCTCAGAGAGGGAGTTGTGAGTGTTAATTTCCCCACCAACCTCCATTTTTAGTAAGCGTTTTATGGTATTTTAGCCCCCTGTAGGAAGCACCACTTGTTGGATTTTAGATTATTATTGTTCTCACTGGTGCATTTTGCACCTAAATTCCAACAACTTACCACAGGAGAAGTTTTACTATGTACTTTATACATAATTGATTCATAGGATTTTGTGGACCACTTATATTAAAAACAAAGCACTAAAAATTAAAGAATTGGATTTTTATTCATATTTTATTAGATGCGTCGAGGGGGGTCAAAAGCAAGACCCCTTGATATCTCGCCGCTTAGTATTTAAACTATATTGAGGTATGAAGGGAAATCCATGCAAAGTACAGATTAGGCTAAGAATACCCAAATTAGGTAATATTAACTTTTAACTTTATTAAAGCCCTCAAGACTCGCATAGAATATATGGAACAGCTGATAGAAAGTCAGTTGCAGATAGGGTAAATCCATGAGGCAATGATTTTATTTATAACGCAGTCGTTGAGCGAAAAATATTTTCACCTAATGGGACCCCCTCACGGCCTATATAAGAGGCCGGTCTCAACATTGGTTTTTAAACTAAATTGATATATGATGAGGAGGACCTCCAAATGGCTCCCCTCAATATGCTGATGATTCGTCATAACCCTGCTACTAACTGTAGGCCTGTTTAGCCAAGGAGTGGGGGGAATCAGTAGCCTAGATAGAGAAATCCCCTGAGAACCTGACAGAGTCTTTTGGCTGACATTAACATATATCGACCTCCAAATTACTCTTCATACAATATCAGACTTGTAATTGTCTATAGCTTATGGAAGAGCATCTGTTAGCTTATGTGAGCCAGATGTTATCAGCAGAGTCAGGATACACTGTTGTTGAGCATGAATGCCTTGCAGTGATTTACGCCTGTAAGCAGTTTTGAAAGTAAATTTATGTATGCACTTTAAACAGGTGAAGGACCATTCTTTCCTGCGTTGATTGCATAATATAAGAGAAACGGAAAGACACCTGTCCAGATGGTCAAAGAAGCTCCAAGCTTATGACTTAAAGATAGTCACCAAGCGGGAGAATCTCATCAAAATGTGAATTTCTTATTTAAGTTATCAATCATCCAAGTGGTGTACCAACAGGATGATGAGCTGTTTTGGAGAATGGTTGACAAAAAAAAATTGGAACAAGCCCGAGAGATCCAGGATGCACTTTGTAATAAAATGGAACACACGTAGAACAAGGATGAACAAGTATTTAAGGCAATTGATGGAAATGAATATTAAATTCAAGATTGTCAGAATGAGTGGCAATCGTTCAAGCTGAACATAAGGTTGTTGGGCATGAAGGACTAAGGAAGATGAGCAACCACATTCGCCAGTACTATTACTAAGAGTCTGTCAACTATGATGTTGCTGATTATCTGGATTATTGTGTGGAAAGCCAGTTGCACAAACCACACAAGAACACAATTGGATATTGACCGGTTCGCCCTGGATTTGCCTGGCATACAGTGTCCATTGATGCGATGGGACCATTGACCATTAGCACATGAGAAGTCAAATATATAAAAGTTTTAATTGACCATCTGTGTAAATGGGTCAAGACGAAGGCCCTGGCAAAATTGGATGCTACAAGTACCTCACAGTTTATCCTAATCAATTTGTATACTGCCATGGATTCCCACAAGTCTCATTAAGTTACAATGGAACGAATTTCATGTCCCACGTGATCTTGAGGTTGAATGAAATAATGATATTTCAAGGAGTCATGCCAGTATCCTTCAAGCTGGAAAATGAACGGACTGGTAGAACAAGTAAATGTAACGCAGGCTGCAACGCTGAGGAAGCTGCTTGATGGGAGAACTTCTGCATGGGAACATACCTCAGTTCAGTGACGTTTGCATATAACATCAGTCACCATATGGCAATGGGAAAACATAGGTTAAATTGCTGTACAGAAGGAAGGCCGCAATACCTCCTATTCTATATTCAGTGGTCAAGCCACTAGTAGGGATGTATGCTAAGCAGTACTTACTCCGACTTATAAATATTCTGATCAAGATGCAGTCAAAAGATTTTGATACAACCTTAAAGTAAGAATCAAGCCCAAAAGTACAGACAATAAGGACCAGTTGGCATTATATAATTACCACATAGGCGATAAACTAGTCTATTGTGACACACATGGCTTCAGAAGAAGAAACAATTTAGCTGTGTTATGGTTGGGTCTGTTCAAAATTTATCATCAAGATGGTGACAGAAGCTTATTCCATCAAGAACCTCACAGATATAGGGTTGTTAATTCGTCATTGATAAGTATATAACGCATTTGATCCAAGAAAAAAAGAGTGTTCCTGAAGGATCGCTGAACTAATGAGACAATTATTTTTGTACTTTTGTTTATAAATAAAATAAGGACAGCTAAACCAAAATAAACGTTATATTCTAAAAATAATAATACCTTTGAATCATGAAAACTGGTAGGCAGAGTATACTTAGGAACCTGTTTAGGGAATAATAGAATAAAAATATAGACCGCTAAACAAATGAAGGTTAAGTCTCATATAAGGATAGAAAACACAATAAAAATTGATAAAATAAGGAAAAGAGAAAAAAATTACACAATTAAAAATGCATAAATTAGAACATCTGTTGGTTATCCCCAACTTAAGTATGGTTCCGCCTATGTTGCTTCTTGGAGGAAGGATAGGATGTGCAACAGTAGGAATAAATAAGGTGTCAAAATCTATTTGAGATCAAATGCTAAAAAAGGCTAGACTTACTCAAAACCAAGTTCATTGATCTGAGGCTGAACCAAGAGAGAAAAAAAAATAGGGGGAGAAATTAAGATGTCAATACTTGTTAATTGTGATACCATTAATCATTGAGGGAAGCTTAGAACAAGAAGAGTCAATCAGCAAATAACCCTGATTAATCCCAATATGGCAACAGAGCTGTAAGCTTAGTCTTGAGCGCTTGTCAATGGGCTTGTCAAGAAGGATTGACATGTGAGCTGGCATAGAGCAAGGGATACTAGATAGAGGTTGCAAAATCATGCCCCCAATCAGATCCAAACCTAGGAGAAAATTGAAGCCCAATTTGGGAACTAATGGAAGAAAGAGAATCAGCCGCAAGTTTTTCAAGATGGTTGCTACTCTGGTTTCATCAGGGTTGGATACCGTTTCATTTAATTCAGCTAAAGGACTAACTATGTGTTCTCAACTAGGAGTATCAGTCCTAGGGGGACCATAAAAGATTTTTATGAGTAGTAAAACGCATTATTCAGAAAAGCTGAGCATCTTAAGCAGAATGATTTTCAAGATACTGCTGGTACCAAGAGTTAGAAGAATATGATATATGAGCTAGATGAGCTGGGTGATGTCAAACTTGTTATAATTGTCAACATTACTACTTTGGTATTAATTAACCTCTAATTAAAGAAAATTTATCTTAAACTATTGAAATAAGCTCTATAAAAAGAAAAAACAATATTGGTATGAGCAAAAAACTATTAAAAGAAATAATAACTTCAGCAAATATATTTAGTCATTCTTATTTGTGCCATGAGATAGACATCAACAGTAGTAACCTCCTGTCAAGGACGTGAAAGAATCCAGGAAATTAAGGATGCCAAACCAAAATCCTGAATATAATAATGGGTCGTATGCCCTGACTTAGGGGTATAACTGGCTTTCCAGGCCTAGCATCATCATGAGTTAATTGACTAGACTAGCATGACAGTGGGTTATGAAGATCATGCTCTGAGGAGTCAGTACTGAGGAATAAAAGGAAGATAACTGCATAAGTAGGTTTTCCAGAGGAGCGTCTAGTACAGATCAGCTGTGCCCCTCTGGAAACTAAGAATTATTTGACCTGTTCCAAGGCTACATTCTCCTGTCCTGATCATATTCTCTATGAAAAATCTAGGTAAGAGGAAAGATGTGTTGGGTTTTCCCACCTTTATAGCTTCCTAATTTATCTGATGGGTATTTATTGGATAAATCACATCAGCAAATGAATCAGATATTGTTTGAACATGATTTTGGGTTAATAACTTTTGTGGGTTTTTTAGGTAACTCGCTTGGTTTGAATTCATCATGGATCAAACTAGGTGAATGATTAAAATTGCATCAGGCAGAGTTTCTGATAAAATTAGGGCATTTGATAGTTGATTTTTGATTAATTATCAGATGTACCAAATTGGGATCAGTTGGGTTTCATCACCAACCTTTAAACATTATAATCAGAAGTTGTGAGGCAAGTAGTGCTACCTGCACCTAGAAATAAACTTGTTGGTTTGTGACCCGCTTTAATGGAACTTGAGTCCCATTTTAAAGCTGGTCACTAGCCAAAAGCGGTTGGTTTGCCATGATTATTGAAAAGTTAGGGACAAGTTTTCTGGATCTTTCCATTTTTAGGTCTCGAGGAAGTCTAATGGATGAATTCCTAACCCTTTGGAGAAGACGATTGCTGGTAGAGACATCATAGGGAATTTCAATGGCAACGGCTACTGCTTCATGGCTGAGCCACCAAGAGAGTCTTTAAAAGCCAAATTCCACCTATAAATTACCTAGCATTTTTAATAATAATGCAGATTCTATAAAAATTAAAAACTAAGTTCTATCATCTTCATTTGATTATTGTTGTAGTACAATAAGTGTGGACTCTTTTGTGTGTATAAATAGTAAGGATCGGATAACCTTGGAAGAGAAGCAGGACTTTGAAGTGGATCTTCACAGACTTAACGTGACATGAAGGAAGACTTGGAATACTTAATCTGAAGTTGATTTAGTGAAGCCAGATAGTGAAGAAGTCCCTATAGTTAACATAATCAATTATTCGTGGATTATTACAGGACTAGCGTTGGATCATATGGGGTTTATCTATTCAACTATGAATAATAGTCATCATACTATTATAACTCACATATAAATTACTTTCAAGCAACGCAAATCGTGCACATACCAAACCTGTGAAGTTAACTTCTGGGAACTATCAGTCAAGCCAATTCTTAACAATTGAAGCCAATGAAAGTTTTTACAGTATTATAAACAGTTAATCATGGTAATGTGGGCATATATAACCCAAAACATTACCACTGCTTGACCAGATGTTGGGATTTCTGCCCATATTCCCGCCTGCTAGATTACCAGGAATCTCTAGGGGATAATTCCCTAATGCTAGGTGAATTGGAAAACGGTGGACCCTAATTTCAGAGTAACTATGTTGAGGGGATTTGAGAATATTCATCTGATCATATCTGTTAAGGATTTATCTGGGCAGATGCTTAAAAACTCATTGGGTGGAGTTGCTGACGAAATAGGGGCATCTGATAGTGATTAACTATCAGATTTGTCAATTGGTATTGGTCAAGTTTAATCACAGAATTATTGGGAATGTTATTAGCAAGTTGCGAGGCGAGTGATACCGCCTGCAACTAGCAAATCAATCAATTGGGTTGTTACCTGCCTTAATGGGTAATAAGTCCCATTATCTAAGAAGGTTGCTAGACAAATATGGTTGAGTCGCTTGGATTGAGAGGTAAACGTTAGGGACGCGTTTTCTGACTCTTTCTGTTTAGGTCTCGCGGGTTTCCAATGACGAAATCCTAGCCAGTATGGGGAAGACCATTGCTGCTAAGATGAGGATGGCTGATTCAACAGCAATGGCTGCTGTTTCATCAAAATAGGTGTCAACTGAGGGTTAGACAACTGAATTCCAAAATAAATTCCCTAAAATTCACTCATAAAAAACAGTTAGCTAATACTAAAGATAAACAAATCTATAGTTTTTCATTTGGTATATAGCTTAAAGGTAAACTTTTATCAGCTTTTAATTTTTCTATTCTTCTCAACGATATTATTGCTGTGTGCAATGATTGGGAGACTCTTTTGGGAAAAGAGTAAAGATCTGAGCGAAGTTCTAGAGAAGAAGGAGAAACAATCAGGGATTGCTGCCAACTGTGTACTTGACCAAAGAGACTGTCACCAGGGAATCTCAGAGAAGATTGGGTTGGAGAGAATGATGGAATGAATCCCTATATCAAGACATCTCAAGTATTTTGAGCGTGAATACTGGCTGAGCATTGGGCTGAGATCTAAAAATTCCACTCATCTATGGGTAATAGTCGTCATAATATTAACAACTAATAATATCATATACTATACAACGCGGACAAAGTGCACAAGAACTGAACCTGTGCAGTAATAAGTTTATTGGGGTTGCTTGTCAATAATAACCAGAACCAATAAATTTTTACAATCTGGTGCTCACTACAGGGGCGTAGTTGAGTAGAAGAACTTATAATAATGTCATACAAAGATGAGAAACAAAAAATATGGATGGAGTTAGCCACTGTGAATCAGAATGCCCTACACTCAGCGGATCATCAGGAATTTGCAGCTTTGGAAGAATAAGTCGCCAATATGGAGGAAGGGATCGATAATGTTGCAAGTTTTGTGAATGAGTTACTTGGGAAAGTAACTTCGTTGAAGAAGAAAGAAGGGGACCTAATTTGAGAGGTCTTATATCTGAAACGGAGTTAGAAGCATATTGTGTTCATGTGAGAAATTTCAGCGCTGATATAGCAACTGATCAAATAAGTCAAGTAACTTAAAACTCACAAATGCTATTGTGAGCCAATTATGGCAAGTGATGACAAAGAAAGAAGTCCTCATACAATTTTTGGGAAGTTGAATACCCCTAGATACAGGCCTCCAACTTTTGCTGCCATTTTGGAGATGATGCCCAAATTCACTCCCCAAGTGAGCTAAGCTGTAAAACCTAAAGAATCGGCTAGAGATAACTCAGAGGAATTTAAGGCAACGTCAAAATTGCCAACTTTCCATCAGGATAACGCCCCAGAATTTTTCCAACTGTTTGATATGACCATGTATGGCTATGGTGATCGTCAAAAGACTTTGATGGTTATGAATTGTCTAGACACTGACTGTACGAACTTAGTGTTAACCAACCTGGAGGGGGACATCTGGTCATATGCGGAGGCAAAGCTGGCCATCATGAAGAAATTTGGGAGTCTGACGCACATGTCAAAGTGCAAACAGGAGTTTATGGTTAATTCAGTTCTATAAAGATGAGTCTTTAGCAAGCTTTGTGGATCATTTCTACCAGGAGTCACAAATCCCAGTTGGAGCAAAGGTACTGGATGACTTTGATGCCAGATTTGCTTTACAAGTGGCCCTTTGGCCCTATCAGATTTGCACCAAATGATGTCTTCCATGTTCACAACTGAAGTACCTCTCAAATGGTAGGTAATTTTAAAAGTTTTGGGAGCAAAAATTTGATGCCCCAAACAGAAGTTTCAAATCCAATCTGGTGCACAATATGAATCCCACAAAGGGTAACGAAGGTGCTCAAGAGGCGAATAACCAAACTGTGCCAGGGAATAAGCCTGAAGAATTCAGACGGATGAATAAGAAAGAAAAGGTCTGCTACCAATGCGGTGGGAGGGGACATTTCGCCATAAACTGTAAGAAGCTGAAGGATCAAATCAACGTGGTTCAGGCAAAAGAGTCAGCTGCCACCAAGGAATCAGGAAAAGGGCCCGCAGCCTAGATGGGGAAGTCTAGAGTTGCGGAGAAGCCTGTTCCTCCTGACATCATGACCAAGGAAATAGATGTCAGTGATTTGTTTGTGGACAAAGATTTACAAAATCAACTGTATCAAGTGGCGATTTGGACGTAAATAGAGTGACCGGATCTGGGGTAAAGGGAATTGACCATGAGATAATCAAGGAAGTTGCCCAGATGTATGCCTGACAACTGGTGGACAAGATTCAAACCGCCAAGAATCCCAAAGAATTATCTGAATTCTGATTAATGAGGCCAATTTGTCCATCCCCCTCAGCGCAATAAAGAAGTTGTTCCCTGGTTTATCAGCACAAATTATTCACACCCTTGATTCAGCTAATAACACCGCTATACACTCAGTAACACTATCTTGCGAAACTCTGAGTGTAAATATATAGACATACAAGTAAATCAAGTGCAGGTTAGTGTAATTGTCAACAGCAGAGTGCCCATCAACATTGTATCGACCAAGCTGGTAAAGAGGATGAAGATCTTGCTGGACTTGGAATACAAGAAGGAATAAAAGACAGCTGGGCCAAATACCACCATCTCATGTGGAGCGTATAGCGCATTGCCACTACAATTTGAGTTTTTGGTGGTATCTGCGCCTGAAATAGTTTTGCCCAACCAAAACTATGACATTCTGATCAGGACGGAATTTCTATGCAAGTATGGAGTTAAATATAACTTTGAGGATAATATGTTGACCATATTGGGTCAGATGTTATCATAGTTATTTCAGAAGGATGGTGAAGCTCCACTGAATAGGAGAAACAACTTCATCATTTTAATATACTATGCTGGAATTATCCCAATTTGATACCAATTAGTAGGTCGGAAGTGACAAGAAATACTGACAGAAATCCTAGAGAACTGGGAATTCCACTGAGGATTAAGAATGAGAAGACCATACTGCCAGGATCGCAGATGATAGTTGACATGAAGTTGACATAGAAGATAACTGAGCTGTTGTATGGGGAGGTCAGAAGCCTCTGGAAGAAGTCCAGAGTAGAGTCATGGGTGGCTCCTGGGTAATAATGCCAGGCCATGGAGAAATTCGAGTTCTCCTGGCGAATCTAAGTGAAAACATAATGAAGATCAGGAAGAATCAGATTGTTGTGTTTGTTCATCTAATCTCAAAAGCCAAATTGAGGAGATTTCAAAATTTTGGGACTCTCAATGAGATGGGATTACCAGCAGGGGTAACTGAGAGTATCAAACTATTGGTTGATCAAGAGCAACTCACTGATCTGACAGAAGGCCAGCAAGAGGAGGTTCTTGAATTGTTCAAAAAGTATTGGAAGTAATTTCTCAGGAAGACCAAGATTCGTGATGCGTGAGAGATGTGGTCCATAAGGCTGACACCAGGGAAATTTGCTGATCAGGATGAGACTAATCTAATGATCAAAAGTGGCTGAATCAGTAGTGGAAGATGAAATCAGCAAACTAGTGAAGCACTGGCTTCTAGTTCCACCATCAAGTACCTGGGTGAGTCCAGTTCTTATTGTGAAGAAAAAGGATGGCTCCAACCAGTTGATAATTGACTACAAAAGCTGAATAAGATAACAAAGGAGGATTCGTATCCTCTACCAAAAATTAATTATGCACTAGATCAATTGGGAGAAGTGAAGTATTTCTCCATGATGGATCTGACTTCAGAATATTGTCAAATTGACTTGCCAAAAGAAGACTAAGAAAAATGCATGATTATTATCGCGCAGGGGCTATACCAACTGACGAGGATGCCCCAGGGTCTATGAAATGCGTCTGCAATGTTCCATAAGGCCATAGAAGCTATACTGAGCGACTTGAAGCTGTCATGCGTCCTGGTGTACTTGGATGATATCAATGTGTTCAGTAGGACGTTTACTGATCATCTACACCACTTGGAAGAAGTATTCAAGTGACTGTCGGCAGCCAACCAGAAGATTAAGATGAGGAAGTGTCACTTCTTCAAAAAAGAGATGAAATATCTGGGATTCATGATTAACTCTGGTGGATTGCAGCCGCAAGCCCAGAAGATAGAAGCCATAGAATGGATGGCATGCCAAAGAGTGTATGAGACATCTAATTGTTCCTTGGGATGGTCAGATACTACACAAGATTTATTAAGGACTTTTCCTGAATAGCTGAGCCCTTATCCCATCTGTTGAAGGATCTTAAAAAAGGATTTGTATGAAAATAAGAAGTGCAGGAGTCCTAAATTTTCTCGTCATTGCAAACACTTTTGCAACAAAATCAATTTTTGTCTAGGTAAGTTAGATAATCTCATTGAGGAGATTAGTTTGCACCCAATGTTGGGGAGCAGTTGTGTTAGTAAAGTTAAGGGCACAGGTGTAGGGCCCACATAAATCAAGTTTTGTAAATTCCCTAGTGAATCCAGTGGAATAGACAAAAATAATAATAAAAAACCAGTGGCTACTATTTCCCTGGTAATTTTGACCTTCCAAGTGCGCTGCAACCAGTTCATCAATATTGCCGCACTCCCAACCTCTATTGTTGAGAGGAACATGGAATGCATCTTTTCCTGAATGTTTGATAAACAGCGCTTTGGCAGAAGTTTTGTGGAGATGTACAACACATTTTCTGAACACGGTGTACGTCGCGCCACACTCCATGCCTTGAAGTTGGCTGGATCTTGGTTTTGAGAACAAAAATGTGGTGGACAAAGCTGCACAAGTGCGAGTAGTAGTGGACCTCCCAGATGGTCAACGGGTAGTCAAAACAAAACGCACCCGCTGGACTAAATAGAACCAAATTTTTGTAACTTTTGACTTCCTACCTACTACAGTCAAGTGCACCGTGCTGGTGCACCACCTGAAGGCAGGGCTCGCCAAATATGAGGAAATTAATCCTTCAAGATGCAGCTCTTTATGCTCATGCCAAACCTGTGCACAGGCAAAGCAATTGCTGTTCACACCCCATCAAAGAGATAGTAGAGGATTTACCCAAAGACCTCATACAGCTTTTGTAGAAAACAATGGGCAACACTCCCAACCATTCAGGATTACTGTGGATAGCACGCCTCCTATCTGCACTTTCTGTTGTGCTTTTGGCCACAAGGCCCATACCTGACCTGCTAAGGAGGGCATTACCCAAACTGAAATAATCCTGGACAATGTGTTGTAAAGACGCCCACTATGAACTGGCAGTATACACTGACGCAGCCTTCCCATGGGGAGTGCCATAGTGCTACATTCAAGTTAAACCTATGCCCCCTCAGGAGCGTAAGAAGGCCAAGCAGGCCTGCAAGGCGTCAGCTAAGGAGGCAGCCAAGACTGCGTCCACAATTCTGCCAGCCCAGCTCCAGGAAGACATTGAGACATTTGTGGCATAAGTGGCTCGTAATTCTCTTCACCAATCAGATTGGGCTGCCCAAGCTAATTAGGCCACCTAAACTGAGGACCCGATGGGTGTCATGGAAATGGCAGAAGAAGTTTAGACTGACCTGCCAGTTGGGATGCGTGAACACCCAAAAGGCAAGCCAGAATGCCAGAGGCATTACCAACTGTATGACTTGATATGGAGCCAGGAAATGTGATACCACGAAGTGGTGGTGTAACAATAGGAAAAGGAGTATCCCAATGACAAACCACACCAAACCCATTCCCAACTCAGTGGTTCTAACTGCATGAGGTGGGATTACGGGGATAGTCTTGATGAGATTCTTGGCTTGAGAGGCCAACTCATTGGGGGAGATAGGGTTATGGATTTTCTCTTTCCATTGTTGCGCATAGGGCCTTAAGATCCCCATGTATTGATGCCAGAAATTCATGAGAGCGGGTTGTAAAACCAAAAGTGTCAGAATCGCTGGGCCCAATCAGTGATAGAGGGAGCCATGGTGACAAAAGAATTGGTAAAGCCCACCACACACACACACACACACACACACACACACACACGGAGTGCGGGGTGATGGACCACCAGGGAAATGCCATCTGGGATGCAGTCAGAATGGAAAATAAAATTTTTTTTTATTTTTTTGGCAAAAAATTATTTGGAAAGAAAAGTAAGAAAATTGACCAACAATTTTCTCAGTGCCATGAAACTGATTAAATAGTGGCTGATTGGGTAGTGACAGGATGGGGTTGGGACCCACAAATTTAACCTAACTGGCGAATTGTTTGGGAATGGGGAGGTTTATTCTTTGGGAACTGACATCACAAAATTTGGCGGTGGGCTGAGTCTCTGTTGGTTCGACCTCAAACATCTGAACCAAGGCTCAACTATGTTTCTGATGATTAGCATGATGGCGTTTGGCCCAACGGGCGACGGGAATCTCCCAAGGCCATCCCTTATAGGGACAGGTCTATTTGGTTGGGAATGGGTTTGGGATGGCCAACCTGCCCACGCTCGGTTGTTCAACCATTCATTCAGTCAACAGCAGGACATTGGGCGCAACGCCCAAATTACCATCTGAGGGCTTCAAACCCTCATCAATAGCGCCCAATATCTTTTCAACTGGTCTGGAGATTAAATTGGGACCGTTGGGTGATCCAGTCAATATCTCATTCTTAATGCTTTTACAGCCATTTGAATTTTGGGCATCAGCCAGATTGCCGGCCAAATTAGATCTGACTGATTTCAATTTGGCAATCTCAGCATAGATTTCACTAATCCCCCACAACAGTTCTGCCGAGGTAAGTGTGGGTACCAGGGGTGGGATCCAAAGCGGGAGAGTTGTTACCAATTGCTAGTCTACTATGTAAGCGAGATCGCTCTGAGTGATGAGAGTTACCGAAATCCTCTTCAGTGTCTTTTTATTTGGGAATGGAAAGATGACCCAATTGAGAGCCAAAGGACGTTCCCTGAGACTTACATTACCCTTTCCTTTTTCCAAAGGAATGGCACCCCCACAGGGAATATGCACCAGAGCCACATTCTTGAGTGCTTTAGGTAGCTTGATAGCCATAATCGTCGCGATTTTCTGAGGAGGGTGGGGGGCCTCAGGGTGGGAAGCGTGGAAGGCTTTGACCAGGGCCATGCAGTTCACGCAATTGCGCACCTTGACCCAACTGTTTTCATAGACTGGGTATCCTTTCCAGGCCATGAGATATCGGACTGAACGTTGCAACTTGCAAGAAGCCAAAATAGCCTCTACCTCAGCTTCTTCCTCATTATTGACAGCAATCAGTTCCAGGTCCGTGAGAATTACACCCTTGAAGGGTGACAATTGGGAAACATGGAAGACTGGGTGCTGCTTCCAATGCGCGGGAAGCTTCAGGCGGAACGCCCCATTACCCAATACTTCCTCCATTAAGTGAGGACCAGAATGCTTACTGGCAAACTTGCGGGAAGGGGTTTGAATTCACAAATGATGGGTATCAAGCATGACATAAGAACCCACCTTAAATTCATGACCCAGAAGGCGCTTACAGTCCGCTAATTGCTTATAGTCATCAATAGCTTTGGTGAGGTGTTCCCACACTAAGGCTTGAGTTGATTGAATATGGCTAGCATGATCTGCGGCAGCTTGAACCTCAGGTCGCAAGCATACTCCACCTGAAAATGATGGGTTATAGCCTAACGTTGCTTCATATGGTGAAAACCCCGTGGATGCGTGGATCCCATTGTTGTATGCAAATTTAGTGAGAGGCAAGTTTCCGGACCAAGTATCCTGCGCTGCTGTGGCATAGCAATGCAGGTACTGTTCAAGGACTTGATTAACCCGCTTGGTCTGACCGTCAGACTGGGGGTGATACGCCATGGATTGAAAGGGGTTATCTTCAGAATTGATAAGAGTTCACTCCAAAAGTGTGCAGAAACTGAATACCCCAGTCACTAACGAATTCCTGGGGAAGACCAAACATTGAAAACACATGTCGTACAAAAAGATGGGCAGTTTCTTCTGATGTAATTGCAGAAGTGCAAGGGATAAAAAGGGAAACTTTGTAAGTGATCCACCACTACCATTACCACTGTGAACCCATTAGAACAGGGGAGATCGACAATAAAATCTATGGACACCAAGGTCCACGGACCATCCGCCTGCTGTAAAGGGTGTAGGAGGCCATTCTTACTGGAGCAATCTGACTTAGCCCTAGCACAAGTAACACAATCAGTGATCCAAGCTGAAACTTCTTTGGTCAGTCCTGCCCAATTGAAGGTTTGCTTAATCAGATCGTCGCATTTCTTGTTACTGGGGTGTCCAACCGTGGGAGGATCATGGTGTGCGCAGAATACTTTTGGGCAGTAGGAAGGGGGAACCCACACACGAGAATGGAAGTAAATGATCCCCCTCTTTTAAGGAGTATAGGGAGTGTTTGGGACTTGAGTGAGTCAACTGCTCAACCAACTTCACGCCCTCAGGGCAGGCCGTTTGAGCGGCTAACACCTGGGCCAATAATGGATCATCAGGCGACAATGCGGCGGAGGAAACAATGGAGGGAACGATTGACAGAATCTGAGAGGCAGGGATCATGGTAATGAGATCCACTTCCTCAGGTTCCAAAGGACAGTGAGCAGGGCTACGGCTTAGGAAGTTGGGAAGGACATTGAGCGCACATTTGACAAATTCATATTTGAAGTTGAAATTGCACAGGTCCTGATAGGTTCAGGCCTGCCAATGCGCCAATTTTTGAGGTTTGTGGAAATACAAGAGAGCCTGGTGATCCGTGTGAACCATTAGCTCATGACGAGCACCCTGTAACAGGTATCGCCAATGAGTTAAAGCCCATGCACCAGCTGCCAGTTCCTTGTCATAAATGGCCCAAGGCTGCTCCATAGTAGTGAATTTTTGGGAAAAATAAGTGACCAGATGTTCAAGACCATCGTGGTCCTGAAGCTACACCGCGCCCACTACTACAGACGAAGCATCACATGCAACGATATATGGTTTGGTGGGATCAGCATGTTTCAAAATGGGAGGAGACATGAACACCTCTTTGATTGATTTGAACGCCTGCTGGCATTCGGGGGTCCAACTAAATGGTACGTTTTTCCCAGTGAGGAGATGGAGTGGAGCGGCCAACTGGAAAAAGCGGGGAGAATTTTTTCAAAAAAATGGTAATTCCCAAGAAACTCTGAAGTTGCTTCTGTGTAGTCAGAGTTGGCCATTCTCAGATTGCATCTATTTTGTGGAGGGGATAGTGACACCTTCTTTGAGAACCAGGTTTCCGAGAAATGTGACCTCTTCCTTATAAAACTTGCACTTGGAAGCTTTGAGGAACATCCCTGCTTTATGGAAAGTGAACACCACCGCTTCCAAGTTGATAGCATGTTGTTTGGGAGATGGGGAATGAACTAGGATATCATCAATATATGCAATAGCACAAGAGAACTGGAGATCACCTAATGCGTTTTCAATCATTCGTTGAAACATAGCAGGGGCATTTTTCAACCTAAAGGGCATTACGCGAAATTGAAAAATGCCTCACCTCATCTGGATTCCAGTCAACTATTCCTGTCCTTCCATCACCCGATTTTGGTTGAAAGCGTTCACCAGATCCAGTTTTGAGAACATACAGGATTTGGCAATCGCCTGACTGATTGTCAGCTCTAAAGGCAATGGGTAGGGATCTGTAACTGTTATTTTTGTTCAGGTGACCATAATCTATGCAAGGACAGAGTGATCCATCCGGTTTTCTTGCAATTACAATAGGGGAGGTGATGGAAGAGGTTTCTTTGAACAACCAACCTTTTTTTAGCATATTGTCCAATCAGGTATTGAGTGCAACCTCTTCCTCCGCTGTTTGAGGATACAACCAGCAGTTTATGTTCACCAATTCCACGGTTGTCCGAAATCCACAATTGTACCTAGTATGTTTTAGCAGTCGGTCCACTTTTTCCATCTCAAAGATTCTCCGGTATTGCATTAAGCTTTCAGAAAAATTGGCCGGAATGCCCATGGAAGTAACTAAGGTAATGATAGAGCTGGTCCCTTGTATTTTTTGAGGGTGTTGATAATAGGGAACTCTCCCTCTGAATCATCATTAGTAAAATGAAAATGTATTAGACTCTAAATGAATCTTCACATGTTGTCAACGCCACCATCCCACACCTAAGATCACCAGGAATACCAAGTTTGGCATGGCCAAAAAATGATCGCAGAAGTTATATTGGTGGATTGAGAAGTGTATCAGCCGGCAAATGACATATAAAGACTGGTAAGCATATGAGGCCATTATTACTGAGGCGCCCACATCCATTTTCAATTTTAATTGCTGTGCCAACTCAACACTCATGAAGTTCCCCGCTGCTCTGGTATCCACCAGAGCTTTGAAGGAGACATGATGCGGACTGATACAGATTTTCATAGGGACAAGGAAATAAGCAGAATTCTGTTTATTTGGAGATTCGACCAACTCAAGGACTACTGAAGAAATAGTGGGTATGTTGGGACCAAGGTCAGGGTTTTTAGCTGGGGCGAAAATTGGAAGTACAAGTGCGGGAGAAATTATTTCTTCTGTCTGGGCTTGAACCAAATCATTCATAGTTAACTCCAGAAATGCCAACTTGAACTCGAGGGTTATGGCAGGGCTGGGACCCACTTCAAAAGCTATTCTGGTGTCAGGCGCATCATCTACGTTTTTTTAGGAAATCCTATCATAAAGTTCCCCTTCTGATGGGGGGAAACGTGATGAGGTAATGCTTTGATAGTAGTTGCGGTGGCACATATTTGAATTATTGATTCCTGGATGGTAGACCAGACCACGTGATGAGCGGAAACTGAATCCAAGCTCACTCTAAAGACTTTATGAAGCATATTGGTAGATAGGCCCAACGCGGGAGCCAGCTCACAAAAGGTAAAAATCAGAGAAGCCAAACTAGGAGCTTCGGCCAGGGTTAGGAGTAGTCTGAATAAGTGGTCTGATTGGGACACATGGGGTTTTTAAAGCAGCTGATACAACAGCCATCAGGGGTTTGGAGTCTCCTTCTTGTGAGGAAGAATGCAAAAGACTTCTCACCCAACGGCGAGCATCTCCATCCACAGCGTCTAACAACGTGAGACCTTGTTGGGCATGAGATATTACAGAAGCGTTACTGAGTGCAATTGTCATCCACATTTGTACTTTGGCGAGAGCGTCGAGAACCTGATTGGCGATCTCTTGGGAGGGGATACTTGATCCTTTTCCCGGGTCAGGGGAAGTATGAGAAGATGCAGTATGCACCTCTTGGGTGGCTTGAAGAAAGCTTCCCAAAAAGAGCGGATGCTTTCTCTGAAGTCAGAAAGTGACCAAACAAACAACAAACAACACACAACTGATTTTACGTTCATCTGGTAGAGGGTAACCACTGAGGCGCCCAATTCGAAAACCAAGGTGGAAGTGGCTGGAAGTAATGGTTGGTCAATTATGTCATGTAAATCTCAGAAGAAGTTTAGACCAACCTTCCAGTTGGGATGCGTAACACCCAAAAGGCAAGCCAGAATGACAGAGGCATTGCTGACCATACGACTTGATATGGAGCCAGGAAGTGTGATACCACGAAGTGGTGGTGTAACAACAGGGTAAGGAGTATCCCAACGACAAACCACACCAAACCCATTCCCAACTCAGTGGTTCTAACTGCATGAGGTGGGATTATAGGGATAGTTTTGAAGAGATTCTTGGCTTGAGAGGCCAACTCATCGGGGGCAATAGGGAGATAGATTCTCACTTTCCATTGTTGTACATAGGGCCATAAGATCCATGTGTATTCTTGTTGGAAATTCATGAGAGCAGGGTTGTAAAACAAAAGTGTCAGACTCGCTGGGCCCAAATTGGTGATAGAGGGGAGCCATGGTGACCAAAAGAATTGGTAAAGCCCACCTGGAGTGTGGGGTGATGGACCACAGGGAAATGCCATCTGGGATGCAGTCAGAACGGAAAATAAATTTTTTTTGATTTTTTTGGCAAAAAATTTATTTGGAAAGAAAAGTAAGAAAATTGACCAACAATTTTCTCAGTGCCATGCAACTGATTAATAGTGGTTGACTGGGTAGTGACAGGATGGGGTTGGGACCCACAAATTCAACCTAACTGGCGAATTGTTTGGGAATGGGGAGGTTTATTCTTTGGGAACTGACATTGCAAATTTTGGCTCTGGGCCAAGTCTCTGTCAGTTCGACCTCAAACATCTTAACCAAGGCTCAACTATGTTTCTGATGATTAGCATGATGGCGTTTGGCCCAACGGGCGACGGGAATCTCCCAAGGCCATCCCTTATAGGGACAGGTCCATTTGGCTGGGAACGGGTTTGGGACAGCCAACCTACCCACGCTTGGTCATTTAACCGTTTGTTTGGTCAACAGCAACACATTGGGTGCAATGCCTGAATTATTATCTGATGGCTTCAAACCCTCATTAATAGCACTCAATATTTAATCAACTGGTCTGGAGACTGAATTGGGACTGTTGGGCGATCCGGCCATTATCTCATTCTTCATGCTTTTACAGCCATTCGAATTTTAGGCATCAGTCAGATTGCCAGCCAAATTAGATCTGACCAATTTCAATTTGGTAATCTTGGCACAGATTTCACTAATTCCCTGCAACAGTTCTGCTGAGGTAAGTGTGGGTATTGGGGTGGAATCTGAAGCAGACGAGCTGTTACCCATCACTCATCTACTATGTGAGCAAGGTCGCCCTGGGTGATGAGAAGTACCACCATCCTCTTTGGTGTCTTTTTATCTGGGAATGGGAAGATGACCCAATCGAGAGCCAAAGGACATTCCCCAAGCCTTACAATGGGTGAGTTGGTCTCACCCAACCAATGCTACCAAGCATCAATGGGTCTGAGTCACTCACAAATATTCCTACTGAAAATCCACCTTCATGTGATGGTGCACTTCAAGTGCACACAACGCCAAAATTTCGTCCCACAGTGGGTAAAAAGCAAAAGGAAAAAGTTTATTGCGAACCACAGCTAAAGCTTCCCATACTGAACCATACTTATAGCACAAAATGCCCACGCTACCAAACAGCGGCATGCTGAGAACAAGAAGTCTGAAGGGCACAAGCGCTTTTCCCCTTGCACCTAAAGTGCAATGGGTGGAGCCTTTACTTTAAGAATGTTGAACATCGCTGGACTCAAGGCCTCGCCATCCCTGGCTAGTAAACTGAGTTTTTTAAAAAAATTACCTGTGGACATCCTGGCCATCTTAGAAACCCACTGTCCGTGTGGTGCAGAGGAAGCATGGGCAACCATGATTCTCCATTCCCTTTCCTTTTGGTCTGCGCACTGTGAGATGCTAGTTTGAGTGAACCATAGTTTTAAATTTAGTTTTTCAAAACCATACCTCGACGGCTGCATCCTTGTAGTCACCTTTTTATGGGATGATAAATTGCACACTGTCATTAACATTTATGCCCTAACCTGTGCACAAGATCATCAGGAATTATTCTCAGCCTTCAATTCCCTTCTGCTACCCCCAACCCATTTGTTGTTGGTGACATGAACTGCTGGACAAAACCTTCCACAGACCGCTGGCCTTTGTCACCTACACCCCCTCAGGGGCACGTTGAACTTTGTGTTCTAAAAGCCACCCTAGGGTTGTTTGATACTCTGTCATGGCATGAACAGCTACTCACTAACATGTCTCGCCCCCATGTGCACAACATCAAGCTAAGGTCCATGACCTGCATTGACCTTATTCTCACACTGTTGAATTTTTATCCCAAATTTCCCACTTTACCATAACAAAAATTCGATTATCTGACCACAGAATGGTCTCTGTTTTCTTCCATTTGTCCAATCCAGAGGCTCAGGTGCTGAAGTGGTGCAAACTCCACCCCACCGAGATCACATTACCAAGGTTTTCATTAATAGTGGAAACCGTGACCTCATCTCTAAAGTTTACCACACCATTATGTGCAGACCCAATCTCCACCTGGTCAACCTTTAAAGCAAACACAGTCTGCCAGGCTCACCACCTCTCCTCACATCGCTTGTAGACTGCCTCAACAGTCATTTTGCACATGTTGGAAGAAGTGGACCACCTGGAGTCTAACGTCCCCGCTACAGGCTACAGCCCTGCTTGGGGTCACCCATGGGCAGAAGTGTCCGCTCAGCTCGACGAACTGGTAAGACAACACAAGCATCAGGTTTGTGCTCAGTATAAAGCAAAGCATATTACAGTGGGCAATACATGTTCCGCTTAATTTTTTTGAAAATTCTTCACACCGTGCCAGAGCTTGGCCTTCACACAGGTGTAAAGGTCATATAACTCCATCGCAGAATTGCCAGTCAAAGTGGCGATTGTAATTCACAACTATTACTCCAAATTATATCGATCTGATCCAGTTCTGCCAGCCATAGTGGACAGTTTTAAAAGTGCACATATCCGCACCATTTCCCACTTTTCAGAGTTGATGGTTTTGATTTCTTGGGACAAACTCTGGTCCGCCATTTACAGTGCACCGTGCAGAAAATGCCCAGGCCTAGATGACATTCCTTATGAGTTCTATAAGTAGTATTATAAAGATTTTTCCTCCTTGCTGCAGGCCTCTATGAACCAATGCCTTATTAAAACGTGCCTCCTTTCTGGAGGGCAAGAGGCCTTCATAATAACGTGGTACAAAAAGGGGATAAGATGGACTTGGCCAACTGTGCCCCATTTAACTCACTAACACAGTCACAAAAAATTTTACTGTTTTTTGGCAAACCGCCTAGGGTAGTTTCCTCTGCTCTCATTTCCCTTGAACTATTTAGTTTTGTAAAAGGTTGATTTGGGACAACATTCACGCTGTGGCCAATGTCTGTCAATCCACGGCTTCTGGGGCACTTGTTTTTTTAGACCAGCAGAAGGCCTATGATAGTATCAACTGAGATTACAGAGCCTGCCTCAACAAGTTCCACCTCCCCTTTCATTTCATAGATTGGGTGATGTTGCTCATAGAATTTGCCACATTGGCTGTGCGTGGCCCTGGCTTCCTCACGGATGTAGCCCGCCCTCAAAGGGGACTATGACAAGGGGACCCTCTTAGCCCACTCTTGTATAACTTCAGCCTCGACTTACTTCTTAAAAATGTGAATGCCCGCCTTACTGGTGTCCAAGTGCAAGGCAACACCAGTCAAGATGAAGGCGTTTGCTGATGATTGTGTGGTTGGGGCGTCTATCAAGCATGATGCACGAGCGCTTGAAGATACTATCTAGGTTTACTCCAGGGTAAGCAATGCTGCACTTAACACCTCCATAACTGAAATTGTTCTCCTTGGATGGTATCAAGCCCGCTGGGCCCAAGCGCCCAATTTTCTTCCTGCTTCATCAACTTGCTCACGGGATCACTTGCCCTACCCACCCACACCGCCCCGCTTGTTCCCTTTGTGCCAAGCCCCACAGTTGTCCCAATCGCCATTTGGGGGAGTGGCAGGAGTTGGGAGGGTTCGGGTCAATGATGATGGAAAACCATATCTTAGACAACGTTATTAAACGCATAGCTTCCCTCAAAGCCGGTCAGACCTCCCTTACAGGCAGGGTAGAGCTAGCCAACTCTATGCTCCTTTAAAAAGTTTGGTTTGGCCCACGCCGTAGCTTTTTCCCCTTGTTCGTCAAGTCATTATTCACCCTTCTGAAAGGGTGGCTTTGTTTAGGCCGCCCACCGCCAGTGCATCTGGACGTCATGTTTGGCCCTCGCCATAGTGGTGGCATGGGCCTGCTCAACTATGAGGTCCACGCTACCAAAATCCTTGGCACCTGTATCGCTGCAGTCACCAACCATACAAACTCATCCCAGCACTGGTCCCTCGTGGCCCACTCCAACTTCTCCCACGCCCTGGGCTTATGCAATCCTACCCACCCCCACTCTCTGTTAAAGCATCTCACTTTATATCCTTCTGCCGCAGGCCACATGGGACGTCACCCCACTTCAAAAGGATCATCCTCTCCCTGCGGAGCGCAAAGTGGAGAATTTGCATCTGTGGGCACACCTCCCAGAGGGGGCGCCCTACTCCTTGGTTCACCCAGGAAGTACAAGGACTATCCATTCTGAATGGAGTGATACCCATGAGATCCCTTACCATAGCCAGGGTGGACTACCTGGACATGTTGGACATCCCCTACTCCCTCAATACGCAGAAAGCCATATAGAAGTACGCCCACCACCCTCTACTGCAGCCACATATTCATTCCCATGTGTAGCGCTGCTTGAGATGGGTATACCATACTGCCAGTTTCCCTAACACTTTGCACTCATCTTGCGTCATGTGTGGCCAGTATGAAACGTTGGTTCACCGCCTGGAAGAGTACCCTCCCTCAAAAATGCATGGCGTGAGGTACAGCGTCTATCTCGCCAGGATCAAGTATAGCCCTTTACCCTTTCTAAGGACATATTTTCTCTGTCCATGGTTTCCCCTCTACCATCTTCCCTCTGTGCCTTAGTGGTTGCAATCGCTATGTGGATTATTCACACAATTGTCTTGGATGCTATCTTAGGCTCCACTCCTAACCTCCAGAAAGCTCTACGCTGGTTCCAGTCGCACCTTGTGTACCACTTTCAAGCGTGTATATTTTGGTACCTCCCAACCCGTCGCCACCAGATGTTCTCATCCTGGTTCCCAGATTTAGTTTGTCATTTCAGACCCCTTCCTAAATATGTGCTCAATAGTGGCGCAAGCCCCTACACACGTAACCCCACTTTTCTTTTCTTGGCGTTCCCACTGGCAAGAGGAGATAGCATATGCTTCTCTAGGAAGCCCACCTCTCACTGAAGTTCGTTTTGTTAGTTTAGCTTACTTATCAGAAGTGTCCATCCCCTGATCAGCCTTCGCCAAATAAAACTAAAATTAAAAGAAGTGCAGGAATCCTTTGATGAGCTACGCCAGTACCTAATGAATTCTCCAATTTTAAAATATCTGAAATTTGATCAAGAGTTTATTATGCAAACAAATGTATTAGTGACAGCAATCAGCGTCATATTAAGTCAAATAGATGAATTTGAGGATGAACATCCAGTGGCGTATGTGAGCTGGACACTCTTAGCCACTGAGAGGAACTACACCATAACTGATCATGAATGCCTTGCGGCCATTTACGCCTGTAAGCAGTTTTGGGTGTATATCCATGGAACGCACTTTAAAGTGGTGACGGACCACTCCTCGTTGCATTGGCTCCACATTTTTAGAGAATCAGGAGGACAACTGACCTGATGGGCTTTAAGCTACAGGCTTATGATTATGAGATTGTCCACTAAGCGGGGGCTTCTCACCAAAATGTGGATGGTTTATTGCGGTTACTATGATCCAGACGGTATACTAAAGGTGGATGAGCTATTTCAGAGAATGGTTGATGGAGAAATTGATAACGAGCCCTGAGAAATCTAAGGTTCACTTTGATAAGGAATGGAAAACACCGAGACCATAAATGGACAAGTGTTTAAGTTGATTAACGGGAAGCAGTTATTATTTCCAAAGCTATTTGAAAGAGCAGCAATAGTACAAGCAGCTCACAAGATTGTTGTGCATGGAGGCCTGAGGAAAAAAACCGATCATATTTGCCAGTACTACTAGAGAGTCAATCAACTACAATTTCGCTGACTATCTAGCTTTTCCGTGGAGTGCCAGCTGCATAAGCCATATAAGAATACAACTGGATACTGAATGATCTGCCCTGGATTTGCCTGGCATATGGTTTCCATCGACGTGATGGGACCACTGACAATGAGCACAGGGGGAGTCTAGTACATAATAGTTTCTATTGACCATCTGACGAGATGGGTCAAGATGAAGGCCCCGGTGAAAGTAGACGCTACCAGAACTGCAAATTTCATCCTTGATTAAGTAGTATATTGACATGGATCCACTGGTCCTTCATAGTGATAAAAGGATGAAATTCATGTCTCATGTGATCCCTAACTGAATGAGATAATGGGGATCAGAGGAATCGTGTCTGTACCCTACCAACTGGAGATGAACGGACTGTTAAAACGATTGAATGGAACACTGGCCACAACGCTGAGAAAGCTAATTGCAGGAAGAACTTTTGTGTGGGGAATGTACCTGAGGTTGGTGATGTTAGCCTATGATATCAGTCATCATATAGCGACGTGAAAAACTCCATTAAATTTGCTATATGGGAGGAAGGCCGCGTTTCCACTAATTTTATACTTGGTGGTGAAACCAACATCGGGAATGAGTGCTGAACAGTACTTGAACTGACTGACAATTATCCTGATTGAGATGCAATTGCAAACATTTGATACTACATTGAAGAAAAGGATGTGAGCAAAATTGATGGATGGTAACTGACCAGCCTTAGCAGAATATCATATAGGCGAAAGTGTTGCTATTGTGATACACATGGTTTTGGAAGAAGAAACAAACTAGATGCATTGTTGATAGGTCCAATTTGAGAATATCACCAAGATGGCGACTGACGCCTACTCCATCAAGAATCTCTTAGTTGGAATAGTTGTAAATTGAGTCCATGCTAAGTATCTGAAGATAAGGATTGAGGAAAAAAACAAAAAAGTTCCAAAAGGACCGATGAACCATTAAGTTGGTCATGTCCTGGTGTTTAGTTCAAGTCTGAAAAAAGGACCTCTGAACCAATCTAGATGACTAAGTCCGAAAAAACGACCTCTGAACCATAGAAAACTGGTAGGTTTGAGTACCTAGGTCCCAGTTTGGGGAAAAATAAAGAAAGATGTACCTCTGAACTGAAACAAGGTCAAGTCTCATGAAAGAAAAAATAAGAAAAGAATAAAAAATTGATAAAATATATTGGAAAAAAACAAAATTAATACTATAAACCGCATAGAAAAACTGATATATTTTTATAATCTTTTATTTTTATTGATTATCCTCAATAGGGGGATGATTTCGCCTATGTCGCATCTTGAGGGAGGGAGGATAGATTGCAGTAGGAATGAATAGCCCATAAAATTTTTTGAGATTTGATGCTAGCAAGGGCTAGCCCTACATAAAACCAAGTTCTTTGAGCAGATGCAGATCCCTGCAAGAAAGCGACTAGGGGAAGCGAAATTGAATTGTCAGAAGAAGCCAATTGCAAAACCCCAGAGCAAGTAAAAAAGCAACAGTATAGAAAGAGGCAGCTGGTGAATAACCCCAAGTAATCCTGATATGGTACTAAAGCCAGAAGATTAGTTTTAAGTGCCTGACGATGTGCTTCGTTAAGAACACTGGACATGCGGCCAGGAGCGAACAAGGGATACTTGACAAGTGTTGCCAAATCACGCCCCCTACTAAAGACATCAGGGGAAGATACTGATAGGAAGCGCCGGAGATGAGATAGTCATTTGGGGAGAGAATGGCATCCTGCAAGCAATAACTACAGGCTTCTAGGAAGCTGAAGCTGAAGTAACGGTGAAACCTGGGAGAGTCTGGAAGCTTCATGGACCAACTTCAAAGAACTTGGATGGCAAAGCAATGAGCATAAGTGGCGATATCCCGATCTAAGATGTTCTCAAGTTCGGAGGGATTCAGCGCTAGGGACAAAGCCTTGGTGACTTGGGCCTGGAGTTCAGCATAAAAGCTCAAAGTGAATACTGTTACCAAGGGTGATCTCAGTAGCCAAGGCAGCAGGTTTGTAGTATTGACCGAGTCAGAAGAGGAACTCAGGAAGCAAGTCTAACCTAGCAAGAAAAGAGCGATCAAGAGCAAAATACATAATTTCAGAAGCATCCATGATTATGGTTGGTGCATCTGTGAAAGGAGCCAAACCCATGAGAGTTTCAAAATCCAACTCTGGAATTGATGACATAGGAAAATCAGCCAAGAGTTGTTTGAAATGATTGCAAGTATGGTTTCAGTGAGATTGGTTACCGTTTCCAGTAAATCAATGGAAGGACTAGCGGCTGGTGCCAGACTAGGCTTATGAGTCCTGGAAGAACCATAGAAGAGGTTCATTATGCATCCTGACTCATCTTCTGGAAGAGCTGAAGACCTTGATCAGACAAACTGTTTAGAAGCTGTTGATACTGCTACTCAGAATTCAACATATGAGCTGGATGAGAGGGGGGATGAAAGGCTTATATGGATTCAACATTAAGCACTCTAATATCCATTAAGCTCCAAGTTTGGAGAAATCAATCTCAAAATTAATGGGATAAGCTCTCCAAAATAAGAATCAGGAATGACTTGAGCCAAGAGGTTATGATAGAATTAACAAGGGCGAACATTAATAAGTATTTTTAATTGGGCTGCGAAACAAACATTGATGGCAAGGGTCTTCTGTCTAGGATAATTAGAAAATCAGGAAATCGAGGATTGCAGAACAGGGATCCTGAATATGACAGCGGTCATATCACAGATAGGGAGAAACTGGATCCTGAGACCAATATCATCATGAGTAAATCATTCAGCCCAACATGAAAGTAGATTGTGGGGACCGCGCTCTGAGTAGGCGGTAGCGAGGAGGAAGAGGAAGAGAACTGCATGCAAAGGTTGTCCAGAGGAGCGTTGAGTACTGATTGATCATACTCCACTTAAACAAATGAAGTATTCAACCGAGTGTCTGAAGTGGTGTTCTCATTCCCCAGTCCTTTACTCGTTGGAAATCTAGGCAAGAGGGGGGGTGGGATCTTTGCCATATTCTCAACCTGCTAGATTACCAGGAATCTCTTGGTAGTTCCTTATTGCAAGGTGAGTTGTAAAATGGTGGAACCTAATTTCACAGTAACTATGTTCAGGGGATTTTAGGATATTCATCTTGTCATATATGTCGAGGATTGATCTGTACAAATGCTTAGGATCTTATCAGGTGTAGTTGCCGACGAAATAGGGGCATCTGATAGTGATAAACTATCAGGTGTACCAATTGGTATCAGTCAGTTTTCATAGCATACAGATTGGGAATGTTAGTAGCAATTTTTAAGGCAATTGATGCCGCCTGTAACTAGCAAATCAATCAGTTGGTTTGTGACCTGCCTTAATGGGTAATAAGTCCCATTACCTAAGCAAGTTGCTAGCCAAATATGATTGGTTCATTTGGATTGAGAGGAAAATGTTAAAGCACGTTTTCTGACTCTTTCTGTTTAGGTCTTGAGGATGTCCAATGAAGAAATCCTAGTCAGTATGGGGAAGACCATCGCTGCCAAGATCAGGATGGGTGATTCAATGGCAAAGGCTGCTGTTTCATCAAAGATGTGTCAACTGAGGGTTAGATGACTGGATCCCTGCTATAAATTCCTATAATTTAAACATAGTAAAAAACAGTTAGATAATACTACAGATATACAGTTCTATAATTTTTCATCTGGTATATAGTTTAAGAGTAAACTATTCTCAGCTTTTAATTGTTTTAAATCCTCAACTATATTATTGCTGTGTGCAATAAATTGGGAGACTCTTTTGTGAAAATAGTAAAAATCTGAGTGGGGATCTAGAGAAGAAGGAGAAACAATCAGGGATTGCTGCTGACTATGTATTAGACCAAAGAGACTATCACCAGGGAATCTCAGAGAAGATCAGGTTGGACAGAACGAGGGAATGAATCCCTATATTAAGACATTTCAAGTATTTTGAGCAGGAACACTGGCTGAGCATTGGGCTGAGATCTAAGAATTCCACTCATCTATGGATAATAGTCGTCATAATATTATCAACTGATAATATCGTATACTATATAACGCAGACAAAGTGCACAAGAACTGAACCTGTTCAGTAATAGGCTTATCAGGGATGCTTGCCAATATTACCAAAACCAATAAATTTTACATCAGACCTTCCCGTAATGAAATTTTTGGAATTGGACACCACTTCATCTCCAACCTGAGTCTGCTAGCCTATTTTTATAATTTGATTTCTCATAGTCCATCTCCTTTTTTTCTTGATCAATGCATCTTTGTTTAGTCCATCTTTTAAGAAAGTTTCCTTTTCATTTCTTTCTCTCTGCAGCCTCTGTAGAGCGCGGTTCTATGGACCCATATCTACCAGGACTAAATTAGTTATTGATGACAATGTAAGAATTTGAAAGCCTGTTTTACCAGGTTGGTCTATGACACTCTGTAATTTACAGAATCTTATCATGAAGTTTTTTTCCTTATTGACTAAACTCCTAATGCTAAGCTCTCTGTTTTTGATTAGAGTGTATCTCTTGAACTCCTTTTTTACTCAAAACTCCTTCTGATTAATCAGTTATAACCCAGGCTGATCTTACAAATAATATAAGGGAAGCCAAAAGATGCTTGTGATTGTGGCAAGATGAAAATAATAATTTAACAAGTAATTTACATTTGTTATTTTTCGTTATTTTTTATTTTATATCATTTTAAAATATTTCTGTTCTATTTTGCAATAGGACTTACCAAACTAGTAGGTTCAGAGGTCCCTCTTTTCTTTTATCCTACTATGGTTCAAAAGTTATTATTTATCAGTTATTTTGATTCAGCGGTCTCTTTTTAGTACTTAACCAATACTCTTGAACTTAACCTATTGTTAGTAGGTTCATTGGTCCCAAAGAAACATTGCAAAAAATTTTCTTGTATCCAATAATTTAAACATATGCTATGGACCTAGTTCACCATACAATTATCCCTGAGGCTCTTTATCATATTAGGCATAAGTCATCAACTTGAAGTTAATCTCAAATGAACCTAACCATAGAGCGTTCAACTTGTTTTTTCCTTCTAAATCAATATGTATCACAATAGGCTACCCTAACCCCATGATACTCTTTATGCGCTGGTCAGTTATGAACACCTGTATTATTTCCTTAAATTCTTTTCTTCAGTGTAGTATTGAACGCTGTGATTACAGTTCAAACATAATATTTTTAAGTTGGGTCGGGTATTTCTCTGTACTCATCCCTAAAGCTGGTTCTATGACAAAATACAAAATTAATGGAAGTGCAGCTTGTCGTCCATATAAGAGTTTGAATGGTATTTTAATTTTCACTGTAAGATAATTAATAACTAACAAAAAAAGTAACTGATCTCAGACTTAATCTCCAAGTAGAAGTTTCTCCCTCTAACAATTTTTGCATCGTCCTACTAGGGTTCCTTTGACTCTTTCAACATTTTGTTCACTACTGGCTGATAGGAAAGAACACCACTCCTCAGATTCCGATTATTTCGTTCAGTATTGGAATCATTAAGACTAGAGATAGCTCCATAATCACTTTAAAAATTGTGGTCATCCATACTGTTACACTACTTGGACCAGGTTAGATTTGCAGTGCTTGTAGTACCTACTCAGATCAAGTATTTCCTCGACCCATCTAGTCAGTTGGAATATTGCAACTATTATGTACTTTACTCCCCCAGTACCACACTCAACGATCTTAAAACATCTATTGACACCATGTGAAAAATAAATCCAGGGTGTACTAGTTAGTCTCCTGTCACATACTTGTGCGAGTTTATGAAGTTGCATTCCCTGCAACTGGACAGATAATACACATCATAGTTGCTTAATTCAAAGAAATAAGGGCATAATTGGTCTTAGTTTATCTTAGGCCACAATGCTGACAACTTTGTGCGTAGCTTATGTAATTTCATCTGTTCCAAAAGTTTAGGGAAAATGTACCAATGTCAATCAATCAACTTGTATAGCTGTCCATTTTAATTCAGTATCATCCATCACTTTTTTTCAAAAAAAGGAATTTCTCAAGGATCACCCACGATGCTTCATTTGATTATCCTTTGAAATATTCATCAGCTTGATTATACACAGCTTGAATAACAGGTAATCTCTTTATTTCAGCATTCTGATGTACTTTTCCTGCCAGTGTTTATTTTCAAAATCATAGGCTTGCAGCTTTAAAGCCCATCAGGCCAGTTGACCCTCTAATTCACTAGGGCTATTTAATCATTGTAGAGATTAGTGGTTAGTCACAACTATATACTGTGTCCCATGAATACACACTCAAGAATGTTTGCAGGCATAAATCACAGTGATGCACTGACACTCTGTAGCAGCGTAGCTCCTTTCTGATGAAGCCAATGTCTTACTCAAATACATCATCAGATGCTCTTAAATACTGTTGTTTAGTTGCCAAAAAGAGTCGCTGATTGCCATTAATGAGGTATCAGTAAGAATTATAAGTTCCTGATTGAAATTTAGGTAGCTTAAAACAGGACTTATCATTATGAATTTCCATAAATCATCAAACAATTATTGAGCCTCCTCATTTTACAAAAATTCTTTCTTTGATCCTTTAATAGGTGAATATGGTTCAGCAATTCCACAAAATTTTTAATAAATCAGCAATAGCAGCTGACCATTCCAAGGAAAAAGAGTATAAAACAAATTCAATTTGGAACCAATTTCCACTTAATGGCCATAATTTTCTGCAGTTGAGGTTGCAATCTGCTGGAGTTCATCATAAACACCAGATATTTAAGCTCTTTTTTATAGAAAAGACATTTCTTGGCTTGATCTTTAGAATTGCAATCGCTAGGTGCTTAAACACTTTCTCAAGATGTTCTAGGTGATCTGTAAATGTTCTGCTGAAATTAATGGTATTATCTAAGTATACCAAAAGGCAATACAACTTTATATCACTCAGGATGGAATCCATTGCTCTTTGGAATGTTGCTAGTGCACTAAAAATTCTGGGACGTTCTTTTCAGCTGATATAATCCTTTTGAATTAATTATTGCACATATCTCCTGATCTTTCTTTGGCAAAAATATCTTCCAATATCACAAAAATTAACAAAAAATATTTGGCATCTCCTAGGCAATCAAGGACATCAATCCTTAGCTGTGGATATAAATCATTTCCAATGAATTTATTCAACAATGGTAATTGATCAACACTTGATTAGTTCACCCATTTAACTTCACAGTAAGTATTCTACTCACCTATGGACTTAACAGCGGTATGAGGAGCCCAGAATCAACCCTTTTGTTGATTTTATCTTTGACTACTGCTTCAGAAGCTTTGGATCACCGGACATAACACGTTCTTATCATCAGATATTCCCCAGCGTTGACATATATCACATTTTTAGTGCATCTGAGATCATGATCATCATGGGCAATTATCACTCAGCATTAAATAATCGTACCACTTCTTATTTCTGTCATTCTGTAACTTAGCCAAACATTTAATAATCATCAGTATGCTAATACTTTCAGCAGCACTCACCAGTAATGCAATTTCAGTTAACATTCAAACTTCATAAATATCTTGATTTCTGCCATCCTATTAAATGAAAAATGCGATGACTCTTATTTTCTTCTTTCAGTGGATTTTCACCCAGAGTGGCCAGTAGAACTTGTATTTTGCCATTGCCTAAAGTTATTATCTCTGGCACCAATCATGACTCAATTCTTGATTTATTTTTTGGACCGAGATATTCTCCATGTAAATGTTTTAAGATTTCTAGCATTAACCCTGTGTAATAGTATTTGCATTCCAAGCAGAATGGTGTTTATCGTTTTTATCTAAATTCAAATCCCACATATTTAAAGAATCTCCTTTTACTATTTCCTAGTTTAAAACAACCAACTTGTATTGGACGGAAATTATGCCATCATTGTAAAATAAAATTTTAGAAATTTTTTTCTTTATCAGCGGAGATTAGCCTATCTGCTGATATACCAAGGGCAGGGTTTTCCCAAAGAATGTCAGTGTACTCTCCTCAAATTTACGCTTTACAGTATACTTTCTTGTGGATTCCTTTATAATGAGTATGTCATAATTTTGATTTTCCAATACTATGGCGGAATATAACACCACCAGTGATCTAAACTGAAGTGGCAGTACACCTATGCTCCATAAGATGTCTTATCCAGTCTAGCAGGACACATATTCTTTCTGGTGCTCTAAATCCAGCAAAACCTACATTTACTTCACCAGTTTGGTTAAATGATATTAATGGGTGCACCACTATCTATTATCACCCATACTTTTACCCAACTTGATATAATCTCTATATGTACTAAAGTAATGTAAAGAGAGTTTATGGAGTGAGTAGCAACTTTATTTGCAAATCTAAAGTATAAATTAATGTGTGGATAAAACATGGAGAGATTTCTTGTTCAAACTAATAGGGAGAGATAAGTTTGCTTCTTCTGTCTTGTCTTGAATAATTCTTACATGATTTCAGCAGATATGATCTTTTCTTCCAAATGATGTATGTATAGATGAGCAACTTCTTTCACGATCTCAAGGGCATACTACTTTTCCTATGTTTGAGTAATTGCGTTTTTATTCAAATTAACTTTCTGGAAGAGCGGATCAGGTGTGTCTTCATTTACAGGTAAATTGGAGGTAACCAGTTAATTTTTGAGTATATCAAGGGGAACTGGTTTGAATGCAGTGCTAGATTGTCCAATATATAGAAGCAGGTCTTTTTCCTTAATCTTCAATAGTATCCTTTTCTTTAGCCTGTACCAGAGCAACTTTCTCTTTATGCTTCTTATACCAACATTGAGCAACTACCTGGCTAAAAATTCCACATTGGTGACAGCAGATCTGAGTCCTGTCCACTAATTTCTCTTGGTGCTTTGGGATCGTTTCCTATTTCAATTTTAGTCTTTTGTTCTTTATTAGGCTCCGTGAATTAAACTGTATCTTGATTTCTAGAAGGACAGGACTTAAGGGTTCGATTAGATGCCTTAAAAATTGCTCCTAGCATCTATAGATGATCCATTATCTGCGATGTGGATATCTGGGTTACAAGTGCTGAAGCCATAGTGCAATGCAAGTCTGTAGGGATGATGTGCCGCTTTCACTGCAAACATGCATGGAATTAATAGTAATTTTGCACCAGCCATGATTTTCAATTCTTGGTACTATCAGCTTGCAAGAGCTTCTTGTGTTTAGTCCTTTCAAGTCTAAATACTCATAGCACCTTGTTTAAGGTTGGAAATCTATTTAAGACTATCAAACTTTGTCATAATTAATTTTTTTACTCACACTAAGTTTAATTGTCCCCATTGCGATGGGGCAACAACAAATTTTTTGCAATCAGTGTCTAGGCAGTTCATCACAGTTACTGTTTTCCATTGGTCACCATATCTGAACATTGTTTTATAAATAGCCAGAATAATGTCAGTGCGTTATCTTAATGAGATTTGGGTATTTTTGGCGTATTTAAAATATCTTCTGTCACTCCACTGGCAGGGAATTCCTTCCCAGCAACCTGACTAATTATAGATAGCCTTTGGCAGTCATTTTCAAAATTGCAGCAAAAAGTTAGGCATATACCTTTGGCCTTTTCTATACCAATTTGATTTTAGTAATCTCAAGTTGTTGAATTCATTCACCTACATCTGAGTGCAATCAACTTGTAATGTTTAATTTTAATGCGCATTAGCATTTATGCCATGTCTTATTTATCTGGTGAAAATGCTCTCTATCCGCTTCTCATTCCGTTTTTGGAAATTTATCTCCTTGATTATTTTAGTATCCATTCAATTTAGTGAGTTGACCTCCATTAAAGATCATTATTGACCTTCCAATATTTTTTAATTTCCTCATTGGATTTTGTTACTTGCTCTTTCAACGAATTGAGATTATCCTGTGATGCTGATTTCAGCACACTCTTATTAACTGTTTCTAGTTCCGTCCAAGGCTTCCTAAATTCGTTACCATATGACATTGTTAACCTGGTCGATTAGATTTGGCTTAAAACTCAACTAACCCTTTTATGTGAACTAAATGTAAATTTTTTGAGTGATACCTACTCTAAGAAATGAGTACACTTGTAAACTAGTTGTGTCTAAATTTAACTCTTCAGTCTACAGCATAGGCTTCTAATATTCGTTGTAATTTTATTGGTAGTGATATATCTGAGTTAATATTTGTATGAAGACTCTAACCTAGTTGAGCTTAAAAACCAAGTTTAATGTTATGTCTAACGCAAGGCTGGTACTTGCCCTTTATATACTTAGTAGTATTTTTGGAATGCTAGCTAACTTCTCCCTCGGACTAATCCTTCTGATAGATCTTAACCAGCTATTATATTCGGAAAGATTTATTTTTTCTTAACTCAGAGTCCGCGGTGATATTAAAAAGTAATAAAATAGACAAAGGATATCCTATCCTTAAACTTTAGTCCCACAAAAAAGTATGCACTAATGTATGCCAGTCTAAATTTATTATAAGTAATTAAGTCTCAAATGGATCTGGATCTGCTTTATTATAACAAATTATAAGGAATTTATAAGGGATTTTGGCGCCAAACTCTTCTGTTGGCGCCCCAATTGGAAAAAAAGCAGCCATCGCTGATGTATTAATCCTTTAAAGTCGCACCAGTACAATGTTCTTCTCCTCCATCTATTCAGACTCCGCCGCTTACTATAAATGTGCCCTCTTTTGGGCTTATAAAAGAATTAGTCCCAACGGCTTTGCTCAACTCCCAGCATAACACCCTTATTAGGTTAAAATCTTTTTAGGTAATAGGAACTTAGCCCATAAACAGCAGTTCTCGTTACCTAAAAGTCTAAGTTCAAAGTTGCTATCAGAAAAAAAGTTCACTGCCTATCAGCTAATAAATCTCTTAGTCAGTTAGTGACAAGCTTTTAATGACTACTATATGTTAAATCAACTTTCATGAATTAAAGTTATTTAAGGTATGCCGACCAGGGGATGGACATTACTGAAACCAAAATTTAAACTAAACAAACTAAAAATGTGATTCAATCTCCCAAATGAGAAGCGAGACACAAAAAAGGATAAAAATTAACCTACTAGTCAGTACAGCGGTGAGCCGCTTATCCCACCATGGCAGAGGGGGAGGGGGGATTAGGCAAATTATTGCATTCAGCTACAACTACAGCTTCAGTATTAAATAGGAGAATCAATGCTGATAACTTAGGGGTTGGGGCATATGCAGGATGAGGGTCAAGGCAAAGCGGATATTTGTTGAAACTGACACTGATAATTTGGGCCTAGAGCATAGCTTCCATGAGTTCAGCAACAGGTTGTTCAGCTTACATGCAGGAATCAGGAAGCTGATCAAATTTTACAATTTTGGATTTTTTGATGCATGTGGATTGGGAAATTTCTGCCAATTCAGCGACATGCTTAACTGTGGTGACGGAAGTTTTTGCTAGCCGTTTGATTTCCTCTTTTGCATACTGGGAAATTATGGGGGAAACATATCTTTATGCAGCCCTTCTTTAAATACAGCAACAGAGGCTGCTACGGCTTTGTGGATATGGCAACTTTCAGGTGAAGCCACCGTGGCCTCAGCTAGCTGATGGTTGTTCAGGAAAGGTGTAGCTGTGGGTTTAAGGATATATTTTGTGGGTGGGAATGGGGCATCAAAGTCTGAATTCAGATATGGTTCTAAATTAATCAGTATGTCTGAGGGTGGGACAATTTCACCATATTCGTTCACTTTATCCAATAAGTCCCAGGGATTTTGGTTGAGTAGGATTAATTTAGTGATACGTGTCTTGGGTTGGAATAGTTTTGGGGCAGAAAAATTGTTTGTATTGAATTTGGGTCCAAACCTGCGCCTAGTTAGTTAACATGGGTGTAAATTGGCCAGCTTGGGTTTGAGTTGGTAGTTTATGCGTCTGATTCAATGAGCTCATGGCCTGTGGTGGGGGCAGCCTAAATCCCTTTCAAACGCTGTTGTTGTGGCATCATGGACGTAGTTTGCAGTGTTTGCATGGTTTGATTTGTTACAACATACTTTCTTCATATGGTCCAATTCATGGCATGGGGGCAAATTGTTGCCCGTTGTCAGTATGAGTCCAAAATAAATGGCCAGGTGTGGATGGGATATAGGCACGCGGTGGGATGTTCTGGGCAATGTTTATCTGGTGGGGTAATGGTGGCCATTTCCTGAGGTGCCGCTAGGAGCTCAGCACCACTTGGGACAAGGAATTGGAGGATGGATTTTGTGCCAAAAGTGGACAACCTTGACATCAACTCCAAATATAGCGTTTGAGTGGGAAGGTGTGAGGGAAGTTTTGTAAAGGTTACCATAAGTGTAGTATCATTGGGAAGACGAGTTCAGCTTGTGGTAATGGGTGGTCTTTGTAAATTAGGGACGTGGCTGCTGCAGCGGCCATGGATCCATCCGTGGGGAAGCCAACATCAAAATAGCCCTTATAAGGGCGGAATTCAATAAAACCCGCTGGTGCAAAGGTGGCCATTGCCATCTCAATAATTGCTTTGTTAACATACAATAAGAGACATCTATATTTGATTTGGAGGCAAAAGCGGATATTGTATTGAGGTAGGGCTAGGGGGTGGGGGTGGGTTGGGTGGACTCATGTGAGGTGCAGTGCTAAGTCCCTTGGAGGGACAAAGCGGCCAGTTGTGTTAGGCTGATTGGATGAGCCCATCCGCATGTGTTTGCCTGCTAGGCAGTACACGCTAGCAGATGGAGCACCACTGCATCACACTGGGGCATCAGCTTTTGGATCTGAGGACATAAATGGAAAACTGATGCAGTATAGGTGGTGGAAAATTAATCTTTACCTTTTATCAAAAGTTGATAAAAAGTGATGTCAATCAAAAAAAATAATTCAATTATGAATAATGGAATTGGTAAGCAAATCATTTGTTTATAGTCAGGGATTATTATCAATGAAACATTAGTAACACGTTAAGGATCAAAACAAGGCAGATTAGTTAATTTTTGTTAGAGATACTTTCACTGAACAAATGTTATCATATATGAAGATAACTATCACATTCACTAGAGGGCCTCATCCCCTAGTGGGCAAGCAGATGATATTATAATTAATCAAGCTGGGTAATGTTTGCATATAAAATTCTAACATGGCTTTTCAGGAATCTGATTTTGATTGCTACTTTTTCATAGGCTAGACAATTGTAGTCAAATTAGCTTCAGCGTTAGTCCCACTGGGATATATCTTCACTAGCTACTTCTCACTATGGCAGTAATTATAGGGGTATAAAGTGTATTAAAAAGCATAATTATAAAAACAAACAAGCTACATTAAAATTTTTTGAGGAGGCGTTGTCTTGGTGTCAGTATCAACCCTCAAGACCTCAAGATGTTCTTGAAGTTTCAGAGGAGCTGAAGACTTTGATCAAGAAAGGAGAACCTTAAACTCTCTTGGTTAGTTTCGGTGTCACTATAGCCCTAATATTCTAATGGGACAATGGTCCAATCCAAGGGTTATTAATCATCATCTTAAAGTTCAAAGTAGTTTCAATTAAAGTTTCTAACTCATTGAACTGACTCAATTTAGCCTGTTATGAAAGTTCTAATCATCTGTTTTCTTCCATCAACTGGTGCTGTTGCATCACCTAGTGCAGCAACTGATAAGATCAATTTTTATAAACTGAGAATGAAAAAATTTCTAAAAAGCACCAGACCATTTACTTGTTTGGTTTTTTTGGTCTAAATAAAACCACCCCATCTCTCTGCTCCTAATGCTGGCCCAGTTTACCCATAAATAATCCATTTATTCTAATGGACTTGGAAAATGAGCCATGCAACCTTATGACAATAATCTTAAAATTAAATATCATAGAATCTTTTAACTGCCTCCTATTCCTTCTTTCCAGCAATGCTTCCGCCCTTGAAAAGGGCATCCCTGCATAAAAGTCTCACCATCAGCTTACTGTCAATTTAACAGCTACACCACTAATACCATACTCCTCCAAGACCCCAGAAAGCCATATTGTTGCTTATGTTTGGGTTTCACTTCCCTTTTCTAGTCCAACTTCCCCGAAGAAGCCATAAAAAATATCAAGGAACACTCATTTGTCACAGACTGCTCATGCGCTAGTGCCGCCAAGTTGTTGATGTTTGAACCCTCAATAACCCAACTCCTGGAAAAAAGTTAATAGTTTCATTGTGTGACAGAACACTTAAAGTACGCCAAAAGTAAGATTGCCAACTGGAAAAACTCTGTACTCATCATGCATCCTCAAGAACTTATTATAACATTTTATAACCTCTCCCATACCGCCAATGTACTGAATCCCATTATGTCTTCTCTCATTCATGCACTTAAGTCTGCTCCATATGAGGTTCTCCAGTCCCCATTTCCTCATAAAATTAAGGCTGCTTAAGGTTCCGCTGTGGTGCCCTATTAAGATTTTTCATCTCATCTTATTTACACACAAAAGTATACATGTTTGGCTACCCCTTCTTAAATTGGCGTCACTAGTACAAAAAAAGATCAGTAGCCACAACTTTCTTCTTTTTTATCTTTTATTGACCTGTAACCATTTTGGTTATTAAAATTTAGAAAGTTGTTGTTTTGCCATATAAGATTAAAATGTTGACGAGTTTGCCACCTGCTTTACCTTCAAGGTTATTGGTACTCCGCCTACTGGTAATTTAAGGTGCTGTCAAAGCGCTGAGCCTTCTATGTTAGCTTACTAATCCCAACAGTCGCTTTGCCTCCCTAGGTCTAGACCACCACCTCATGTTTTCCCAGAAAGTACTTTAAAGCCCTAAGGTGCTTCCTTAAAGGAATCTGCACAATAGCTTTTGGTTTTAATATAATGACCTCATCCCCTACAAAAAGTGAAGATATTATTGAGATGACCCAGGTGGAGTGTAGCCGCTAGTAAAGATTTCCGCCCCTTTTGTTGTACTTTATTTTTAGTGTTTTCTTATATAGCATAAGTTATGGTTGCCTTAAATGTCACACATTTATAAATATACCCATCTCTTTACTTAAAAATCTATAGACTGACTCAAATCTGATGGTTCTATCGCTTTTCAAACTGTTTCTCTCCCCATAATGCTCCACCACAAGCTTTGTAAAGTTTAGATGCTTACATGCTGGCCTCATCTGAAGTTTAAGTTGTTAATGGTAGTAGCTGCCTTGCATGGTCTCAAGCCTTTGTAACAATCCTCTCCTTCCAAGGGGATATTCCCCTTTGCCATTCTCCCCTGTACCGTGATATGCTTTTAATCTGACTACTATTTTCAATCCCATATTGAGATGGCCGCACTTGATATCCTATATGCTTCTGTTTAGACTTCTTGAAGCGTAAGTGCCTTAAATCTCAACCATAGGCGTCTCCACCCCTTCTCCCACCATGTATGCCTAAAAGCTGCCTCAGATTTATTTTTTTGCTGCTTGAATTTCCGTTATCTCAGACGCTACATGCGCAGTTCCTCCTGCTCCAGTCAATTAAAACTGACTTCATAAACTGTTCTAAAGATAATTGCTTCTCAGGCCCTGTCAAATTACCATGGTCAGTAATTATGGGCCATCCACTCCCACACCATCCAATCATTATATTGCTTGCTCAAGTTTGCTTGTATCCAATTTATTTGAATTTCTCAAGTGGGTGAACAAGCTGATCATCTTTATTATGTAAGTCTTATATTTGGTTGTCCCAAGATTTTCTTTCCATCTCTCAATTTTGCTCCTATCACCATTTTCGCCCTTGAAATTTATTAATGTGTATGAATCACACTATCAGCTCTCCATTATAGTATATTCTGCCCCACTAACAACCTACCCTTCAAAGCCCTCCATGTGGCCATGGAGCTATTTTCATGGTGTTTTTTGTCCAAATTTCCTAGACAACTTCTATGAAGAGGGCGGCCAAGGTTTTGAAAATAAAATTTGCTGTGAGTTTCTCATTTGTTGACGCTGCTAGGCTTTTGATATTTGTTTAACTACCCATAAACTTCAAAAACTCTAAACCTTATTTTTTATGGGGCTGTTAAAATATGCTGAAAAAGAGCTTGATCACTTAGTCATAGCGCTGCACACTACATGCATCCTCAATAAGATTACTGCTCTTCCACATTCATCCCCATCTTTCTGACAACCCATTTTCCATTTTCTCTGCTCTCACTTATGCTCTCAGGTCAGCTATAGACTAAGAATCCCTATAAACCCCTTACCCATCCAATAATCCACTTAGTCTCTGCCGCAGCGCCCTATTAGAGTTTTCTAACTTATTATATAGCATTTGCAAATAAAAATGCGTAGCTTCCCTTATCTTGGGTTGGGACACACTGGTGCTATAAAAATTAGTAGCCCCAATATTAGGCAATTTTATTTATCTTTGTAAGCATCTAAGTTTTTTTCTTGGTGTACTGTCATCTTCAAATCTATCATCTCCAAGTCCTTCATCAAAAGCTAATACTTAACTTTCTAAGCCTTTTTGTCCTATCTTTAAATAATGTAGCCATTTATAATTTTATAATGTCCTCTAGGCTGGTAAGAATGTTGTATTTTTATTTATATCATCAAGAGACTTATATTTTGCTAAGTCTTCAATTTTTAGACTCCTCAAGTCCCTTTTCAAAGCTTTATGGAATTTTCTTAAATCATTCACAATATGAAGTTTATATTACTATATACAACTAATTAAATTATAAAGTTATGCTTAAATAACATGTGCCACTTTATTGTATGCAAATTGAGAAATTAGAAGGTTCAATCACAATTGTTCTGTGCCTCTTCTAAGTAATAAAAAAGATTTCTAATAATCTATTGACAGAGATAGTTGTCTAACCAATTGAGGTTGGTGCGCAATGAATTTACTAAGTTAATTATAAAGGAGGAGAGCAAAGCATCATAAACTTAAAATTAATCTTATACCATAGACTCTTACTTTTTGATTTAGATTAAAAAGCAGTGAAGACAAGTATAATAAACAATTTAGTTCTTTTTTCTCCACAATTATGGTTGTTAAGCGAGGAGAACTAAGAAAACAACAAAACTAATCCAAAACTACCATCATGGAGCCATAACCTTTGAGAAGATGGAAATAATACTTAAATCCAACTAAACCAAGGTCCACATATATTACGCCTGTTTTAGGTGTGAAGCAACCCAATCCACTATAATTAGACCTATTTCCACATGCGCAAGTTAATAACTCAACAATTGTTTATTTAGATTCCTTTGACAGCCCCAACCAGTCATATCTTTTACAACATAGTGCATATATTCCATCAAGTTTATCACAGGTTTTTCATAACTTTACCTCATTAATATCCTTAAAATTGCATTTAAGCCCATATCTTACACCTAAAAATCCCTATAATTGATGTGGTGAAGTTTAGAACTTTTGATTTTTTATGATAAATCGAGCAAATAAAGTTATATCCATTACATAAAAAAGTACTGATTTTACAGACTTTTATTATAAATGGTGACTTTGATGTTGTAATACAGCAATAAGTTTGTGGGTTAAAAAAGTTTTGTAACACTGGAAATGTGATAGTTGGCTTATTCTTTGAGGCTAAATAATCATTAATCCTGGTACCATCATCATTTTTTGTATAATTTTGCACAAAGGCAGCTTCTAGCTTTTTATTTTTCTTAGTGGAAAATATTTTCAAGGGCGATACTATTTAATGAAATGATTACTTTTAATTTTCATCAATTGGGACATAACCTAAATCAAGGTTCTACAGTATTAAGAGAAATCTCAACTGAAAATAATGAAGTATATAAAGTCTAGATACATAGATTATGAGCGGTTTATATGGGAAAGAGAAAAATCTATAATAAAATGAAAGAAGTAAAAGCTATGTTATTAGCTGGAAGACTATAGGATATTAATCCTAGTCAGATTATAGGGAAGCCAGTAGACATGGGCACATAACAGATAATGTTATGTAATAATTGGGTGAGGTGATTATTAAACAAGTTCTTGCCATTTTATGTTGCTACAAAGATTTATAAATTTATTGGAAGAGCCAAAATAGTCCTTGTGATTAGCTGAGCACTAAAGAGGTAATTTATCCAAGAATAATTTTATCACGGGTTTGCATTATTATTAGACTTGTGTGGTGCTTTAAATCTAGTGTTAATAATAGTCTTGGATTTAGTTATACTAAAGCATTAGTAATATTTTATAAATAGAAACTAAGGGGAATGGAAATGATAAAAAAAAGTTGGAATGCCTTAAATAGAGGCTTCACCAAAACAAGGGAAAATCCTGAAAGAGCCCCCTAAGACTTAACTGGGATGGACATTGATTTTATCAGGGGTTTGCTAGCTTTAGCAGAATCACAGACTAAGGAGGTTGTTTGTATATAAAATCAAGGAGGTGGATTTAGGTGACATTATCAGATAATTAAAATCTTGGCTAGTGGAGAAGAATATTTTGAGTGATTTTTTTCCAAATATTACTAATAATGAACCTCCTAACTCTTAATGAAATAGTTTTACCTAAAGAATAGTTCTACTCCTGCCCTTGTCCAGTAAGCACAGATTAAAGTTAACATCATTAACAGAAACCCTTTGCAGACTAGGCTAACTGACTTGGAAGCCACCCATGAACTAATTAAAATTTACTGCTAAAGCATAAGAGAAACCTGCCATTTTATAGCCGTGAGAGGGTTCTGAGGTGAAGATACTATAACCTCCAATCAAAAAGAAGTGCATCCTGATATTTTCTGAGATGAAAATATCTTCAAGGTGTATGGTTGAGTAAAATATAAACTTGTTACCACATGGTTTTGTCATACCTGCTATTGAGCAATCATCCATAATTAAGCCAAGCCAAAGTGAAAAGATTTTTGTGAGCCCTTATAGATCGGTTTGTCATTTTACTAAAATCTTTATACCTCTAACAATAAAAATTATAATCTCACATTCTAAATTTAGCCTCCAAGTGCCACAAGTACCGGGATAAATCATTTTAGTAAAGTATTGTTTATTACAGCCCAAGTAACTTATGGAATAAAGTATTAGTGATTTTTTAGTACTAAAAGATCTAAAAAGCTGCTGAGTATTTTGACACTCCCGCATATGTTATATTACTGTAACCCTGCTGATAAGCACCTGCAAGCAACTAGTTGCCAAGATTCCAACAAAGTGTTTCACTAAAGGGGCTATCTGTCATCACAATCTTAACTAGAACTAAGATGGAAGGTGCTTCTGCCGCTAGCATCACTGGATGGATAAGAAATGAGGATGGCTCAGAAGACAATTGGATGGATAGCTTTATACCATAGCTTTTTGGAGATGAACATCTTGACCGCATTGTTATACCAATCCCAGAAATTTACCTGGTTGGTGACTTGAAGTGGTTAGAGAACTGACTCATGGCATATAGAACACTGGGGATATCACTTTCCGTGAGAGAGCCTTGGTGGAAGAAATCCTAATGTAACAATACAAATTCTGAACCCTCCAAGGCACTTTTAGTCTACTTAGAAACAAGACTATGTACACCTGCAGGTTTTCACACCCAGTTATGTTCCATACAATTCACTTGTTGGGAGTATACCATGAGGAACTGAAACACCAGTTTATAAACCATGATGCCCTGAGACTAGCTTGTGGTAATCTTTCTAATTTGTCCTCCAATCATATAGGAAAAGGCGAAATCTAGTGTGAAGGCCAACCACATATTTTTTATTCTTTGACATGAGCAAATAATACGATTGATACTGGTGTAGTGAAATTGTGGAAGAGGACTTGAAGATCTTTTGTGATGAGTCAGATGGATCCCCCAACTAAGACTCACATTCTAAGTGAAGAGTTTGTGAAGGTACTTACAAGCATGAGTAGCAAGCTCACAGTGTGCTATAGTCTCAAGTGTCTACTTCTCAGCAGGGCGATGAACAAAGAATAGTCACTTTAGAGCATCAACTGACATAAACCTTTATCATGGGTCGAGGAGCCTAGATGGTGGCCCTCACAAGAACCCATAGGTCTACTCCCGCTTTAGAAGCCAAAATCGCACAGCTGGAAAAAGAGTTAAAGCTCAAGGCCTAACATAAAATATTCCAAGTATTTTTCTTTTTGGGTCATTAATTTGAAGGAATCTTATGGTGTCAAGACCTCCATCAAAGTGGCTTTTGTTAAATGATGTATACTCTTGGTTAACTCAAGTTAAGAGTTGCTGAAGATGGTCAAAAGTTGACCTACAAAAACAAAAATTCCACCTGCTTGACGATGAGGACTGTAAGAAAAAGAAAGAGGAGATTAGAAGATCTTGTCAGGTGGTGGAAGTTTAAAATCATACTTAATTTCTCTTTGGTCTAACTTTCATTTTAACGTTAAGTAGTTTTTAAGCTGGGTTGACGTCTTGAGACTTACAAGATGGCGATAGATGATAAACTCACTTTATACAAATTTGCTTCTCAAAAGCCCTCTAAAGTCACTAAAAAAGGGTTAACACTATCCAATAGCAAATTGATTGGCTTTCTAACTCTATTGATCAGATGAACATTCACTAAAAGTCTACTGGATATGATGCTCCTGCCATCCATGCCCTCTCTCCAGGAGTGACCTCATCTAATTTAACTATATTTTAAGGACAAGTTTATCCTGGGCGATTGTAGCATTGCCTCGTGTCTATATATTCATGAATTAGCCATGGAAGGTGCGATTGATCATCAGAAGGTCGAGCACATCCTCTCCTGCCTAAGTTGTATGGTCCAAGGTGTGATGGTTCCTCACAAGGATACCCTAAGAACTTGGTCAGAGGTTAAAGAAGCACTTATTGGCGAGTTTGGCTCAAAGCAGAGTCTAAGCATGAAAAAGAAGGCCTTTATGTGCATCAACAAAAAAAGGGAGAGTAAGTTGCTTCCTTTGCTGAAAAGTTCTAAATAGAAGCCCGGATGTAAATAAATTTCTAAGATTTTTACTCATGATGATGCCATTGCTGCTATAGTGACTGAATTGGCGTCTCACTCTCCTTGGCGATACATATTACCTCATTGAAACGCTGCTTTCAAAAGGTTCATGTTATAAACGAGGCCTTTCTAAATGTCTCTGATTTCCTTAAACTAAAGACTACTGCATGTTGTCTTAAGTCTTTGAGTTTTATCCATTAAAGATCAAAAGAGGAACAGTAGTCCTGATAATTGAAGGATCAAAAGCCAAACAATCGAGTTCTGGCCATTAGTATCAAAAGCCAAAGCTTAAACAAACTGAGAGTCTAAAATTGCGCCTACTGTAACAAAGTTAGGCATTTTGGAACTGTGTGTTGGAAGAAGAAAGCTGACATTTAAAAGAATAGTAAAAAAGATGAATGCATTTGGACAGGCACCCCCTATTGCTGACAAACCTATCGTGCCTGACTTTGTACCCACTCTCATTGCTCAATTGATTTCTATTACTAACCCCTATTGAAGAAAATGATGGGGTATAAAGATGTGAGATACTATGTCTTAATAGCACCAGCTGAAGTGGAGATTTCAGATCAGTTGAAGGCTGAATAAGTAGATGTGGCCACAAAACCTGAGGACACTTTTTTAGCCAAGTTATAGGTTATCCTGATGTTATTGACACCGCAAGTGATGCCAACCAGTTCCTTGCTTGGTCAATCTGACCTATTCAGAAAGTCCATACCTTCAATCCATCAAGGAGAGATATCCAGAGTCATCTCACAAATTGATCTCCACTTTTTTGCTAAAGGAGGTTTTGCTTTCTTCCAAACTTTGGTGGAACTATAACCAAGGTGGTCATTATTAAAAAATTCCAGGTTATGGCCATCCTTGACACTAGGTCCCTGGTCAATGTTATTTCTTCAAAACTTAAATAAGAAACTAACTTGACGCCTGACATGGAATTCACACAAGAGTATAAAACTATGGGTTCAAACAACACTTGCACTATTGGGGCATACTATCACTACCCAAATTAATTGGGAAGCTCATCCAGTCAAACCAAAATTTGTCTTGGACAACAATACTTATGATATGTTTATTGGCATTAAGTACATAAAGACTATGAAGTGATTATCAACATTGTTAGAATTTGATGGTTGACTAAAAAATAAACACTTTGAGAAAAACATCAATGCTGATAGATTACTTCCATTGATGGATCCTTTTATCCTACCAATTCATCTGCATAATTTGATAAATCAGTTTGCCTCATAACCACTCTAATTGCATCTGAGGTGCCCAAAAATCGTAGCTAATAATAGCTATGATATTATTATATTATGGCCAATTATGGTTACACTTGGGTGCAAAGTGGTCCCACGGCATTAACTAAATTGCACCTCCTAAATAAGTGCATTAATCTTAATGCACTAAGGCGGAAGTTAGGTTTAATTAATGAAATTGATAATTAAGCACTTAAACATAGATGACCCAATTATGGGCGTATTTAGTGCTATTGAGAGGCCTGTTGACATTCCAAATTGGGGTGCATCATTTTTATGATCATACATTTTTTATTCCCCATTTATTATTAGATGTCAAGTTATGATGTAGCTCTAATTGGGAAGATTTTGATGTTGAGTTTAAAACCCAAAGTTGTCCCAATTATGAGAGTAAAATTGCCTCCATTCGGGCTGAAATGATTGTTATTTATAGTCAATTCATGGGCCAAATTGACTTGAATTTTTTTCATAATTATTGCCATGACCAGCAGAGGATTGGCATAATATGAATGAACTCATCTAATAGATGAGTTCAGCCAGGAGATGCCCAAGAGGTATATAATACCAGCACATGGCTGATTAATAAAACATCAATTAATCATCATTTACTAGTTTATTGATCATTAATAACTACTGTCACTTAGTTTATTAATTATTATCCATCTGTCATCTGTTGGATATTCGTATCTGTCACCGTTACATCTATATTAGATAGTTGTGTGTGTTTATTCTTCCCTTAGAGAAGTACATAGTTGCCTTCTAGAGAAGTAGTCTCAATTATAGAGGAATAATTTCCTGGTTTTGTACAAAGACAGAAGGTCTTGTATTTGTTGGTGCCAGTAGACTTAAGAACGGTGAGCATACCGAAGTTACTTGGCTATTATTGAGGATTATTGGAGAATCTACTTCCTGATTATGAGCAGGAGTTTCATTTGAAAAGTGAGTTTATATCCTTGATTTAACTGTTAAGTTATTTTAGCTCGCACCATCAGCTGAAAACTTAACAAACATGAAACAGGAGTTCTCTCCCTGCTCACTTATGAGATCTCATAAGTTGTACATAATAAAATTCAGGCAATATTAAATATTCTTCCCTGGTTCAGTAACCTTATTCAGCCTTAACTTTTCATTATAAACCGTTTGGGAGAAATACATAGAAACTGCCAGTTTTAATAAACGCTTTAGATGGAATTCTTTTTACGATTTCTGAAATAGTGATAAATCCTGGTTAACAACAAGTGGTTGATACTAAGCTACTTTAAAAAACCCACAAAGCTGCATAGTGCACATAATAAGCATCAATAAGTTAGTTCTTTGGAGCCTCGAGGATTGACTGGTATACTAGACCCCAACTGCAGCGACTACTAATATTCTTTTGGGGAATCTATACAACAGGGACATCATTGTGAAAAAACATCAGTGTATTGGAAAAAGCCTGTTGATCTCAATTGAGGATATTGAAAGGATTCACCTATTGGTTCCATGTTAGATATGGTCTTAAATACTGACAAAATGCATGTACTTCGCCTAACGTTCATATTTCAGGTGTAACTAACCTCAGATAGCTTGAAAATTCTACTCTATATTAGAGGCTTAAAATGATATATTCTAAAATATGATACTTAATTTTAGCACATGAAGGATTGGAGCCAATCCATTGATGTTGGTGATGCCCATCCTAACTGGTTAAAACCCTACTGTAAATCAGAGTTAAAGAGAAAAAAATGAGGACAGAGCTTAATAAGTTACTGGACGCTAAATTAATAGTACCTTCCCAAAGCCCTAGGTCATCTCCTCTCTTGATTTAAATTAGAACGGAGTTCATCAAAATGTTATGGACTACCAAAAACTGAACAATATCACAAAATAGGATAGATATCCTATGACTCTCATTAACAACGCTTTGGCACAACTCTCTGGTCCTAATACTTTTTCACTATAGACTTATCCAGCGGATACATAAAAATGGTCCTTTCCCACAAGACCTGGAAATATGTGAGCTCATTTGCATTTAGTCCAATTCCAAACTATTAAAATACCTCAGGGGATGTGTAATGCATCAACAACCTTCCAGCGAGTGATGGATTTATTAATAGGATCTTGAGATATATTGTAGTAAAATCTAGCTTGATGCCATCACGGTGTTCTTTAAATCTCTAATGAACATCTTAATCATCTAATGGAAGTTTTACAACGCCTAAAGAGTCCAAAATCAAGTCAAGCCCAACAAAATGCACTTTTTTCTAGAATATTTTAGATTTTTTGGACATGATATCTACCAGTGGTTAATTCAACCTTTATAAGATAAGGTTGAAGTGATATCAAAAATGCTTCACCTAGAAACCCTTCATGACAATCAGGTACTTTTGTAAATGATGGGGTAATACATCAAATCATCATTAAGCTAGACCAGTTCAGTGATCTTCTCATATAACTATTAAATAATAACAAACCTTTCTATTGGGGTTCTAGAAAAAAGCCACATTTGAGATGTTAAAGCAATTTTACAGTAACATCATATCCTGCGCCACTCAAATTATGGTAAACTTTCTCATCAGTTTTACAATGAATCATATTACACCGTTGGAGATATCCTGGCTCAATTGGATAAAAACGGTGCAGATCAATTAGTGTCATATTTTAGCATGATGATTTTGAAGGCTGAATGCAACTATAGCGTTACTGATAAGGAGTGACTTGTTGTCTTACTTGCTGTTAAACACTATCGCCCCTATCTATATGGAACTACCTTTACCGTGGTTACTGACCACGCCTCACTGAAATGATTAAAAATATGATGGATCCTACTTGACGTTTGGCTCAATGAACCTTGAAGCTCCAACATTATGATATGAAGATTAAAAAACAAGTTGAAACACGCCATATAAATGCCGGTGGGTTAACTTTGCTGCCTATTCTTCATTCGAATGATACTGATGCTGAGATAATACACAATCTTCTAATGAACTAATGTTTGATATGATGATGATCCTGTAAAGAAAATGATAACCTGACTCTCTGAAACAACAAAGTGGAGAGTTAGTAGTTATATAAAAGGGTATGGTCCAATTGGTTGCCGTATCTTTGACCTTCAGAACAAGTTTTTGTTACCCTGGATGCCCACTCTACCCTGGGCACAGCGGAGTGTGGAAACCATAAGAGTGAATTAGTGATTGGTACTACTTGGATGGAGGTAATGATTCCTTTATTGATGTCTTGAATGCTTGCCTAACCTACGAAAAGCTATCCAATACAAAGACATATGCCAGTTCCAATTTACTACCCCCAACAACCTTTCATACAAAAAGCCTAGATCTGGTAGATCCCCTACTTTAGACTAACGGTGGGAATGAATATATACTAGAAGAAATTGATTAATTACCAAATGGATTGAAACCGTGTCTCTTCCATCCCAAACTGCCAAATCTACCACAAATTTTCTACTTCAGTTATTTTTCAAACGCCATGGATGTCCCTCAGGTGTACTATGTATCAATAGACTTTATTTACTTCCAAAGTAATCAAGATCCTATCTACCACCATGGGAGCACAAAGCTTTTAGCTCCATATACCTTTCTTTAAATGGTACCATAGAAAGAGTAAACTTACTATAATCTCTATTTTACAGAAAATGGCCACTTCAGACCCTTTACACTGTAATCAGTTCTTGCCTAGTGCCATTATGACCTTGTATACAAGTTATCAACAAGTTCCTTACAATGTCTCCTTTCCACGTCTTATATGGTCAAAATCTGGGATACCCACCCTCTTAGCTAAAGATTTTTTTCCTTTAGTATTGTCGACCCTGACAATGCCATGAGGAGGTTAGACCAGTTCATCATTCAGCTACAATCCGATGCTATGATCAGATATAGCTTACCCTGTTACAAAAGAGGCCCTAGCTGCTAATATGCTCCAGCCGCCAATACCCTCTTTATTGATATCAGATATATGGTTTTATATTACCACAACTGCATCACCCTCAGAAGTGATAAGCTCAGATCAATTTTTGGAAGAACTTTTTGTCACCACTTATAAATGGGGCGATCAGTATTCTAATAATTCTCTTGCCAATGAAATCATTATAAAAAAGGTTCATGGACGGTTTTTACACCCTATTCTCAAACAACTTTATTGAAAGGGGAAATGTCAGACATTTGGAATCTCCAAGTGTAGAATAATGTTTCAAGTGCAAATAGTCCAAATATCACTAATAATGTCTCATTTAACTCTTGGCGAAATAGTTTAACTTGGAGTAATAGTTTTATTACTAGCCTTCAGCAAAATAGCAAGGATCGAGTTAACACCATTAATGTGAACCCCCAGTGGAATAGGCTAACTGACTTGGGAGTTCACCCAAACACTAACCTAAATCTAGCGCTACCATCCAAGAGAAAGCACCCCTTTTTATAGATTTGAGGGGGGTTCTGAAGTGAAGATACTTTACCCTACAATCAGAAACTATAGCATCCTGAGATTGGCTGAGATGAAAATATCTTCAAGGTGGATAATTAGTAAAATATATTAAATTGTTACCGCAGGGATTTATCATACCTGCTGTTGACCAATAATACAGTAGTAAGTTTTTTTTGTAATAAATTTCTTTTTGAGCTCTTATATGTCAGTTTTTTTGCTAAAGCCTCATTACCCTCTACTTAGACTTAATCTAATTTCACTCCACCATATTAGCCAAGTGCCACAAGTACTGGAAGAAGACATATATTAGAGTTTCATTTATTATACCAAGTAGCTTATGGGAATAAAATATATGTAAGCTTTTTGTCTTACTAATAAAAAATGCTGATTATAAAAACACTGCCACACCGGTTATGTTGTTGAAATCCTGCAGATAAGCACCTGCAAGCAACTAGTTGTCAGGGTTCCAACAGTCATCTTGGAAAGCATGAGGATTGCCTTGGGCTCATAGTCTGAAAGCAGACTTGGTATGGCGTATTATTCCATTAACATTGTTTCTTACTTTTTTTTAACTTCCTCTCTTGAAATTTAAAATAGCGGTTAATAAAAAGACAGAATATATTTATATAACAGTCAAATTATGCTTAGTTTCATCAATTCTGACTTCTGCTTAAGTGATATAATACTTTAATTGTAAAAGTTTTTGGGTAAGACCAATAAACCTGTTATTTCTGATTATGAGAAACATGTGACTTATATTATATAAAAGTTACCATAGGTTTAATAGTTTTAAACTCTGATCAAAGTCACCAGTTTATTGAATTCCAAATGACCTTCATAATAAATGTATTCAAGGTGGGTCGACCTTGGGACAAATATACCACACCAAGATTTTTCAAGCCAGTACAGGTTTTTAACTTTTATAGAATAAAACCTGCACTAGAGTGTAAGCAGAATTTACCCTTCCAGGCTAGCCACCCTTTAAATGACCTTTATATTGATAAAGGGAAATATTCTAGTTCCTGAGCTTTATCTGAGGTCTTTAAAGTACTTTGCAATTTAGAGTCAGGGATTAGTGGTAAAAAGAGTTCATCTGAAATTTTTTCTAAAGTTTTAAGTTAACCTACACAAAAATTCCTGATATCTGGCGGCAGTCAATAGAACATATATAAAAACATAAGATTGTTCCAGATAGAGGAAAAGGCAATAGGCTAATGGGCATATTGGTAGCTCACTGAGCTTAACATTTTCTTCAAAATCCTTATGTGTAATGACATTTTGAAGGGAATTGGTGATTAATGTCAGATCCTCAATCTAGTCAATCATTTGAGGCTTTAGTTGGGTGATTTTCAACAAAAAATGAAGACCAAAATTTCTAGTTGTATTATTAGTTGGTATGTTTAAGGTTCAGATTGGGTGGCTTAGGTTTACTTTTGTTTTAGTTAATTTTAAATTCTGAACCATGAATTTTTTTAGAATAATATTTTAAATACTTTGAGCAAGTTATTAAGTTCTCATGTTAGAGCAATTTATTTTGGCCTTTAATAGTTAGCCTTTTTTGTGTGAGAACATTCATTTGTTAGGATTATCTGTATGCTTTTTTTCAGACTGGTTCTTTATCTGTCTAATTCTTTTTAATAAGTCAGTCTAAGTTTTTTAAAATACTATTGCAATTTAAAGATGTGGAGGTGATAAAAAGCAGCCCTTTAAGACCTCCTTATACTTTGGAGATGGGTCAAAGATTAAACTCCTTAGTATCAGAAGTAAAACTTAATTTATTAGAGAAAAATAATAAAATGACATCTTTTTAAGGTTAAGAAAGGAAAATGAAATTGGGTGTGAAGACTTTTGGTTTAGCTGGTCCATTTCAAACTTTAAAGCATTTATAAGCCCTGGTTCAGGAATTGATATGGGCGTAGAGACATTTTTTTGCTGTTCCAAACTTGTTAGAACAACAAGGAGCGCAGCACAGGGATGCAAGAGTTGGCACAGAAGCTTCTGGTTAATCTATTACAATTAGTTGTTGGTGCAGTAAGGATCCTTGATATGGAAAAAGTAATGGGTGCGTTGGTGTTCATATTGGCTTTCACAGTATTTTTAGAGTTTATTTTACTTTCTATGGAGTTTTTTAGATTCTCCTTACATTGGATAATAGCATCAAGTATTTTGAGATAGGGGGACTAGGCTTTAGTTTCATGAATAATTTAAAGGATTGATCATAGCTTAACTTAATGTCTCTTTGAGAATTTCCTTAATACACTGGTAAGCACCTGTTTAAGTATAAAATTTTGTATTTTTTAGGAAAGTCCAATTTCGCTGGTCTGGAGCTTGAAAGGGTGGTTTGTTATTTGAACTATTATCTTTGGAACAACTGGGATTGTTTGATATAATTAAGGAATGGGAATTTTTATTAATCAAGTGGACCCTTAGGTGTACACTCATATTTATGAAATAGGCAAAAATATTTACATTTTAAATGGTATGCCTTTGCTAGGTACCCTCAGAAGCATTTGGATGGAAGCACCACTTCTTGGAAATCTTGGTAATGAAACAGTTGGCTGTTCCTTTAAAGACTAAAAGAGTATTAGCCTTGTACCATCAGCAATCTTCTTAGTGTAACTCCAGCACTGAGTCATTTTTAGCTCTTTGCTCTTATTTGTGGGTTTTATTTAATTAATGCACTTTATTAGACAATAATTTTAACTTTGACATATTGGAACTTGAGCTAAATCAAAGTTTAGCGGTCCCAAAGGTTCTCTTCACTGAATTTATTATACCATGGAAATAACAACTAGAAAAAGGGTGGTTAGCCTGGCAGGGTAATTCCTGCTTCCACCCTAGTGCAGGTTTTGTTCAATACAAGTTCAAAACCTGTACTGGCTAAAAAATCTTGGTGTGGTATATTTGTCCCAAGGTCAACCCACTTTAAAATAATTTTTAAAAAATTATCTAGAAAATGAGTGGTGCTATTAAAAGAACCAAGGAAAAATCAAGGATAAAAATAGAAGCGTAGAATATTCCAGTTAAAACGTAGAAATAAATAAGTTATTTATTTTTAGTATAATATTGTGAAGCTATTGGACAAGGGCACATCATGAATAGTGCTATGTAGTAATAGGCGAGGCGATTAATAACAAAGCCTTGCCATTATATGCTGTTATGTTAATAGTTTAAAGGACTTGGATTGTCAAATTATTCCTATCAGTTGATAGAGCACTGAAGAGGTGCTTTTCTTGAACCATTTATCCATGGATTAGCATTATTAAGCTTTTTTTAGTGCTTTAATATAAGTTTAATGATAATTTTTGCCTTAGACTCAATTAAATCAATGGGTCATAATTTTATAAAAAATGTAAATTTACACTGATGAAAATATATATTTTTAACCATAAGTCATGCTTCAAAAACTAGTTTAAAGTCTGCCAGAAAGGATAATATTTCCTTTTATCACTTTAACAAGTTCTGCCTCATCTTCAACAACTGGCTCTAATTTTTGGATCTTTGCTCAACGTTTTTGGAATGGCATGATTAGACTTCACGATAATTTTGTAAAAACTGTTTTAATTTGATCTAATGCTTTGAGTTTTTCTATTCCCTAGATAAATTAAATACCAGTCAATGAGTTAAGACTTTTTGATCTGTTCATTCTGAAATCATATGTTTTGCCCTTATAGAAAGACCTCCAATTGATTACATATCATGCTACCATGTCAGTTTCTTGTCAAATCCAGCCTAATAGTGTTAAATAATGATTTACAGTCCTGAAAATACATATTAATTTACCCTCAGGTCTTTTAATTGTTTTTATCATACTAACAAACCTTACCAGAAGATTGCTCCTCATACTAAAAGGCTTTTAGATTACCACAAGAAGCAGCACTTGAAAGGATGTGAACACTTATTTTAAGGCATTAGACTCTTGTTGACAATCAAAAGTCAATATAAAAAGAGCAATCTTTTCTGTAAGTAGAGCAAGTAAAAAGGCAGGTGATATATGATAACTTTTAAAGATAAGGCTAAAACAAAAGAAGATCTTCAAAAGCTTTTAAGTTTTGATTGGGACACAACATAATATACGCATATCTAGGATTTTCTTGTGTGGCTTTTTTTACAACTGTATTTTCAATTGATTCAACCAATTATATGTCTATATAAGATTTATGATGATATTATATAACATAATATCTAGATTAAGGTTGAACAAGTTATGTTTGTTTGTCTCATCTTAAGGTTCCCAGTTTTATATGGAGCGCAGAATTTTATTATATTACTTTTTGGTGATTCACCTCAGTGCCTTCATGTAGATATATATGATGATGGACAAAACTTTAGTCCCACCTGTGCAACTTCACCTGCCTTACTCAACTAATCACTTTGGCTCATGGCCTCAGGAATCATATCTCTTATTATTTATTCCAATTTAAACATTCTATATTACCCCACACACGAATAATATAAATGATAATAGGGTTCCTTTTTCACAGCCATCTGCTAGTGTCTCAATTACAATCAGTTGATTGTGACCTTTATGGGAATATTAAAGCCCTAGTCACTTTCTCCAATTGGCCTAATTTTGAAATTACTGTCTTATGATACCCCTCTTAAGTGATGCTTAGTAGACCTAAATTATGCCAATAAGAACTCTAGTGAGGAAAAAGAGCATATCTAGGCGGGGTGACAATTAAAAGAGGATCTTTTTTAATTGCTTGAGAAACATTACAGAAAAAAGAATAAAATTTAGCAAGCCACGGAGCCTTTGTCATTAGTAGATACTACAGTATGTTCTTCACTATTTTTAATAAGAGTCCCTCCTTCCAAAAATATTTCCTTTTGAAAGTCTATGAGTTTTTATCATCTAACAGTACCTTGTATTCTAAAGTGCAATACCTTGTGCACCGAAATCTGACGCATCTGCGCCAAATTCAACATTATGGTACTTACTACAGGGTTTCACTTTAATACTTGAGCATCATTTTACTAGTATGAAGCGGATGACAAGCGCTTTGTTCTTGCCCTAAGTTCAAAATATTCTTATGAGCCCATAGATGAAGGTGACACGGTAATAGATTGCTTCCACATTAGTAGTTCTGAAAATGAGTTGTTAGAAGTCTCCTAGAGTGGTGCTTCCTTATTCCAGTTATTTAGAATACCAGATGTGGCTTAAATGTCCAACGTCTACCCTGCTCAGCTGAAAGAAGTTTCTGAATGGTAAATTCATGGTTAATGGATTATGGCCATCAATGCATCTAATCCCAACTAAGTATGTTCTTGTAGATATTATCAGTACTCTTTATTAACTATCATCTTTTCATGAAATGCTCATTAGTGAGATAGTCAAGAAACTCGCTAATTAAGGTCAGCTATCAGACAATATTTTGAGATATGTATACCCTTATATGTGCCAAGTTCAGCGAATTAGCTCTTCAACATATTGACACTTTCAGGTTAGATGCGTTTAAGAAGCACAGCGATGGGATAATATCCTTTCACTTGGATAATTGGATAACACTTTTTGCAACATTCATTACATCATTCCTTATAATCAGCAAAAACTCAGGACACCTACCTGAATGTGGGGGACTGGATGATCATCTTAACGCTGACCTGTTACGTGTTGTTAGAAAAAACTTGTAAAATGGCAACTCCTCATTGGGTGGTGGACATGACTCATAAGTACTCAGATCAAAGCCTAACTTATTTTAGAAGAAAATGCATGAAGAAGCTGCTGAAGCTGACTATGAGTCCCTGCAAAAGGATTGTAATGCTATTCTTCATTTATGGAATGATATGAATGGCCACGTGGACCAGCTTTTGGGATAATAATAGGGCATGATCATCTATTAAAAGAATAAGTAAAAGACACTGACAGTCAATAATGCCACCTTGACAACCTTAATACTAATTAATAGGGGTTAGCACTCTGACAGCAATTTATACCATATAATTCGTTATTTGCGTCTTTAGCTACGGAATCAGGGACAGAAATTAAGGTCTTTGATTATCTAAAACCTAAATTTGAAAATGGATTTTCTTTCTGAAAACAGAAAATTGATCACATAGAAAACATGTTGCTGGTGTAACTCCACCAACTTGCTAATATGGTAAATTATAAGAAAACAAAATCAAAAACAATCTATACAAGTGCCTTCATGGTCTCTTAAGTGGACCGCTAATGGATGTATCCATTGATGATCAGGAGTCCTTCTGATGGAACTAAGTTAGAGGGCAATCATTTATTAGCTACTTGTGAGGTGCCTACTTTATGACCTCCATTTTTAGACCAGGGGCTTCTACTCCCTGGAAAATCCTGCAACTCCTCCTTCAAAGAATTAGCAACTCGATCAACTATAAACTCCTGTGCAATCTGAATGCTGTACTGCCACTACTTCTGCTCACACTCATGCGGCATCCTCTATGTGGACAGATCCAGAAACTCAAGGGTGTTTTACTTAAACTCATTGCCTTTGTTACCCAGAATTAGTAATATAGGAGCCAGAAGGCCCTTCTTTCCTGCAACCATGCACTTAAATTCATGTCATCACATTAACTTACCATGGGTGATAAAAAGGTAAATGTGTACAATTTGACTAGACTCTTCAAGGTTTATATAAATGGATCGTCTAAAGTTGCTAAGTTGGAGACGATAAATGAACTTGATGGACTCAAAAAGTCAGGAGATAGTAGTGCCAAAGCTACACAAGGTTGGCCTGATCTATTATAACGCCAAAAATCTTTTATTAAAGAGTTCAATGGGCCAGAAAGGATGTCTACTAAGAAAATAGAACTTATTAACATCTTTCTGACACAGATGAAATGTCTAAAACTTTCACAGAGCATTTTTATTTGGAGGCACAGACCATATATGGTGCAAAGAACATTAATGGTTCTACGCTCAGATCGCTCTGCGAAATGCCTGTGAGCTCTACAAGGACTTATACAGTTATGATTCCCATTATAAATGAGGAGAATGATATTAACCATATGGTAAATTATATTAGATGATGCACCATCACTTTTGAGGCGCCCAAAAATGCCTTAAGGGCCTCATGAGCTCTACAATTTTGCCCTCTCCCCAAAGAAAAATTTACTTTTACAGTATGGCCCTTGTTTTTAGGCCTGGTTTTAGTCAAATAAACTGTAATCTGTGTAAATATTAAAACTATTCTAATTGTTGCCCTGTTTAGAGTTCTAACCTATGGAAGCTGATGAAAACAGCGGATGATGAAGAAGTGGGAAAGGACAGGGTGGAGTAGAACAAGGATTATCTATGTTTTCTACCTCTGACAAAATCTCAGGTAACAAGAGATCACAGAAATTACCTTCCATGAAATGGAAGTATCACAATGACACCACACTTAAGACTGTTCACGTTGTAGTGGAAACTATGGTAGATTTTACCACTACACCTAGAAAGAGTTAAAAACCAAGTTTTCAGAGAAAGTAGTATTAAAGCTATATGTTCAACAGTTAGAAAAACTTGAGATTCCAAACCAATCTGGTGAGACACCAAAGTTAACGAGTCCAAAGTGGTCATAACTATAGAGCTTTGAAGAAATCAAGTCCCAATCATGAAACATTCACATTTATTTAGTCATGCAGAAAAATTCGATGTCCAAACAATAGAAACTACTGATGCTTTTTCCTAAGTGTATTTAGATATAGAGTTCTTTTTTAATAATCTAAAGTCTAAAAAATTGTAGACAGAGGGGCACAATTAATATTTTGTCTACTAGACTGGTGAGGAACTTATGCCTTGCTCTTAACATAGATTATCAGAAAATCTAGGGCACTGTATCCTATACAACAGCCTCTGAAGTAGCATACAATGTATTGCTTCTGCGTTTTGGCTCATTGATGATATTCACACCTACCAAACTTTTCCAAATTTAAATTATGATTTCTCTATTAAGACCTCATTTATGAGAACATATAAGGTCAAAACAGATCTAAAGAATTATTTTGGGACATCTGGGACAAGCTTCTTCACTATTTTACAATTGTAAGGATGATTCTGAGCGCTTAAAAGCAAAGGTTTTGAACTTGCGTTCAAGTATGGCAATATGCATATAATTATCCACATCTTAATGAACATATGTGACAGTTACCTAATAAATATTGTAGAAACTAAGGGTATATCGCTCCACGCTAGTTGTACCCTAACCATTCCAGCTTTCTATCAATTAATAGTTCAAAATATAAATCCCAGGGGAGCATATGGCAAATACTACGCCGTTTTGCCAATTGATTTGGAGCCTGTCGCCAGGCTTAAGTTTGTCCTTATTGACCATGGCGAGATCCATATGCTTTTATCTAACTTGTATCCCTATTATATTCAGAGTAATAGCATCAATCAATCACTTCTGTTCAGTTTTTCCATATAGGAAAATTTCACGTATCCATTAATTTAAAAACTTGATGAACTTGGGCTTGACAGCCATGAGTGTCCATTGAAATGTTACCTTGTACCTTGGAAACGCCTCTATGGCTTTTCTGAAGACAAAATGACCAAATTTGACCCTTTTTGAGAAGTATAGTGAGATTTTCTACAAAGGATGGCTAAAATTCAGGTTGTGTAAATGATATGTTATACCTTAATAATACTAGGAATCACCCAATGATTTGCTTCAATCTATTAGGCCTCAAAGGCGGCAGCATAATTTGTCAACCACTAAATCAGACAATTTATGAATCATGTGATGTTTGTTCCCTCCAAGAGACCTTGCGCCTCCCTAGTTTTAGTTATTAAAAAAAGGATGGATCCAACAGATTGAAAAAATTTAAAAATAACATTAACAATAAATCAAGAAGAATTTTATCATTTATCTCATATTATAAAAGCACTAGGCTGCTTATCCTACGCACAATATACCTCCACCATGGATTTTAATCTCTAAATATAGCATAATGAGCATCCAATAGGGAACAGGAGAATTGCGCTATGATTACTGATCAGGTCTATACCAACCCACTTATCTACAGCAAGGGCTTGTAACGCCCCAATGACACTTCTTGTGCTATGGATAGCATATTAAGGATATAAAAATCTTCTGTGTGTCAGTGTGTTTAAAAAAACTTAGGCTTCTTCTTCAGGACCCCAAGGAGCATTTGCAATATTTGGAGGGTTATTCTGATGCCTGGACAAGGCTGATTTTATATTTGAGACGTATATGTACAATTTTTTACTAAGCAATTTGAATATATGAGGTTTGTGATTAATTATAAGGGCTTATGGCCCAATACAGGTAAGGTTGAAGCCATCTAAAAATGGCTTAGCCTATTATCAAACTTGATATTCAAATCTTTCTTAAAGTTGGTTGGCTACTATTGCCAAAATTTGATAGCTTTAGTAAGATAGGCGAGCCCTTATTTCTTTTTCCTAAAGCAGGGCACAATTTTATTGGACAGGTAAATCCAATTTTCCTTTGACAAGTTTTGATTTTGCCTAACCCAAGCGCCAATACTTAATTTACATGAACTTTGATAAGCCGTTCAGTATTCAGAAGTACGTATCCCTACCCTCTGTAGAGGGAATTTTCCCAGTACAATCCTGAGGTAGTAGACCATAACATTGCTTACTGAAAGTCAGACGCTGGACGTGCATAAACAAACCTATTTTCTACTTAGAAGAAATGTTTAGACATATTCTATGCCTATAAGCAATTTTGGGTTTCATCCAAAGAATGATATTTAAATGGTAACAAACCATGCCTCACTGTAATGGGTATAGAATCTGAAGAAGCCAGAGGGGTGGTTAGCTCAATGGACTTTAAATTACAAACCTACGACTTTAAAATCATAATGTCCTGGAGTTAAACACAGAATCTGATAGCTTATTTCCTATCTTCCCATCATACTTTAATGTTTATCCCTCTGTTGGGATTTCAGTATGCCCACATATTTCAGCTTAATTGATAATAAAAATATATGCTTTATCTGCTGGGGGTAAATTACCATAGCGGATGTGAGAGTTATCATATTATATGTTAAATTATAATTTGATTTAATCCTAATTGGATGTTAATTAATCTGGCAGGATAGATTCTAACATAATGTTGATGTTTCATCAGGGAGAATCCCCAAAATTGTTTTACAAATGGTTCTATTATTGATTTAACAATTGACTATGTAAATTTTATGTATGATTTGATTGAATTTGTTGCCAATCATTTAAGGGCTTATTGCTACCTTCTGAGCGTTGACAACAATTTTTTATAGTGACTTGTGGGTTAACATCTTAAAAAACGTGACCTTCTTTAAAGAATAAATAGTCCATTGCCTAAACAGGCTTCTAGATTAGTAAGGATGTTCTGATGAGGTTGAGAAAAGACATTAGAGAACAACCTTTGATTCAACCCAAAAGAGTTGTATTTAGTTGGTGGCGTAATCTGACTAGAAGGATGAGGAAATCAGTTTTTTGGATAAATTCAGAGGGCTAATTCATTGGCGACTCCTGCTATTCCTATTGGTGATCCAACAACGGAGTTGAGAGCATGACTACTCTATATAAATTATTGGTTATAATAAATAAAGCAGAATAGAATAAAAAGGGTAAGCCTCATAGGCATATAGACTGATAGACATTTTTTGTGTTTTTACTCTTAAGATTAGAGTTGAAATATTTACCCTTTGTCTAAATTTCTGATTTAGGTTATCTGTGGCCTCTTGCGCTAGTAGTGGAAGGAAGAGGTTCCCTTGATTTTTAAGTCTGTCACTTTATTAAGAAGAGTTAAATATATACGATTTACATTGTTGTCTAGAAGATGACTGGTACATTTAATGAAAGTAAGGAAGAGCGTTAGCACCTGTCTAGCGGTGAGACAATAATAAATTGATTGTGAATCTTGCAACTATATTTAAGTCTTCTTAGTATTGTCAAACTATTTTTTATATCAACAATATATTCAATGAACACACTAACCTGTGCAGTATACATAACAAAGCTTCAAAAAGGTGCTCACTACAGGTGTAGTTGAAGTTTCAGGTCAAAGATTACAGATAAAAGTTATTAGCACAAAATTATGTTGAATTTTAAACTTATATCCTGCTCGTTGGTGAGTTTGACACCTAATTTCAAACAACTTTTGCAGGAGAACACATTTTACTGCTGATTTATCTATTTTGTAGAGGATTAGTCAACCACTTTTTAAAAAGTAAAACCTTAATAAAACTAAAAAGCTGGATTTTTAAATGTTTTATTAGTCGTGGCTAGAGGGTAAAAAGCAAGCCCTCATATGATTTCACTGCTAAGTATATAAAATCACCTGGGGCTTGAAGTGTGATAGGCTTCAAATATATTATTAGCTTTGATCCTATAAGGTAAAATATGGATGTTTGACCTATCAGAGCTCTCAAAACTCGTCTCACTTTAATAGAACAACTAAGGGAGGGTCAAGATTGGGTAGTACAAGTCTGTGAAGCGATGATTTGATATATTTGAGCCAATCACCTTAGGGGGGAAAATAGATGCACCCTTGAGGGACCTTCTACAAAGCTATAAAAAGGGGTGTTTGCGGCATACATGCTTAGATTAAATTAGAAGTGGGCTGGGGAGGAGCCTAAAGTGGACTCCCCTTATTTTGCCGCATAATTGTGACGGTTGAGGTTTATCCTCAGCATCACATTGCCCTGATCTTTGGTAAGACAGGGCAGGCTGTGTCTGGATGTATGGAGGAGGAGGGGGATTTGGTCCTGGCAGGGACGCCTAAGGGGCAGGAGCTTGAAGGAGGCCAAGGAGCCAGATGGGCGTCCAAGTCGAGGAAAAACGAGAATCAGGTAAAATGGGGAGTTTAGAGATTCAATTTGGATTCAAATCAAGAATGGAATGGAACAGGTCCTTGGAAGTTTTGCGGTTCATTTGGAATTCGAAATGGAACTGGTGTGGAACTGTTGAGAATCGGAACTGGCACAGAACCATTGAGTGAGGATTCCGCGATCCTGCTGTAAGGTTTACACCAAGCATCAGTCAGATTAGCACCATAAGCTTGTGTTATATTTTATATTAGCTTGTAGCATGTGTATATAGGGAAGGAACTGGGAGCTGGAGGCTTCTCAATTCTGTTTTCTATCAACCTGGCCAATATTAAATAAAAGAACTTTAAAATTCATATATTTATAGTTTGAGTTTATTTAAAATATTGCCTAACTGCAGCCATGTTTGGCTTAAATCAACAAGAATTGGACTTTGAGAGTGAGCTTGGGAGAGCTATTGCCTCCCTTTATACCTTGTCTTGGAGTCAAGGCATGTTGCTGGGGTTAAGTATATTTGCAACTGTCTTCAAGGGGGTGCTTGTCCAATGTTGTAGCGCGCGCACAAGGAGAGTAGTATCAGGAGCCCTGTCAGCCCTATGGTCTGTAACATGGATCCTGTTGCCCAACTCATTCGTGGCTCATTGGAAGGAGCCAGTGCGTTACAATAATCAGTACAATTTGCTTACCTGAACTCGTGCTATTTGCCCAAAAAGTATTAGTAAAAGTGTTAGTCTGATTCGATGAGTTTCACTGGGAATTGACCAGGGTCTTTTGGCTTATTTTATTCATATTAAAATTTGAAACACTATCATTTCAAGCTTGGACAGGTAATTTCAAACAAGCACCAAATAGAGTTGTTGTAGGGGTGGACTCCCCCATCATTAGTACTTTTTGCACCAAAACTTTATTTTTCCTTATATGGACAGGAAATGTCTGACAATACAAGAACAAATTTGGGAACTATGTATAGAATCAAAAAATTGTAAAAAATATGCTGAACATGGAGTCATAAGGCAAAGCAAAAATTTGGATTAGAGATTGATGAAAGCTGGAGATGAAACAAAACAAGTCGCAAAGGTCAACAATAAACTTTATGGAAGATCACCTCCTTTCTGTAGAAGGAGATTGAAGTAGTCAAAGAGTTATTATTCCCAATAACGAGAGAAAAGTGGATAGAAAACGCTTCTTCTGGATTCAGGAGGTAATAGTGCAGATCCTAAAGCGCTTATTAGAACTCAAAAATTAAGAATGTGGTTGTGCCTAGATGGAGGCGAATAAGGCTGACTGAGCCAAATGAAAGTTTGTCTGGGAGAGTAAAATCCTAAACATTATGACTGGAGCAACCACTGCAACTTTAGATATATTCAAGATATGCCTAACATTAGTTGAATTGTGAGTAGGATATTCTGCCGCAGTAGCAACATAAGAACTTTAGAATATGCTGAAATCACCTATGCTTCATTGGGATTTTTCATGGTGTTTCTCTTTAATATAGATGACAGTGTTCAGATATGTTGACTGACAAAAATTAGAAACGTGGTGAGATTCTTAGACACTGACTGTCAAAGTCTGGTGTCACCCCACCTCAGTGGGGAAAAAGGACATACAGCGACGCCAAAAAAGCAATTATGACTAAGTTTGGTAGTCCTGCGTGGATGGCTAGCTGGAAACGGTAGTTTATGAGATTATAACTCAAGAAGAACGAAACATATGCCACTTTTACAGAAAGCTTTTATCAGAAATCACAAATTCCTGACTAGTGCAAAAGTTCTATCAGCTCTTAAGCACTAATAACAATGCAAAAGGTGATTTGGACCTAAAGTGATTTGCATCATTTTATGATTTTAACGCTTGTAAAACAAACTTCCATATCACAGATGGAGGAGTATCTCAGGATGCTAAGAGCAACATTAGTAGAACCTTACTAAACCTACAAAGTCAAAACTACCAGAACTCAGAATATCTTGAAAACCTCTGAGCCAAACAAGGAACAACAGAATCAAGTCTAAATGATAAATAATCTTGAAGGACCAAAACTTGTGGATAAAACACAAACCTTCTGCTATTAATGTGAAAAATTGGTCTTGTATATGCTCAATGTTGCTATAAAAAGCTTATATGTGTGTCTCTCTGGTGCAGGCTAAAGAAAAGGAAACTGGCCAGGATTCAGGAAAAATTCCATCAGTCTAGATATGAAAAAATCTTGCACTGCGATCATTCCTGTTCCTCTGGCACATTTAAAGATATAGTTGGAAACCTCTGAAACATTCTTAGATGAAAAACACCTGATATGTTCTATCAGGTATGTTAATTTGGATGTAAATGCATACTTTTTTAAAGAAAAAGGGTATAGACTTTATACCTGTGAAATATTTCAGGCCATATGCTTGTCAGTTAAAAGAAAAGATCAGAACCGCCAAAAAGCAACAAAAATTTACTCAAGATAAAACTTGATGATGCAAAAATCTCACTATTAGCATTTCAATGTAAACTTTTTTGGATTTGTCCACGCATAGTTATACTCTAGATTCCAAAAATAATGCGCCATTAATTTATTAAATAATTTATTATAAGACTTTGAATGTATGTATGTGAACTCTTATAATGTTTCAGTTAGGATTACGCGCAATAATTCACAGCAGAGCGCCCATTAACATTATTTTATCCAAGTTGGTGTTACAAATGAAGATGTCAACAATCCTGTAACAAGAAAGGAATATGAAAATTTCAGACAGGATACTACAACATCTTGTATAGTTTACAGTACTCTGCCACTTCATTTTATATTTCTGGTGGTATCAACTCCTGCCATAGTATTTTAAAATCTAAATTATGACTTTCTCATCAGGATGGAATTCCTAAAAATATGGTGTCAAATGTGAACTTGAGGAGAATACCTTACCAATTTTGGGGCAAATTCTCGTTTTGGTATATCCGCAGAACTGATAAACTATGCTGATGAAGAAGAATAACTTTGAAAATCTAATTTACAGTGACGGCATAAACCCATCCAATATAAGTTGGTTGGAAAAGAAATAAGTAAAATTTTAAAAAAGATTTGTAAAAAAGTGGGATACTGTTGAGGATAAAAATAACAAAAAATATACTGCTGAGAACACAAAAAAATTAGCTCAGGGTTAATACTAGAAATCCTTAAACAATTATATAGAGAAGTTGTCACCCCATGGGCAAGTCAAAACTGGATTTTGAATAGCTCCAGGGATTATAATGCCAGGCCACAGTGAAATTCGAGTACAATTGGCCAATTTAAATGAAAACCAATAAAGGGTGGAAAAAACTAAGTTTTTACATTTTCGCACTTAATACTGACAGCAGAAATCAGAGAGTTCCATGAATTTAGAACGCTAGAAGTTTTAGCATTACATTGGAAGCTACCAATAGCATTAATGTATGGGTCAAATGAAAGCAACAGGCTGGGTTTTAGAACATAAGCAGGAGGAAGTGCTAAGTTTATTTTGAGAAAATCAGTGATATTTTCCCAGGGTGACCATGATCTTAAATGCGCTATAGATGTGGTCTATAAGGTTGACACTAGAGAATATCCACCAAGACAAATTTGACTTTTTCGCTTATCTAAGGCTGCTGAAACTTTAGTTAATAGAGAAATCAGTGAAATGTTGAGCATGGGCTCCATGAAACGTATCATACCTATGGTTGATTCTAATCCTTGTTGTGAAAAAAATGATGGATCAAATTAAGCGGTGATCAGTTACCACCAGCTGAATAAAATTAAGAAGTTACTGTATATGCTGCTGAGGATAGACAACACAATAAATCGCTTTGGGAAGCCAAGTTCTTTTCAGTGATAGATCTGATCTTGGGGTGTTTGCAAATAGTTTAACTAAAAGAAGACTTAAAACGGGCTATTATCACCACAAAATTGTTACTCTAACTGACGAGAATGCCCCAGGGATTATGTGATGCTCTAACAACTTTCCAGAGAGTGATGGATTATATCTTGAGTGACCTGAAGCTATCTTGCATTTTGGTGTAATTAAATGACATCAACGTTTTCAGAAGGACATTCATTTATCAACTGGAGCAATTGGAAGAATTGTTCAAACGCCTAGTAATGTCAAATTTAAAGATCTAGCTGAGTATTTGCCATCCCTTTAGGAATGTGCTTGAATATTTGAGGCTTGTGATAGAAACCAGCGGATTACAACCACAGTTGTAGAAGATAATGACCAACGAATGGATGTAAATCCTAAAGAGTGTTTGGGGTATCCAAGTCTTTCTTGAGATAGTTGGCTACTAATGCCAATTTACTAAGGATAATGCCAGAATGGGTGAACCACTTTTTCACCTGCTGAAGGATATGAAAAATAAATAGTATGGAATTGAAAGACCAAAGAAGTGTTCATATAATTAAAATAAGCTATCTGATGACTAGTTTCAATCAGAAATATCCAAACTCTAATTGGAAATATTATCCATACTTATGCCTCATTAACGGCTGTAAGAAATTGGTATAGCTGGATATAAAGCCATATTTCAAGAGGACCATGTTTCAAGTGTTAAAGTGAGCCTTGAGATTTATGTAATAATTTAATTCAACTCTACGAGTCAATAAATGCCGTTAAAGTTTGCAAATAGAGCAAATTCCGCCAAAGCCTCAATAAGTGCCAAACTCTAAATTGTAGTAAATAGAGAGTTACCAAGCTTACGGGTCAAAATTGACCAAGAATATTGAGGATTAATAATCAAACAAGAGAGTGTAAAGGGATAAGTCTTTTGGAAGAAAAAAGAGGAGGAAAGGGTTTAACAGAAGTAGTCCGGTAATACATCAAAATATAGTTAGTATCCGTCAGGGCAAAAGCTCCTTGTTTATTACTTTATTAATCATTGAGTATCAGCGATCCTCATATCAATTATCCGTTGCTCAGTGGTTTTAATCCTGTGCAACCAGAGTAGCAGATTCAATCAAACCCACTAAAAGTTACAAGAGGTTTTCACTATAGGGGGCCACTGGTCAATTGTAGTATAACAGCAACTAGGGCATCATGACTAGCCTCCACTACTTATGTAAGAATTTAATAGGATTCCACAACCAATATTCTAACGAGCTGATAGTGATATCAAATGAGGAAATGGCATTATTTATGGTAATGGAACCAGGAGACAAGGAAGCTAGGATGGACTTGAAGTTAGCAGCTTACCCCACGTTAGAGTCAGACCAACAGGGCAAATCCACAAACGTAACCTCTCAGCAACTTGGGGTATCATGGAATAGCTCTTGTGGAGGTACAGCCTATATAAATGATGTCAAGATTTTGAAATGATTGGGCAATAAGCCCCAAATAGCTATGTCACATTGACTTTGGTCTGCCTATAACATTTAATAATTTATGTTATCTGAGTGCCTTAGTATAAGGAGATACTGAATCCAGATAGATCGTTATTGGATTGCCTCCTAATAAGGCGTTAAGGAAATACCGATTCATGAATAGTATTTAGGAGCTACCTCAAACTAAGGCAATAGTGGAGTTAAGAATAGTGGATCTGCTGGGACCTCACAGTTACAAGGTTGAACCTTCGAGGATATGGTGGTAAAGAATAGTCTAAGCAGATGCATCAATATTGACCAAAGCTGCTGATATAAATGAGATGAGAAGAGCAAAATAAAAGGTTGTTAATAGGCAGTAGTAAGTAGAGCAGAAAGGTTCTACTATATTGTTAAAATAAATAAAGTGGGGTGGACAAAGAAAATTTTTCATTTTTTGTTGCATTTTTTTAAAATTGTTTCAAGGACTGACGATCCCCATATTATCCATCAATTGTTTAGTAGAACAATCCTGTGCGACCTTCCTGTGAAACTTGATAATATCGCCTAAACTTATAACAGTGGCTCTCACTACAGGATGCCCATTGATCAACTCCAAAAATGAATTGCAACTATTAATATCTGGCCATGTCGCGTCAGTGATGCAATGCTGGGAAACTTTTACAGCACACTGTGCCAAAACAGTACTTGGAACTTAGACTTGCTTTAGACGTGGTGTTTAAGAATTAGGATGAGCTTTTTCAGGAGCTTAATGATGTAATGAATAAGCTCACCAACACGCTCATTAAAAAGGTATCCTTGGATAGCAAAACAGGCAACTTTCCAATTCCCTGGATGAAACTACTGAATGACTACATTATGAAGAATGGAAGCTGGACATCGCCTCCCACCCTCAGCGCCCTAAGTGGGAAGTAAACTAACTACAAGTGACCATCAAGGAGGAATTAATTATGATGAATATGCGTCTTGGTAACCAGTCAATGAGAAAATTGCAAAAACTGAAGGCAGCCCTGGATACGATTATGTATTAATGAACTAATCTCCACAGGTGATGGCAGTACTGCCCACTGAAGGGGCCCACGTCAACCCTTTATCAGCGGACAAGCTAGGCACTTCTGGCCTACCAAACCAACGTCTTGACAAATACCACATATGGGTCTTGACCAATCCCTCAGTACGCTCCAAAGGCTCACGTGTATGTGGAAGGAGGTTTAGGACAATATGCTGCCTCTACTTGACCGTGTTGGGTACATCCACAAGTTCTTTATATGATTTGAGTCTGCGGTGAAAGGAGCCTCAGACTGGCATAAAGCTAAATTGCTGATATCAGCCTTGGATGATGAAGTGATGATCAAGTCACTTTCTATCTTCCTAGTAACTCTGTTACATATTAAGAAGTGAAGGATAGTGTACTGCATCTGTTCAAAGGTACTGCTAAGATGTCGCAGCGAAGGCTGAGTTCTTGACCATAGGCTTTGGCGAAATGAGACTCTCAAAGCATTTGTTGACCAACTTATGGAAGCTCACGATTTAATCGGTGCTTCTATCCCAAAACAGATGTGGCCATTGCCATGACCTCTGCGGTGAAGCCGTATTGCAAGCTTTTCAATGCCATTTCTCAGATTTTGGAGGAGGATGTACCTCTTCTCATTATTGTTTAGATTTTATGCTATCTATACTCTACCCTTATTCCGCTGAAATATAGATCAGAAACATGCCAGCAATTGCTGGTCCTTATTAATTAGGGTAATCTCCACCATGTTCAAAAAACCTCCTAGTAACTTCCAGCCTTATTATAATTATGCGCTTTGCACTCAGCTTAGTTACCCCCAGAAGTTTGACTTCTGATCCAGACCTGCTATCATAATTACTAACAGCCCAACTAGTGACCTGGCCCTATTATGCCGACCATCAGCAGTCAAATTATTGATATGGCCCTGTTTACGCCAAACACCAAGAACCTAATTATTGGTCTGGCTCATCTTATGAGAATCTAAGGACGCGGAGCTACGGGGTAAATTGTTTTAAATGTGGTCACCCTGGCCACCTTGCCCAGAGTTTCCCCAACTGTCAAGTTCAAAAAATATAGCAGGATCAATACTACCAGGGAAAATAAGGAGCAGAGTAGAGACATGATTATCTCCCTCTGATATTCTAGCCACAAACGTCTCACCTGTTCCTATCATAGTATATTCAGCGGAAGTCCCTCAGTATGATGGCGACTTTTTTTATCAGCAGCCAGTTGGAGAGGTAAACGTACAGACTTGGGTGCAAGCTAAGGCCGTGACAGAAGAAGGACCTCAGGAGCAACTGATGCCGCACGCCTGTAAAATGTTCAACAAAGTTGCTTCAGAAGAGCTGGACCCATCTCCTGGATGCACCTTCCCTGAAAGGAGTAAACGTAGCCCTCCAAGTCTATGCTATTATCAAAGAATATCTAAAATCGGTGAAGGGATTATGAGCTTCCTTGGAAAAGAAATTCCTTATATGTCAACGTATTAAAAAGTTAAAATTTTTCTTATTCTGAGTGTACATACTGTGACAAATTTGTAGCAAAACATCAAGTCTGCGCTACAATAGATATGGTTGCTCCAGTTAACATGATTTCCACCAAGTTGTTGACGAAATTGACGTTAAATCCTATTGTAGAACATCACATGATATATGGGATCTCTAGAGCGAAAAACATGGTCTCTGAGGGAGCGAAAAATGTTCTACCTTTGCAGTTTGGACCATTTATTGTTGTAGCTCAGGCAATAGTGTTACCAAACAGCAATTAAAACATGTAAATGGGACTGATTTCATTCGAAGCTGTAGCTGTTGTTGACATGATGGAGAAAGTCTTCGAAAATTTTTGGGGCAGTGAATACAATTTATCTCATCTATAGGAGTGCCAATGGATTCAGTGCATATAGGACATCAACCTTGCATATAGTGATGGGGTGATTCCAGTGCGCTACCATCAACTAAAGAACAAGACTCAGGCCATCCCCAGCAGATATATAGATATTAAGATCTGCCTCTCAGAGGTTCTAGGACTATATCCATCCTCTTTGGCCACCAAGTACATAGCAAATACCGTGTTGAAGGTAGAAGTACCATCCAGGCTCTATGAGGAAGCTATTGGCCCTTACTAGAAATTGCGGCTTGAGCATCACATGGCTCCAGGTATTATAATACCAGGACATTGGGAGATTACGGTTTTACTAGAGAATTTTCAAAATGAACCTCTGCAAATCCATAACACCAAATAGTGGCATACTTTCGCTTGATCCCTGTTGAGAATGTCCTCAGGTTAATGAGTTTGGGTCGCTGGATAAATTTGGGTTACCAATCAATTTGATACCCTAATAATGACGGTGTTCTGTGCATAAATGTAGATGGGTTATCAGAAGAATAGAAGTATCAAGCATTATCTTTATTTGAAATATATAAGGAGATTTTTGCTGCTGATAATCATGACTTAGGATGCGCTTGAGATGGTCCATCAAGTGGACAATGGGGAACATCTTCCTATCAGGTCTTGGCCAATCTGACATCAAAGGTAGCCAAAGAAGTCTGTCCAACTTTTAACCAGATGAAATCTTCCAAAATTAATCATTATTTGATTTGAAATGGCTAATCCTGAAAGAATGGCTCATTGGCTGAAGGTTATGGAAAATGCTATGATTGCTAGTTAGTTGCTCCCCAATTTTGGTTGAGCTAAAATTAGTATTCTTCCAAGTTTGAAAGTAGATTTTAGTGGGGTAATTGGTGGCCCCAAATTATAAGGATCACCAGCGACTAATAGCCAATGATGAATCAATTAGTATCAGTCAGCGGAATCTGTGCTTGATGCCAACTTCCATTTATGGTCCGTTGTGGAAATTTCAGGCATAAAGCTAATGTATTTAATATTAATTGTTCACCTATGATTATGTTGTCTATATTAATAACTTGATGATGGCGGATCTGAAAATTATGAGTTCAATGTAACTGAGGTTGTTTCTGGCGCCTCATTTAATATAATCGATTATTGCCTAAATAAGGTGATCCCTAATCATACTGCTGAGATCAGATGGATGAGATGTCAGCAAGATGTCGAGATATTCCGAGTAAAACTTAAGTGACTGAAGCTGTGCCAGCACATTACTATAAACTTGAAAGTCAAATCCAAATTTGACATTTATTTAGATATATCATTCATATGGCTCAGTGGCGACTTAAGACTGGGGATGAGCTAAAACTAATTTAGGCATTGGTAAGGATGGGACAAAAGCGAGAATGCCAGAAAGTGAGTAAGCGCAGTAGAAGGCTGATATGAGTGGTTGCTGGAAGAACCAGTGGAAGAGCTGATAGGTTGGCAGTGGGTGCATTAGACCTTTTGTAAATAATATAAATACCTGGCGCTTCCTTTTCAATAATTTTCTCCATTTTTCTAATCTACCTTTTGACTTAAGTTTTTTATTTTTTTCAATAATTGGGGATTAGGCTGAAGGATCCCCAAATGGTGCGGGTGACACCCCAAGGGGTTAGCTAGCGCAGCTAAACACATGCCTAAGGAAAGATGGTAGGGGCCAACCAGTGTTCATACTGATTGGCCAGACAACTAGCAGAGCCCATAGTAGATTTTCTGACAAAGTGGTTAATTAGGAAATTAAAAAGTTGCTGGATCAAGGGATGCTTAAAACCTCTAAGATTCTGTGGGCTTCGCCCTTTCTAATTTTTAAAATGAAGGATGGTACCAACTTGGTAGTAATAGACTACCAGAAGCTCAACAGCATCACCAGAAAGATTTATACCCCTTGCCACGAATAAATGATGACTTATATCAAAATGAGGAGCTCTCTACTTCTCATCAATGGATTTATTATCTAGTTATTGGAAAATTGAGTTACATATGGTGGAACAGGTGAAATGCGCCATTATCACGTCCAAGGGGCTTTTCAAACTGACCTAAATGCCAAAAGGGCTGTGTAACGCCCTGGCTTCATTCCAATGGGATATGAACACCATTTTTGGTGACTTATGCAGTCAAGCGTTTTCATTTACTTAACAAACTCAAGGATTCTCTTAAACATTTTATGAGCATCTTATCCATTTGGAGGAGGTTTTTTCAGGCTTATGAGGCTAACATCAAGATCAAGCCCCGTAAATATCACCTCTAAGTACTCACTGGAGTATCTTGGTCTGTGGTAGATGTGATAGGGTGAAACCCAAGGAGAAAAGGTGGATGCTATATAAAAATGACTACACCAAACAGTAAGTAAACATAAAAGTTTTTTGAGAAGGCTGGCTGCTATTGACGCTATATATCCAACTTCATCTGTATTGGATGCTGCTATTTGAGTTTTTAAGAAAGGATACTGTGTTTAAATGGGAGGAATGCCAACAATGCACCTTTGATACACTTTAGATGGCATTAATCAGTGCGCTGGTTCTGCTCTACCTGAAATTTAATAGAGAGTTTATTGTCCAGACGGATGCATCTCTTTCTGCTGTAGGTGCGGTCCTATTCTAAAAAGACGCTGAGAGAAGATGAGAACCCAGTTACATACTGCAGTTGGAGCTTGAACTGTCATAAACGCAATTATACTATGATTAAATGGGAGTGCTTAGCAGTGATCTACACATATAAGAGACTTAGCATGTATTTGCATAGAGTGAAGTTTATAGTTGTAGCAGATCATGATTCGTTACACTGATTGCAGAAGCTCAAGTATCCTGAAGGGCTTCTAGCCTGATGGGCCCTCAAACATCAGGCTTATGACTTTGATATTCTTTACCCACCTGAAGCAAAACACCAGAATGCCGATTGCTTATCAAGACTACCAATGATTGTGCCACAGAAGATCTGAAAAATGTGTTTTACAATAAAATGCTCAGCGGAAAACATGACAATGAACCGCCTCAAGCCATTAAGGCGTTAGATGAGATGTGAGCTGATACTTTACAGCAGAACGGAGAGCTGTATAAGCGGATTGGAGACTCTATGGCGTTCTTTCCATACAACTTGGCACTGCCAAGCATCATTATGAGTGCACATAGGGCAGTTGGACATGGTAGATTGTGAAAAACATTAAATTGTTGCGCCCTCATATTAATGGGTAAAGAGAGCTTTGATGTGCTTAAGACAATTTCCTTCTGCCACCAGTGCCAAGTGGAAAATCCATTTTGCCAGAAGACCTTGTAACAGCTAGTGAATCCGCATTTTTCTTGGCATACGGCTTCCATTGATGTCGTTGGCCCCCTGCAGATGGGAGCTAACTGGTCCAAATACATTATGTTGGCGATCAACAACTTGACCAGGTGGGTTGAGGCATGGGGCTACAGGATTTGGGTCAGCCACAGTGGCCAAGTTTAGAAAGATTGCTTAATATAGTGACATGGCTTCCCTCTGTTTGTCATTACTGATAACAGAGACAAACTTCACTCTCACATCCTGCCAAAGCTAAATGAGCTGATAGACATCTGCGGGGTTTTGATGACCTCATATCACCCCAAGTCCAACGGAATGTTTGAGTGAGACAATGAGACCAAGGTGAACTTTCTACAGAAATTAGTAATTGATTAACCTTCAGATTTTAGTTCCCTTCTTTCCAACGCCGTCTTTGCCTACAACATTAGCTATGATTCTTCTATGGGAAAGAGTTTCATCCTTTTACTATGTGACTGGCACCAAGCCCTACCTGCACTACTTTATTCTTGCGTAAAAAATACCAGTGAAAAGATCTTCAACGTTGCTTGACTATTCTAGCTATCATTTTAATTAAGCTGCAAGTTGAAGCGTACTCCTTCAGCTTAGCCAAAAAGATAAAGAATCAGGCTGCCAATCAGTTATGGTGTAGTGGGCTAGTTCAGTTGAAAAAAGGAGAAATATTTCTGTTCTATGACCAGCACATGTTTGGTCAGAGGCACAAGTTGACCAAACTTTGGAAAGGTCCATTCAAATTAATTTAGAAAATGGGTATCAACTTGCACACATCAAGGACCCCGTGAGCAGTAGGATCATTAACCAATTGCATGCAAAGCTCCATTGGGCGTATAAAAAATAGGAGAAATATCATCTACTTAAGGGGAGTAATGTCAAGATTCTGATATGACCGGATGATAAGCCCCAATTAGCTATGGCTGACAAATTCTGGTAGTTAAACAAAAACAAACCCTTGACAATCATCAAATTGGGCTAATTGTCCTTTCAAAACTCGTGCTAACACCTATTTTCTCACCTCAAATTCTATTACAATTACATGGTTTAGGTGAATGTCTCAACTTAAATTCAATAAAGTACTTTATCAATAAGCTTAGCCCAAATATGCTCACACATTATGGCCAATTTACTATGCATCAAAACTCAGCAATTTATCCCAATTATCGGGAACACAATCAACCAATTTGTATACAAAATTGTTCAGGACTAACATGAAGTTAACTTTTAAAAGTCACATGGACCATCAGCTGAACAAAAAACTTAATCAATTTCCCGCCTTAGGGAAGAATTCAATTTTCAATCTGTATAATTAGCACAATAGCACTTGCACATGGACGCCCAAAAGGAAGTACCTAGTGTTATTGAGAGTGAGGCTTGCTGATGTCCCGATTACGGGTACATCATCTACTTTAATTGATGCAAGAATTTCACAGAAGGTGTATTTTGTCAGCAGTATGATTAAAACCAAATCAAGAAGATCTTAGGACAATTTTGTATGCTTTTATCACAATTTTATATTTGAAAACCAACCAATTTTGAGAGTATTTTGCCACTAATAAACTTAAGAAAAGGTCTCAGTCATATTAGTTCAAGTGCTGAACTGATGTGGTAAAATATCTGATGAATTCCTTTGCTTGATGTGGCCAGGAGATGCTCTAGAGGTATAAATACCAGAGCTTGGTCTGATGACTGATTATTCTTCAAATGCCATCTATTAAAAGATATATTTATTTTATCCTTTTCCTAGTCTTATCTTAATCCTAACCTTGGAGAAGTGTCTTCAAGCTGGACGCGCCAAATCCACAGCTTGTATATTCACCTACCTTGGAGAAATTCCCGAACATGAAGGGAAAATTATGCTCAAAATCGGCCAGAAGGTCAGGGCATTTATAATAAGCCAAGTGAGTTTTCAAACGGTCCAAAAACCATAAACCACTGGCACTATTGAGGATCAATCTATGGAACTTTGTCCCAAATAAGCGTGCAGGATAATAAATAAACAAGTGAGCGATCCTCAGATTTTCACAACTGGTGCTCACTCAAAACTGGTGACACTCTCCGAAATGGATTCACATAATCAATTTCTGGCAGAATTGGACAGATGAGAAAATGACAATTAGATTGAAACTAGCGACAAAGAAATCTTTGATTATTTTAATACCAGCTGTCAAGGCTCTGAAGTGGGTACCTCATATTCCCTGGATCTTATCACAGTGGGGAGAGCTCATGCAGATATGACCAGCCCAATTGATCTTACATATTAAAGTGTAAAAGCTATACAGTAAATCCTATATCAGGGTTTTAGGATTGTTACTTCAAAATCGATCCCTCCTTCAGCCTGTTCGACTACTTTAAGGATCAGGCACTCAAGATGGAGATATATATGAAGTATACGACACAACCATGGCATCTCTTGCCTGTTGTCTCACATACAGTCAAGAAATTAATGGATTCCTGGCTAACTTTGTTTAACCCTCAATTAAGAATACCCAGTGAATCATTGCTAGACAAAATCTGGAAATCAAGGAAATCTATCATGTGAAAGGGGAGGGACAATATTCCTAAAAATGCCCTACTGGACAAACTAAATTTCTCAGTTTTGCTGAAGTCTGAAAGGCAATTGTTGATAATATGGGACTTGCCAATGAATCTCACGGGAGATTAAACACCCTTGAGGAGCTTCTGAATGAAAAATTACTGAAGATAGACACAGAAGTTCTTGCTTGCCATGGGCTATCACAAGAATGGTTACAAACCATGAATAAAAGCTGCCAAAAACTGGAAACCCATTCAGATTAAGTATTGTCCTAATCAGAACGACTTACTATACATGCCACTTTGGGCCAAAGAAATCACCTGGAGTTAAATGTAAAAGTTGATGACTTTTAGAATTTTGTTCAGGCTAAGCTATATACTATTAATAAAAACATAAAGCTTGCAGAAAACCCAGCTGTCCTGAATAGTGATGAAGAGGATGCCCAAATCAAAGTGTAAACTCTAAACTTTGAATATGGTGTCGAGATTGCAGGCCAGAGGTACTTAAAAGCCCAGGAGTATTTGGAACTCAGAATGCAATTATCAACTGCAAATTCCCAAGGAGACACTATGGTCAAAAATATTAAAAACATAACGACCAAACAAACTTTATTCAAAGAGGAGTATGGCGACCTTAAAAAGCATTTGAACCCTCAAAAAGCAATGCTGCCAGTGCCTAGACAGTTTTACAAAAAAGAAATAGGAAAAAGCTCTGCTTATTTGGCCAAAAAAAGCCTGGAAAATTAACTAAATGCTTAATTTAAGTGTTGGAATTCAGTAGTTCAGAGCAATATCACGAAATTGAATCATCAGAAGTTGACACGGAAGCAGAACCTAATATTTAAACATCTGAACTATGCCTAGAGTCCTGGCATCAATTCTGACTACAGATACTCCCCAACGGGAAAGAGGGCTATTTATGAGCGATGATACTCCAAGACGTCCAAGAAGATGTACAACCCTTATGCCCAAAATAGGGCACAATGACTTCAACCATTAAATTTACAAGTTTGATAAAGATGGGAACGTTTACTCTTTTCCCAAGCTATTTTGAGAAAACAATGAGGGGAGCATCAAACATGAAATAGGATTGGCACTAATAAACTCACTTGACGCCCATAGCTGTGACCTCATTATGCCCTATTTGGGTGACGATTGGTCCTATATGGATGCCAAAATTGAAATAACAAAACAGTTTGGAAAGCCTGAGAAATTAAAAACCTGAAAAGGAGAGCTTCTTATTATTAATTTAAACAGAATGAGACTATTAAGGACTTTGCTGGTAGATTCTTCAATGAGGCATAAGTTCTGCATGGGTGCAATGAAATAGATAAGTTTGATGCCAATATTGCAATAGAGCAAGTGATTATGTCCTTCCATGAACTGCACATTGTCATGTTACCTACATTTAAAGAAAACTTGGAAATCCAAGAGCTTATCATTTACTTGAGAAGCTGTTCACAAGATTTCAATATCCCAATCGGGCCAAAGATCAGCAAGAATCCTGATTTTTGGGCCCAAAAAGCAATACCATGTCTGACCAAGGGGAATAGTTTCCAAGCTATAAACTAAAATTTTGAGCAAAGGCAGCAAAAAGGGCTGATTACATGCTTATACTGTGGTTAAAAGGGGCACTTTGCTAGTGAATGCTACAGATGGTCTAACAAAGAACCTGGGGTCAACTTTGCTATAGAAATCAACAGTGACTGTGAGGCTGGAAAAGAGCAGGTGGAGTAATGGCGGAATGCTTTAACTCCACCGATTTTCAAACCATTCCACCTGACCCTGATAAGTTCTTTAGGGCTGAAGATGCTGCTGAATATAACCTCCACCATTTCGTGGCTAATGAAGTCATGATGGTCACTACTTAGGCCACAGCAAAAGTAACTAAACCCTTGAAAATTACTAAAGAAGCCCGAGCAGAAATATCAAAACCTTACACAAAGCAAATTATTGATCAGGTTTTGACCTCCAACTCAGATGTTTGACCGACCTCCCTAGGCTTAACAACGTTAAAGTAGCTATTCCCATGAAGACCTTAGCAGGTAGCTTCCCAGATATTTGCTCAAGACTAAAATAACACCTAGAATTGGGCAGCAATCATAGCATTCATAAAAAACCTCTGAAGACTACTATGAATGTAATTATGTGGACATAGCGGTAAACAGGGTGCAAGTTTGGACCATTGTCAATAGTGGTACTCCTATTAATATAGTCAGCACAAAGTTGGTTAAAAAGCTGAAAATTGTGCCCAATGTTGTCCATTGTCAGGAATATTGAACAGCTGGAGCTCATACAACTAAATCGCTGGGTGCATACAGTACCTTACCTCTCAGATTTGGATCCATTGTAATAACAGCACCTGCCATAGTTTTGCCAAATCTGAACTATGATATCCTAATTGGAACTGAATTTCTAAGAAGATATGGAGTTATTACCAATCATAAAGGACAATACTGTCACCATACTTGGCCAGGCTATTCCACTTTAATATAACTAGGATAAGGCAGTTGAGAAAAAGAAACCCAGCCTATACATAAATCTGGCCTACAAAGATGGAGTCAACCTGATTGAGTATTTCAAATAATGGTCAAAGATAAAACCACTACCCACACAGATTGGTGAGTCAAATGACATTCCACTTCGATCAAATCAGACCATCAATATACCATCCAGAGAACAAGTATTTTCCTGATGAGACTAATAATTAATATCCCTGAAGGACTTTATGGTGATGTATATCAACCATTGTCTAAATCTCGATTCAAACCAATCATAACCCTGTATTATCATTCTGGGCCACAGAGAAATACATATCTTATGTGCAAACCTGCAAAATTGGCACATCTCCATCAAGCGACATCAACATTCACTTTTCTGCATCTGTTCCCTACCAAGAAAATTCACTCATTCATAAGTTCAGAACTTTTGGTGATTTTGGCTCCCCAATAAGGAACAACTCAGCATAAATAATGTTGTACCTATGGCCGATTTAAGCAACCTGACCAACTCTGAGAAAGGCCAAGCTCAGGAGTTATTCTCTAAATATTAAAAAAATTTGCACATGATGATTTCAACTTGGGATGTGCTAAGGGTGTCACCCACAAATTTATACTGGAGACCATAAACCTATTTGACTACACCCAATTAGACATTCAAAATCATCAGAAGAAGCAGTACTAAAAGAGATTAAGGAACTCCTTGATCATGGCATGTTAGTGCCTTCAAAAAGTCCATGGGAAGCACCGATCTTAATAGTGAAGGAAAAAAGGATGGAAGCAACCGAGTAGTCATTGATTTTGGAAGTTAAACTACATCACAATGAAGGACTCATACCCACTGCCATGAAATTGACGATGTCTTGGATAGTCTAGGGGGCACGAAGAGCTTCTTGGCAATGGACCTTAGCAGTGGATATTGGCAAATAGATTTTCTTAAAGAGGTGCACAAAAATTTTGCAATTATAGCCCGAGAGGGCCTATTACAGCTGATGAGAATGCCTCATGGGCTCTGCAATGCCCCGGCTACATTCCAACGGGAAATGAACACAATCCTGTGATTTGAAATTGTCATGTATACTAGTTTACCTTGATGATATCAAAGTTTTCAATCGCACTTTTGATGACCGCCTGGAACACTTAAAGAAGGTTTAGAAGGCTAGCTGCTGCAAAATTAAAATCAATCCCAGAAAGTACCAGTTCTTCAAAGACCAACTGGAATATCTCATATTTGTGATTGATAAAGTGGGTCTTCAGCACCAACCCTCTAGCTGGATGTCATCTACAAAACGAAATGGCCCAAATCCAAGTGCAATATTCAATTATTCCTAGGCATGATCAGGTACTATCGCCAATTTATTGCCAACTTCTCACAACTTGGAGAGCCGCTTTTCTATCTGCTTAAAGACAAGGTCCCATTTGACAGGACTCCATCTTGCCAGGATGCATTTGACCAACTCTAATCAGCCCTATTAGGCACACCTGTTATTCAATAACCAGACTTTGATTGCAAATTTATCGTCCAATCTAATGCATCCTGAACAGCAGTGGGGGCCGTGTTAACCCATATTTGAGAAGATGGTGAAAAACATCCAGTTGCCCTTGTTAGTTGGACCTTAAAAGTTCATGAAAGGAACTACATGGTGATAGAATGAGAATGATTATATTCCTATGATCTTGTAAGCAATTCCAGGTCTACCTTCATGGCACTTATTTAAAGGTTGTTACCAATTATGCTTCCCTAAGATGGTTAAACAACTTAAGAGAACCTGAGGGCTGATTGCCCTCTGGGCATTAAAGCTTCAAGCTTATTACTACACCATTGAGCATTGAGCTGGGGCAAAGTTCCCAAAATGCTGACTGTCTATCCTGACTACCCACCATTGCAACACTCAGTCAGGCTGCTGATGAGTTGTTTATAAAAATGATCAGCGGAGAATATCATTATGAGCCCAAATCCATCCAATAAATTTATCGGATCTACAAAAAAATACAACCATCAGAAATGGGATGCTTTACAAGATTGTCAAGGAAAAAAGTATTTCTCTAAGACTATCGGCCTGAACAGACCTAATACTGGAAGTGCATAAGTCCATAAGGCATGTCAGATTAAATAATATAAAAGAGCATCTGAAGCAATTCTACTTCTGGGAGTCAATGTACTTTGACATCCAAGAAACTCTAGAATTCTGTGCAGAGTACCAAGGTGAAAAATCGTTCCAAAAAAGCACATCATACCATCTTTTTCATCCCAACTTTGCTTGGAACACTGTATATATCGACGTTGTTGGCCCACATCCAACAAGCAATATGAGAGCTAAGTTCATAATTGTAGCCATCGACCACTTGACCAAATGAGTCGAGGCCAAGGCCATTTGGAAAGCTGGAGCAGAAACTACAGCCAAGTTCATCCTTGAAAACATCATCCACAAACATGGATGTCCCCAGGTTATTCTGACCAATAATGGAACCAACTTTACTGTCAATGTCCTTGCCAAGCTCAACCAACTAATGGGATTATGAGATGTGCTTTCTGCTCCCTATCACTCCAAAACTAATGGGACTGTTGAGTGCACAAATGGGATGTTGGTGAAAATTATCCGGAATAAAATTGGCCAAACCATCCAATTGGAGTACTTATCTAAGTTTAGCAGTCTTTGCCTACATATCTCCTACCATTCATTAACCAGGATACTCCATTTCAAGTATTATAAGGTAGAAACCTGGCCCTACCAAAGCTGCTATATTGGCCGTAGAAGATCTTGGCAAAAACACTTATCCTCAGTATGTTGAGAAGATTGCGGATGCTTTAATCAAACTATAAGCTCAAGCCTTTTTTTAGTACTAGATGGTCCAAATAAGCTCAAGGCTTTAACAACAGTTTTGCCAAGAAAAAGGCCCAACATCAATAGGACTTAGAGAATCGCTACACGCTGCTGAATTTTGAGTTAATGACAAATTTATATTTATCAAAACCCGGAGATTGGCCCAATTGCGAAAGTTAGATCGCATCTGGGCTAGGCCATTCAAAGTGATGGAGAAAAAGTCTGCATTCATATACACAATTAAGGATATTAGGACCAGCCATATATACAACTAAGTCTATGTAAAATTCCTAAGAATGTTTAATAAGCAGGCTGATGAAGAAAAGAAATAGTTGAAAAAAAACAAAAAAAAACAAAAGTAAACAAAAATTATTTAAATAGTTTTATTCTAATTAATACTTTAGTTTGCACTTGAGTATGGGAGAGGATACAACATCAGACTTTACAGGCATTTGCACTGAAATTAACAATAAGAGGATTATACTTAAGACTCATTGGGTGTTTGGGCCAAAGTTACCAAATGGAAAACCCAACTCCATGCTCATTGGGCGTTCAGGCTGAAGATAACAGATGCTGATTTTCATTGAAGGCTATTCAGGAATCTTAGGGCTTATTTTTGAGTCAAGAGGGGGGAAATGTCATATTCTGGTTGTTGGCTTGAAAATAAACCCTTGACAACCATCAGATTGGGCCGATTATCCTTTCAACACTTGAGCTAACACCTATTTTCTCACCTCAAATTCTATTGCAATTACACGTTTGGGACAAATGTCCAACTTAAATTCAATCAAGTACTTTATCAATAAGCTCATCCTGAATACACTCACACATTATGGTTGATTTTCTATGCATCAAATCTCAGCAATTTGTCCCAATCATTGGGAACACAATCAAACAACTTGTATATAAAATCATTTGGGACTGACCCAAAGTTAGCGCTTAAAAGTCCCATGGAACATCAGATAGCGAAAAATGTAATCAATTTCCTGCCTTGGGGTGAAATTCATATGTTGATCCGTGTAATTGGCATGATAGCACTTGCACATGGACTGCCCAAAAGGGAGTACCTAGTGCTATTGAGAGAGAGGACTGCTGGCATTCCAATTAGGGTTACATCATCTACTTTAATTTATGCAAGAATTTCACAGAAGGTGTATTTTGTCAGCAGTTTGACAAAACTAAAAATCAAGAAGATCTTAGGACAATTTTTCATGCTTTTATCGCAATTTTTGTACCTTAAATCCTCCCAATTTTAAGATACTTTTTCCATCAATAAACTTAAGAAAAGGTCACAGTTATATCCGTTCAAGGGCCAAACTGAGGTGGTAAAATATCTTTTGAAATTTTGTGCTTGAATGTGGCCAGGAGATGCCCTAGAGGTAGAAATACCATCGCCTGGCCTAATGATTGATTATCTAATAAATATCTATCTATTAAAAGATATATTTATTTTATCTTTTCCTAGTCTTACCTTGATCCTAACCTTGGAGAAATCTCAACAAGCTAGACGCGCAAAATCCACAGCTATTATATCCACCTACCTCAGAAGTAGTTCCCAAACATGAAGGGAAAATTATGACCAAAATTGACAGGCTGATTTGGGCAATTATAATAAGCCTAGTGAGTTTTTGAATGGTCTAAATACTTTAAAGCACTGGCGCTATTAAGGAATAATCTACGGAACTTGTCCTGAATAAGCGTGCAGGATAATAAATAAGTAAGCGAACCTTAGATTTTCACAACAGCAGATTGGCCAAAATCTGCCAACAACAATTTACTAATGTACAAATATTAGAGCGCCTTGTATAAGGTGATACTGAGCCCATGAAGGATAATTATTGGATCACCTCAAAAATCTGTGATAAGGCAATAATGTCACATGACAAATATTTAGGAGATTGCCTTAAACTGAAGCAAAAGTGGAGTTAAGAATAATAGACCTTCTGGGACCTCAGAGCTACAAGGATGAACCAATAAATATATGGCAGTAATTAATATTCTAAGCAAAATGATTGGTATCACCAAAGTCACTAAGATAGAGGTGATATAAGAATATTGAAATAAAAGGTTGTTATTAGGTATTAGGAAGCAGAGCACAAAGGATATGCTATTTAAGTTAAAATACATTTAATGGGGTGGTTGAGGCAAATAGCTTCAGCATCATTTCTTTAAAATTGTTTCAAGGACTGACGATCCCCATATTATACATCCATTGTTCAGTAAAAACCATGTGCGACCATTCCAGTGAATCTTTACAATATCTCCCATAAGCTTAACAAAGAAGATGTGGGCGACCAAGCCATGAGCCTGATTTATGATCAACGTGACAAAGAAGCATGTTATGAAATTTATATGTCTTACCTTGACATTACCATTATGGGGTTGTCTCATCACTTCAGCTCCCACAGGGCTGAGAAATACCTTATCACATATGTTCAGCCTTGATCCACCAACTTCTATGTATGTTGGCCCAGCTTTAGCTTGAAATCAGCAATGTCACGCGTTTAAATAAAGCACAACAGAATGACACTCAACTATTGCTCAAACGCCTTGACCACCTTTTCTCAGAAATACAGGGGGCGCTAGTGCATGTAGATAGTTGTTCCATGGATGTCTGCAACTGCATGAACCAATTAGTCCCACTCTTGAACATATTTTGCCCCAAGTAATAGGAAAATTATTAGACTGGTGTTGTCTTTTTGGATGAATGGATCTGGGATGTTATGAAGCTGGGTAGTAACACTGCGCTTCATGGTGGAAATTGCTTATGGTTGAAAGGTATTGATATGGCACTGGCTCAGATTATTGACTGGGTTACCTTTTGGAGTGTCGAGTTACTGATCACACTGACTCAGTGATATTCAAATTTAGCAAGCTTATAGCTGAGTGAAGTAAGCAGTGGGCTGCCAACCACTTGACCAGCTCTTTCTTGGCAACCTCTGAATGCGGCAGATTGCTAGGCCAGATTAACAGCTGAAGAGTTCCAGCCAAGCGGCGTGAGGCCATGCCAATACTCTTCCATCTGCTGGGATGGCGGAGTAAACCAATATGTGAGTGCACTTGGAAACCTCTAACGGCCTAATAATGAGCTGGTGCAGGAAAAAACCGCTTTAATCAGTCAAGTTTATAAAGCGAACCAACAAGATTGTGAAACTGGATGGCAGAACACAAAAAAGCAGAAAACTTTGCAGGATGTCCTCGTATGACTTCAGAAATAGGAGCGGTAGATTGATACAGAGTGAGGCTTCCGCTGTGAATTACAGAAAGAAATCAAGAAGCCCAGCTAGGTGTGAGATGGACAGTCCACTGCAATTTGATTAAATAGAGCAGATAAAGATGAAATTTTTGCTGTAAAGACTGGTGAAGGAAGGAGGGGTCCAACTAACGGCGATTCTGGTGATGAATACTACGGTTTAGCCAGAAAGTACCCTCTGGTTGATGTGGCAGTCCCTCCCAGTGATCCAACCTCTTCCCAGTTGACTATAGTGGATTTGCAACCAGGCACGCGACCCTATTATGGCACACAAGGGGATGTGCCTCTTGGATGATCTGAACCTACCTGTCTTCTTCCTATACTAAAAGTATGTAGCATGATGAGTTTGTGTAGGTTAAGAAGTTGCTGTCTTTCAGTCAAGATGGGAACATGCATGCATAATTCAATTGGTTTGAATTCGCCATGGAAGGAGCATTGTATTGGCAGCAGGAATAAACAGTTTGTTATCCGCTCTGGATAGCAAGATAGCCAACTAGGTCACATGTTAATTTAAAAGTAGTATGGTAACATATCAAGAGGTAAAGGAGACCGTGCTTCATCTGTTTGGGGCTGTGTCAAAAATGTTGCAGCTCAAGGAAAATTTTCTGAAATAAAATTTCAATAAGAACGAATCCTTGGTGGAGTTTTCAGAGAAGTTCACAGATTAGGCCCACATGTTATTGAGAAAAATATCTTTGAGTTTTCGTGTGCCCATTAGGGCACCCAGTGCAGGCATCTTTGTGAGATGAAACCCAGAGTACTGTAGCCCGCTGCACTGGGGCTGCGCGAGTCTAAGCACCACCAAAGTGGGCCCAACCGCGGGTAGGGTGACTCACACCACCCCAAATCTGACATATTACTCACTGTTTGGTATACCAGGTAGCAAAGGCTACCCAGCAGTTCGGAGATATGCCTCCCATCTCTTACTGCAAGGAATGAAACCAGAATGATCCCCTAGTCGGACTTACTTAAGGAAAAAGGATTGCCATATATTTCTACAGCTATTTATAGCCGTCGCTTAACTATGGCTAGGGAGCTTGTTGCCTGGATTCCTTTTATAGGGAAGCAACGCTGGTTTATGGAAAGCCATAGACCATACATCACCTCCTTCCATATCGTGCACCAGACCCTGAACCCCTCCTTGTCTGCAAGCAGACTTGGTGTGGCATACTTAGTCAGGATCTCTGGCCATGCAAAATGACCAGAGCATAACTTACACCCTGGTTGGAATGCTTCATACCATAGGAGAACACTACTCCACACAGAATCTGCTGCTAGACACTCCGTAAAGATGTCCTTTGTCTTCTCCACCCCTCCACACACCTTACAGGCATACAGAAGGTCACCCTCCTTATGCTTACTCCACTTACGCAGAATTGCCCCAGTGACCAAGATGTTACTGCGGAGTTGAAAGGAAAAGTTCTAAACTGGTATAGACCAGCATCTCTTAACCCTCCTCCCCAACAGGTCCATCAGGCCAGGCCGCATTTTACAAGTATTTGGTTCAATTATGTCAATCAAAGCTCTCTATATTTTAGCTTCTGAAACCTGGCGGTTGTGAAATCTGAGAGGCAGACACCGCTACCTTTCACCACCTTGAGCCAGTCCCAAAGGACGAAGAGGCTTTCCCATCTGGGGTGTCTCCATCTACCTTATCCTCACAGGAACATTCATAAATCCTGCCCTCCACGATCTTCTGAACAGGCTTCCCCAGCCTCTAATGCAGCCAGAGAAGGAATTGCTTCCCTCCAGCAAGAAGTCAGTTCAGTTGATTCCACAACATCCCATGCCTTCCTTACCAGCACTTTGGAGGCACTGGCAACATTGTTAGCTGCTTCCACACTAAGCACCCTTTGGCTATCGCCATTAAGGAGGTCCCCCCAGTGAACCGCCCTGATAAAGTGCTTGAAGGCCTTGTGCAGATTAGGTTCAATCTCTAGTCCCCCAGCTCCTTCCCAAAGGGGAAATTCCTGGATCATTTCGATGGTCCACTCTCCACCCTCCAATCTACCCTTGCTGCCCGCCAAAGCTCTAAAGTAATCCTTTCAGTAGCCTGGTAGGTTCCCCGCCCTTGAAATGGCCCCTTATTGATGCCCCAGCTGACAGCCAGATCCTTGTTCATACTGTCTTGCAAGCCTTAGAGAGCTAGTCCTCCAGCATTGAAACCAACAAATGAATTTTACCTCACAAATGACCCATACGATTTATTTCAGCTGCGAGCTTTGATCATACTCCTAAAGTTAATCAGACCAATGCCCCTCTAATTCAATTCCTGACACAAGTTAGAGAAACTGGTTTTTGATTCCCACCCTCGCCAAATGAACTGGATTGTTGAACTTTGTATTGTCCTGATGGAAGATGCCAGCGGTGGAACAAATCTGGCAATGTACCATAGTCTGGAAAGAATGAAAGTGTTGATGACAATTTCCCTGCCCCAATAAGAAAATTTGAGCCATTGCCACTTCCAAGGCGCTTTTTAAGGACCACAACAGTTTTAAGACAAATTTTGTGCGGTGACGCCCACCCAGGGAGGGGACACCCAAGTTACAGATACACCTCATCCTTTTCCATCCAGGGGATAAAGCTCTTTGGTTCCACACCCAACGTCGCCGTTCTGCCTATATCCATGCCCTGGATTTCAACAGATTGACCTTAGCGTTGCTTGCGTTCTGGTAAATCTTCAGAATGTTCATCACAACCTTGTTCTTCTCCTCTGATGTAACATAAATCCAATTATCATCCGCAAACATTGAAGGAAAGTACACCTCGCCGTTGATGGTAAGTTTCCTATGGTCTGACTTTCTGAGAGAAACTGAAAGGGTCTCTATTGCAAGTACAAACAACAAGGGATATAGAGGGTCTCCTTGACGCACGTCCCTACACACCTTAAGAGATGTGAGAAAACCATATTAATATTAACAATGATGAGGCCTTCTAATAAATTGCTTTAAGCAGTCTCAACAAATGCCCTTGATTCCAACCCTATTTAACATTTTCCAATGAAACTTGTGATTCACCCTACCATACTCCTTCTTTTGATCTAGAAACAGTTGCCACCCCCTCTGGTCATACTGTTTACTTGCCCACTCTTCTATCTGGTGAAGCAGCATCAAATTGTCAGTTATTGAGCGTCCTGGGACAAACCCATTCTGCTCTTTCCCAAATAACGTCTGCCACAACCCCCTTTAGTTGATTGGTTAGGATCTTCATTAAGATCTTATAGTTAGCTTTAAGTAGAGTAAAAGGCCAATAGTTCCCCATGAGGGAGGGATCTCCCTTCTTATACAACACCACCACCACACTTTTTTTTAAAACGCTGGATCGATTATACCAGATGCTGGGAGTTGATTGTAAAGCTCAGCAAGCATCTCAGACATTTCTGCCCGAAATAACTTGAAGAGCTCCAAGATCAACCCATCCTTCCTAGGAGCCTTACCATTCTTGCCTTTTCAGATGGCGTCCAACACCTTTGACTTGCGGTTCTTGCTACATAAGTGCAGCTGAGTCTCCTTTGGAAGTACCCCCAGTCCGCTTGTTAGTACTTTGGATGCCTCCAGATCATTCTCAAAGGGGCCATAAAGGTCCTCATACTAGGATTTGGCCACCTCAGCCATGCGAGCTGCATCCTTTACCTCAACTCCCTCATCACAAAGTGGCAAAAACCTTACTGAGGGTATGAATGCCCCTAATGCCTTGCGTAGTAGGGCCACATTGCTGTTAGAGTCCTCATCTCACCTAGAGTTTCTTTGTTTGAGGAGATCCACCATGAAGGCTCCCATCAATTTCACATACAATTCAGCCTTGACCGTGTAGGCAGATGCCCCTTGACCGCAGCCTGCTTGCAGGTACTCTTGAAGCTCCTTTTCAAAGTTTTATACCTCAAACGCATGGCCCTAGCTGCCTCCCAAAAATTTCACAAGCCATCTTAAGATCAGCCTTCATCTGCAACTATTTTTACTGGCGCATCTGGCTTCCCCACAATATGGCTTCTCCACCACATCAACTTCTTCCTCATGATATCCTGAAGTGGACTCCGCTTCAGAAGTTCAAGGTTTAGTCTCCAGATCCCTTTCCCTGCAGAAGCAACCTGAGGGTCACTGATCTGCAGATAAAGGAGCCTGTGGTCTGAAGCACCTGGATCATGATTCTGAAGGATTAACTTTCAGCGACTCAGGAGAGGCTGGGTCACTGACACAAGGTCAATGTGGGAGAATTGATCCCCTGAGATGTGAGTCCACACAGTCTCCCCCTCCTCGTCATGGCCCAATCTCTACTCATCCATTAGGCCAAGGTCAATCAACAAACTGGCCAACTCATGGGCTCCAGGATCAGAGCTCCAGTTGACTGAAGCCACAACCCTGTCATCCCTAAAGCATATACAGTTCATGTCTCCCCCAGCATTACTGACCCCCTGATGCCTTCCTCCTGGATCTCAGGCCGACCTTCTGGAAGAAGGCCTTCCATTAAGATCCACAATTGGGCGTGTAAATGCCGATAACCCAAATTGATTCCTTTCCAAACAGTGACATTACTGCCACTGCTCTTCCAGGAACCAATACTTATTTATCCAACACCTTAACCTTGTCCGCCAACCAGAACAAGGTACCCCCTTTGGCTTCTCCGCCACCTCGTTTCCTTCCCTAAGGGCGAGTCTGAGTTTGGCTAATCCACCAAGTGAGAGTAAAATGATTTCTTCAGAGGAAACTGGAAAGTCCAGTCTTCTTCCACCCCAGGTTTGGACTTAGTCTCAATGAGGAAGCTGATATCTATACCATGTTGTTGCAATTATGTTTCACCCATGCCGCTGCTTGAGCCCATTCAGACCCTGCGCGTTAGCAAATTCAACCTTGATTGCTATAGGTTTGAAGCCAAAGAGGCTATTGTGTCAGAATCCGGGGGATCCCTATCCTCTTCCACCTCAGATGGTTTATTAGGACCACGTTTCTTCCTCCCCTTTCCAGTACTAGACTGGGCAGAGGGGGTGATGTTGCTTGTTAACAACAGCCTCCAGAATCTTAACATTGCCAGGGTCTTTGATAGACCCCTCCACTTCAGTTGGTGGCATTGGGTTAGAAGGCGTTGGCCCACTACTGCTAGCAGGCAACACCTCCCTCACCTCTGCCTCTTCCCCTACAGGCCTCATGCGCTCTGTCCCACCCACATCCCTAATGGTCGCCTGCCTCTTATGTGATTGAGTGATGGGGAGAACCCCATCCCATTTTGAAAGCAGCTGTTTTCACAAAATGTCCTTTGCAGATTGGGACAAAGTGCCACTTAGCTCGATTTGGAGTCTAACAGCTTCCCGCGCCTTCTGGGTCCACTTCGACTCCTTGTTGACCTTTCTTGCAAATTTCACAGCCCCAGTCACAGCCTTCAAAGTGTTGTCAGCCGCTGCCTCCTCAAATGATACGACTGACATCTCAGTTAGCTTCTCCAACGCCTTCTGGAGAGCCAACTTCTCTTTCTCAGGTGGCACCATTGCTGGCACCCCCACGAAAACTGCTAATATTGGCCACTGCTGCAGGAGGTTGAACCTGAGGACATTTGGCTCTGATGCTCCCCTTCACACCACACAAGAAGCACCTGTCCAACAGCACCTTAGGGACACTCCAGGCCCCACAGTGACTGATCAAGGCAACTCCCCGTATGATTTCAAAAGCTTAACCTTCAAAAATCAAGTCTTCAGATCCTAAAGTGAACTTTTATAAGCTACCGTCCTTCTTCTTCAAGTTCTTTACCAGCTTGTTCTCGTTAAAAGAGATCACTCATCCAAAGCCTTTCAGTCAAACATCATGGCCCCTTTAGTAATCACAGCTTGTAAGTCCCCAAAATAAAACTTCCAATCTCAGTGCTGATGTCAAGACATACGGCCTCTTCGTTCTTTGTGCTCAAACTGGCAGCCAAAACCTGTTCCTTTTAAAGCTTATACTGGAAGGTCATAAGTTTCAACCCAGGAGCCAAACGTGAAATATGGAGTGTGGCGAACCCACACACCTTAATCACCCTGACCATGAGCATCTACTTTAGACCACCTGGTCTTCACTTCCACGGCATGAACCCACTTGAGCCTCTCCACCTTGCTCACTGTCAGATCCTCAGAGGGGCCAGAGTTCCCCGCTTTGAAAAGCTTGGTTCTGACCCCAAACCCATTAGCAGCCATCGCTGCAAAGGAGACTGAAGCCCCTGTGCAGCAGAGGCCACCCCTGTTGTTGATTTGTTAGTGGAGTTGGTCTCTTCGGTTTGTTTTTGTGATGAAGTTTGCGCTCCAGGCCTTTTTGTGCATGAACCATCACAGCCTTTTTGAGTCATTCCATCATTTTGGTACGTGAGTGCTCTTGCCTTTATCTGCACCAGTGTAAGCCCATGTAAGCTACTGGCAGCTATCCAGGTTTTAGGAAAACCTAGAAAACTGCGCTGAATATTATAGACAGGTGATTCAAAGCCTAGCCAATCAGGATTGACCCACCCTTGTCACTAAACCTGCCTTTGCAGTGCCCCGCCTCATAGGGAATTAGTGTGACAAACAATACGTCCAACTCTTGCCTCCCACTTTCTGCTCATATTCCCCCTAAAGGAGAGTGGAAACACCTGCAAAAACAGGTTAGTAACAGTCATTAGCTTCCATCCCTCGCCCCATCCAGGCCAATACAGACCCTTCTAGAGCGCCTCTCTGGGTTTTGGTGTTGCTACTCACCCGTGTTTCCATGAGCTTTCCTCAGTCACACCACGCGAAGGCCCCAGCTTACCTTACCTAGCTCCCAAGAGAAAATATATTGAGTTTTATGTGTGACCGTTAGGGCACCCAGTTAAAATTAGATAATATAAGAATTATTAGACTGAAAGTTACACTCCAGCTTCTGCTGTTATCCCTTTTAAGAGAAAATATCTTAACTAATGAGAAGTGGGCCTAGCGATGATGGCAACTGTTATGCAATATTAAGGGCTGTATAATGCTATGGTACCATTCTTCAAAAAAGCGGAGCTATTACAAATTTTAATTTTTTATGCCATCTATCCATCACTTTCAGTTCTTAAATGTGGTATAAAAAGTCCGTGTGACCTCTACCACATCCCCATCAGGAAATGAAAAATGACTCAATTATAATCTATTGGGTAATACTTGTCCACTTACCATGCTGCCTTCCTTTCCGTCCTCCCTATTGTTAGGATTCCTACCCAAATTGTAGATTCAGAAGTATCAGCTGAAAGGAATTGATCTTGATCTGACCATATAGTTCAAACTTCTGTCAGTGATAATCTTTGACGAAATTTGATGACTCTTGAAGTTGGGAATCAACCCCAACTTATGTGATTGACTATTGCTCCCTCGGAGCAATCTAATATCAGGTTTAAAACCAGCCCATGCAGCGAGTAAAGCTTAATTGGTTAAGATTTTTGGCGTGCCTCAGAATCCTCAATTTGTATGAAATTATAGATCTAGGCTTGAACTGCTTGTTTTTTAAAAGGACACCTCCTCAATTTCCTTTATATATTGGCTACTAAAAATAAAATTTATTTTATTTCTTTTCTCAATTTTAGATTAATATTGATATAAAATATTTGGAATTAAGGGTGGTTAGCTGAGCAGGTAAAACTGCTTCCACCCCTAGTGCAGGTTTTGAGTTTGAAACCTGTACTGGCTAGAAAACATTCTTGGTGTGGTATATTTGTCCCAAGGTCAACCCACCTCGAATAAATTTTATATTTGGAATTGCCTCTCAAGACTAAGTATCTGGAATAAAACTTTTCACTAAGAGAAGCACAAATGTATTATCCAACACTCACGAGCTTCAAGTCCCCTGGCTAATAATTATCATGGGATAAATTGTAATGCACTCATGATCTAAAAACTGGTGCTCCCTGCTATTTAGCCCCAAGTTAGTGAAATTGTAAGAGTATAACCAAAAAATAAAATCAATAAAGGACAATAACAATTTGGCTTCAGAAAAAGACTCAATTCTTGAAGCCACCCATCTCAGTAACTAGGCAATCAATATGCATGTAGATGATACAGCATCCAACCACAATATTTTATTCCCTAATTAATGGAGGTGACCCTCTACGCTCTGTCCACCAAACAATATAACTTACAATTATCAGACTTTGCTTAAGCTCTCCAGCTCCTCATAACTGAGGCCTTTGTCCCTGGAGGCCGAGCTAATAGAAGATGGGCTCTTGCAGTGCCAGCCTTTTAATAATATTAGCTAGAAAACTTTGCTTGATATAGACCAGGTTGGAGCTGGTCATATGGAATGCTATCTGAGTCACTTTGTACATCCCACCTTGTACCATCTACTTCAAGTAGCAGGGTTCCATCATCAGGAATACTCCGCCACTTGTAGTTATCAGATAAAATACACTCGCAGCTCCTCCTTTTTGCCAATCTGCCTCCAAGTTCAGCAGTAAAAACCAAAATGCTATATTAAAAATCAGCTGATTATAAAGATACAAGATGTGTTAACTCGCCTGAATCAAGGAGTCATGAGCTTCGTTTGGACAGAATAAACTAATTGTTAGAGTCAACTAGAGGACATTTTCCTTAACCAGGTTGTATATCATAGCCATGATGTACAATCTGAATTTAATAAATTTATCACCTCTGTGGATGAACGGCTCCAATAATTGGAGGAAGCGATCTATGAATTATAGGATGACCAGAATATTCTCCATTCTTCAGGGCCACAAGGAGTGCCTGGTAAGCGTGGACCACCCAGCTATGACAGATATGATAGTGAATGGGGACCCCCTAGTCATGAAGGGCATGATGGTGAACAAGGACTCCCTGGTCATGCCAGACAGGATGGTGGACATGGACCCCTGGACCAAGAGGACCTTTGAGACTCAGTGTTGACCCAGCAATCCCTGACAAAAGCTTCAAGCATTAATCCAACAAGTAAAAAACCTTGATGTCTAATTGAGAAACGTCGCTCATGTATCACAACTCACTTGGAATGAAATTCCCCTCTCCCCCAAAGTATCCTTACCTGCTCAACATGAACGCCTTAGGACCTTTGAAGCCCTACATGCTGTGGTACATGGATTGGAGCAAAGAGTGCTCGCTAATGAACAACATCATCTTAAACTCCAAACTGACAATAAAAACCTAAAAAATGAAATGGTACGATTAAAACAATTTGTTGCCACAAAATCAGCTCTCATGACTCTTATGAACTATTAGTTTTATAATCAACGATAATAACAATCTGTGGAGTCAAGTGGATGCACTTCAACCTCAAGCGTATTCCAAAGATATTACTTCTTGTTAGGTGAAAGTACAGTCCCATTATTGATTCATGTTGTTCAGCCTCTAATCCCCCAAGTTGTACTTCAAACTTTTATTCAAAGAAAAATACATCCTCAGGAAGCGAAGTATCTTCTCTTTCTTATATTGCTATTAAAGCTCTATGGAGGAAGTCACCAATCACCAACGGCTTAAAGACCTGACAAACTGTCTTAGTCACATGGCTCAAGATACTATGGTCCCCCATATGATGCATTGCCATACTTATACTGTTGCCTAGACTGACTTTCTCTGGAAATTTGGTAGCGACCTAATCCTATCCAACCAAAAAAAACTTTCATGGGCATCAGCTTTAGTTTGGGGGAAACTATCAATGAATTTGCCACAATTTTTACCTTGAGGATCAAACTCTGGTTACATAAAATTGACCTACGTTAGATGATGCTTTCACAGCCTCTTTTTTCGGCATTTTAAAATTGCCTAATATTTACTTTATCTAAATGTGATAAATTCCAACTTGACGTCCCTCCTCCATATCAAAAATGATATTTTGGAATTTCTGACTGAACTACATAAACCAGCCAGGCCACCTCGTTTTAACAACAATAAGCCACAACCCCAGTTGTTAGTCGTTAATCCCCTAATTCACCTACACCTGAATTATATTACACCCATTGAAAGAGAACCAACTAAACTGGGGACTTAAGTCACTTACTCTAACATAAGCTTGCAAAAGATCAGTCAGTTTAGGGCTAAAGGTTCCCTAATCTGACAGGAATTAAGTGCCTCAAGACCCTTGTTCTAGCTTTAGCACTATCCCCAGAACTTCAGGATATCTTGTGCTAGCTGTCCCTGCAAAAGTTGACGCACCTTTTTCTACTCAAGGAAATAGTAAACTCCGGCTTTGTGCCTTTATGTTGGTCAGTTACCCAAAGAATTTAGCAGTCAACTCTTCTTTGGAAAGCCAAGCACTGGAAGATAAAACCTTAAAACACATTGAACAGCCTGAGCTTGGCTATGGTAAAAACTTCCGCTTGATTTACTGCAAATCTTTACAACAGTCTATTAATTGTTAATTCCCAGATCAAAACTTTGTTGGTTTGGGTTATGGTATTCATACATAAGGTTATAGTCCTGGCGATAATTGAAACTGGTTCCTTGGATAACTTTATTATCTCCTGACTTATACAAAAGATAAAAATGGCTCCAGACTTGATCCATGATGTTAAATATGGTATGGCAGGTATTCAGTCTACTAAGGCGATTGGATCATATTCTGCCTTATCCCTTCAATTAAGAAACTTTTAAACATTTTCCCTCAACATTGAGTTAGGAAATGATATTTATGAGTTTCTTAAGGGAGTCCAATTAATGCATGAATTTAATTGCATTATCAACTATAAAAGAAAGTACCTATCCCTACTAGGGTATCAGATTCCATTTATATGTGAATTCCCGTCCAAAATAAAAGGAGTCCTGAAAAAAGGGCATGCCTCCTTAAAATACACATCCTCCATTTGCAAAGTTGAATAAAAAGTCTAAAGGGGTAAAACTAAGTTACCTTAGAGGCTGTGGATGCTGAAGAGGGGATCCCTCTATATGCCCCTCATCCTATAACAATATCCTCTGGCTCATAAGTTATTGTGGATATGGGATCAAGATTCTCTCCCCTATTGATCTATTCTTGGAGCTTAGTGGAGACCCAAACTTAACATAAAGGAAGTATTGACCTTCCCAGAGACTTTGGATCCTGTCTACAGGATATCTATATTTATTTTATTAGTGAGCTTAACAACTGAAACCCTCCAAGTCCTTCACATTTCCCAATTGCTTATGTAAAACTATGTCCCATTAATATTATTACTAATTCTGGGTTTTGGATCATTAAATGATTTACTAATCGATCCCCTACCTACCATAGCTCTGTCTGAAAGTAGAATTGGGGACAATACCACCCCTAATGAACGCCAGAATGTCAAAGACTTCTTTGAGGACTATGGTGATATTTATCCTTGGGACCAAGTGACTATGGGAAAATGTCTGAGGGTAATTTTTAAATTGAGACTGAGTCTTACCCTACATTTTAATCCTGACCACACCAAAAATATGATGTGGAGGAAGCTCAAGTGGCCTTAGAGTTTCAGCAACTGGTGAAACGCCGGTTTATTAGTTTTTCTTAATAGCCCATGGGCTTCCCAACTCTTAATAATTCAGATGAAGAATGGTGGCCACCGTGTTGTCATGTATTATCATCGTCTCAAATCTACCACTAGAAAAGACATCTATCCATCGCCGCATATAAATGATTCTTATTCTTGATGTCAGGTTCCCCTATTTCTCAGCTTTGGATCTCTCCAGTGGATTCTGGTAAGTCTATTTGGCACCCAAAGTTTGTGAAAAATATGCTCTCATCTTGAGTGAAGGACTACATGAGCCCATTTGAAGCCACAGGGGTTATGTAACGCCCCTGCTACCTTAAACGCGTCATGTATGTACTCCTAAGCGTTTTAAAACTTTCCTGTGTGCTAGTTTATCTTGATAATACTATCGTTTTTCCAAGATCCTTTACCAAACATCTAAATCACCTCAGGCAAGTTTTTCAGCAGTTACGGCAATAATAATTATAGCTAAAACTGGCATAATAGTCTTTTTTCATATTGAAATGGATTTTAGGACATAAGTTAAGTAATGCTGGAATATTCCAGATAGATGATAAAGTCTTTGCTTTTTTTTAAGATGATCCCTTAAATCTACAAGACGTACAAGTTTCCTTAGGGATGGTGGGTTAATATTGCCAATTTATCCTCCACTTTTCAGACACTTCTAAGCCTCTGGTGTACTACTGAATTTTAAATTTATTGCGGGGAAGGCTGACCATGGGACGGACACTTCCAAATATGACTCAAACGAGACAAAACATAATACCAGGGAGGCACCCCAGAGAAGCAATACTATCTCTTGTTGCCATCGGGAACGCCAATTATGGGGAGGGGGAGGGAACGTGTAAAGGGGCCGTAGCCACTATTGAGCACGTGTGGAGGAAGGGGTCTGATTTGATAAACCAGACTGGGAACCAGGAGGAGACCAGCTGTCGGCGACGCGGTGGGAGATATCCAAACATCCACGCTTGAAAGTGGTCCACCAAATGAGACCAGAATCTGTGGACAGCTTCAGGGAGGGTGGGGATAGATCTAGCGATGGCATCCAAGACAATCGTGTGGATAGTCCACATGGCGATTGCAACCACCAGAGCATGGAGGGAGGGTGGGAGGGGGAGGCCATTGATGAAGCAAACATATCTCTTGACAGACTGAAGGGATGCGTTTGATTCTGGTCTAGCAGACGTTGGACTTCGCGCCATATCACTTTAGAGGTGGGGCACTTCTCCATGCGGTGGAACAGCGTTCCATACTGGCCACACACGACACAGGATGAGTGTAAAGCGTTAGAGCGCTCAGCTGTACGATACACCCGCCTCAGGCAGCGCCACACATGAGAGCGGACTTGAGGCTGCAACAGAGGATGGTGTGCATATTTCTAGATAGTCTTTTGGGTTTCAATGGAATAAGGGATGTCCATCATGTCCAGGTAGTCCACCCTGGATAGGACTTGGGGTCGAATGGGGATCACGCCATCATGGATGGGTAGCCCCTGTACCTCTTGTGTGAACTGAGGAGAGGGGCGGCCTCTTCAGGTTGTATGTCCACTAATATGAATTCTCCACTCTGCCTTCGCATGGAGAGTAGGATTCGTTTGTAGTGGGTTTTAGTCCCGTGAGGACCTGTGGCCGATGTGTGTGATGCGAGGTATTTCATCAGGGAGTGGGGTTTGATGGATTATTGAGGCCCAAGGCTCGGGAAAAGTTGGAGCGGGCCGCGCGGGACCTTTGTTGGGATGGGAGTGTAGGAGCAGTGACGGCCGCGATCCAGGTGCCCAGGATCTTGGCGGCATGGGCTTTGAAGTCAAGCAGGCCCATGCCACCATAATGATGAGGGCCAAACATGACCTCTAGCCGTACTGGTGGAGGGTGGCCTGACCAAAGCCATCCTTGTAGCAAAGCATACAGGGATTTGAAGAAGCTTGGGGAGAAGGGGATGGCGTGGGCTCCGAACCAGACTTTGGATAGGAGCATAGAGTTGGCAAGAACAACCCTGCCAGTGAGGGTAGTAGGGTGGTCCCTGAGAGAGGCGATTCGCTTTGTCACGTTGTCCAGTATACAGCCCTCCATTTCTGCTGACGCGTATCCGCCTGCCTCCATCCACACGCCCAGATGGCGTACCGGTCCTATGGTAGGACGTGGCACAAAGGGGAGCACCAGTGGAGCAGTGTGTGTTGAGTTAGTAAGGCGTGGACGTGGGCGAGCAGATGGGCCGGGTTGGGAACTACCTGCTGGGGCCCAGCAGTTCTGAAACTGACCAAGGTGATGATTTCAGTTTTGGAGGCGTTCAGTGCCGCGTTGCTTACCTGGGAATATTCCTGGATGAGGGGCCTCAAGCGCGCGTGTATCTTTGTTATAAGACACCCCCACTACGCAATCATCTGCAAATGCCATCATCTTGACTGGGGTTTGGCCTGGCACATGGACCCCAGTGAGGTGGGCATTCACATTTCGCAGTAGTGGGTCAAGGCTGAAGTTGTATAAGAGTGGGCTGAGGGGGTCCCCTTGTCGCAGGCCCCTTTGAGGGCGGACTGCTTCTGTTAGGAAGCCTGGTCCACGCACTGCCATCGTTGCAGATTCTGTGAGCAGCATCACCCAGTTAATGAAGCGGGGGTAGGCGGAATTGATGGAGGCAGGCCCTAAGGTATTCCCAGTTTACTTTATCATAGGCCTTTTGTTGGTCCAAGAATACAAGTGCCCCAGAGGCTGTGGACTGACACACATTAGCCACTGAGTGCACGTTATCCCAAATCAACCTTCTGGGGATGAAACCGAATTGTTCTGGGGAGATGGTGGCAGATGCTACAGTCCCTAAACAGTTAGCCATGATTTTGGTTAAAATTTTGGTGTCTTTGTTTGTTAGAGAAATGGGGTGCCAGTTGGCTTAGTCAAGCCTATCCCCTTTCTTGAAGAGTGTGACAGTAAAGGCCTCTTGTCCTCCTGGTAGGAGGCGCGTTTCCAACAGGCTTTGGTTGAGTGAGGCTAGCAGCAATGGGGATATATATTTAAAATATTTTTTGTAAAACTCATATGGAATGCCATCTGGGCCTGGGCATTTTCAGTTTGGCGCACCGTGAATGGCTGTCCATAATTCGTTTGGAGTAATTAAATTCATTATTTCCGGGTATCAGAAAATGGTGCAGATATGAGCTCAGTCGAGAAATTCCACCATTTCGGCTGGCTGAATTGGTTTGGCTCAGTATAACTCGGAGTAATATCTTTGCATTTTGATTGCCACTTCGGCCGGTGTGTCCACAATGGAATTATCTGATCTTTGCACCTGTGTACAGGCCACGCTCTGGCATGGTGCAAAATTTTTTCTGTAGAAGTATGCGGTGCACTTGTCACCTTTAGTGATGCGTGTGGCCCTGTATTGGACACAAACCTGATGTTTGTGTTGTCTTTCGAGTGCGTTGAGGTGGGCGGCTGCCTCCGCCCACTTCTGGCCCCATGCAGGGCTATATCCTGTGGCTGGAATGTTGGACTCCAAATGGGCCTATTCTGCCAGCGCGCGCGATATAACTGCTGATGTGGCTCGTGAGCGCCAGGAGGAGAGATGGCAATAGTGGCGGATGGTGTCTTCTTTGAAAGTTGCCCATGTGGAAATGGGGTCCGCGCAAAACGGTGCAACAAACAATTTCTCCAAAGTTGCCTCTTCCACACACATGGAAATCCTGGTGACGCGAGCTTGGGGGGCCGGATCTTGCACCAATGTGGGGCCTTTGCAACTGTGACAGGTAAGTGGTATGTTATTGAGACCAGTCGGTGTTCAGAGAATTCCATTTTGGTTGTTTTTTAGTGGGAGATGTGGGGTTGGAATTTCGCTGGCGCTAAATTAAGGTTGATGCAGGTCATGGACCTTAATTGGCTATTATGGACATGGGGACGCATCATATTTTTGAGCAGTGGGGCATGTCGCGGCAGCACATCACTTAGCCCAAGGGTGGCTTTTAGAATGCGTAGCTCTACGTGACCCTGTGGGGCGTGGGGTGAGGGCAGCCACCGGTCCGTTGGTGAGGTTAGCCAACAGTTCATGTTGCCACTAGGAAAGAATAGGGGGGTAGTGGGAGGGATTTGACCGATGAGAAAAATTCCCAATGCTCATGTGCACCGTTTGAGGTGTAAATGTTGACAATTGTGTGCACAACATCAGCCCATGAGAAGGTGACAACAAGCACTTGGCCATTTAGGAATGTTTCTGAAGATGTAAATTTGAAAAAATTGTTTTTCCAAATTAGCACCCCACAGTGCTTCGACCAAAAGGATAGGGATGGTAGGAGCATTGTTTTCCAAGCTTCCTCAGAACCTCGTGGACAGTGGGACTCCTGGATGGCCAGGATATCCACGGGTAAATTGTTTTGTAAAAAAACTCAGTTTCCTAGCCCGGGATGGGGAGGCCTTGAGTCTGGCAATATTCAGCATCCCTAGAGTAAAGGTTTCCCCCATCACACCTTAGGTGCGAGGGGTGGGCCCCCGGGCCCACCAGCCTCTTCCAGGTCCCCACGGGCTTTCACAGCAGCATGGGTATTAGCAGCAACGCTATCGGGGTTTTTGTTAATTTTTATGGAAAGAGTCGCGTTGGTTTTGGCCTTCACTTTTTGTTTTCCCAACGTCGGACGAATTTTTTGTGGTGCAGATAAGTTCAGTGCACCGTCGAGTGGGGCAAAAAAATTTTTTGGTTGGGATAGGTCCCAAGTCAGTTTTGACTGGGGCTTGGGTGCAGCGATTGGGTGAGATCAAATCTCCCATAGGATCCTCAGATTGAGTGGCCCGTTCAGCATGGGCCTCCCAATCTGATTGGGTGATGGATTCCCAAGTTGCTTCCGCCATGAAGGTCTCCATGTCCTCCTGGCGTTGTGAGTGTGGGATGGTGGTGTTGGCCTTGGCCATTTCCTTGGCCATGGCCCTATGGGCCTGCTTGGCCTTCTTCCACTCCTGCGGGGAGATGGGCTTTACCAATAGGTAGCAGCCTTGTGCTCCCCACGGAAAGCCTCCTTGGTGCTTGCGGTTGGTTTATAGTGCACCTCTCTGCTGGTTATGGCCGCCGAGGGGTGCTCTTGGAATGTGACGCCCTCTTTGATGGGGCACGCGTGTGCCTTATGGCTGAATGCATCACAGTGGGTGCAAATGGGGGGCGCGCTGTCCACAGTTACCTGGAATGGGTGGGTGGTATGCCCTGCGATGTCAATAAAGGTGGAGTGCGGGATCTGGGTTAGGTCCTTCACGATCTCCTCAGTTGGGTTCAGAACTACAATAGCTTTGCTGGTGCACAGGTTTGGCATCAGCGTGAAACGTTGCATTTCAAAAGATTGTATTTCGCCATATATGGCGAGACCATCTTTCAGGTGTTGCTCCAAAATGTCACGTTTTACCGTAGTAGGCAAAAAGTCAAACGTGTGGAAAATTTGGGTTGATTTTGTCCATCTGGTGCGTTTAGTTTCAATGACCTGTTGCCCTTCAGGGAGGTCGACCACTATGCGCACTGCTGCAGCCTCGTCTGCTGCAATTTTGCTTTTGAAACCTAGGTCCAGCCAACTGTGCAACATGGAGTGAGGTGCAACGTACACCGCGGTCAGGAAAATTTTGGGTACATCTTCACAAAATTTTTCCCATAGGGCCGTTTTTTGGATGTCCAGATACACACAGACTCCAAATTCCACCGACGAAAGTGGCTGGGAATGTGGCGTGTTGATGTACTGGTTGCATCGTGCTTGCCACGCGAGTATCTCTGGGAAAATTGTGACCACCAGTTTTTTTAGATTTTTTCTATTCCGCCAGATTCTCTGGGGCGTTTTTGAACGTTAGAAGCCGCGGGCCTTCCGCCTGCTCCTCTTGCCTTGCTTGCCCAACTGCTCCCAGACATGGGCGCAGACTAATCCCCTCTATGAGATTATCAAACTAGATTTAGTCTTGAATTGAATAAGTTGCAAAAGTGTTTGCAATGAGAAAGAAAAGCGGCAAGAAGGATATCAATAAAGTAAAAATTGATAGTTTGGGCAGAAATTTGTTGAAAGGTAAATGAAGAAAATTGACCCCTCTGGTGTACTACTGAAGAAAGGGATACTCTTCTAGTGAAAAGAAGAGCAAAAGCAGGACTTTGACCTGCTAAGTGTCTCTCTCCCACTCTCCTGTACTTATGCACCTGAATTTTGATAAACCCTTTCTCCTCTTTACTAATGCTAGCGATATCGCCATTGGGGCTGTACTATCTCAGCAATATAAAAACTTAGTGGATCATCCTATCGCCTAGTATAGAAAAAATTAATCTAAAGCTGAATGCAACTATAGCATTAAGGAATTTGAATGCTTGGCAGTCCTTTTGGCTATTAAGAATTTCTAACCATTTTGATATAGGAAGCATTTCAACATCTTTACCAATCATGATTTTTATTATGGCTACAGCAAATGAAGTACCCTGATTGGATATTAGCACGATGGGCGTTAAAACTTTAAAACTATGCATTTTCTATTATCTACCGTCCAGGGCCTATACACCAAAATGCTGATTGCCTATCTTGGCTTCTCAGGTTACTTTAATTTGACCCTGAAGAGGATCAACTCTATGACCTCTTAACTCAATCACATTTATTAAAGGATAAATCCCTGACCATTCAAGAGATTTGCAAAGAAATCAACAAATCTTCAAGTCAAGAGCAGCCAGTTGTGCAAACTTGTGTCTAAAAAGTGGGTGCCCTATATACAACCTTCTACTCAAACAACTCATATTAGAGGGACATTGGCAAGTTATCCACAGAGGTATTTAGAAAACCTACCATTGGCTTAAAAATTTAATGTTATTGGGAAAGAAGCTTGTTTCAATCCAGATGTATTAGTCCTACTGGTATGTAAAAACCAAGCTGGACCTAATCCCTGATACCAACATCCAGTGTACCACCCTGTGAACCATTCCATACTATTATTATTGATGTTGTGGGACCTCATCCTCAAGCCTCTAATGGTCTTCGGTTATTCCTACTAGCCATAGACCATTTAACTAAGTGGATAAAAGCAGTATCTCTACCCTCAGCTTTGGCAATTGATTACTGCTATGCTTTTGTATAATCAGATTATCACCCAAAATGGGTGCCCTAAAACCATTCTTTTTGATAATGGGCGAAATTTTCTCAGATGATGGTTAAAAAATTTAGCTAACCTGATGGGAACCACATATGTATTCTCCACCCCCTACCATCCTCTAACCAATGGAATGGTAGAGCGGGTAAATGGCACTCTAACTGCAAACCTTCAGAAAATGGCTATGACTGACCCCCTTCATTGGCCCCAATATCTTCCTAGTGCGATTCTAACTTTTAGTATTAGTTATCATAAAATAACTTAGATGTAGCCCTTCAAAATGTTTTCTGGCTGAAATCCCCATCTGCCTTATAAATTACAGTCTATTTTTAACCAAGCCTCCCTCAAAGCCCTTAAATCACTATGCATAGTATTAAAAATGAAATTATCAGTCTTCATGACCTGGATTCTGAAAACCTGTCCACTACAACCAGTAGAGAAACTACTCAATTTAATGATAAGCATGACCCTCTACAAACCTTTCAACTAGGTGACCTAGTCCTTTTCTACCATCACCGGCCTGAAGGTCACGACAAAAAATTAGGTACTAACAGGTTGGGGTCTTACTAAGGCTTATACAGATGGGACAAAAAACACTCATTTTTAGATGTTGTTCAGGGTAAAGTCATAAACCGCATACATAGTCGCTTTCTCCATCTGTTTCCCCCACGTCATGATCTAGAAAGGGCGTTGTCAGAATCCTTACCAAGATTTTAGAATTAGAGGAGTCTTCTGATGGGAATCAATCCTAATCTGACCATATAGCCCAAACTTCTGTCAGGGATATTCCCAAACAAAATTTGATGACTCTCAAAGTTGAGGATCAACCCCAACATATGCAGTCAACGTTAACTCCCTCAGAGTAATCAAATCTCAGGGTTCAAACCTGATCCATGCGGCGAGCAAACCTCTTCAACCAATATAATTGACCTGTCACAGAATCCCCAGTTTGTACAAAATTAAGATCTAAGCCTGGACTACTTGGATTTAAACTGAGATACCTCCATAATTTCCTTTATATTGTGGCTACTAAGCTAATAAAATTTACTTTCTTTTTTCTCAATTTTAAGTTATAGTATATTTTATTTGATATTGCCTATTAAGACTAAGTAACTGGAATAGGACTTCTTAACTAAGAGAAGCACAAAGGTTTTTAACACCCTCAAGCTTCAGGTCCTCTGGCTAAAAATTATCAAGGAATACATGGTAACGCACCCGTGAACCTGTTATCTTTACTCAAGTGGCTTATCCCCAGCTGAATTACAATCCATCATTTAACTTTCAACCCGGACCTTTGGGTGTGATACAGAGACAAGAGCCTTTTACAAATGCTTGTTTCTCATGAAGCCAAAGAGGCCATTATGTGGCAAGCTCTTTTGTCAAACATCATGTTTTTGATGTACTGGCATCCCTGAATGAATTGAGTAAACTTTGAGATTAGTAGATATTGGACGCTTTAGCTCCACTAACCAAATATCTGTTCTGATGATTCTGTTGAGTTGCTTTGCATCAATCCCAGTAATCACCCCAATGAATCACTTTTTCAACAAACACCCCACGAAGCCTTGGTCTCAAACTGAGAGTGAGACCATAATAATACAGACTCATAGTTCCGCTGAGATGTACAAAAACTGGATGCCTGGAAATTTCTTGGGTAGAATGGCACAGGCGCAGTCAGATTCTCATTAGATGTGACCTCCATAGAAGAAGTAAATGTCACAATTTCAGTAGAGAAAGATTGCCCAGGAGTATCTTCATATTGGAGCTGGTTTTATCAAAACTTCCTGATAACAAAAAAGCTCTTGGATGTCCCTGTAACAAACATCAAATGTTACTCTTGTTTGGAATGTACATACTGTGATTTTTGTAGAAAACACAAAAATCTGAGCAATTATAGATACTGGCGTTCCAGTCATGATAATATACACCAAGCACATGGCTAAGCTTCCACTGTAGCCTGATGTGAAAATGATTAGTGCATGGGACTGTGTGGGCACAGAGCACTGTTTCAGAGGCGCTTACAGCGCTTTATCTCTGAGGTTTGGTTCAATCAGTGCTTCTACCCTGGCGGAGGTTCTGCCAATATAATAATTATGACATACTGATTTAGGGTATGTTCATGCGGTGCTTTAGGGCAATGGTCAATATGGTGAAGAAACTTTTAATATTTTGGGACATCAGTGGAGCCCATCTATTTTACCTCTACCGGAGTCCCAAAGGACCCAATCCATCCCAGTAAAATTAAACTTACATATAGCAATAAGTGATTAATGTTTTATATCTGCAGATAAGGCAAATGACCAGAGCTCTGCCTAATCAGATTTACAAGTACAATAACATTCCGCTACGAGCTGCAAATGCCATAGATATACCTTAGGTGCATCAGGTCATACTAGGGATGGAGCCTGAATTAGACATTCTGGGAGGGCTATATGAGGAAATTATGGGGCACTACCAGCAAATGTGGCATGAACCCCATAAGGCTCCTGGATTACTGTTACTAGGGCATGGGGAAGTGAAAGTATTGATAGAGAACCTACAGAAGGAGTCTATGACCGTCCAAAGGCACCAGTAAGTGGCTTATTAACACTTGACTCCTATTGATGAGGCTCATTGTATTCATGATTTCAGGTCTTGGGAGGACACTGGCCTACCTGTAAAAACCTCATTTAGCATAATTACAGTGGTTCCGCGTGAAGCTCTGACTGGGCTGTTGGAACAAAAGGATAGGGTTATGGCCCTGTTTGAAAAATATTGAGGCATATTCACATCCATTGACCACGATTTGGGATGTGTGCCTGGGGTTGTGCATAGGGTAAACACTGGCAATCACCATCACACTTGACGTGACCTACTTGGTGCTCAAAAGCTGCTTTGGAAGTTGTCTCCAATGAGGTAAACCAATTCCTTAAACAGGGGATGATAGAGCTGTCCAAGAGTATATGGGAATTGCTGGTGTTAATTGTTAAAAAAGATGTCACTAACCTGTTGGTCATTGACTGTCAGAAGATTAATAGCATCATGAAGAATGATTCATATCTTTTCCGCAGATTGATGACGCTTTATATCAGCTGGTTGTTACTAACTATTTTCTGCTATGGACTTAATATTGGGTAATGGCAGATTATGTTGCCGGCAGAAGAAGGGGAAATGTGCAATAATCACATTGAAGGGTTTGTTTAAACCCATGCATATGCCTCAAGTGTTGTGCAACGCCCCAGCTAAGTTCCAGAGGGCTATAAACCATCTTGGGTGACCTTAAGCTGTCATGTATTCTAGTCTACCTCAACAATATCAATGTTTTAGACTTTCACAGAGAATCTCAAATACTTAGAACAAGTGTTCTGCTAAATTGCTTCTGCTAACATAAAATTTAAGCCTTGGAAGTGCCTTTTTTTCAATAAGAAATTGGAATACCTCAGGTTTTGGTAAACTCAAAAGGGCTTAAACCTCAGCCAGTGAATGTGGAAGCTATACATAAGATGACTTGGCCAGGTAATAAGCGGGATATTCAGGTGTTTTTTGGGTATGGTAAGTTACTTATATCGATTCATTAATAGCTTCACCTGTATTGGGGCACTGCTCTTTGAGTAATTATAAAAAGCCACAGTTTGAACGGACTGAACGATATTAAAATGTTTTTAATGTCTTGCAGACCGCACTGGCTAGTGCACCAGTTTTGAAATACCCTAATTTTAAAAAGGGATTCATTATATAAATGGATGCATCACTTTCCGCCGTAGTGGAGTATTATCCCAGAAGGATGATGACGTTGTGGAGCACCTGTCACATTTTGTAGCTGAAGCTTAGATTTTCATGAATGTAACTACATCGTGACTGAGTGGAAGTGCATAGCGGTGATATACATATATAAACGGTCTCAGGTATACTTCCACAGAGTGAAATTCAAAATGATAAGGGATTATGTATCCTTGCATTAGCTGCAGAATCTTTGGGAACCTGAAGGATGGCTTTCACAATGGGCATTATAGCTTTAAGATTATGACTTTGATTTAGTAAACTTGCCAGAGGCGAAACATCAGAATGCAGACTGTCTCTTGCATTTACCAATGGTCACTGTTACTTCAGGTTTGGAAGACATCATGTATGGGAAGATAATTATGAGCAAATATCACGATGATCTAAGACACGTGATCAAGGCGTTAGGTGGGATTAGACGGGTACCTTTTTGCACAATGGGGAACTATATAAAAAAATTGGAGAATTGACACTGAGTTTCCTGAAACCTTACGCTGTCAGCAATTATTGTGGATAACCATAAGGCGGTAGGTCATAAAGAGTTGCGGAAAACGTTGAAGTTTTTGAGGCCCCACCACTAATGGGTTAAATGCATTATGACGTGCTTGAGACGGTTTCTTGTTGTCACCAGTGTCAAGTGGAGAAACCTTTCCACAAGAAACTACCTACCAGTTGTTTAAGTCCTTTTCACGTGACACACTGTTTCCCTTGATGTGGTGGGGCCTCTGCCAATTGGTGCAAAATTCTCTAAGTATATACAAATAGCATTTAACCACTTAACAAGATGGAAGAAAGTAAGAGGATCAACGATTTAGGGGCTGCTACATCCACCAAATTTATCATGGAGTGTGTCATACAGAAGAATAGCTGTCTACAAATTATTACATGTACAATGAACAAAATTTCACGTCACATGTCCTGCCCAATTTGAACAAACTAATGGCTATATACAGTGTCTTAACTACACATACTAACCTGAATCTAATGGGATGTTTGAACGGGTTAACGGAACATAAGTGCACATTCTCTGCATGCATGTAAGGGATCGCCATGCTGAGTGGAGTACCCTCATATACACCGTAATCTTTGCATATAATATCAGCTACCACTCGTCAACAGGGAAGAGTCATTTCCAATTACTTTATGGAAGCGATCCACTTTGCCTGCATTGTTTTACTCCTATGGTGAAAACACCTGCGTAGTTGAACACAGCATTATCTGACCAACTTAATGGACATGCTGATAAAACTTCAAACTGAAGCTTTTTCTACTAGTTTATCTAAGAGGTTTCTTGATCAGGAAGCTGAACAAAGTAGACGTAGCGGTCTCCCACAGTTTGCTGTAGGAGATTATATCTTGTTCCATGAACAACATGGATTTGGAAGGTAGAATAATCTTGCTAACATATGACTGGAACCTTTGAAATAATTGAGAAATCTGGTATCAATTCCAACACCATTAAGGAACCCGCAGGTGTTTAAATTCTCACCAAGTACGTGTGAAGTTGCTTTAGCAGTATAAGCAATAGGATACTTATAATCCTTTCTAGGGGGAAATATGTCAAGAAATTGATTGACTGGACGAAAAGCCATATATTTGGCGGATTGTTTTGAATAAGTCAAGATGAGCCTCAAGATTTTGGTGGTAGACTATGTTGACTGGAAGCAAATCAATCAAAGTGATAATAGCTTGGAGAATAGAGGGAATTTCAGAGAAGCATCAGTGATGTGATGAAACCCCTAAAAATGTAAGAACAGAAAGTTACAAAGCTAACAGGTCAAATTGACCAAGAATATTGAGGATCAAAAGCCAAATGAGGGAATGGAAGGAATAGGTCTATTAGAAGAGAAAAAAAGAAGAAATAGGGTTAGCAGGATTAGTCCATTATTTTATATATTAATTAAACTTGTATTATTGGGAGATAGATCAGTATTTCTTACTTTATTGTCTATTACCAAAGATCGCCAATCTTCATATCATAAATCTGTTGCTCAGTGGCGCTAAACCTTTGAACCAACTTAGCGGATCTAATAGTACAACCAAAAGATAACAAAATTCATGCTCAGAAAGTTTGCACCATTAAAATTTTAAAAATAATTGGACTTTCAGCTTGGTCACCTCTAAAGTGCTTTGACCAATTAAAGCCATAATTGAGATCCTGAAAAGAACAGTGAGGACAGCCAGGACAGACTCAGAGCCATAATGAACTTTTAATAATGCCATTTTTTGTCTAACAGATTTATTAGGGACTCAGTTTTTTGAATGACCTGCACAGACCAAAAGTCTTAAACCGACACCTCACTAAAGAAAATAATGCCATAAAAGCTAGGCTTGCAAATAAGGAGCTAAATCTGTCAGATTTCAAGCAATTTATAAATCATTAGTGCTAATTCTTCTCTTACAAACTAGATCAGTTTTTAGATGAAATCAGGGGTAAACTCTGTAGATACTGCCAGGGCCCTCTTACCAGAAAACTAAAAAAATCTTCATTAATGCACACATAAGACTAGCCTGATGAAACTAAAATATGAAGGCAAAAAGGTTCTTATTGAACATAATATTCTTCAGCTTTGACTTTTCTGGCAACTCCTAAGGTACTGACACAAACTATTATTTTATAAGCTTATATATGGCTGCCCCAACTGTCCCGGCCAACCACAATGACACACCAGTTTGGCCTACATCCAACGCCAGTCCATCAAATTTGACTCTCATAAACTTTAGCTTAAGAATTAGCAACACCAACCTTCCAGACTGTACTACAGGGCATCAGCTGAGCAACTGAGGACTCCAAGAGTTATAAGATTAATACCATTAACTTGAAAAATTAGACAAAAAAGGAAACATACACACCTTCTTGTCACTGTTCAACATTAGCATGGACAACACAAACTATGAGACTAAGCAGGTCACGTTAGTTAACTTTTTGGACCTAGAAAGCCAAGAACTGCTGATGCATAAAACTTGTAAGGCTTAGATGCCTTAATGGAATAGAAATTCCATCATTATTAGGGAATTCATAGGAGAGGAGATGATAACCATCAGGAAGAATGGCATCCTCTACATTTTCCATAATTTATGAACAAAACTTATAGTGTGAAGTTCTTTTCTACCTTGAGGCGCAGTTGCTATACACTGCAAAAGGTTTAAACGACAATAATGCACAGATTGCCTTACAAAACATTCTGCAAACAATGTAAAGAGCTATACTAGGTCATAACCACCATATTAATGATTAATATAATGTATTGCAGATGGGGTAAGTACCTCCAAAATTTCGCTGTATTTTTTTGACGCACCCAATAAGGGGTTTTGCAATAGCCAAAAAAATCTAAAACAAGCCTCCTCAGCAGGGCAACAAAATGAACCACATGACTACCACCAGACCCAGTTTTTTTGAAAACTTCCACGTCATCTGCCACCTATGTGGCGCGAAAGGGCACTATGCTAGCCAGTGCAATGTTAAGGGTCCAAACCCAAGGTGCCCCAGTTGGGAGCAGTGGATAACAAATAATAGGGAAAAGTGTGGATGGAGCAGAGACTGGAAATTCTGATTCCTCTGGAATTTAACATACTATTAAAAAACCCATAACGAATATACATCTAAACTCTTCAATCCATTATTGTCAACAATTTATTTCCAGTTACCCTTGCTCAAGCCAAAAGAACAATATAAAACATGCCATAGAAGTGGTATGAAAACTTATATTCAGCAGCTGGAGCAATATAAATCACCAGTTTTCCTTAAGATATGCAAAAAGAAACTATAAGAAGTTAACGTGGTTTTACCCCTAGAGAATTAAAATGGTCTAGTTCCTAACTCTGAGAGGAGCTATAGTTCTACCTGCTCCAGGCTAACAATTTTGGCATACACGAAATAACAACAGGTAACACAGGCCTGCATTTTTTGGTTGAATCATGTTTTTTAAGTCTTGATGATGTATTCCTGTGTATGTTTGTGCGCTGAATCCAAAAATGGCTTTAGTCTCTTTCCAACACATCAGAATTTTCTGCAAATCGCAATTTATCAAGTGCAGTATATGTTAAAAAATATCACAAATATGAGACTTAATGACAGATTAAAATAGGTTTATTTCATAAAAAATATTTTTTTCAACTTATAATAGACAAAATATAATAGTATATATAAATATAGATTTCATGATTCTGGTATGACTGGAGAATAAACTCTAAGTCATTATGGTAGAATGGTTAGAATCTTCTGTGCCTGAGTATGAGTTGCAAATTTAGAGCTCTTGAGAAGAGAAATATCAATTTATAACAGATGGCTAATAGAAGCTTTCATATGAGCTAATTAGAAGATATTGATGTACAATAAATAGTTGGTAAATCACCTAAAAATTAGTTGATTGTGAACTTAATAAATGAAGAATTAACAGAACCAATGAGATACGGCAAACTGAATTAATAGCCAATCAAATGGTATTGTCCAAAGTAACTGAGATATAGATGAGGTGAGACAATTGATAGAAGGGGTTGTTGATTTTTTAGAGTGAGCAGAACAGTAAGGATCCACTGTATTTTATTAAGTTAAATAAAGAGAGTCCTTGGAGCAATAACTCTATATTTATAAGAAGTTTATAACTTGTTTGATGATGATTATCATCATATCATTGGTTTTATTGCTCAATGGGCTGAACCCTATGCAAAAACCCCTTTGGCGTATTTCTAAGTTATCACCAAAATTATAACATCTGAAATATAGAAATTAAAAAATTTGTGATTATAGTCATTATATTGACATCTTGTTGGACCAGCCATGCTTTGTTTCAGGCTTTTCATGCATGTGCTTTTCTGGGATATCTTGGTGCAACATCCAGCAATAGTTCACCATCGTTGTTGTATTACAACTTCCTTGGTAACTCTTTTCCATTACTTTGATGTCCTGATGAAATTTCTCACCCATTTCTTCACTAAAAGCACCCAGATTCTCAGGAAATTAGTCCAAATGTGAATGTAGGAAATGAACCTTTAAACTCATGAAACAGCCTAAATTCGGGGTACTTCTTCAGAATATCTCAACAATAATCATGATTTTCAGATCCTTCTTTTTGCCCAGAAACTTGGTTACTATGTCTTTGAAGGCGTGCCTGTCTTCTTTTTTGCAACTTCTACTTTAACTTTCTATAAAATTGAACTTTGCAAAGTTTTCAAATGTCTGGACCCGTATAAACACCCTCTTTTAGGTTTGCAGCTGAAAAGGCTGGAAATTTGTTAGAAAATAAACTGGAAACGTTTACCATCTTTTTGTAAGGCTTTCACAAATTGCTTCATTAGCCTAAGTTTAATATTAGAGGTGGAAGGAGAATTTTAGTTAACTCAATGAGAGGTTTTCTGGAGCAGATCTTTTACTTCTGGTTCCATTGAAACTTCTTGTGGCCAATCTTTATGTTTCTAATGATTTTCCCTTTCTATTCTATCCCACTCACATAAAAAATAAGGAAACATTGTGTAATCACCTTACTGTCAAAGGATCATTGAATTTATTGAGATCACTACAAATGATCCACCTATGATCACTATACTTAATTTTCTAGGGAACGAATTTCAAATTGATGTACTGTTCTTTTAAGTGTACAGAATGCCCTAAGTATTTTTATGCATACCTGTTTTCATTGTGAAGCAGGACAACTTAAAGGCTTCGTTTTGACTAATTTATAGTAGTCTCCAAACAGTTCTTTTGTACGGAATGTTGAATGTCTTATACAGTCCAAATACATCACTTCAGAATATTAAGTCTCCTTCTTCCAAAAAATATGAAATAAAATTTTTTTTCTGTACCTGAACCAGGAAAACTAAGGCCAGCTGCAAGCAAGTTCTTGTCTTTAAGTCGTGAACCAAGCAATTCTGAAGCCTCTTTGGTCAGATGTAAGTCATGAATCAAGTCATTCAGTTCAGTTTGTGTAAATGGTTGTGGAGCAGAATTTCCGGGTTCTTATCCCTCTTTGTTATCTTTTATTTATCACTTGATTTAATTTCTAGACCATCAACTTCAGGTAAATGTTCTGATTGCATAGGCACTGATATGTCTGGACCATGAGGGACAGGACATAAAGCCAATGGCAGATGCGTATAAACAATGTTCTTTTTATTCTCTATATTGAAACTGTGAACACCAGTTGAACAAATCAACAATTATCACTATGATTTAATGATTCTCGCTAGACCATCAGAATGCCAAATATGAAAGCATGTTTTTCACCCTTTGAACACCAACTAAATCCTTCAACACTTGGATAGAAAACATAGTTGGGTTGCCCAAGTTTTTCAAACACATAGTTTTACACTAGAATATGTGAGATACACATGACACGAAAATGATGCTTTATTTCTTGCATTCTTTGACATCATTAACTCAACACAATTTTAACAATTGTAATCTGCTGACTTTAACAGCTCTTAACGCCATTTTAAAAGCTTTATGTTTGTTTTTTAGCATATATCCGCCAACACAAACACTTTTGATCATGGAGGATAAGTACCAACGGTTTCTATAACACTGATAGATGGATGTACAACATATTTAATGACGAAAGTGCTGCCATCTGCCAGTTTATGATGTCAACGATACAATTCATCATAAATGACAGATGGAACTTCCTATGTTTTTATATCTTTCAGAAAATTATATATCTGTGATTTTTTTGATATATAACACATTTGTATTGTCCTAAAAGAAGTCAACACAATGATTAAAGTCGTGATTTTTTATTATCTATATCCTAAATTATCTATATTCTATTCTATAATGTCTAATATAAGTCACAAAATAATACTTTTTATACAAAACAAACCTATTTCACTCTGAGTCTAAGTCACACATTTGTGATATTTTTGACAAATAATATTTTTTAGAAAATTGCGAATTGCAAAAATTCTGACGTGATGGAAAAATACTTAGGTCGTTTTTGGATTAAGCGCACAAACATAGATAGAATTCAATCATCAAAAATTTATAAAACAGAACATCGTAAGCTTTTGTAATTACTATTATGAGTGCACATAAATTGAAATTAGTGTAATCAAGGTCTTAAAGCAGATTAGATAGCATGGGCGCCTATCAATATTATATTGACTAAACTAGTTAAAAATGCAACTATTGTAGGATAGCAACCACAATTAAAAATATGAATCATGAGCCAATTCCACTACTTTTCCTGGCCTATAGCATGCTATAACTAAGATTTGGTCCCACTGCTGATTGGTTCTCAAAATTGTCAAACAAAACCCATTTTTATATTCTAGTTAGAACACCTTTATAAGATCTTATGGAGTCAAACCAAATTTTAAGGAGTATAACCTATTAGTCCTTGGCCAGAACCTCCTCATGTACTATAGGAGTGGAGGCCAACTGATTGAGAGCCTTGATCCGCTGATCAAAATCCAGCCTTTTAGGAGATATCGTACCATCTGTTATCAAAAATGGAGGAGTTGAACCTCTTATTTACCACAATGGATCCTTGAATTAGAAGGCATTATGCTAGGGGTGGCCACCAACTGAATATTCATTTTGGCCACCAGGTCATAGTAATTTTAGATATTGCTAAAAATACTGTCAGGTTTATATGGCAAAGTGTTTTCACCTTTCATTCAATCAAACAAAAAACTGCTTGTAGCGCCTGGGCTCATCAAAGCCAGATCATAAATAGACTAGCATATTGATAACAAAACTTTACCATGCCTAATCCAGGTGAAACAGAGAAATTTCATCTTCCTTACATCTTACTGATGGAAGAAGGGCAAGGCACATATGCGTTTGAGAAGCTGGAGTAGCTTTGACTAGAAGAAAAAAGTTGTAAGCCATCTGCTCAGCAATGCACTTGAAACCTGATCAGCCTAACTGAAGATAAAAAGTATTGGGCAATTGCCTTATCTGACAAAGATAAGGAGTTCTTTGAAACAAATGACTTCAATTAGTGGCTTGCCCATGATGGGATCCATCATATTTACATGCAACCTTTTACCAATTTGTTTCCATCCTATACATTAGTCTTAGGCGAATATGAAGTTGTATATGAAGAAATTGAACAGCTGATCCAGAAGAGAATTCTGGTACAGTCCAAGAACCCATATTTGTCAAAAGTCCAAATTGTAAAAAAGAAAGAAAAGTCTAATTGAGTGATAATCATAACTAGAGACTCAACAATATAACAAAGAAGGACTCTTTATTTTTTCTGATTATATACAATGTACTAATATGTATAGGCAGAAAAGAAGACTTCTCCGCCATGTATTTATTCTCCAGCTAATGGAAAATAGATTTGTCCATGGGAAGAACAAAAAATTATGACTTTAATAAAACTCAAGGGCTGTTCCACACATGCAAATGCCGCTGGGGTCATGTAATTCACCTGATACATTTTTCGTGAGGCATGGATAGCATACTGGGTGATCTTAAATCTTTCTTGCATCTTGTTATAATTAAATGACATAAGTCTAATTTGGAGAACGTTCAGAAAGAACTTACAGCACTTTGAGTTAGTATTTTACCAGCTTACTACTGACAACCACATCTAAAGCTTAAGAGATGTAGATTATTCTGAGAACAACTCAGGTATTAGGTCTTATTATTGACATAGAATGCCTAAGGCCCCAGCTAGAAGAGTAAAGCCATTGAAAAAATGAAAAATACAATTAAATTTGGAACATCCAGGTTCTCTTAGGGAAGGCCAGATATTACTAACATTTCATATTGAACTTCAGAAAGATAAGGAACTGTTATTCAACCATCTAAAGAATTGTACCTATTTTGTTTGGATGATAAACAGTCAGCTGACTTTTGACTGACTTCACACTTGCCTCACATTGACGACAATACTATTGTTACAGATTTTAATAAACAGTTTTTAATAAAAATGGAAATTTCCTCGCCACCGTAGGGGCCAAGATCCCAGCTCAACAACGAAGGGTAGAAAATCCTGTATCCCACTGTAGCCAGACATTAGATGTACATGAGCAGTGTTACAACATGACTGGTAGGAATGTTTAGCAGTGAATAACACATACAAGCAGATTATTGTCTACATTCACAGAGTGCATATAAAGTGATAACCAACCACTACTACCTCAGATGACTTCAGAACCTTAAGGAGCATGAAGGACAACTAGCCCACTGGCGCTGAAGTTACATATGTACAACTTTAAGATTAATCACAGACCTGGTGATAAACACCAGAATGCTGATGGACTGTCTTAGCTCCCTACTTTTTACATTGACTGCTGTCATAACAGATAGCTTTAACAAGAAGATGATGATTTTCATAACAACAATGAACCAGAGGAGGTACAATGCGCAGTGGACTGATTGATAATGAAAACATTGTTAAGGGCAAAAAAGTATTTAAGATAATAGAGGTTTAACATATACCTTATACCATACCTAATTGAGCGTAAGGATATGATCCCTGAGGCCCACAAAGCCACTTGTCATGAAAGGTTATGAAGACATATGAACAACTGAAACAGCACTATCAGGTGAATTTGATGCACTTCTTTATACATAAAGCCATCAGCTGCAGCAGGTAGTTCCAAGCGGAAGTGCGTTAATAAAAAAGTATTTTTTATCAACAGGTTAAGTCAAACTTCACATTCCACACTGTCAACTGATGTAATGGAACTGCTAACCGCCAGTGGTGGAAAAATCTAATATTTGTGGAGGCTTCTGACACCCTACAAAATGGGTTAAAGGCAAACTAGAGACCTGGGGCCATAATGTACTCAAAATTTATTCTAGTAAAATTTACTAATAAATATGGGTTTCTCTCAAATTATTCTGACAAAAAATGTTACTAGATAATCTCCCTGGTGATCACCAAGATTAACAAGATTGATTAGTGTTCAAAGGGCTCTTTTGACGTACTAACGGCATAACTAATGGTCTAGTGGATAAGGTCAATAGCCCTCTAGTTCTCATTTACCAAAATTGGCGTCAGGAAAACTATCCAGTTGGATCCTCTTTCTGTCTTCTGCAGTCTGCGCATACAATATTACATTCCACTCATCCACAAGAATATTGCTGTAATAGCTCCTATATGGGAATAACCTCACTGAATATGATTCTATACTCCTTAATTTACAGAGAGGTGAGACCCCTAACCAATAATTAAAAAGCTCACTCAACTGTATATCCAGAAATCAAACGGAGGCTTACTTTAATGCACTGAATAGGAAAATTAGATGTAGAGAGCTTGACAACTAGACCTGCCTCCTTTGCCTTATCTTAGATTATGGAGCAGGTGCTCTACTATGATAACCATGAAGAAAAAGGAAGGGTAAGCTCAAGCACATCTTGAAATGCTAATTAATATTATTAAGAAGTCTTAAATCAATACCTAAACACTCAAGGACCCCGTCAAAGGGTACATCATCAATAGATTAATTGATAAATCTCTAATGAAATTCCAACAAGGTGCTAAGGTTAACTACCATTAACCAATAACCCAACTAATGACCGTAGGTAACTTTTCAATACCATTTTATTTTTGCATTTGTTAGAAGTTTAGATTTGAAAAAAAACAAAAATATGACATTATTTTACAATATAATGTGCCAAATGTCTGTATAGGCCTCAGCGTTACCCCAGACAGACTTTTCCTGATGACTGTGACCCTCAGAAAGAATCATTTTTATTGTTCTGAGATCAGACACTCTCCTAATTATCTTCTGACAAGACCTAAGTATTACAAATTAATTTTCCATATGACCCTATTTTTTTGAGATTGATTCAGATCAACCTATTGACCAACATCTGATGCACAAACCAGTTCTTATCCTATCAATCAAATAATAAAGAATTATCTTGATGAATCTCGCTATAGACATTCCTTAAAACCACAAATATTACCAGAATTATCCAAAAAAGCCATAAAACACCAGCCAAACAATATGTATCATATATTAGAGATGTATCCAACCTTTGGTCTAATGATCACCAACCCCTGAGGTGGCGTCAAGGGCCTATTAGTGGGCCAAAAATGTGAAACACAAGAAGGTTTGTTTGCTACAGAAAAGGTGACACTTGGATTACTCTATAGAGGCCCTAGTGTATAAATTATAGGGTTGCATATTTGGAAGGGATACTGAGGCAAATCAAAATTTTAGAAATATAATTATTTTAGACTATGCCATCTTCATAGGAGATCATGTTCTTTTTTAGCACTAGTGGTATCCAACCTAAAAGGGGAAGCCACTATGCATCTTTATTTGAAAATCAGCCTAATAAAGATTATTGGGATAAAAAGTTTCTTAATATAGCCTCTAAGTTAATATTCTAGGAAACTGTTAAAATTTTTCCCATATTCCCAGCTGACTAGATTACCAGGGATCTCTAGGAGATAATTCCCTAATGCTAGGTGAATTAATATTAGTTGACCCTGATTTTGGGGTAACTATGTTTGGGGATTTTAGGTTATTCTCCTGGTTGGAACCATTGTGGATTGAATTGAATGAATGCTTAAGATCTTTTCAGGCAGAGTTGCTAAAAATAGGGGCATCTGATAGTAGATTAACTATCAGGTGTACTGATTGGGAATGGTAAGATTTCATTAGCTAATTGGTTCTATTAAAGAGTGAGTTGTGAGTTGAGTGATGCCCCTACAACTAGCGATTTAATTAGTTAGTTTGCAACCTGGCTTAATGAGTGACAAGTCCCATTACCTAAGCATTTTACTTGCCAAATATGGTTGGCACACTTGGATCAAGTGAAGAATGTTAGGGAAACGTTTTACAACTCTTTCCATTTTAGGTCTCAAGGATGTCCAACAATAGAATCCTAGCTAAGACGGGGAAGACAATTGCTGCTGAAATGAAGATGGGTGATTAAATGGCAATGGCTGCCGTTTCATCAAAGAGGTGCCAACTGGAGAGTTGGGCGCCGAATTCCCCACTATAAATTCCCTAAAGAATTCACTAACAAAATATAAAAAATTATGAGAGTTCAAGAAAAAAAAACTTCATAAATTACCAGTTTACTTTCAGAGTATTAGCTTAGTAAATTTTTATCATAATTCATTTATTCTATTCTTTCTTGAAGATATTATTACTGTGTGTGATAACTGGGAGACTCTTTAAGATAAAGAGTAAGGGTCTGCGCGGGGATCTGGAGAAGAAACTGAATCTGATTGGGGATTGCTGCCAACTGTGTGTCAAACCAGAGAAACTGAGAACAGAGACTAAGATTAGATCGAGTTAGGCAGTACAAGGAAACATGTCTTTTTCTAGACATCATAAGTATTTTGAGAGGAAATAATGGCCAAGCGATGGACTGAAATCTAATACTTCCATTTAACTATTGATAGTAGTCACCATACTATTATCAACAATTATATCAACTACTATCATACAACGCAAGGAATTGCACAAAACCCAAACCTGTGCAAGTAATATATTTATAGGGAGTTAATGGCTGAGAGTATATAGGAAACCTATAAATTTTTACAGAGAAGTGATTACTACAGGGGTGTAGTAGAGTAGAAGCTTTTGAGACATGATGTCATATGAAGATGTTTCCAATTCTGGAAATAAGTTACTAAGGAAAGTAAAATAATGAAGACTGAACGTTAAATGGATCACATTCATTGGCTTTCACCCAGCTCAGAAGTGGAGCTCCAAGTTATGTGAATTGAAGATACTCAATATTTGATAAAGGGCTTGCAGCCTAGATGTGGAACTGTCTACCACTGCAAGAAAACCTGTTCCACCTGACATCTATCTGAGATGCAGATGTTCTGCAGGGCCAACACAGTTTCAGATTGGGTCCACTTGAAATAGTCACAGGGAACATCAGGATTTACTCAGGTTGAAATTGGGTCCACTTTAAATAGTCCTGAGGAGTGAGTGTTTAGATGAGTGATTGGTTGAAATATGAAGCAATCAATTAAGAGTATTGGATTGCCATACCAATGAAGATATGAAGTCAAAATATGAAACAATTGATTCATTATAGTGAAGAGAATCGTTTGACTCAATGACATTCAATCAACAATCAAAAATTGCTGGAGACGAGTTCTTCAATTTAAGAAGAAATTGGATGAAGCTAATGAGTCCAGATCAATCTGTATGATAAAGAGATCGTTTCAAGATCCAACAGTAAATTTATTTCCAATGTTTTGGATGGCTATGAAGGTCAAAAATCGTTTTTAGGAGAAAAAAGATCTATACAATCACTTGGAACTGTTGACTAATGTGATATGAAGATTTAAAAACAGTTACCAAAATATGAGATGAAATTACGACTGTTGGATGAATATCCAGTCAGGATTGAAGGACTAATGATTGAAAATATTCAAAGGTAATGCCAAAGTTGGCAAGTGTTATCTTTAGGTGGAGGAACAGCGCTGGTGGTTGTATCTTGAAGAAGTTCAATACTAAAAATCAGGAATTATTGGACCAAAGAGAAAATATTTGCAATGTTCCCAGAGGAACTATGAACCATTAAATGGTTATTTCCGGAGATTTTGGTCAAGTCTTAAAAGAGGACCATTGAACCAAATAGATGGTTAAATCTTAGGATAAGATTTTGACCCATAATAACTGGTAGGTCAGAGTATATCTAGGTTCAGTTTGGATGAAGGGGAAAAAAGGATCTCTGAACCTTCTTGTAGGTAAAAAGTCCAATTTCAAATGGAAAATACAAAAAATATATATAATATTAAAAAATATCAAATATCAATTCTTATGGTCCATGATTTTTGGACCTATGATGAGATGTGATTGCCAGCATGGGTTGCCGAGGGTATATATCTACCAGAAGATCAAAGCCATCGAACAAATGGCTGTGCCAAAGAGTGTCTGAGATATCCAAGTGTTCCTTGGAATGTTCAGATACTATAGAAGATTTATTCTGGGGTTTTGCCAGAATTTCTAAGCCCTTATTCCATAAGTTAAATGATCCAAATAAAGGATTCATATGTAATGAAGAAGAACAGAAATCCTTTGATGAGTTATGCCAGTATCTGATGGATTCTCCAATTTCGAAATATCTGAATTCTGATTAAGAATTTATTATAAAAACTGATGCTTTGTTAACATCAATCAGCACCATTTTAAACCATGTAGATGAACTTGGGGATTAACATCCAATGGCATATGTGATCCAGACACTCTCAGCTGCTGAGAGGAACTATACCATAACTAAGCATGAATGATTTTTGGTCACTTATGCCTTAAACTTTTTTGTTGTACAACCATGGAACACACTTCAAAGTGGTGACATACCACTCCTTATTGCGTTGGCTTCACAATTTGCAAGAACCAGAAGGATAACTGACCCAATGGGCATTAAAGTTACAGTCTTACAATTATGAGATTGTCTAACAAGTGGGGGCTTCTCATCAGAATGTAGATGGCTTATCACAGTTACCAATGGTCCATATGGTATACCAGCAAGCAGATGAGTTGGAAAGTGAATGGTCAGCGTAAAAATTGGGAACAAGCCTTGTGAAATCTAATGTGCACTTTATAAAGTGATGGAAAACACTGAGACCATGGATAGGCAAGTTTTTAAGATTATCAATGGGAAGCAGTTACTATTCCCAAAGCCATTGGGAAAGATAAGCTATAATTAAAGCTGCTCATAAAGTTTTTGGGAATGGAGGCCTGAGAAAAATGACCAACCATATTCGCCAGTACTACTAAATGGAGTCAATCAACTATGATGTCACTGACTTTCTAGCTTGCTGTGTGGAGTGCCAGTTTCACAAGCTACATAAGAATATGACTGGATACCAATTGATCCACCCTGGATTTTCATGTATACAGTGTCCATTGATGTGAAGGACCGCTTATGATGAGCACTGGGGGAGTCAAGTATATAATAGTTGCAATTGATCAATTGATAAGATGGGTTAAGACAAAGGCCATGGTGAATGTAGACGCTACCAGTACCGCGAAGTTCATCTTAGATCAAGTAGTATACTGACATGGATGCCTGCAAGTTCTGCTAAGTGACAATGGGACAAACTTCATGTCTCATGTGATTCCACGGTTAAATAAGATAATGGGATCTGAGGAGTCATGTATGTATTCTACCAGCTGGAGATGAACGGACTGGTGAATTGAGTTACTGGTACACTAGCCATGACGCTGAGAAAGCCGGTCGCAGGAAGAACTTATGCATGGGGAAAGTGCCTGAGTTTGGTGACGTTTGCTTACAATATCAGTCATCATATGGCAATGGGAAAAACACTATTTGAGTTGCTATACGAGAGGAAGGCCACATTGAAACCAATTTTATATTTGGTGGTAGAATCAACATCGTGGATGAGTGCCAAGCACTACCTGAACTGATTGATTAATATCCTGATCAAAATGCAATTGTAAGCATATGATATTACTTTGAAGAAAAGGATTCAAGAAAAAATGATGGATGATAAGACCCAACTGGCCTTATCAGAATACTGAGTAGGCAAAAGAGTTGCCTATTGTGATACACATGGTTTTGGGAGAAGAAACAAACTGTATGCATTGTGGTCAGGTCCATTTGAGATTATCACCAAGATGTCAATGGACACCTACTCCATAGAGAACCTATTGGATGGAAAGGATTCAAATCAAATACATGCTAAGTATTTAAAGCAAAGGATCGAGGAAAAAAATAATAAAAAAAGAGTTCCCAAAGGACTGTTTAACCATCTAATTGGTTATGTCCTATTGATTTGATCAAGTCCGAAAAAAGGACCTCTGGACCAATCTAATTAGTTAAGTCTTAAAAAAGTAAGACCTCTGAACCATAGAAAACTGGTAGTTCTAAGTATACCTAGGATCCAGTTTGGGAAAAAAATAAAAAGATGGACCACTGAACTGAAACAAGGTCAAGTCCCATGGAAAAAAGAAGAAAAAATAATAGATTGGTAAAAATATGTAAAAGGTTAATATAAACTGCATAGAAAACTGATTTATTTTTATCATTTTTATTTTTTATTGATTCTATTCAATGAGAGGATAATTCCGCCTATTTCAACTTTTGGGGAGGGAGGATGGATCGCAGAAGGAGTGAATAATCTGTCAAAATCTATGTGAGATTGGATGCTAGTGAGGACTAGACTTACATGAAACCAAGTTCATTGAGCGGATGTAGATACCAGTGAGAATGTGACTAGGGGAAGGGATATTTAGATGTTGGCTGAAGCCAAACGCAATACCCTTGAGCGGTGAGGGAAGCAACAGTATAAGAAGAAGCAGTTGGCAAATAACCCAAGTGATCCCAATATAGTACTGGAGCCAGAAGATTGGTTTTGAGCGCTTGCCAATGTGATACATTAAGAACATGGGACATATGGGCCAGCAATGAACAAGGGATACTAGATGGGGGTTGCTGAATCATGCCCCCTACAAAGCCATCAGTGGAAGATACTGATGGGATGCACCAGAAACAAGATGGTTGTGCAAGGAGTAAATGCCATCCTTAAAGTGTTTTTTATTATTCTCAGAAGTTGAAGCATAGAAATTAATGGAAACTAAGAGAGGCTGGAAAAACATTGTGGCCCAACTTCAAACAACTTGACTGGCAAAGTGAAGAGAATAGGCTGCGATATCCTGATCTAGGATATTTTTAATATCAGAAGAATTCAGAGCTATGGAAAAAGCCTTGGTGACTTGGGCCCTTAATTCTGCATAGGGTATTTCAAAATGTACACTGTTTCTGATGGCGAGTTTGGTGGCCAAGACAGCTGGTTTGTAATATTGACTAAGTCAGGAGAGGAACTCTGGAAAAAAGTCTGATCCAGCGAGGATTGAACAATTGAGAGCAAAAGGCATTACTTCAGGAGGCTCAACAACTATGTTAGGAGTATCTGGAAAAGGAGCCAAATCCAGGAGAGTCTTAAATTTAACTCTGGAATCAATGACAGAGAAAGGTTTAGCCGTGAGTCATTTAAGACAATTGCTAACCTAGTTTCAGAGGGGTTGGTTACTGTTTCCAGTAATTCCATGGAAGGACTGGCCTTGAGTACTTGACTAGGAGTATTAGTCCTGGAAGGACCATAGAAAAGGTATCGTCTTGCAGACTGACTCATCTTCTGAAAGAGCTAAAAATCTTGATCAGACAAACTATTGAGCAGCTGTTGGTACCGCGACTCAGAATTTGACATATAAGCTGGATGAGAGGGAAGATGTTGGATTTATACGATAGTCAAAGTTATGCAGTCTGAAATCAATTAAGCTCTAATCTCAGAGAAATTAATCTCAAAATTTTCAGGATAAGCTCTCCAGAAAATAATTAATAATAACATGAGCCAAGAGGTTATGAGAATAAAAATAACAAGAGCAAACATAAAATAAGCATTCTTTATTGGGCCTTGAAATGAACATTTATGGCAAGAAGCTCCTGTCAAGGATGAGGAGGAAATCAGGAAATTGAGGACGTCAGACCAAGAATACTGAATATGACAGCTGATAATATGCCCTGATGGGGGAAAACCGGAAGTCTCACAGATTGATATTATCACAAGTAATTTGACCAGCCTGTCATGACAGAAGGTCATGAGGATTAAGCTCTGAGTAGTCAGTAGGGAGGAGGAAGAGTAAGAGAGCTGAATTCCAAAGGTTGTCCTGAGCAGCGGTGAGTACTGGTAATCATACTCCACTTGAGCAAATGAAGTATTTGGCTGAGTGTCCAAAGTGGTGTTCTCCTGCCCTTATCCTTTTCTCGCTGGAAATCTAGGCGAGAGGGGGAATGTGTTGGGATTTTTGCCCATAATTCAAGCTGGCTAGATTACCAGGGCTTCGCTAGTGGATCATTCCCATACACAAAGTGAATTGGATATCAGTTGACCCTGATTTTGGGGTAACTATATTTGGGGATTTTAGGTTATTCTCCTGGTTGGATCCATCGGGTATTGAATTGGATGAATGCTTAAGATCATGTCAGGCAGAGTTTCAGATAAATAGGGGCATCTGATAGTTGATTAACTATCAGGTTACTGATTGGGATTGGTCAGATTTTATCACTGACTGATTGGGAATTTAAGGAGTAAGTTGTGAGGCAAGTGATGCCCTACAATTAGTGAATATCAGTTGGTTTTCAACCTGCTTTAATGAGTAACATGTCACATTATCTAAGCAGTTCTCTTGCCAAATATGGTTGGCTCACTTGTATCGATAGAGAAATGGTGGGGACACGTTTTTTGACTCTTTCCATTTTAGGTCTCAAGGATGTTAAACAACAGAATAATAGCCAGTATGAGGAAGACCATCGCTGCTGAGATGAGGATGGTTAATTAATGGTAATGGCTGCCGTTTCATTGAAGAGGTGCTAACTGAGGGTTGGGCGCCAAATTCCCCACTACAAATTCCCTAAATAAAATACTTATAAAATATCAAAATTATGAGAGTTTAAGAAAAAAAAATCACATATTACCAGATCACTTTTACAGAGTATTAGCTTAGTAAACTTTACTAGAATCCGTTTATTTTATTATTTCTCAGGGATAGTATTGCTAAGTGCAATAATTGGGAGACTTTAAGATAAAGAGTAAGAATCTGAGCGGTGATCTAAAGAAAAGCTGAATCAAATTCTGGATTGCTGCCAACTGTGTGTCAAACCAGAGAAGCCATAAACAGAGATCTAAGAGTAGATTAAGTTAAGTGGTATTAGGAGCAAATCCCTATTCCAGACATTATAAGTATTTTGAGAGGAGATACTGGCCAAGCGTTGGACCAAAATCTAAATCTTCCATTCAACTATTGATAGTAGTCACCATACTATAATCAATTATTATACTAAATATTATCATACAATGCAGAGATTTGCACAAAACCCAAACATGTGCAAGTAATTTATTTATAGGGTTTATTGACTGAGAATAACCAGGAAACCTATAGTTTTTTACAACAGCCATATCAGAAGGTGGGGAAGCTTTAGGGGACTTTTGTCTGGTGCCCACTTTAGCTGGTGGACCATTGCGGACAACATAGGGGTTGGGCATCAGTGATATGTGTCAAAAGGAGTATAATTGTGAGTTTTCTTTGTTAATAATGCTGACATGTCCATTGTTTCAATAAAGAACAAGTTAATCATCAGCAAAAGTGATTGGAGCAGGCACACAAGGGAAAGACTTGATGAGCTGGCAGGTTTGGGGATGATTGGGGTCAAACAGAGAAGTTTTTGACACGTTGATGCAAGTGCAGCTTACTCCAAAAGCAAGCTCTTTGATTTCATATATAGCATCTTCCCCAAGGTTATGGGTGAAAATTGTGATGGGAATACCCTCAACAAGTGATTCCATCACCCCATGAAGAGGTTGGCAGAGGAGGGTGTTGGCGAGAGCCTAGAAGATCATGCTGTATAATTACAAAGTATCTATATTACTGTAAGTACCAAATAGAGGCTGAAGCAGAACTGAAGAATACTCAAAATAAAAGCCTAATTATATATATCATACACACTTTTTGTATACTGTCTTCATACACTTAGCCTAATTTTCTGCAATTTTGACTGTGACAATCTTACCATGTTTTAATTTCAATTGCACCATATGAAAAAAGAGAATGCACATTAGAATTTAGATGTATATGTAAAGGAAACAAAGATATCACCATATCAAAATGAATATGCAGCCAAAGTGGCCGTGTTATCAGTTATGGAGATTGATAAAACTGACCCTAATCACATAATTCATGTAGTCTCTAAAGATGCTTATGTGGTAAATTTCTCCCATAAAATAAACATGAATGGACTAAGATAGTTCCAAAACCATATGTACAACATATTATCAATTATACGCCTGCTGGTGGGCCAAGGTAAGATTGTTGTCAAAATCCTGGCAATGGCTAATGCTCAGTGGTACTAATTTTCACAGGATTCAACGTTTTTAGAAGAAAACAGGATTATAAAAATTCTCTACTGCTATTATAAAAGCAGGGACTTTTATTAGCACACAGAGAAATATAAGTGAAATTATAAACTATGTTTTTATTAGTTTTATTTGTTGGGGACAAAAGCAAATTATCTGTATATCTCAGTGTTTATTGATTATTTATGTCAAGACTAAAGTTTGGTTTAGGCTATGCATGTCCAAATTAAATAATATGAGAATTTGACCTATTTGTGCTCGGGAGACTTACTTCACTTTGATGGGACAGCTGATAAGGGCAGTTAGGATAAATCTGTGCTGTAAGGTTTCACTAATTTTTATAATTAGTGAGCAGGAAAATTTTTTGCACCTTGTGGACCCCCTCTGACCCATAAAAGAAAATGGTTTCCATAGTGTAAGTTTTAAGAAATTATAAGTGGCCAGGGATGAGCCTCTGATGGACTCCCCTAATTTCTCCTCATAGTGAGTGCAATTTGACTACCCAAACTCATGGTATTTGCCAAGATGTATTATAAGTATTCCCCCAATTAGAGGGGTTTTAACAGGAAACAACCAAGGTTTATTTGACTAATTTTTTCATCAACCTCAAAACCACTTTTTTCGATACATTTGACTTGTAATTGTCTGACATTACCTTTAAGAGTGGTTGGGGATATAGGGTCACAAGAAACATCCATGCACTCAGTTAATAGTAACTCCAGAAGCAAGGGATTTAATTAAATACTCATCCCCTCACTTATAGGTGATAATGAAAGGCCCTTAACAGATGGACCCAGGCTTTTCCTTTCTATGCATGATGCGGTTGTGGTAGTAGAGTACTAAGTCTGCCACTTGTAAGGTAGTGAGTGCAGGCTAGAGATCATTGGCCTCTTGGCCCTCTTTAGTGACAGTTTTTGCTAAATTGGTCATTGCCTCAGATTGTAACAGGATGATGTGCTGCTCCAACTTCTTTAGGCTTTATATGGAACGGTCTAGCTGAGAAAACATCTTTGGCTAGTAATAAAGGCACCACTGGTTCCTTAGCCATACAACACGCAGATTAGAGACATTTTAAGGATCCAGTGATAACTGAAATGGTAGGTCATGTGGGCACTGGCTAAGTAAAGATTAAGTGCCAGGGTCTGAGTTGGCCATTTTCTAAAGTATAGAGACCAGGGTCTCATTTACTCTTTCTATGGCATCATTGGTGTATGGGTTATATGAAGCCAAGAAGAGTTGTTGTGCTCCCATGGAGGTGGCGAGGAGCTTAATACTCAGGATTTTGTAGTTTTTCCCATTGTCACAAAGAGGACTTGTTGCAGATATGCTGCGTGAAGATAATTTAATGTAGGAAGGTAACAGTGGCTTTAGAAGTCTGAGCGGGGAGAGCAACAGCTTCAAATCATTTAATAAAACGATCAATTCTGAGCAAGATGTAACTAGTACCACCGGTGGTCTGAGGTAGAGGACCTACCACAACCAAACTTTTGATGTAAAAGGTTGTTGGGGCGTTGTGAGTTGATACTGATATTGGGTCTTGAATCTTGATTGTTTTTTACAGATCATGAAGGCATTCAAGACTTCTGTTATAAGTTTTTATAATGCCCTCCAAGTAGTCCCGCTCTTTTACACACCTTTAGATTTTTCATAATCCACCATGTCCCATGATAGCATGAGACTCCATGATGAAAGGTAACCTCTCTGACAGCTAGAGATAGGGCAACAAAATCAGTCCTACTTTCTTATATAGCTCTTCACTCAACTCCATTCTGCTGTAGGAATGCTGTGAAATAATTATTCTATACTGGTTCATCTTCATCAGCCCATGCGTCAGGAGTCATTAGGAGGTCATACAAGCTCTCAGCTATGCTATTGTCTGATAGAGGACAGGCAGCAGCGTCAATCTATCAACTTTCATATGGCGCATCCCAGCTTGATGCTCAATGGTCTTATTGTAGTTTTGGAGCTTAAGAGCCCAGCGAGCCAACTGTCCAGTGGGATCTTTCAGTTCTACAACCACTTCAAGATGACATGGTCCATATTTCTTTGAATGATGTCTCATATAAGAAGGGGAGATTGTACTTTATGGCAAGTAAGAAATCCAGGCACTCTTTCTCAGTGACGGTATAATTACGCAAGCTTTGGAGAGAATTTTGCTGAACTAGGACACATGATGTTTGACCCCATGCTCATCCAACTGAGCCAATGTGGCTCCAATAGCATAATCAGAGGCATCCGTGAACAGCATAAAGGGCTTGCCTTATACAGGGTGGCTGAGGATTGACCTTTGTTGCAGCAGATTTTTCAGATCTCAAATATGGCTTTCTGTTCATCATCTAATGGAAAGAGGTATATTTAGATAATAGACATACAAGGGGCTCACTGAGCTGGGCAAATTTGGGGAATGAAGTAATGATAGTACCCCGTCAGGCCCAAAAAATTTACCTGAATGTCGCAAAGGGCTTTAGGCGTAGGCATTTTAGATATCGCTTCCACCTTGTCTTAAAGAGGTTGAATCCCATCTTGAGAGATAGAAACCCAAGAATCCAACTTTTTACGAAGAAAATACATTTATAAAATTTAGCTTGAGGTTGGTTGCCCTCAATCGTTAAAAACACTTCTTTTAGGTGCGTGAGGTGCTCTTTGATGGTCTTGGAATTCAACTGGATCATCAAGATAGACAACTATACAGCTCAGCTTGATATCCTGAAGATTATGATATATTGCTTGCTGAAAAGTAGAAGGCGCATAGAATAACCCCTGGGGTAAACAAATTGAGTTGAAATAGCTCCCACTAAAAATAATAGCGCAATCTCCTGATCTTGTGGAGAAAGGTCCCCCTGCTAATACCCACTAGCCAAGTCCATAGCAAAAAGAACTTTGACCCAAAGATTTTAGCTAAATTATTATCAATATGAGGGATAAGGTAGCTGTCCTTCTTGGTGAGGTTGTTCAGCTTATGGTAGTCCACAACAACCCAATGACCTCCATTTTTCTTTATAAGTAGAAGAGGGGATGACCAAGGGCTTTAGGATGGCACTAGAAGCCCAGCGTCCAGCAGTAAATATGCTAAATCCGCATCTGTAGTTCCTTGACTTTGGGTTTGTGATAGGGTTTGAAGCGGATAGGGTGAGCATCCCCATCGTCAATAGTGTGAGTCCAACCTTTCATATGCCCATAGTCAGTATGGGAGGTAGGGAAGATGTCGCTATAGTTATCAAGTAAAGTGTGGACCTTGCCAAGCTCTTCTGGGGTTAATATCTCAGAGATATGCACTGTAGGCAAAGTAGATACTGACTGGTCAGCGGGTAATCCCATATTAGCCGTAGATCCAATACAGTGGACTTGCTTGATGTCATAAATAGGAACCAGCAGACCTCTTCCAATCTCCTGAAGTTTCTTGATGACAATTCTCTTTGCGGTGAGATAGCCCAGAAGGATATTAATAGGTTGTCGATAAGCGGATTTTAGCACGCCTGGAAATACTTGGTATATAGAGGGCTAACTCATTCAAGCTAATTAGGAGCAATAAGAAGTTGTGGGAGATTGTAAGGTAATCTTGGTTTCAACTAACCCTTGTATCCCGCTTTAAATACTACCTCTTCAGAGGCATAGAAAAGGAAGACCTATAAGGAGTCCACTGATTGAGACAACATTTTTGTATGTCATCCTGCCGTGGTGTAATGTAAGGATAGGACTAAAAGGGATACTCACCTGTGCATGCATATTTTTTATTAAGCTCATCATTTTATAATCAGAGAAACCTCATAGTTAATCAAGGAAAGATAGTCCTGCTTCAAATTGATAAAACCTTCATATTAGAGCATAAATTATGTACCAATGAGTAGATCATAGGTAATATTGGTCAAAGCCACCACTGGGGCCAAAAAAATGAGCTTCTCACAAACAAATAGGCAGAGAAGAGTAGTCTCCAATATCTCAGTTGTTGGCCGGACCAGAAGTTCCAAGCTCCTGGATGTAGTCTAAGTCAGGGGCCTGCTTAATTTTTCAATGAGCTTTGTTGACAAAGCGTTCACTGGGGACCCAGTGTCCAGGATAGCTGTGATACGCACTCTATTAATGACGACCTTCAATTTGGTTAAGGTTCCACCCAAGTTTGGGGGAAAGGGAGGACCTCCTTCAGACAGAGTAGAGGCAAGTCTTTTGGCAGTTTCAGGGTACTTTTCCTGTATTGACTGCAGGGTATAAACACAATAGATATATTAGATAAATGTGGCAATGAGCTGGTCAGCGTCAGAGGCAGTGACAATAATCTTAAGACCACTTAACACTTGCTGGAGATAATTTTAACGTGGGGGCTTAGCCCAATTTAATCTCTCCTGTTCAATCAGTTAGGTACCACCACTTCACCTAAGGCTCCTAAAACATAAAGACCCAAATCTTCGCCAACCCCTTCATATTCGTCATTAGATGGGTTATTGATGCATGTTAGGTAGTCTGAAGGGTGGGAGATAGGTTCATGCTTCTCTTATGACATGATAGGTCTGGGGTTGCTCCTCCATATTATTGACTTTTGGGGAAGGCTATGAAATTGCCACAGTTTGATTTTCGACCTTCTAAGTAGGGGTTTGTGCTTTCTCATGAAGAAAGGCTTTAGAATAGATTTATTTGGATGAGAGGTCGAGGAATATAGAGTTGTGGAGATGGATGCTGTAACTATAACAGCTTTAGGTCAATTAGTAGCTTTGTGCTTTGGTGAAGCAGGAAGTTTAGCTTTTGTTACCTGGTCATTTACCACATTGTATTTGAGGTGATTGGCACCCAATAAAGGGTTTTAGGTTTAGAGCAAGGTTTGGAACCACAATAGAAGGAAGCTCTGGAGAAAAAGATGAGCAAGGCAAAGAAAATGATTGCTTTCACCAATTGGGTTTTTTGGGCTGAAGACAAAGAGGAGCACTGCCCCATAAAGGCCAGTAGTTCTTGGCTATCCTCACAGGGCGGAGGAGCATCTTGTTTCTGCAACATAACAGAAACAGGGTTCCAGAGGGTGGTAGACAAGGAAGTGGCTGGAGGGGTCATAGTTGATTTTCTCCTCGTAGCTCTTTCATAAGTTCAAGTTCATGAAAATCAGCTTCTGATAGCAGAGCCTCTTTAATATACCGTAATGTTTAAAAGTTATGATTTACTGCAGAAATATGCATTGCTATATGGGGATGAGACGCCAAGTCAGCCATGATAGCAGTAATGGCATCATCCAGAGGTAACATTTTGACAAGCAACAGAGGTTGAACTTTACTATAAAAGCGCTTAAAAAGAGGTAACTAACTCTTCCTCTTGCAGGCTAAAGATAATAAAGGCCTATTTTTGCCTTTGTAAGAATCTGTAAAACCAAATTCGTCACTTTCTCTTGTTTCGCCTACGCCCAGGTGCTAAGTTGGGCTATAGTGGGAACAATTATCTCCTGAGCCATATGACTCAAGCAGGGAAGGATATTTTTGAGTTTTTTTTTCTGGTCAGTTGCCCCTTCCGTCGCATATTTATACACAAAGAGGAAGGTTGCAACACTGCTCTCACCCCAAGATAAACTTGTCCCTGAAAGAAGGTTTGTGAATGGTGGTAGAAGGAGTGAAGCTCAAGAATTTTTAAGTCTGGACAATGCACTAGTAGGCTGGAAATCCAATGCAGTGATCCTAGCCTCAGATGAAGTGGGGAGGTTGTGAGGGGTATAAACCCCACCAAGCTTCATTTTTATTAAATTTTTATTGTGGTGTACAGGGTCCATGTAGTGAGCACAAATTTGTTGAAATCCAGGCGATGGTTAACACTCGCTAGTGCTAATTTGCACAGGATTTGACAATTCAGCAGAAACAGAAGTATAAAAAGTATCTACTGCTATTATAAAAAATGGGGGATTTTATTACCAAGGAAGAATAAAAGTGAAAATATAAAGTATGTTTTATTAGTGATAATGGCGGGGACAAAGGCAAATCTCTCATTATCTCAGTGTTTAGTAATTTTAAAGTCAAAGCTCAAAGTTTGGAATATGCTATACATGTCTAAATTAGGGAATATAAGAATTTGACCTATTGGAGATCAGGACACTTACTTCACTTTGACAGGATAGTCGATGGAGGGCAGGTAGGATAAAAATCTGTGCAGTAAGATTTTGATATATTTTACCCAATTAATTGGTGGATAAATTTTTGCACCTTGCTGGACTCCCACCAACCTGTAAAAGTGGCTGGTCTCCTCAGTGTAGGTTGTACACAATTAGAAGTGTCCTGGGGAGGAGCCTTTGATGGACTTTCCAGAATTTGCCACATAGTTGATGCAATTTGACTACCCAAACTCATGGTATTTTCCCAAGAAGTACTAATAAAAGTGTTCCCCTAATTAGAGGGATTCCACCAGGAATCAACCAGGGTCTTTTGGCTGATCATCTATCATTTACCTCCAAATCACCTTCTTTTGATACATTAGACTTCTAATTGTCTGATGGTTGTAATAATATAAATCTAAAGGGGTGGAAGTTGAATTGTTAAATGTGCGGCTACATTCTAAGTGTTGCAGGTTCAATTATCACCCTTTGCACATCAATCAGGGTGCCAGCCAAAGGAAGATATTGGCGGTTAGTAGGTCTAAAAGCATGAAAACCTTACCCATGATGTAATTTGAAAAATCTGAGTCATGATCTGTAGGTGAAAAACTTTCTTTGATAGAGTTTATCCTGCTTTGGTTTCATGTTGATGGTTTCTTTTTTTTCTTTCAGTAATGTCAAACCCCCTGGTCATCTTGCCTAAAATAAATAAAATAACCTATATTTAAAGCGTGCTAACATAACAATACCCATTGACACATTCATTATATAAAGTCCTAGTATTAAGGATACTCTGAATTAAACTCACAAATCGTTAAGATCAACATATTCTTATAGTAACTAAATGATTTAACTATCAAAAGAAGAAAAAAGGTAACAGAAAAATCAAAAGATAAGTATTAAGTATAATATAAAAAAAAGAACAAAAGTGGTTTGATAAGGTACAAATTATTTATAAAGAAAAGGCAATTTATTTTATATTATCAATAAATAGTTTTATGCCATGGGGCTTTGTCGTTTGTGTCCAATACCTCATCTTTGTGAGGGGGAGGCGATTTAGTTGATTCTAAGTAGCATATAGCTTAAAGCTTGTTAATTCATTAAGAATTTGCTGATGAGGAGTTTCTAAGACCCTTGCAAATGATGAAACTTCCTCAGGCTATCTAATTATTAGAGGTGATAGAGTTTTGTTTTTTTGCTAAAATGGGAGTAGACATAGCTATCAATATTTGATAATAAGAGCGCAGCCAGATCCACCATCACTTGCTGATTAGAGTTAACAAGTTTGTAAATAGCATAAAAATCTTTGTCTATAATTTTAATGATATGTCATAATGAAAATAGTCAACCCACTGCTTATAATCCAGTTGATGTTAAGAAGTGTTAAATAATTGTCTGTATTGATTACAAAGACTATTATTTCTTTGAGATGTACTAAGAACTAAGTCTCTATTAATATTTAATTATTTTTAAAATGTTAAATAAGTCAATTTGATTGTTATTTTTAAACAAAAAAAAGCTAGGGAACCTCAGCTTTTCATTCTCACTTAATAATATTTAAATGAATGAACCAGCATTGAGGGCCTCTCAAGTCAAAAAAAATTTAATATTTAGTGTTAATAGATTATAATTAAACTGTTTAATAATTGTCGCTCCTAATGCATTGCCACAATACTTCTGTAGTTCAAAGTATCAGTGGCATAGCTTTCTGAAATGCACCAAGAAGAGTTGCTATCTTAGGAACTATTTCCTTGCATCAGAAAGTATGTAGCTACAGAGGTGGAGCTAAATGTATGGCGGGAAACCTCTGTTGGTTAAAGATTCTCAGATACCTGCTCATAATCCACTGGTTATACAAATGGTGTAAGGAAAGGAGCTATGGGTAAAGATAATGTTAGCATCTTAATTAACCCTAATAATACAATTGAAGTTGACAGAATAAATAAATTTTTCCAAAAAGTGCTCAAGAGCCTTATCACAGTTTGTAGTTAGTGAAAAGATTTTAGTTAAATCGTTTTACATCTAATTCTTGATGTATTGCATCTAAGACAAATACTTTAATGATCAGAGAGATCATAGTAAGTTAGTCAGAGTGGCTGTTTTAACAGAAAAATTCAGCCTCCAGTCTTGATTATTCTAATTTTATTTAAAACTAATAATCTATTAGAGTTGCAGATGTATTTTGCATGGAAAAATAGACAACTATACCTTTAATTTTGACTAGGTAACAAAAAAACAAACAACTTAAATAAATAAGATCTTTAGTAACATTTATGTTCTGGTATAGAAAACTATTCTTGTATTAGGTAGTCACAACAAGTTATGATTTATTATTAAGACTTTAAAGTTATTTGATTATTTATTTCCTTAAAAGCTGTCTATCCCAGTCAAGTGTTTTCTCTAGGGTTGATATTACTGAATTAAGTTATATCTTATTATATATACTAATACTCTATGATAACAATTTCTTTTTTCTTATTACAATCAAAAGCCTTCTAGTCTTAGGCTCTGAATAAGTATGTTATAAAAAGCAAGATATAGATTATGCCAAAAATATATTTTTAGTATATATCATTTAGCCTAAATGAATAAATAACCATAAAATCAAAAACATCATTTAACTTAAATTTCTCTACTTTCTTTACTTTAAACTATATGTATTTTCAATTATAGCTGCTTCAAGGATGGTTAGCCAAGCAGGTAAAACTGCTTCCACCCCTAGTGCAGGTTTTAAGTTTGAAACCTGTACTGGCTAGAAAACATTCTTAGAGTGGTATATTTGTCCCAAGGTCGACCCACCTCAAATAATTTTTTTCTATTATAGCTGCTTGTTTTAAGATAAGGTCCTAAGATATTAACTTTTATAAAAGAAACCCTTTTACATAATTTTTAATAATAAAAATACTTTTATCCTTAGTTTATACTAGAGCTTTTATATAAAGATAACAAAACATAACAGAATACTTTTACCTTTGACTTTCAATATTATTAATTTAACTTAGTATAGTAATGGCTTTATATACAGCTTTTTATCTTTTTTTGTTATTCTTGTTCAATTATCTTACATTTAAGATTTAAGAATACATAATATTACGTTCTTGTTTAATCTATATCATTAGATTGGAATTATTCTAAGTCTATTTTCCTTAAAGCGTTATTTATTATTCAAGGTGGGTTGACCTTGGGACAAATATACCACACTGAGAATGTTTTCTAGCCAGTACAGGTTTTGAACTCAAAACCTGCACTAGGGGTGGAAGCAGTTTTACCCACTCGGCCAACTACCCTTTCCTTATAGCATTATAATATGTTATAAAAGTTATATAAATGCTTTTATAAGTAACTTAACAATATTATAAATAAAGAGCACGTTTGCAATTAGCCATCACAAAATGAAACTTTAATTTTGTTATAGTCAACCACATGAAATTATAAGCAATAAAATGCTCAACATAAAAGCTATAGAATTATATAAATTGTATGAAAAATGATATTTTAAGGTTTGATATAAAATGTATAAATAAGCAAAGTATTTAGACTAAAATAGGGAATAGCTTTTAGATTTTTTATATTTGAGTCCAACTTACTTATAGTTTATTGACTTTATTTATCAAATTTCATTTTTTAACCTATATATTATTCAATATTCAACATGGTTAAACAAAAATAAAAAAACTTGCACTCTTTATATAATCATTATATATTATGTTATATTTCTTAAATCTTAAAAATCAAGTAATAAAATTATAATATTAACTTACTTTAGAAAACACAGCAATCTTACCATGATTCAATTATGAAAAGATAAGATTGTTCAAGGTTGTTAACAAAATTTACACAATTAAAAATATACCTAAATTTACTTTTATTTGAGGCACACTGACAGGGGACGGATATTACCAATACAAAGCAATAAAGTCCAAAACAAATAGGTGACAAAACAAAGCCAAAATAAAACCCCCATCCATGAAAGGAGCAGAGAGCCACTAACCCACAATGGCAGAGGGGGAGGGAGGGTCAGGCAGCTCACCGTCATGCACAAAGCAACAAAAGAAGTGACATGGTTGAAGAGGCAGACATAAGCTGAGAGCAATGGTGGTGGGGCATCAGCATGGTGCAGGTTGAGGGTGCTAACAAAAGGTTTAATATCCACAATATCAGTCTGGAGGATAAATTATACACATTCTGCAAGATGATGTTAAGCTTGAAGACGGACATCTTGTAGGTGTACGAATTTAGCAATATCTTTTCAGGTAGTTTTAGTTTTTGGGTTAAAAGCTACAAGGCTAGAAACATAAGAGTCAGCATTGTCAGCAATGTAGTCCAACTTAATGATTACTTCCCATGCTTCTTCAGGAAAAATCAAGGGGAAGTTAGGCAGATTTATCCCATTTAAGAATTCTTAAACAGATTTTGCCACTTATTTGAGGAGGAGGGGACAATTTGGGCAAGTCCACCGCTGCTATGGTAAGCTATTGGTCACTCTCAATAGATGACATTAGGTTTATGTGCATTACGTCTTGGTGGGAGAGGACTTTTAAAGTAAGACTTTAGAAATTCAGTCAAGTCATATCCAACCGTGGGGCTTTCACCTGATTTGTCCTCCTCATTCATAACAATTTTATGTGAATCGTCAATCTCATCCAATAGGGCCTAAGGATTTTGGTTAACGTGATCAGATTAGGCTGAATAAGCGTGGGTGGTAGTTGGAAAATTAAATGCTTTGTGGGTGCAAACAGTGGTCCAAGCCTCTTTAAATTGGTAGGTTGGCATTCAGTTGGGTGAGTGTGGCTGGAGGAATTGGAGGGTGAAGATCTCCTGCTCTGGCCCAGCAAGTGAGGGTGTTGGGGGAGGTGGCAACAAATCACCCCATTCAGATGCCACTGACAATGGCTAAAAATAGCAACAGAAGGAACAGCAGGGAAGAAGGACTTAATAGAGTGTCTAATTTAGAACAGGGTAGACAAATCCGTCAAACTTTGTCAATCTGTGCCCAAAAGAAATGCTCTGGTGCTGCAGCAATTTGATTGCAAGGGAGGATTTTTGTGAAATAGCGAGGTGATGCAAGATGATATTGGCAGTGGTAAAAGGGGCTTCAAGGCGCTATGCCCCAGGGGGAGCTGTGAAATGAGGTTGGGTAAGTGCCATAAGCCAAAAGCCCTGTCATTAACGAATCATACAAAATTTGGGATGGGAGATGGGAAGTAAGTTTTGCAAATGAAATTATCAGGGTGGCATCAAAAGTGAGATGAGTATGGGTAGTAGAAATGGGGTGTTTTTATAAATTAATAGAGTCATTGCTGCTACGGCAACGTCCTCCTCCATTTGAAAACTATATCAATATATCCCTTAAAAGGGCGAAAATCAATAAAGCCAGCTGGTGCAAAGGCAGCGGTGGCCAGTTTAATTATTGCTTTGTCATCATACGAAAATAAACGCCCACAATCAATATGGAGATAAAGAAAATGGTGGAGTGAGGAAAAGCGAGAAAATGGGGGCAGGCAGGTTGATTCACGCAAGGTGGAGCACTAAGTCCCATGGAGGGACAAATTGGCAAGAAGAGCGGAGCGGACTACTTGAGCTCATCAAAACATTCTTCCCTGCAGGGTGGAAAACAAGAGTGACTGGATGATCACCGCTGCCTCACATTGGGGCATCAGGCGGTGGATCTGGTGACATCATTTAAAATGGATGTGGCCAGACAGTGGTAGGTAATTTAAACTTTGCTAAATTCGCTTAACAGTAATATTGAGCGGAAAGAAAGCGTCTAAAGTAAACATTATTGTAACTAGATCATATGTGACACTTTGTGAATTATAGTCAACAGTTAATTGGTAACAGTAGTCAATCATCAGAATGTCATACTAAAAGTGAAAAAAAGCATAATTAAGTTAAGCAATAATTTAACTAGTTGATTGAAAACTAATTAAATAAAGCTTAATATAGGTCAATTATGGATAACCTAGTTGTCAGCGTTGAACTCCAGAAAGTTCTGAAATATCTTAAGGTCGTACTGATGAAATGTTTAAATCATCCTTTGATGGGCTCAGGTCTTTTAGAATTGAATGGATTGTTGATTAAACCAGATAAGGTTTAATAAAAGAGTTTTTAGAAATATCTTGAGATGAGACTTCGTCTTGACACAAGTTGTTACCATCCAGATGCCCTCATACATTAGAAGGCTGATGATCCCTGACGCAGTCAAAGAGAAAGACTGCAGCTTGACCCTCATGCCTAATGATAATTAAAGATACTAAACGAAGGGGATCTAAGTGCCTCATCTGACATAAAGCACTTAGTCACCCTATATATATTAAAAGCTACAAACAATAAAGATTATCATTTACCCGCCATGAAAATTTTACCTATCTTTATTCTTTGCATACTTATGAGGTTCAGTATTGTAACCTAAAATTGTGCATAATACTTACCCTGAATAAAAGAAAAAGCTACTCCATTACCTCTCTAGCAATTCTGAAAAGCCAAGAAGTCCCAAATACCATCCTCAGCTTCTGTTCCTATTGCTCTGGGCACCTCAAATTTTAATATTCAGTTTATTGCTAAAAGCCAAAACCAGGTGCTCACTACAGGGGCTTCCATGATGTAAACAGTGAATATGTCAATCTTAAAACATGGAAGATGACACTAATAATGGATCCTGTCCCACAATGGGAGAGAAGCATTACTCAATTAGGTAAAACTTTTAAATTTGAGGTATAACCAATTCAAATCAAGAGCCTAAAATTCTGCGCCTCCATTTAATTCACCCTTCCCATTTTGAATCCCAGAAAAATATCTCCAATCTGATAATCTAGCTGATACCATCCAGCAGCTTCTTGATAGGATCTATTCTGCTGAAACCTGCTCTGCCACTCGCAAGCTTCTTCTTTCCCCTCCTATATGCAAAGGCTCTACGGATTGACGGCCTTAGCTATTAATGAATTGACTGGCGGAGTGGAGCTATACCTCAGAAATTTTATTCTCCAGATCTCCACCATCTCATTCATGTGGTGGGATTACATCATCAAGAAATACTACACCAGCTAGAATCAGTTCATAGCTTTAAAACCAATCTTTTAAACTTTATGAAGTTTTCCACTTATCTCCATGACAATTAGTAAGCTATACAGTACAACATCGCTTCATTATCGATTACAGAGGTAAAATCGCTTTGTTAAATCTTGGAATCTCTTTATATATGGATGCCCACCTTACTCAAAGAATTTATGGCGTAGTCTTCAAGGAGTTAAGTACATCCACATTGCCAGTTTGGAGGTGGCCACCCAGACATGGACTTTGAGAACCATATTTATGCAATATTTGTTTCATGTAGAAGCACTGCTTGATCAAATCCAGCACCAAAATGGCTCCATCACCAAAGAGCCATGGGGGACCAAAGACCACGAGGGTCCTAAAGGTCCAAGTGGCTTTAAGGGGCTGAGGGAAAAGCAGGCTCCAGAGGACCCCCTGTCCTCCTAGCCCTCATGGGTTATACACTTCTTTAGATGAAGGCTATAGGAACCCAGATGTGGCAAAACGCATAAGTAGTTGGAGGCTTTTAAAACAAATCAAAAATATAGTGCTAGATGTAAATTTTACTTCAATGAAAACACCATTAATCCTGACATTAACTTATTCACACTTGAATTCTATATAGAAATTGTACAGGAGTTCATGAAATTATTCAACAAATGCCTTGATAAGATGAAACACATATTTACAAATCTATATGCTTACGTTACTTTCTGTAAGCTTAAGATTTTAGATTTGAAAAATCAAATTAATCAGAAGGCTAATGCCAATGTACTTAATAAATTCTAGAATGAGTTAGAGGATGCTTTAGAGAAGTCTTGACAACAAGTTGACAAGTAGGCCCCATGCATATACAAGTCAGTGTCTATTGAGCCTAACTTTTATTAATACTGGCATCCATGCTCTCTCTGCGCTGGTAAGGAAAGCTTTAGACGCAGTTTCAAAAAATCATCATTCCAGACTAAGAAAGCATTCCACCCTTTTTAAATACTATTGGGAGCTCTATGGAAGAGGTCAATAATCGTCAAAAGGTCAAGTATATTTATCATACCTATGTGGGGAAGCTCAAGAGATTATGACACTCACCATCATGTATGTCAAACATGGGCCCAAATCAAGACCGCTCACATATAGGAATCTAACTCTGTTCATAACTTTGTGAGTCAAAAACAAGTCTTAAAGGCTATTCGCCTTAACAAAGGATAAAAAAATTTCTTATTTAGGCGCTGTTTTTATGCTATTGCACAACTGCTTTATAATACTAAGTAATTTTTTAGATAACGCTATTAATGTCATTTTTTCTGCACTTGAATCGTGGCCTGAAGTTCAACTTCATATGATATTAATTAAGTGAATCTTCTCTAGCATTTGTGACAATAAAGAGGCACTCAATGATGTTCTTACATCCACTCTGAACAAGTAGCCCCTCTACAGTTCAAGTTTCAACTAGCCCCAGAGTGCATGCGCTAGAGGCCAAAAATAAAAAAGTACTCACTTTCTATTACTGTAAAAGCTTCTGAAAAACCAAGGAAGGGTGCTATAAACGTTATGCGTAATAAGAATAACGTGAACTGTTTAGAAAAGAGAGGTTAACATGAAGACATAGGCTCTTAATGCTGGCATTTCCCCTATCATGGTTTTATAAAAGTTGATAGCCCCACTGAGATCACTATTGAAGAACCCTGTAACCATAATTTGAAAATTACCAATATTAAACTACTTGATTCTGCATATTTTTATGACGATTTTACAATGTTTCTCACCGGTCCACCTCAATTAGATAGTTTGGTCACTCAAATTGCAATGAAGGTTCATGAAATTTCTGTGATCACCTTAATACATAGCAGTTCTCCTGTGAATGTAATCTGTTCTAAGTTAATGAAGAAAATTAAGATTACTTTAATCTGCCCAATATAAAGAGTATGATACTACTGGGCCTCAATGCACCCATCTCTTAGGAGCCTACTTTGCGCTCCCCTCTGGTTTAGGAAGAATATTAAATGCTGCGGCCATAGCTCTGGACAACCCTATGACTTATTTGTAACACCCAATTTCTCCAAGATTATGATGCATCATCCATTACACGGAAGGATTTCTATCCTTTCTCACAACTCATACCATTAGTGTCTGAACATCCAAGGATGGCAAGGAACGCGTGAATACTCAAACCTGTTTGTTGGAAATTATAACCCAAAAAGATAAACTTTATTGCCATTGAAGCTCACACTTGACTCTACCCCATTGTGTAGTGTATGTGAAGGATTTGAATGGATGCCTGTAATTTGCCCAAGCCCAAGGTAATTACTCTAGGGTCACAGATTTTAGTGAACACCTGCATTTATGTGAATATACCGCCTGGGAGCCCTCTATAAGTCTGTGGGAATAAACACCATATGTAAAGGGAGTCTTAACCTGCATTTGGTATCCTCACCTCGCATATGCTAGCTCAAATTCTGTATTTTTGGCTGACCTGACTCTGTAGGCCCAAAACATTAACCCAAGTACTCCAATCACCTACCTGCGTTTATATACCATACAATGTCATCAGTTGTGTCTTTGGGTTTAGAGCCTCCAAGACTTTGGTATAAATGAACCTCACATTGTAGCTCTAGTCTCCTCCTCCTTAGGGCAAGACCTTACCCTCCCCCCAAAAAGGAAGGTTGATGAGATTTTGGAGTAATATTATGAACTTTTCTCTACGTCCACGTACAACTTTGTCAAGATAAAGGAGGCTGTGTAAAATGTAGAAATGGGGGATATTTCGCCCATAATCTTACGCCCCTACCAAACTAGAACTTGGAAGAGGCAAGGTCAACACTGAACTAGATGAAGATTTTAACTTCAGATTTTTTGAAACCCTTACAAAGTTCTTAGGCGTCTCCTCTTCCACTTTTTCAAATTAAGGATGGGAACCACCATGTCATCATGGACTATCATAAGCTTAAACATTAATAAAAAAGATAGCTACCTCCTCCTCAAATTTATGATTCACTATGGAACCTAGTGTGGCCAATAATTTTAAGCATGGATCTTGCTTGCAGATACTGGAAGATTATGTCAGCTCCTAAGAATTTAGCCAAGTGCGCCCTGATTGCTAACAAAGGGCTGTTCAAACTGACCTGAATGCCGCAGGGGTCTGCAATGCCCCTGCCTCCTTTCATTGACCTATTATTAGGCGTTTAGGTGATTTGAAGATGCTTGCAGTTAAGCTACCTTGACATTATTACCATTTTCTTAAAGACTTTTATTGAGCGCCAAGATCATCTTCGCCAGATTTTAAACTGCCTTTGAGAAGCTTTCTTGAAGTTCAAACCTCCAAAGGCTCATTTTTTCAATCAAAAATGTAGGTTTTAGGGCACAAGTCACTAAACAAATAATCAACCATAGCCAGATAAGGTCGCCGCCATAGAAAGGATGAAGCAATCTCAAAGCCTTTGGATATACAATCATTTCTAGGCATAGTAGGGTATACAGTTAATTCATAACCCAGTTTGCTGACCAAACTGAGCCCTTGGTGTACCTTGGTACTCAAGAAGACTCCCTTCAAATGGAATCTGTAACAAATTAAGAATTACAATCTAGTAGGGACCACATCTCTCAGCCTAATTTAATCCATTTGAATTTCAACCAACTCTGTGTTGTTTACAGATGCCAGTGACAACTCCGTAGGGACCATCCTAGCCCAACTGGATGAACAAAAAGTAGATTGACCCATAGTCTGTTTCAGTAAGACTTTAAGATCTCTGAATGGAATTACAGCGTTTCTTAATAGGAATGATTACTTTTATTACTCAAGGTTAAGCACTTCTGACCATACTTATATTTAAGTCATTTGATTATCATCACTGATAACGCTTTCTTTATGTGGCCACGAAGATGAAAGATTTAATGGTCAATCAGCCAGGTGGGCCATCTAGCTCAAAGCTTTGACTTTTCTATAGTGCATCAGGCGTGAACAAATTATTATATAAACATGAGCTATCCAGAATTTTATCACTCACAATATTATCATCTGAGAAAGAGCCCTTGTATGAGTTGATTGGCAGCCAGTGACGGGAACTAGAATCCCCAGAAATAGTGAAGATGTTACGTTTTATGGCTCAGAACTATTAAGTACAAAATGGCATGTTATATAAGTAAGTTGACGGGAAGTGGCTTCCATAACTATAACCCAACTTGAGAACTAACGTTATCCCTGAAGTACATGCCCACTTAAGACATGATTTAGTCAAGAAACCTACAAATGGTCAAGGAAACAATGCTACTGAGATCAAATGCTCAAAACTATCCAGGAGGTTTTAGATGCTTGCTTGATATGTAGAACCCAAGATTAGCTGGACCCTTGTTTCCAGTATGAAGTTGTTGTTCCATTTGAGTCATTTAGCGTTGTTTGCAAAGATGTCTTAAGACACTTAATAATGGGCCTCTATGATCATCACTACATTATCCTAGACATAAACCATATCACGTAATGGGTTTAGGCCATTTTGATATCTGCCATCACTACTAAGGCTTACGCCTTGTTCTTGTTTGACTCCACTTTCACCCAACATGGGTGCCCCAGAGTTCTGCTACCATACGATGGGTTAAATTTTACTTCACATGTTGTCCAAGGAATGACTATATTATATAATACTAAGTAACATTTTACTGCACCCTATAACCCTATAAAAATGGTGCAGTCAAGCGAGAAAATGGCATTCAAGTCTCTATTATCCATAAAGGGGCTTCCAAAAATCTCATGTGATGGAATCACTATCTGCCAGCCGCTTTATTAGCTCATTGTATTATCTACCACAGAGTGATAAAAATGTCCTTATTTAAGGCCTTCTGCGGTAATAAGCTTTAACTGCCTAGTAGTATCAGCCTGTACTAGATTCTGCTTCTCCTGATACTGCTAAATTGATGGTGAGGTTACTAGTTAATGAGATAATTAGGCTGCAAGTGATAGCCACCCAAGGGATAGTCTATACCACCATCAGGGAATCTCACAGTTAAATGTTAAACATTCATCTCTCCCATTGTTCAATACTAAAGACCTTGCTATTCTACCGCCATCGCCATGGTAGTTGTACAAATAAGTTAGACACTTCCTGGGTGGATCCTAATGCATACTGTATAATGCTAGCATCAAATACATCACTACTTATTCCAATCAAGGTCAGTGGTCAACCGTGTACATTCTAGGTCCCTGCGCCCTTATGTCCCCCTTCTCCAGAACTTGAGGAAGGTGATGTCTGCGTTCTTAATCCTAAATGCCTGAATTGTTTCGAGATTGGACTAATAAACATTTGATCATTCTTAACTGGGGTTGAGATTCCAGAATTAAATAGATTGCCAACACTTGAGTCATTTACTTTAACTGGGCAAAAAACAAAAGAGCTTTTAGAATCGTCACAAGATGAGACTCTGTCTTTATGCAAGCTGTTGCCAGATGGATGCCCTCTCACAATGGGCGGCTGACAATCCTAAAAGGCAAACAAAATAGAAAGGCTTCAGCTTGACCCTAGTACTGAATGTGAAGCAAAGATCCTGATTGATGAGGACTTGAGCGCTCCATCTTTCACAAAGCACCTATTCACCCTATAAATATTTAAAAGATTTATATAATAAAGATTATTGTTTTCCTTAACAAATTTCTACCTAATTTTTATTCGTTGCATAGCTATAAAAATTTGTAGCATAACCCAGGATAGTGTACAATAATAGAAACTGAAGAATCTAAAGTGTACATCAATACCTACTTCTAACCATTCAGAAGAACCAATCCATCCCAAAGAATATTCCAAAAAAACTTCAATCCTAATGCTCTGGGGACCTAAAGCTTTTTATATTTGGTTAAACTTGAAAAAGTTGATAGTAAACATGTATGATTTTCAGTTGGATATCGGTCCTATCTCATCAGTTGGTGGAGCACTATTTAGACAATCCATCCCAAATTTGCTTAGATATAAAGTTAGATTACTGAAATTATCACTTGGTTTAATTCAATCTTATATTTTTAACAACCTTAATCCTTAGGCCCAATAAAGTGTATATAGTAAACTAACACTAAAAAATGAGATAAGCTGAGATAGATTAAATAAAAATAATTTGAAAGCAAAAAGCTGAGGTATTTTTATATTTTACTAAAACTGACAGCAATTATAAAAATAGAATAAGCACAGTCAAGTTTGTTTTATTTTACTTAAGCTCTTATTTGGGCTCACATAGGAGCCCCTCAAAAATGTTGATTTGAGGTAAAGGTAGAGAGAACATTAAGCATATAATAATTCAGAGAACATAATGCTATTTGGGCTTTTAACTTTACTTTTTACATCTCGCCAGCTTACACATTTACATATTTATCTCTAGTTTTACAGCATTTCAATAGCCCATTTTACCCAGCATTTTTTGTGAGTATAATTTGACAGATAATCTTCATTTATTTGATGTAAGACGACCTTCAAAAGATGTTATTTGTGTGAGTTTAAGATATTATTAGATAGTTGTCAATAAAATTTATGAGCAATTGGACCTATCAAATTAGCAAAAATACTAACCATCCAATCAAAACCATTTGGACCTATTGTATCAATCTAAGATCACCCATTGTTTAAAAACTCCCATTTAAACTACTAAATCAGCCAATCACTTAATAATTACCAAAATGATTAATTTGATAATTAGCAAATGACCAACAACTGCTTAGAAAACCCTTTTAATTATCATATCAACAGAACTTCAGAATGCTCATCCATAAAAATATACAGATTATCATTAAACATATAAAATTTTCACTTATTACATATAACTTCTTATTTAATATGATTTTTAAATAATTAATGTGAGATATTAAGTTGTTTGACCTTAGCAACTGTACAAGACTTCAATAATAGGTTTTATCAGTAAATGTGTTAAATGATGAATTCATGATTTCAACACAAGCAAAATTTCGGGTTAAAGAAAAGTAAGTAAAGATAATAAAATGATTAACTTAATAACAAACCAAATGATATATACCGCTTGGCAAAAACATTTAAATTTAATATATCAAATGGATCTCAAACTGCACAGCTGTAACAATATACTGATTAGCATTATAAATTCTGTAAAATTTCACTTCTTACTTATAAAACTTATGTTACTATGAAACAAAAGAAATTAAAGTGGGATATGTATTGTCATCTGACCTTAGTAACTGTGCAAAATGGTATTGATAGATTATGTCAGAAAGTGTGTTTAATGAAGGATGCAAGACTTTAAGAAAAAACAATATTATGAGTTAAAAAACAGGTAAAAAAGGAGCAGGATTAGGATCATCTGGGTTAAACAATGGACACACATGGTTTAAAATCTCATATAAAAAGTTGTACAATTATAAGGGTCCCAGATGCAGCCATTTGGCTGGACAGTACCATACACCCTTTTTCCTTATTATGGGTTTCAAAACCAAGGGCCTTACCCTAGTCAAAGATTCCAGACTTAGGACAACCCTCAACAAGCGATGCATGGCCATTGTTCCTCACAGAATGAGCTCTGCACTAACCTCAAAACCCAAATAACCCCAAAAGCCTTTTATTTTTAAAAAAATATATAATATAACTTTTTAGAATATTGATTAATTTTCTAAAAAAAGAGGCTCAGCAGCCTAATTAACAGCTTAGTATCAAATAAGGGTCCTTAGTGTAAACAACTTTTCTGAATAATTCCTAGTAGTAATCTATTAACAATTTTCTGGCCATCCAAAGATGTTTCAATCTGAAAAGATGCTTCCCACGTTCACTCAAAAGTTTTTTAGGGCAAAACTTTTTTCAACTCAATAAATACATAAAAAACTCAAAACTGATGCACCAAATGATGCAATCGCCATTGCTATTATGACCTTCAATGTAAACATCAAAGGCAAACGGAATAAAATTGGATACCCCTGGCGCAATAGATAAATCACATATAATAATAAATTGTATAGAATTTCTATTGCAAATTCCTTTCCTTTCTGGTAAAAAATTCTTTTCCCCTTTCAATAGTATCATGCTTAGTTTTTTGCTATTTTGAGTTTTATAAAAAAAACTAAAGTATCAATAATATATACACTGATCATAAAAATCAATCTTTAGTGATAAACACGCCTAGGCCTATAATGGGGCCGCATACATTTTTTAATAATGATGATAGCCATCTCCCTAGTTTTCACTGAGGCAACTACTATTAGCAAAGGTACCTAGAAGATTATTAGGGAAAATTTTTTAAACACCTAACTACAATCAGATACTCTCTCACTTCCATTTTTTGATAATAATGCTTATGCCCAACCAGCCCCTATTGTGATCTGGAATAATTTTAAGAAGATTTCACGGTGGAGTTACAGGCAGAGGGGGCTCTAAAGAGTGTAAAACAAAAATCCAGATATTACCCTTTAAGCTAAAGACCTCATAGATCTAACTTCCATTATCAGTTTAGATATAAAGAAGATAATTTATTTAAACACCTCCTAATAGAACTGATTTTCACGCCTCAGTATGAGAGACAAGGGCACAGTTGCTCCTCATGTTGAGTTTGCTGTTTAATACAGGAAAACTTTTTATTACTTGTACTTTCCATAATTTTCACCTAGTAGTTCCTACTCCTTCATAATAAGAACCAAAGTGCCCTGTGGATTATGGACGATATTATGGGTACTATAATACCTCCAATGGAAGCCAAGTCTTTACTTAGAACTTCAAAAGTATGACAATGATGTCCTCTTAAACTAAACCATTTGTTGTCTTCTTATACTCATCCAAGAGTATTTTTAGCTTAAAAGAGTTAACCAAATATCTAAATTGAGCTTAAGTCACAATTTCAGATATTTTGAACCTCCATATTGCTGTTTTTAGTCCAACAAGCATAATACTTTTTTCATAATAAGTTTCTTATATTAAAGCATCCCCTCATCTATGCTGACTGCCACACATACAAATATTTTTTGATCTTAATCTTTTCTCAATGTTTATAGCAGAATCAAAAGAATGTCCCTATATTCTAGGTTACTCACGATATTCTGGTTCTCAATATAATTTAAAAATCAAAATTGAATATGGTTGCTTTTACTGATTAACTATTTTAAGTCCCACGCTTGAAAAATTCGTTTTTTATACTATATTTTATTTACATATAGACTTCCATACATTATAAGTTGCACCTTAACTTTTTCAAACCCACTAGAGATTCAACATTATTACCTCAGTAAATGGTAAAAGTCAAGCCACTCTAAAAAGCTTAATAAAGGACTTTGGCAATCCTTCAAGTTTCCATGGAGCCCAAATATGTGGTCAAGTAATGCAAAATAAGCTGCTATATTCAATTAATTAGGAAAAGAATAAGTCTGTAAAAGAACTAGATGCATATGGCCATCCAAATCAATAGCTGATATTTTTGTGCAAATAACTGAAAAACAAATGAGGATAGGAAACTAGCTTTTAAAAAGCTGCAAATACTATTTATTAGTGATGTTACATGCTTTCTTATATTAATTAAGCATTAAGTTGCTTTTGAGACTAATCAAGCATGACCTTGAAGAGTATTCAACAGGGAAAATTTTGTTGAGCCTTTGAGCTTTTGTTTCTATCATGAAGGGAAGATATCATTGATGTCTAGCTCAGGCCACAAACTCATGTTTAATTTTTTTTCCTTCAAATTATAATAAAAATTAGCTAAATTTGAAAAGACAAAATTATAATATGGATAATTGCATCATATACTAAGAAGAAGACACCAAAAGGACTGTTGCAAATTTTGAAATCTGCATCATTTGATACTTTGCAATTAATAGGCTAAAATCATAAAGTCTCCTGAAACTTGCTCTTTTGCCTTCACTGGATACCTTTTAAACATGTGAATGAAAGCAACTCCCCATAACACCCTTGCTAACAACTTCACTATTGTTTAATTAACTATGTCAGTCCCAGAGACTTACTCCCACATGGACGTCATAGATCTGACCTTAAGACTCCCAGTACATCAGGATTATTTACCTTAGTCCCTCTTTGTCAGATAGTCAGTCAGTTAAGTTCACGCAGGGGTTCCTTGTAAATTAAGTATTGGATTTGTCAGGCAGACAGAAAGTTAGAATTAGACCAGCCTGCCAGCCTAAGTGCCAGAGCACCCAAAAGGCAAATCAGAATGCCAAAGGCACTGCTGCTATTTTACAGTAGGAAACTGGAAAGGAGTTTCACTAAAAACTGCCGGTGAGCCAGAATATCATACAGGAACACAATAAAATACCAGATGCATAGCCGTTAACCCCATGTTGTGTGAGTATCAGCGGAAAGGGTGGATTATTTTTCAACATAAAAGACTAAATTTTGGGAAAAGTATTTTATGAAAAATAAAGGAAGAAAATTAACCAACATATTTCTCAGTGCGATGCAACTGATTAAATAGGGTTGATTGATGAGGAAACAACCGGGATTAGGTCCCTCAAGTTCACCTAACTGGCGAATATTTGGTAATGGGGGCAGATAAGCTCACTGGGAACTGACATCAAAGGATTTGGTGGCAGTCTGAGTCGCTCTAAGTTTAACCTCAATTGCCCAAACTGAGACTTGACTGTGTTTCTGGTGGTTGGTGTGACGGCATCTAGCCCAATGAGCAACAGGAATCCCCCAAGGCTACCCCACGTAGGGGCAGTCCCAATTGGTTGGGAATGGGTTTAAGATGACCAACCCGCCCTGCCCAGTTGCTGGGCATTTGTATGATCAAAAGCGTTGTGTTGGAAGCAACGCCCAATTTTCTGGAAGGGTGCTTTGAACTATCATTGATGGTGTCTGATGCTGCTACCTGCACATTGGAGATCATCCCCAAAAAATTTGTGAGGGGGTTAATTTTGACAATTATAGTATTGGCTGAATTGAAACCATTGGCAATTCTGGCTGATGTATCAATCTTCATTCCTTTCCAACTATGTGAATTCCAATCATTGGGCTCATTTCCACTCATTTTCAGACTGATCAACTTCATTTTGGTGATTTCAGCATAACTTTCCTTGATCAGATGTACAAGTTTGGGAGAGGTGAGTGTAGGCACCAGGGGAGAGATCCAAAGAGGGAGAGTTGTTACCCAGAGCTTGTCTATCATGCTACAAGGTTGCCCTGGGGGATGAGGGGTACAGCCACCCTCTTTGGAGCCCTTTTACATAGAAATGGGAAGAGGGCCCAATTGACACACAAGGGACATTCCCCTGGACTTACAGGATTGGTGGTGCCAACCACCACAGGGACCTTTAAGCCTAACGTTAACCACCAAAGGTACTAGGTGACTTATAATGGATAAAGGTAGACAAAATAATCATTGCTAAAATGGAAATTGTGGTGTATTATTGACAGGAAATTAATACTCTCTGTTGGTTATTTTGACGTCAATTGCAAAAAACATAAGTTGATTTTATATAGCCAACTGCCTAAAAACCTTACAAAAATGGAATATTTAAACTATTGATCATCTTCAGCAGCAATTTTATGAATTATTATACAATGATCAATTGTAGCATTCATCCTGCTATAGAATCAGAACTCACTTTAAAAAAACTAAAACCAATTGATTATCATTGGCAAAAATTGCTGGTATCCTTTCATAAAACATCATTACTTGTAGCATTTATCCTTTTATTCAATATAAATAACTACAAAAGGCATTTGTTTGCCCACTAATAACTATCCTTGGCATCAATTGCTAGCAAACGTAAGGGAAGCTTCTAAGCTATCAGCGATTTGACCCTATACATTAAGAAAGACAGGCATTAAAAAAGATAATCTTAGCCAATTGAGAAGATAGTTTGGAACTGAATATAAAAAATTCATTTTCCAGTTAAGCTTAGTAATGTAGTTTACAATTAAAAGCATTAAAAAAATAGAAGCATAATCTGGTTATTATCCAAACAAGTAAGTTATGAACCTTAAGTTAAGTCACTTAAGAGCAGAAGGTAAAAAATAAACAGATAGGGGCAACACGCTACTTTCACTAGTTGCAAAAACAAATAAAACTTGGTTTTGGAGTATAGAGATAGCACAACATAAAATTAGCTGTGTTTATGACAGAGATCCGATGCTCAGTTTAAGACCCAATTATAACTTGGATACATTAACATTCAGATAGGAGCCATAGTACAAGAGGAATTTCAGTTACTGTCTATGGATGTATGAGGTTCTTAGTGTCAGATATGGAAGCTACTGGTTTAGAAACACCGCCTCAACCCAACTGTTAGTTTAGAGCTGCTAATAGGATTTCTAGTGTTATGATAGCATCATGACAAGAGAAAAGGGGCTGGTGATAAGGATTCTTTAGCAACCACAATAACAGCCATAAACTACAAAACGGCGCCCTACCAGGAGAAGCTGAGTTACATGTAATATTGGAGGGATTTTGAGGTTTAGCATTATTGGAAGTACAGATGAAAGGGGTCCTTTGTTGCTGTATATACCACCATCTTAAAACTTGAACAATCCACGTATCATCCACTATTCTCTTAACAACTGGTGCTATTAATTCTGTCTATTCAACGGGTCTCAACTTCAACCTTGCAAAAGAATTGTAATTTTATACTAATACTTAAGGTATTCACTTTTTAAACAATGGGTTTTATTATATTTTTAAGGAAGAAAAATAACCAAATTTATACTATTATCATGGTGCTAGTGCTACGGTTGATCAGAGAGTGGGGCTTATGCTGTGTTCTATTTTATATGATTTGGCCTTATTCTAAAATGTATTATTAAAGATTTTAGACGATAATTTAAATTTTACAAAGTAAAATTTATAATTTTCATTTCCTCCAATTACGCTAGTATTGGATAGCATTCCTATTCTATTATTGATACATTTTAGTAAGTTGTAAATGTATAATACAAGCCTCCAATTTTGAAAAACAAGCGGGATTGACCCCAGTTTCTGACCTTTTCTACTAATATATTTGCTGCTCGTTTGTTAAATTATTATCACCTAGGGTGTCTCAGGTAACAACTTGAAACATCAAAAAAGAATCCTTGTAAGCTGCCTGTTTGAGGGGGATATTTCTTCTGTTGCATTGGGTTTGATTATATTTTAAAAACTAACTTAAGGATCTTAAGCACTTCATGCTCTGCATATTAGCAAAATGATGGGGTTATACTTGAGAGTTAATTGTATGTTGGGCGGGACAAAAAGGAGGGATATTAGCAAGCCATATCTCTTCTAGAGTATTTACTAGATCAGTAATCTGAGTGAGAGTCAAGGCATAGGTATGGTTCCTCTCTTACTCTAAGAGGGTGCAATGTTTTGTCAAACTTGATATCTGGAGTCTAAAACTTTACAATAATAATAAGATTGAAATTAGGCTTAAGTGGCATGACTCTTTTTTAGCTTTAGTTATCAATGCTAAACATTTATTGTTTTCCTATGTAGTTTGCCTACCTATCAGTAATCACTGATTTGAGGTAACTTAGAATAGGTTGAAGATATTTTGCAATTTTATAGGAAGCCATGTTTGATTTTTATTAAAATTATTGTAGGGTTGAGAAAATTGGTATAAGAATACCATGTCAATTATAGTAATGATATTGACCATGTTGTTGATCAAATTCAAATTGTAGAGGTTAAGTGGGAGGATATGAAGAGTTAGTATCAAGTAACACACCAATAGCATATATCCCTACGCATAGAACCTTAGATTACAGATATCAGATTTAAATTTAATGGGCTCAGGTTACTAAGAGATACAATTTGACACTGATATTTTGGGGAATTATAATCATAAAATCAGGATATGATTTTAAGAACTTATTATAGTGGATAATTTTATTTTTGAGTGAAAACATTAGTTTTAAGTTTTGTTAGCATATAAAATAATTATGTGATAATAATCTTGTAGCTATTTTGTAATTGTAATCACTTGTCTAGTCAACTTAGTTTGCATTTGATGAATAATAAACTTCCTGGATTTTAGTGTCAAACTTAGTTGACCATGGTGCACTTCCTCAAAAGTAATATTGATACCTATTTTTCTTTTTCTTTAACTCATATTTTGTTTTTGTTAGAATCCTGCTTCTTGTATTTAATATACTTCCTGGAATAATCTATTTGAAAATTTTTGCATAGTCACTAAGGTAAGATGAAAATAAAATATTAATGTAACTTTATTGTTTTCATAGTAAAATAAAAACTCTATATGTTTGAAGTTAAAGTTTTAGATGGATCTAAAGGTAGTCAGTATATTGTTATGGCTGATAAATTTAGTGTTCAGTTGATTTGGTAGTTTTCATTATTTTGCCAAACAGTTGGTCTCATTTGTCTTGTTATCAAGTTTACTGTTTTATTTAAGGTGTGTCAACTTCAAGAAATTTACATTGCTTAAAGGTTTTAAGTGTAAGTCCAGTAGAGCGTTCCTTGCACTTAGACTGAGTGACACTCCTATTCCTCTAAGAAAGGTCCAAAAAGGACGTCTGACCCCCTCATCTTTCAAAGCTACCTCGCCCATCTGGTGGACGAGTGGTAGGTATAGCCTACCCTTTAAAAGTTCCGCCGCCACACCCTGTGTTGATGACTGAAGGTTTTTTATGAAGGATCAAAAAACATCGACATTAAGGCTTCAGCAATTAAAAATAAACGCAGCATAGATATGACAATTTTAACCTCTAGGCCGATCTCAAATTTGACAAAGTTAGTCTAAAAAATAAACATCTTCCCTCAATGTTGAAACCTCAATCTGCGAACCCCACAAATCTGACTGAGCGCCAGAGAGATCAGGTGTGGGCGGGTTGGGCATCCTGAACCTGTTCCATTCTAATTGGGACTTTCACTATGTGGGATAGCCTTGGGAGGCTCCCATCACTCATTGAGCAAGATGACACTTCCTAATATGCGCGGATTTGCAGCAAAATCATAATTTAAGAGCCTGAGGATAAAATGATGATGAATCACCCTTCTTCTACTAACTCTATATTTGTTTATTAAGAAACTCCATTTATTTTACTATTGGTTTAAGCCAGTAAACTTGAGTGCCCCATTCAATGAGCCCTAACGCAATTCCCCAAAATGATCTAGCATTTAAAGCAATCGTCTCCCAGAGGAATGATTATTGTTGATTTTTTTGTAAATTCTAATAAAATCTCTTTTCTTGAACAGATTTTTTACTTGCTGTAAATAGGTCTTTTCTGGTATCCTGCAAATATTTTCATTGTGGAACCATGGGTTATGCATTGACTGGGCCAATGCAGCCATTTGGCAACTTTGCTGCCATCTCAATTAGCTGGGATTACCACACTTACGACCTCTTAAGATATTCTGCTATTGCCAAAGCATCTGTTGCAAGGACCTCAGCATTTTGTGGGCAGAGCTTTCCCCACTTTGGGTGAAAATCTGCACCCTCATTAATGGTTCCATTCCAACTCCCTCATGGATGGTCCAAATCTGCTGGCCCAATCTGAAACATTTCCTCATATTAGCTTGCAGGCTCTGAGGTCATGACAGCCTGGCTCTTCTCTGGGTTGCTCCTCGATTTTATATCCCTTTGGCACTCATTATTCACCTGCCTTCCAGCCCTTCTAAACATCATCCTAGCAGTAGTTCCTATGGAATTTTTGATCACCTTCTGGAAGTTCTTACATCCTAACTGTCACAATTCTGATATGACTGGATGATAAGCCCAAAGTCATCATGGCGAAATGTACAGAATCTGTTGGAATCAAACAGTTAATGGCAATTTAAGCCGCAAATTGTGGTGATACTGGGTGAATGGGAAATCGCCTTGAATAAGGCAATCACAATGTCAACATTCAACAAATATAGAATTAAATCGCCTACAAATTAGGCGATAGGGAATTAAGAGAAAACAAGTCAAAACGAGGAGAATCAGTGGAACCAAACAGTCCAAGAAATGAGTGTGGTATCATCTGAAGCCGCTGTATATAAGCGTGATGGGCGATTAAGAAGGGTTGTTGGTTAATATATAGAAAAAGAGAGTAAGAAGATAGGATCCGAGGAGTTTATTCTATTTTATATAAAGTATTGTAGTGGGAGCAAGTGCCCCATAGTTATTATATTAAAGATTATTTTTTGTTACAAAGGACCACAATCGTCATATCGTGGATTCTATTGCTCATTGGGCTAACTCCTGTGCAAAACCCTTACGGCAAATTCTCTAGATTCCGCTGAAATACAACAGTGGTGCTCACTACAAGGGGCCCATTGATCAGTAATAAATTGATAAAATCCAAGTCACCTGCTATGTCTCGCCTAGGTTGCTTTGAAAAGAAATCTGCATAAGACAATAGGACCATTTCATTTGAGGAGTTAAAACTCGCATTGGACACAGTGCTCAAAAAACAAGATGAGCTGCTCCAGGAAGTATGCTGTGCTCAGCTGCTGGCCTTTGATCGTGATGGCAATACTCATGGATTCCTTTACCAATTTGAGTTTGCAACATAAGGTGCCTCAGACCAGCACAGGGCAAAACTGTTAAACTCTACCTTGGATGTAAGAAGTGCCAATCAAGTTGTTTGTTACCTTTCAGACAGTTATGTTGCTTACCAAGAGGTCAAGGAGATGGTGATATTGTTGTTTGGCGGAAAAGCAAAAATGTCTCAGCGGAAAGCTGAGTTTCTGACCATCAGGTTTCAACAAAATGAAAGTCTCACCACCTTTGTTGAGCAGTTTACGGCAGAAGCACCTGTGTTGATCAGGGCTGGGATTCTAGGTGAAGCTGATGTATGCATTGCAATGGCCTCTGCAGTAAAGCCATATCCCAAAATTTGCAACTTTATGGCCTCAATATTGGATGAAGATGTGCCTTTGCTCAAAATTGTCCAGTTTCTGTACCAGATATCTGCCAACTTCTCTCCACCAAATATTGAATGAAGCCCTACTGTCGCCAGGGCCTACCCTAACCAGGGGAAGGAAAGCAACCAGTCAAGGCAGATCATGCCAGGCTACTCCCCGCAGCTCACCAAATGTCCCATAACTGTTGAGCAACAACTGCCCAACTAGCGCTTCAGCCTTAACTATGCTGCTTGACAGCAGGCAGTCTACCAATGTGGGTCTGGATGTAGGCCCTATGGAGTAAGTTGCTTATTTGTGGTCACACTGGGCACATGGGATGATGGTGCCCCAATCGACAGATCCCTTGCATACAACAGGATCAAGGTTATGAGGGAATAGTTGGAATGGAGTATTGATGAAACTCTCTACTTCTGCTATATCGAAGTCACACATCCCCTCTGAATTGATTGTATTTAAGAAAGTAGATGCCTCCCAGTATGATAATACATTCCTCTACCAACAGCCAGTTGGGGGAGTAAAGGTCTTGACACAAGCACAATTAAAAAATATGGCTGACTCAGGGTTTTTGGAGAAGCTAAAGCCTTACGCTTGACAAATGTTTGACCAAAACCTGGAAGACCAACTGGAACCATTTGTGGATGCGTTGTCTCTAAAAGAAGTAGAGGTCTCCTTCCCAGTTAATGCTATTATAGCAAGCTACCTTAAAGTTGGTGCGGGTATTATAGGTTTCCTGGAAAAATGATCCGCTGAATGTACACATAGTAAATAACTGGCTTTCATCTTACTCGGAGTGCACTTACTGTGATGTGGTGGTAGCCAAATCCTGAGTACGAGCTATGATTGACATGGGCGCTCCTGTTAATATTGTCTCCACTAAGTTGGTGGCAAATTTGGCTTTAAAACCTGACATAGAACACCGGATGGTGTATGGGACCACTGGAATGGAAACCACGGTCTCTGAAGGAGCGTATAGTGCACTTCCTTAGCGGTTTAGATCCATTGTTGTGGTGGCACCAGCAGTGGTATTACCAAATAGCCACTACGATTTGCTGATTGGGACTGCATTTATGTGACACTATGGGGCTGTGGATGACATGATGGAAGAGACCCTAAACATTTTGGGACAACGGATTACCATCTATTTTACTTCCAGGGGAGTGCCAGATGACCCAATCCGCTCTAATCAAATTAATCTCACCTATAGCGATGGTGTGATACATGTAAAATATTGATGGATGAAGCGGAAGACTCGAATGCTCCAAATGCAGATTTACAAGCACAAAGGGATTCCGCTACAAGCTGCAAACGCTTTTACTATCCCTTCTGAGCACAAGGTCATAATAGGAACTGAGCTTGAAATTGATATACCGGGTGGTCTGTATGGAGAGGTTGTGGGGCCCTATCAACAATCATGCCTCAAACCTCATGTGGCTCCTGGGCTATTGTTACCCAGGCAAGGGGAAGTTAAAGTGTTGGTAGCAAATCTACAGAAGGAAGTGATGCAGGTTCAGCGGCACCAAATGGTAGCTTACCTGCATTTGATCCCAATCAATGAGGTCCACCATATACACGACTTTAGTTCCTGGAAAGATCTTGGCTTGCCTTTAAAAACCCCCTTTAGCATAATGACTGTAGTTCCTTGGGAGGCGCTCACTGGTCTATTGGAGGAGCAGAAGGACAGGGTAATGAATCTGTTCAGAAAGTATCACAGTATCTTTGCAACTGATGATCATGACTTGGGTTGCACTCATGGGGTTGTGCATCGGGTGGACACAGGAGACCATCCTCCTATCAGGTCGTGGCCTATCTGTCATTCAAAGGCAGCAGAAGAAGTTGTGTCAGCAGAAATAGATGCATTGGTGGAACAGGGATGTTGGAACCATTGAAGAGTCCCTGGGCATCTCTAGTGCTCATTTTAAAAAGGAAAGATGGCTCCAATCAGGTAATAATTGATTATCAGAAGCTTAATAGCATCACGAAAAAAGATTTATACCTGCTTCTGTAAATCGATAATGCTTTAGATAAGTTAGGTGGGGCCAAGTATTTCTCAGCCATGGATTTGATATCTGGGTACTGGCAGATCGAGTTGCCAGTGGCAGAACAAGAAAAGTGCGCTATAATTACCTCAAAGGGATTGTTCCAGCCTAAAAGTATACCACAAGTTTTGTGTAACGCCCCAGCTACATTCCAGCGGGCTATGGACACTATTTTGGGTGAATTAAAGCCGTCTTGCGTTCTTATTTACCTTGACGATATTAACATAATTTCGCAAACATTCACAGAACACCCTGGACATCTGGAGCAAGTATTCCGCCGCCTATCTGAAGCTAAAATCAAGATTAAGCCCCAAAAGTCTCACTTTTTCAAGAAACAGTTGGAATAACTTGGCTTTGTGGTAGACTCCAAAGGGCTAAGTCCACAGCTGGCCAAGGTGGAAGCCATCCACCAGATGACTTGGCCAAGTTATAAGCGGGATATCCAGGTGTTCTTGGGGATGGTTGTTACTACCAGCGGTTCATCCCCAACTTCAAATGTATTGAAGCTTACTCTGTGAGCTACTTAAGAAGAACGCTGCCTTCACCTGGACGGATCAATGCCAAACCGCTTTTGATGTACTATGAACTGCGTTGGCTAGCGCGCCTGTTTTATAATACTTCAATTTAAAACAAGAGTTTATTGTGCAAACAGATGCCTCACTTTCTGCTGTAGGGGCTGTGTTGTCCTAAAAAGATGATGATGGTGTGGAGCACCCCATTGCCTATTGCAGCCACAGTTTAACTGGCCCTGAACAAAACTACAACGTGACTGAGCGGGTGTGTTAGCAGTAATTTTATGCATATAAACAATTTTGGGTCTACCTCCATGGGGTAAAATTCAAAGTGGTAATGGATCATGCCTCTTTGCGCTGGCTACAGAATCTGCAGGAACCTGAAGGGCAGCTCGCGTGATGGGCTTTGAAGCTCCAAGCATATAATTTTGAGATTATGCATTGGCCAGGGGCAAAGCATCAGAATGCAGATTGTCTTTCCCAATTACCCACAGTCACCATTACAGCAGATGTGGCAGAAATCATGTACAAAAAGATGATTGTGGCAAATATCACGACGAGCTGCCACCTTTGATCAAAGTGTTAGATGGTCTTATGCAGGATACCTTCTTGTGCAATGGGGAAATTATATAAGGAGTTTGGTGAATCAACGCTGAGTTTCCCAAAACCCTCTACCCGAGCTGTGATAATAATGGATGCCCATAAAGCGGTAGGTCATGGAGGGATAAAAAAGATGCGGAGTTCTTGTGACCCCACTACTATTGGGAGAGTATACACTACAATGTGCTCAAGACGATTGGTTGTTGCCATCAGTGCCAAGTGGAGAAACCGCACCACCGGAAGACCACCTACCAGCTAGTTAAGCCTCAGTTCACATGGCATACAGTTTTGATAGATGTAGTGGGGCTGCTTCCAACTGGCGCAAACCACTCCAAATATATAATAGTAGCCATCGACCATTTGACAAGATGGGTAGAAGCAAGGGCTATCAAGGATTTGGGGGCTGTCACTACTGCCAAGTTCATCCTAGATTGCGTCATACAACGCCATGGTTGCCCGAAATTTATCCTAACAGATAATGGAACCAATTTCATATCCCATATATTGGTCAAGTTGAACGAGCTCATGGCAATCCGTGGGGTTTTAACTACCCCCTACCACCCTGAATCTAATGGTATGGTGGAACAGGTCAATGGGACCTTGGCAAATATACTACGCAAGCTTATAAATGAGCGGCTGACAGTTTAGAGCACCCTTTCTATCAACCGCTGTCTTTGCATACAATATCAGCTACCACTTGGCAACCAGTAAGAGTCCATTTCAATTGCTCTATGGACGACATCCAGAGCTGCCTGCATTGCTTTATTCCTGCATTAAGGATACCAGCGAGTTGAACCCCACCGCTATTTGTCTTCCTTAAAAAACATGCTGATCAAGCTCCAAACTGAGGCAAATTCTACTAGTCTTGCCAAGAAGGTTTGGGATCATGCAGCTGACCAATGTAGACGCTGCAGCCTTCCACAGTTTGGGGTAGGGGAATATGTCCTGTTTCATGACCAACATGGGTTCTGAAGAAGGAACAAGCTTTCCAGCATATGGAGTGGCCCATTTGATATCATTGAGAAAACTGGTGTTGACGCCTACACCTTTAAGCAACCTGTGGGGGGGTCGAATTATTAACCAGGTACACATGAAGTTCCTCTGACCATACAAGCAATAGGAGCCTTATCGTCCAGTCAAGGAGGGGGTAATGTCATGATTCCAATATGAGTGGATAATAACCCCAAAGTCATCATGGCGAAATGTACAGAATCTGTTGGAATCAAACCAGTAATTGCAATTTAAGTCGCAAATTGTGGTGATACTGGGTGAATGGGAAATCGCCTTGAATAAGAAAATTGGCAATGTCGACATTCAACAAATATAGAATTAAATCGCCTGCAAATTAGGCGATAGAATAAAGAGAAAACAAGTCAAAACGAGGAGAATCAGTGGAACCAAACAGTTCAAGAAATGAGTGTGGTATCATCTGAAGCCGCTGTATTTGAGCGTGATGGGCGATTAAGAAGGGTTGTTGGTTAATAGAGAAAAAGAGAGTAAGAAGAGAGGATCTGAGGAGTTTATTCTATTTTAAATAAAGTATTATAGTGGGAGCAAGTGCCCCATAGTTATTATATTAAAGATTATTTTTTGTTACAAAGGACCACAATTGTCATATCATGGGTTCTATTGCTCAGTGGGCTAACCCCTGTGCGAAACTCTTAAGGCGAATCCTCCAGATTCAACCAAAATACAACACTAACTGTCAAGCCTTCTGAACTTTATCTTCCTCTTCCCTAACATAAATGATCAACCATAAATTCCAGCATGTTTATCTCTTCTCGTCAATATGGGAGCAGCAGTGATTACTATTTACTAGATGAACATGCAGTCAGTATTATGCATTTTGTTTATTTCCAGTGCACTGATTTTGTACGCAACTCACAAGTGTTGGAAGAATTTCTTTTTACTTGAACTACCCCGTTGAAATCCATTTCTGCCCCAACCCAAAAGTGGTTGGTTCGCCTTCTCCATACGCTGAAGATGCTATTCAATTTCTCAAAGCCCTCACTGAGTTTCAAGTACAGGATTTGATAACCCCTGCTTGCTCCACTTAACGATGGTAACCACCAGAGTGTGGCCCATTTAGATGAAGTTGAAGACAATGCCTCCATTAAAGCGAAAACTTTTGCACTCTGCCATTCATATGGGTGATTCCATCTCGCTTATTACATTGGTTTTAAAGCTTTGATAAAAATTCTGCCATGTTCAACTTGCCTGCTCCATTTATTCTCTATGGGCGCTGAAGTTCCTAACTTAGCTTCCTTTGTTGCAGCTTTCTGTAAGCATGTCCCAAACCTCATCTCCTCTTGTATATTAACTAAAAAAAATTTTCAGACTGCATTGAACTCAGCTTCTCTCTCTGCCATGCCATTTGATCCGACAGGTGGAGTCAGTGGAGCAGATCTGTATAGCGGCATCTTTGATAATGTGAACATTGGTTGTAACCCCTGCAGTAATGATAACTTTGTAATCAGATTTAATGACTCAGGTCTGGTTTGAAATCGTGCCATCAATTCAGTATTTGCCCAGGTCTCAGTGCAAACGTTTCCCCTGTGATGGAACTAGTTACCCCCAGTTCAACTGTTCCTCAGTTGGCGGAGAACCATCCAGGGGAGGATGCAGTTTGACCCTTTCCAAAATTAATTTATTTCCTCCAAACCATTTCTTCCCATGACATGGCTACTATTTCCACCTTTTCATCGGAATTGAGTGCAGTTGCAAAAAAGTAATTTGGGCTTACTTTTTATTGCCAATGAGAATTAGCATCAGGGCACCAGGTGTTTTTGAGGACCTGGTTGACACAGGAGCAGCGGATAACTTCATAAGTCTGAAGATGTCCCAGCAACTAGACTTTGACTTGGACCTGGGTCCAGAGGTGATAGTCACATCGTCAGCCTCAGTTAGATTTTGATGGCTGACTTGAGAATAAACCCTTTGAGAAAACCATCAATTGTGATAGATTAATCCCATTGATGGTCCTTTGATCCTTCTCAATTCATTTGCATATGATGTTAAATCTGGTTCACCTTGAAACCTACTTCATTGCATTTAAACAACACAATTATCATAGCTAATAGTAGCTATGATATAATACTTCTATGGCTGATTATATACCCACTTTCTTGAATCAAGTGGGTTTATGGCATAGATTTGATTTCAATATTAATCTAATGCAATTATGATAATGAATAAAAATTTATGTATGTCAATCAGTGTAATTGGCGCAATAGTATTTGCACATGGATGGTCATATAGGGAGTACCTAGTACTATTATGAGGCCTGCCAACGTCCCAATTAGGGGTGCGTCATCATTTTATTTCATATATTATTTACCCTCATTTAGTGTATTTTGTCAACCTTATAACAAAGAGTAATTGGACTGTCTGAAAAGAGAATATACTCTGCTGCGTTGCTAATATTACACCTCAAATCTTTCCAATCATGAGAGTAGAAGTACCTTTTTTGGTACTAGATGGAGAGTAGAAGTACCTTCATTTGGGCTAAAATAATTTGATATAAGTTACTTCGAAGACCAAATTATTTTTGGGGGGTTTTAATAACACCTTCATAATCCATATCGGAATGTCATGGCTTTAATAGAATTCATCTAATAGATGAGTATGGCCTGGAGATGCCCTAGATGTATAAAATCTGGAGGCTGGCCTTAAAAAAATAATTACCATACCATATAAATATCTTTTCTGTCTTATATTGACTTCTATAATTCTATCTTCATATTAAGAAATGTATACAAGCGTTAAGAGCGGGTCATTAGTACCTGCATCAGGAGTGTTCCCAATTAGAGAGAAAGAATAACCGAAAAGACCAGAAGAGTCAAGTATTATTCTTCTTATCTTTGTGAGCTTCAGAAAGGATATGAAATACCAAAAGACATATAGCATAATTGAGGATATAGGCCAAAACTCTACCAAAAAAATAAAAAGCAGGAGTAAATATAATAAGCGAGTAAATCCTAAAAATTAATAAGTGGTGCTCACAAGAAACCACATTGCACACTTAATATGAATATTTATCTGGATACCAGGCAGAAGCTGCCATTTATATGATAAAAATGATCTGAAAACCAGTAGCTGAGAAGTCACTGAGTGCTTAAGCACTGCTTGCCAAAAAACCAAGGGTTCTATTTTGTACTCCTTAGATCTCATCATGGTAGAAGGAGGGAATGTGGACTCAGCAGGCCCTATTGAGTTCACTTTGGACAGTGTAAAGGAGATAATGGAGAACATTTTTTATTATATAGAATTGGTACATCTCAGGTGGACCCATCCTATAGTCTGTTTTATTACCTGAAGGATCAGGATTTTAAAATGGATATGTATATGCAATAATAAGTTGTAACGGTTGAAAACGTCCCAGTTTTTGACCTCCATCTTGCCTTTGGATCAGCAGATTTAAAGTTGACGCCAACAGATTTCCTAATATAATTTCCCTTGAGGTAAGAGCTTCAACTTCACATGCTCACTAATTTAACCTTGGATTTAGGGCAATTCAAAGTAACCCCCCCCCCCCCCCCCCCCCCCCCCCCCCCCCCCCCCCCCCCCCCCCCCCCCCCCCGCGTGTGAAAAGATGACACAGGTAAGTGAGGGTTTCAACCCAAGGTAACCTTGTTTTATTTATTAACAAAAATAAACATGCTGACAAATTTATCTCGATGACATAGGGCACTACAAATGACACCAGGAAAAAACCAGACAATTTGGCAGATCAGTTCGCTGCCAAATCTCAATTTTTTGTTAAGGATAAAAAAAGTGGGTTTGCTGCAGGATACCAGGTAAGACAAGGCAAGAGCGGCTGTGAGGCCACTAGAGAGACCCACGCAAGGGCAAAAATGAGAAAGAATTCTGAACTGAGTTCAAAATCTCGTGAGCCTGACCTTTTAAGGTCGCTCTTCTGGGTAGCCCCTCCACACTTTTCTTTGTGCCCCAGGGAGCATGAAGAATAGCTCAGGAGGGGTACAGCCTAGCGCTGAGCCTGCATGAACCTCAAAACCTCATAATGGCGTTTTGACTTAAAATTTGGAAATCCAAATTTTGAGTCAAAATGTAATGATCAGTTAGACCCAACCGTTACATCACCCCCCACTAAGAAGGAGCCCCCCACAAGAGAGTGGCTCATAGCTGGAGACAACCACCACGAGGTCTTCCTTGGTAAGTATGGAGCCTGAGCCAGACTGCAAAACCCAGTCCACATGGCGAGGGGAAACACGCCCAATGTGGGGCTGGGCAGTTATCCCACACATAGTTGGCGGACCTTGGGGTGAGGGGCCCTGCTGGGCAGGGTCTATTAGTGCCAACCAGATCCCTGGAGAGGGGGGAAACCCACCAGGATTTTGAACTGATAGTCGCTTTAGATCCAGGGTTGGTCACCAGTCACTGGCTCCCCCCAGTGCTGGTTACTCAACAACCAGGACCTGAAGCAACCACTGAGGTCAGAACGAACTGGGGGACTGGTGGCGTTCTAAAAGCACACAGAGTTCAGAATAATGTAACAGTCAAAAAGTCCCAGTTTTCAACCTCCATCTTGCCTTCATATCGGTGGATTCAAAGTTGAAGCCAACAGATTTCTTGATATAATATCCCTCGAGGTAAGAACTTTGACTTCATGTACTCACTAATTTTAACTCAGATGTAGGGCAATTTGGAAACGTGAAAAGATGACGCAGATAAGTGAGGGTTTTGAACCAAATTACCCTTGTTTTATCTATAAATGATAATAAACACACTGATGAATTTATCCCGATGACATAGGGCACCACAAATGACACCAGGAAAAAAAACCAGATTATTTGGCAGATCAGTTTGCTGCCAGATATCTATTTTTTGTTAAGGATACAAAAGTGGGTTCACTATGGGATACCAGGTAAGACAAGGCAAGAGTGGCCCCAAGGCCACTAGAGAGACCCACACAAGGGCAGGAAACAAGTAAGAATTCTGAACTGAGTTCAGAATCACATGGGCTTGACCTTTTAAGATCGCTCTTTCCAGGGAGCCCCTCTGCACTTTTCTTTGTGCCCCAGGAAGCATGAAGAATAGCTCAGGAGGGGCATAGCCCAGCGCCAAGCCCAAATGAACCTCAAGTCCTCATAATGGCGTTTTGACTCAAAAATCAGAAATCCAAATTTTGAGTCAAAATGTAACAATTGGTTTGACCTGACCGTTACATAAGTGGAAACAATGGCAACTCTTTCCAGACGCCTCACTAGTACATAATCAAAAAATGAGTTTTAGGTAAGCTTTGTACAACTATTTATTAAGCACAACCAAAAGGATTATATCTCAGTAAAATCAAGAGCTTATAGAGATGTACAGAGTTCAAGAGGAAGAGCGATCTTCCCTATCTAGCCAACTGGATAAGCTAAACTCTAGCTTCACAAAAGTCAGAAAGGTTATTTTCAACAATTCAGAATAGGTTGACGATGCCTTAGAAGATTAAATACATGGAAGAACAACTCAATGTAAAATTTCCGAATATTGTACCCAAGGTTCTCACTCACCATGATTTGGCTAGTAGTGGGTTGTAAATTCAGTAAATGCTGCCAGAAATTGTAAATTTTTTTTCGAATTTCTGTTTCTCCAAGACAAACGTCTGACTAAAGATGCCACTTCTGCACGCAGAAATCATCTGATTTAGAATTAATGCACAAATTGGCTCAATGAATATATCTGAACTGAGCTGGTAATTTTACATAAGAGCATTGAGGATCTGGCTGCCATGCAGTAGGGCCAAATTACGAGGAGTATTTCGCTCAGATACATGAAGTATTATTGAGACTTTATACAACAGTGTCATCAGTGCAAGCCAAAAAATCTGAACTTTTTAAAGAGAAACAGGAGCTCCAAATCCAGCTATAGGCAACAAATAACCGCGTTACTGATCTGAACAAAGATGTCTAACATATATTGACTTCTCAAGTTACATCTAGAAAATAATTCAAGAGCCTTAAGAAGAAAATTGATGCCCTTAAGGGGAAAATCTGTGACTGTGTTAAACAGTTCTTTAGGGGGGAGAGTAGTGGAACCTCTAAACATAGTGGCAGAAAACAACTGGAGAAACTATCAAAGGCACAAATTTAGGGATCTAAATCTAGCTGTTCGAAAGAACAGTTCCACAAAGCAAATTATTCAGGAGTTGGTATGGATGCTGAAGCTGATATTTCAGACGTTCGTCATAAAATAAATTTTTGGCTTCTATCCAAACTCTGGATAAAATTCATCACAAATGAGGAGCAATTCTAACAGAGAATTTCTCAAGAAGTTTGAACTTCAGATGAAGTGTAACTCCTCTGGCCAAAACTGGGCGTGATGACTTTAAACCCTTAAACTTACTATAGTTTGACAAAGATGGGAATGAACATCATTCCTAAAATTGTTCAAAAAATCTAAGCGAGGAGGATCCAAATATGCAAAGTCAACAGCTCTCATCAATTGCTTGAACTCCCTAGTGTTGACCTTGTTATGCCCAATCTGAGTGATGACTGTTCCTATTTGGATGCGAAAAACGCAGTAATAAAAATCTAAAGGGATGATAAGCTGTTGGCCCAAAAAAAAGATCTGCACAATATTGAATGACAGAGGAACGAGTCCATCCAAGATTTTTCAAATAGGTTCTACCATGAGGTTCAGGTCTTACATGGGTCTAATGCTATATATGAATTTGACAAAAACTTTTTATGGAGAAATGCTGTCAAACAATACCATGACTTTTAGTGTGTCATGATCCCAGATTTTTTAAAATCATGGGAGCCTTAAATCTTACGAACTATTCAAGAAAAGTGCGCAAATTGCTTTGAAACCCATAATTGGCCCAGAGATCAGTCAAAATTCTGTTTTTAGGACCAAAGAAAAATAAAATTGAACAATCAGCTTACAAACCAGAAGGCCAATCAGCAGCTAGGGCTGATTACCTGTCATAATTGGGCCGAAAGTGAAACTTTGCTGGTCAGTGCTACAGATGGGCAGATAAAAACCTGGGTTGAATGTGGCCCTAAAGGTTAATAATGAAGAAAAAGTGGGTAAAGAGCAGTTGCAGTTGAGGCGGAATGCTCTACCTCCACCAATGCCCTGACACAAATTCCACCTGACCCAGGCAACTTTTTTGGCTGATAAAGTGGTTAAAGATATCCTGTACCACATTGTGGCTGACAATGTTTATATAATTAACACCCAAGCCAAAGCAAAAGACTAAAGCAGCTATAAGTCACTGAAGAAGCTTGGGTCAAAATTTAAAGCCCTATGCCATACAGGTCATCAATCAAGAGTTAAATAGCCATCCTAAATGTTTTCAATCAGCCCTTACTACATGACAAGCATGTGGCCATTCCAATAAAGACTTTAGCAAAGAATTTCCATATATCTGCACAAGTCTGAAGTCACACTTGAAATGGATTTCCACCCCAATATTTACTTAATAATGATTTTGATACCTACTCTGAATGTATTTTGTGGATATTTCAATTAAAATGCTCAGGTCCAGGCCATCATATATATTGGGGCACCAATCAACCTTGTCAGCACCAAACTAATTAAGAAGCTGAAGAATTCCCGCAATATTGCTCACTGTCAAGAGAATGGCATGGCAGAAGCCCTTAAAGCTAATTCGCTTGGGGCCTATAGCGCGCTACCATTAAGTTTTGATCTATTGTTGTGATGGCGCCAGCCATAGTATTGCCAAATACAAGATATGGCATCCTGAATAGGACTGTTTTCGTGAAAAAATTCGGTGCTGTAATGAATCACAAAGAATCTACTCTCAACTTCTTGGGGCAGAGCATCCCGCTATACTATAATAAAAGCATAAAAACCAAAAAAAACAAATATATTTAATAGCTTGGCCTAAAAGGATAGTATAGTCCAGATTGAGTACATAAATTTATGCTCAAATATTAAGGCTTTTCAGATGCGGATTCTAGAATCAAAAAAATCCTACTATGCTCGAATCAGCAGATCACTGTGCTGCCTGGAACTCATGTAGTCGTCCCTATTGGGCTGACTATTAGAATTGCAGAACAACTTAGTTAAATATCCAACCATAGTCTAGATACCAATTGGAGTTTAATATCACACCTATTATAGTCATTCCAGGGCGCAAAGAGATTCACATCTTATGTGCAAATCTACATAACTGGCCATTGATATACAGAGGCATCAGACTATTGCCTACCTGCATTTATTCCTGACTACGAAAATTCAGACCTTTTCATAAATTTGGGCCCCTAGATGAGATTAGACTTCCCACTGGGGACAAATGGTATCATAATGTTGCCCCTATGACCAAATTAGGGAAACAGAATGATAAAAAAAAAGACTCAAGTTCAGGATTCTTTCTGAAATATCAAGAAATATTTGTGAAGGACAATTTTGACTTAAAATGCGCCAGGAATGTGATACATACTATCAATACTGGTGACCATGACCTCATCCGGTTATGCCCAATAGATGCTCAAAAGCAGCATAATAAGCTGTTCAAAAGAGATAAATGAGTTTCTGGATCCTGGATTGTTGGCCCATCAAAGAGCCCTTGGACCGCCCCAACTTTAGTAGCAAAAAATAAAATGAAGGCAATTGGGATTTTGTTAAATATCATTAGCCAAATAACATCTTAAGAAGGATTTCTATCCCCTTCCACGGATTGAAGACGCCTTAGATCAACTTGGAGGCGCAAAGTTCTTCTTTGCTATGGACCTAATAAGCAAATACTGGCAAATTGATATGTCCAAAGAGGAGCGCAAAAAGTGTGCCATAATAACTCAAGAGGGCTTATTCCAGCCAACTAGAATGTCACAAGGACTATGTAATTCCCCACCTACGTTTCAAAGAGCAATGGATGCAATCCTGGGGGATTAAAGTTGTCTTGTGTTTTAATTAACAAGGATGATATAGATGTCTATAACTGCACTTTCATTAATCATTTTGAACATTTAGAGAAGGTATTTAAGAGATTAGCCGCCACTAATCTTAAAACTAAATCCCAGATGTGCCAATTTTCTATAAATTAAAATAACTTTGGTTTGTTATAAATAAAGAAGGGCTTCAACCTCAGCCGTCCAATATAGATGCAATATTGAAGATAAAACAGCCCAAATCAAAAGTGTAATATACAAGTTTTCCTGGGCATGATTGGTTTTATCGTTAAATCATTGTTATATTTGCACAATTTGGAGAGCCGTTGTTTCATCTTTCTCAGGGGCAAGGCATATTTGATTGGAATTAGGCCTGTCATGAGGCATTTGATCTGCTTTGACTGGCCTTAATAACTTCCCCAGTTCTGTGATACTCAGAATTTGAGCATGAGTTTATGTTTAAACCAATACTCTCTCATGGCAATCAGAGATGTGTTGTCTCAGATAGGAAAAAATGGTGAGGAACATCCAATCACTTTTGTTAGTCAGACTTTAAACTCCATGGGCGGAACAACACCATGACATAAGGGGAATGCTTGGCAGTCATATATGCCTATAAGCAAATTTTGGTTTATCTTCATGGCACTCACTTTACAGTTGTAACAGATCATTCGTCCATAAGATGGCTGAACAGCTTGAAGAAACAGAGGGCCAAATAGTGTGGTGTTCATTAAAGCTATAAGCCTATAATTACGCAATCAAGCATCATTAAAAGTAAAGCACCAAAAAATGATTGTTTATACAGCTTACCTACCATTGCCACTGTCAATTTGGCCGCAGATGAGCTGTTCCAAAATGATCAGGGGGGATCCAAGACAAGCCTGAATCTGTACAAAAATGGCTCACTGATCTACAAAAGGACACTTTGGTTGAATATAAAACAGTGTACAAAATGACTAGAGGAAAGAAGGTCATTTTTAATACCTTTGCAGAAAATGGATCTAATAAGGACTGCACATAAGGCCATAGGACACAATGGGTTTAATGAAATGAAGGAGCATCTGAAAAGATATTACTATGGGAGTTGATGCACTTTAATATTCAAGAGACACTGGATTATTGCGCTGAATGCTAAGGTGAAAACTGTTTTTGAAAAAGCACATCTTACAGCTCATTTGGCCTAATTTTGCCTGTCATATTATTTCATAAATGTTGTCAGATCACTTCTCACTAGAAACTCCAAGGACAAATAAATTAATGCGTTCATCAACCAATTTACTAAGTGAGTTTAAGCCAAGGATATTTGGGAGATAGGTGCAGCAAAGATGGCTAAGTTTATCTTTGAAAGTATTATAAACAAACATGGTTGTCCACAGGGTATCCTGAACAATAATGGAAGTGATTTTATCGCCTACATCATCATTAAGCTCAACTAATTGATGGGAGTGAGAGATGTTCTCTCTTCTCACTACCATCATGAGACAAATGGAACAGTTGAGTGTGTAAATGGGACACTTGTGAACATTGTCCATAAGCTAAACATAGACATACCATCTGAATAAGCACGTTTCTAAGCTCATTCATGTTTTCTTACAACATATCTTATCAATCCACCACTATTATGTTGCCTTTCCAGGTTCTATATAGAAGGCATATGTCCTTACCATCGCTGCTATATTCAGTCTTAAAAGATCCTGAGGAGAAAAATTACCATAAATATGTTGAGAAGATTGCTGATACTTTAACCAGTCTGCAGGCTCAAAAATTTGATAACAGTTTTGCTCTTTAAGAACCTGACATGAAAGGAATTCTCAAAATTGACTCTAATTGACCAGATTAAAAGTTTACAATGAGGTACTATTCTGTAATACACACACATTGGGCAGATAAAAAAGTTATACATATATGAGTAGGCCCATTTATGATTATTGGGAAGACATCAAGGTTTTTTATACAATAAAAGAGGTTATAACAGTCCATATTTATAATTGAGTCCACACAAAAATCATAATTAAGGTTTAAAAAAAGGTTTTTAGAAGAGGAAAAACTATTTATAGGAAGATAATATGTATAAAAAGTAACTACAAAAGAAATAATTAGTTAGCTAAGATATCTAAACTTATGTAAAATATATATGAAAGAAAAAGAGAAAACTATATTAGATAAAATAATACATTTATATCACAAAAAATAAATGAATTAGTAAAGAATGATTAATTAAGTTTTTATTTCTCCACTTTGAGGGGGAGATGACTCAGGATCAGATTTTCTTCAACACGCGCCAAATCAGAAAATCTAATTTCTGTGTGTTAAGAAAAAGGGTAATGAAAGCATAGAGTCAGATGCTCCACTCAATGGTTATAGCTGATTACCAGAAACAATTGGTAGGAAAGGCACATAACCGTTGACAGATATCCAATAAAGCCCACAATTGGGATGGAAGCAAGTACCCAAGAGAAGACAGTTAATCAGAAAACAGTGCAGTATTGATAAATCTCTAGTTGACAAGTGCACATAAATACGTGAGTCTTCCATCATTCAATGATGGGGGACATATAGCAATCAGGCTGATGGCATAAGTCCAGAAAAAATATGCATAAGATGGTCAAGTAAGGCTATCCTAGGAAGATAGTCATCAGCGCATATCATGGTTTATAGCCTCAACGGCCACCTGAATGGCCAAGTAAAAAACATCCTGAAAGTCAGGTGTATTTAGCCCCAAGTATGAAGCATAATTGGGCCTACTCCCAATCATCGCTGACCAGGAACTGATAACATACTCCAAAAACTGTCAACTTGAACGAAATTTTGAGGCCACATGTTAGCATCTTCAGCTATAATAAGATGAACGGTATTAAAAAGCCACTCATATTTGGCTCGCATCTGTTTAAGAAGTTAACCTTAACATGGGAAATTTGATGAGCGCAGTGCTGCTGAATAGGCCCAAGTCATTGGTAAATGATTGAGGGCAAAAAAATCCTCCACCAGAAGGTACTTAACCCAACAAAGAGACTGTAGTAAGAAGTTTTTATCTTTAGGGTTAAAGTGCAGCCTAAAGTGTCTGCTTTAAGATTTTCCGAAGAGCGTGACCAAGGTTAAAAGCTCACGGGCCCTTAAGTAAACTTGATGGCTTTAATAACCTCTTTCTCAACAATGATTTCGCCAGGTAGACGTCATTAAAGCTGCACAGGAATTAAATGACCCAATTTTGACTCCCAGTGGGAGCCTAAGAACATAAGATATGCATAGTCCTTCCCAATTGGTTAAACCAACAACTGTTCAGGATCAAGAGCAGCAAAAAATTAAAATAAGCAGAAGTGGTTATGTTTACAGATTACAGATAAGGAATTGAGAAAATTGGGGTTTATATTTTAGTGAAGTAGGGGATATATTAGATTTAGATGGCTGACTCAAAAATAAACCTTTCTAGAAAGCAATAAATGCTGATAGATTACTCTCATCTTTGGATCCATTAATTTAACCCAATTCATCTACATAATCTGTTAAATCAGATTCACCTCAAAACCGCCTTAATTGTGTCTAAACAAACCTTTTAAGGTAGCTGTTAATAGCTATGGTATAATAACTTTATGGCCAATTATGGGACCCACTTTGGTGATTAAGTGGGTTTATGACATAAACTTAATTGCAAAAGCAAATTTAATGCAATTATGATAAATGAAACTAAATTTCATGTATGTCAACATATTTAATTGGCAAAATAGTATTTGCAGATGGATGGCCCATATAGGGAGTACATAATGCTATTGAGAGGCCTGCCAACGTCCCAATTAGGGGTGCATCAGTATTTGAATTTTATATATCTTTTCCCTCATTTATTGTATTTTGGTAGCTATATGACGAAACGTAATTTGGCTGGTTGAAAAATGAATATACACTGCTAAGGTACTAATATTACGCCTCAAATCTACCCAATTATGAGAGTAGAAGCGCCTTCAATCAGGCTGAAATGATTGTAACTAAGTTAATTCATTGTCAAATTAATTTGGGTTATTAATAACACTGCCATAATCCATAGCGGAATGTCATGGCTTTGATTAACTCATCTAATAGATGAGTATGGCCAGGAGATGACATAGATGTATAAAATACTGATGTCTAGCCTTGAAATAAAATAGTTATCTTACCAAATAATTATTTTTTTTCTTAGATTGTTTTCTATTAATTCTATCTTCATATTAAGAAGTGTAGACAAGCGTTAAAAGCTTGTCATTAGTACTTGCATCATAAGTGTTCCCAATTAGAGAGAGATAGAATACCCAGAAGAGACCATAGTAGCCAAATAGTTTTGTTTAAGCTTTGTGGGATTCAGAATGGTTAGTAAATACCGTAAGAACATAACAGAATTAAGAATATATTGGCCAAAACTCTTCCTGATTATTGATGCAGGAGTATATCTAATAAGCGAGAAAATCCTCAAAACTAACAGCCTTCCAGCTTTCTTTCAGGGTGTGGCGCCCTTTGCCGTTTTAGGTCCACCAGTCTAGTTTCTGTGATCACTTTTCTGCAATCTCTGACCTAGTGTTTCTAGTGATTTTGGGCGGAGTTGGTGGCGTCGCCAGCATGTGAGAATCTACCTGAATTCAAAAATGCTGTCTTTTGTCAACGCCCAAGTGTAGGGCGAGTTTCCACCGCATTATCCATCGCCAAAGCTCAGAACTTTTGGCTCCATTATTACTCTAAATTTCCTCATAGGCCTTCCAATGGTTTTCTGTCACGTAGTTAGCCAACCAGTGCATTTCTGATTTGATGAAGGCCGATCACCTTCTGCCACATACTGAATTAATCTGAAGTTATTCATGACAGTGGCCGTGGTAAATATCAACTGCCCATTGTACTCACATACAGTGGAGGAGATGCCACCCTCAATGAATGGTTAGATGACAAGCTCAAAAAAGGTTAGTTGTTCAAAGAGACGTCCCAAGTTGCTTAGCCCATCATCTTCACTAAAAAGCTGAGGGTTTGCTCTGCCCTTTGTATGGATTACGGTCATTTGAAATTATAATGGTTTACAACCCCAGCCTACCCTTGCTGGAACAAACGATTAGTCAATCAATTACAAAGGTGCAAGTTTTTTAAAACTTGACCTTGTAAATGCCTTCAATCAAATCCAGGAGGCTGAAGACCAGGAATGACTCAACACCATTTAGACATTACAAGGATTATTTCAGTTGCGTGTAATGCCTTTCAGGTAAAAGAACTCCCCTTGTGACATTCCATAAGATAATTTTTATTGTTTTAGGTGACCACGGGTTCACCTGAGCAGTAGCATACAGCAATAACATAATTGGCTCAAACCCCTTCACTTGAACAGCATGCAAGAGATTTGGTGGTGGTGGTGCCTACCCTGCATAAGATGGGCCTGTTGTCAAGCGGTCGAAGTGCAAATTTTACTAAGAGAGAGTTACCTTATTGGGTAATCTTGTCTTAAAAGATGGTTCCATCATTCCGCCCAGCAAACTGTAAGTAAACTGCAAATGGATGACTCTGACAACCCAGAATCAAATGAGAAGCTTCTTGGGTATGATAGATTTTTAATGAATCTCTCCACCATTATTTTACAGCTGGCTGCAACCCTGCACCCACTCATGGGCAAAAACTTTTAACTCACTGGACGCCCAAGTGCCAGAAGGTATAAAATTCATTAAAGAGAGTGTTCTTGTCACCTTCCATTCTCAAGCATGAGGACCCCTCCAAAACCTACATAGTAGCATGTGATGCGTCTTCTACCAGAGTGGAGCTGTCCTGCTCCAAAAGTATGACAGGTTGGAACACCAAGTTGCTTATTTTCAAGTTTTACTTTACATAGCAATCCTGGTTTAAATAAATAAGAAGTTGAAAGCTGATGTGTGGGACTTTACCCACTAGTGGTATCTCGTGCAGGGTACTCAACATGAGATGATTGTGTGGATGGATCACCATGATATCCTATATTTTTGCAAGACAAAAAAATTGGGAGACTGGCAGGCTCAGACCTACTGTGACTTTTATAGCTTTAATTTTAAAATAAAAACTTGTGAAGGGAGCGCTGATTGTGCTTCCCAACTTTTTAGTCATAATACTGCTTTTTTCCTGCCGGAATTGTATGAGGTATATCTGTTAAAAATAATTAGTGGCTTACTCTTCTAATGATAACAAAATGTTGCAATCTTGGGTTCTTCACCAATTGATAGCTCCAAAAAGTTTACTGCGCAAGTTCTATATGTGCATAAATGCGTTGTTTGTTAGTAGTTGATATCTTATTGATAGTAGTATGATGACTATTATCTGTAGTTGAATAGACAACAACCAATATAGTCCAACAATAAACCTGCAATAATTACAAAGATACTATTGATGTCAACTATAAAAAATTAATCCCTGCTCTGACTAACTTGATCCATTCTCAGATTCAGAGGTTCCTGGCCTTTCTTCTCATCACGCTGAGTCTGCAGAGATTCTTGTCCAAAATATGCTTCTCTTCTAAGGTCCCTGATCCTTACTCTTTATATGACAAAGAGAGTCCATGATTATTTTATACAGCAACAATAATAGCTATCAATTAATTTTACTTATGTCACAGATGTGAGAATCTTTTTTCAATAGGATGAATCTCTTTTTCAATTTGGATGAAACTTCTTTTATAAATGTGAATTGTTAGGGAATTTATAGAGGGAATTCAGCGCCTAACTCCTCAGTTGGTGCTTCAGCCATGAAATGGCAGCCGTTGCTCTTGAACTTCCCTCCAACGTCTCACTGGTGATGGTCTTCTCGAATGGGTTAAGATTCCTCCGTCAGACATCCTCAAGAACTAAACCGAAATGATTCAGAAAACATGCCCCTAACATTTTCCGCTTGATCACAGAAAACCCATCATATTTGGCTAACGACCTGCTTAGGTAATGTGACTCTTTACTCAATATGGTAAGACGAGAACCAACTGATTAATATGCTAGTTGCAGATGGCATAACTAAGCATATTACTGCAACTTAAATTACCAATTGGTCAGTGATGAAACCCAATTAATCCCAATTGGTACATCTGATAGTTAATCAATGATCAACTATCAGATGCCACATTTTATTAGCAACTCTGCCTGATAAGATCTTGAGCATTCACCCAGATCAATCCCTGATGGATCCAAACCTGGCGAAATACCAAAAATACCCAAAAATTGTTAACCTGAAATTGGATACAACTGATATCCAATTCACTTGCTAACGATACTTATCCCCTAGCGTTTCAAAAGGTAATCTAGGAAGCTAGAAAGGTGTGCAAAAATCCCAACACATTTCCCTCTTGCCTAGTTTTTGCAGTGTGAATAAGATCGAGATTGGAGAATGCTGACTCAGACCAGGTCAAATAATTCTTAGTTACCAGCGGGGCACAGCTTATCTGCATCAATGCTGCTCAGGAAAACCTTCAGCATGCAGTTCTCTTCCTTTTCTTCCTCACTACTGACTCCTTAGGGTGCAGTCCTCATGACCCACAGTCATGCTAGGCTAATCAATTTACTTGTGACGATTCTAGTTCTGTAAAGTCAATTTTCCCCCTGTCAGGGCATGTGACCCATTGTCATATTCAGGATCTTGGTCCGGCGTCCTTAACTTCCTGATATCCCAACATGTAATTGACAGGAGGTTACTACTGTTGATGTCTGACTTACAGAAAAATTAAGAATGATCGATTATAATCACACCTTAGAATAATTTCTTAATAACTTTTTTGCTCATATCATTCTTACATCTTTTCTAAAAAGCTTATCTCATTCATTTGAGATTAATCTCACCAAAATTAGAACTTAACTAATACCAAAGTGATTAATGTTGAATACTATAAAAATTCTGACATCCCCCTCTCATCCAGCTCATATGTCAAATTCAAATCCTCAGTACCAACAATATCTTGACAGTCTATCTGATGAATATGCCCAGCTCTTCCAATGATATTCATTATGCGTGAGAAAATATCCTCTATATTTTTCTAGGACACATAATCCACGTTTAGCACCCATAGGTAGTTCATCTGCTGAACTACCAGAAATGGTATCCAAACCCAATGAAACCAGAGTAAAAATGGCCTTGAATGATTCATGGGGCATTTCCCCCGTTGTCATCAATTCCTGAATTGGATTTTAATGCTCAACTAAATTTGGCTTTTTTACTGATACTCCTACTAATATTGTTGAACCTCCGGAAGCAGTGCCATCTGACATTAGTCAATCATTTCATAATTGATCTAACTTTCTTCTTGAGCTCCTTTTTGACTCAGCCAATTTTATAAACCAGATTTTCTTTCACCAAACAGGCAAAAGGAAATTTCAAACATATTAAGCTCCCCTACAAAAATTGAGGATCCAGGTAATCGAGACTCTTTTCAAAAGCTCTAAACCCCTCTGATCTCATAAGCATCCTAGATCAAGCTGTTGCAGCCTGTGCCTTTATTTTAAGGCCAAGTTCTTCAAAATTGGACCATAAAGATGACATCCTCCCCAAAGTTCCACCGTTCATTTAATTTTTGAATCCAAGAAGCTCATAGTCGTCATTTTCAAATCGAATCTGCTTCTTGCACAACTATTTTATATATGGTGCTTCCCATTAGTAACTCCCCCTTATGGCTCTGATTGGGGGCATGATTCGACAACCTCCACCTAGTATCCCTTTTTCAACGCCACTCACATGGTTAATGTCCTTGAATCCTGTCATCAAGCACTCAAGACCAATTTTCCAGCTCTAGTACTATATTTGAATTACTTAGGTTTATTTGCAGACTGCCTCTTCTTATAAAGTTGCTTCCCTCCACAATCTAAGGTATCACAATTGGTAATTACTGACATCTCAATTTCTCTTCCCCTCATTGTGTTTTCTCAGTGTTCATCCTCTTATCAACAAAATTGGCTTCAAGTAAGTCTACCCCTTTCTAGTGTTTAATTCTTATTAGATCTTTAGAGTTTATTTACCCCTACTGTTATATTTACTTTCTCTTCCAAGAGGTGACATAAGCAGAATCATCCCTGAGTCAAGTATTACCAATAGAAATTATAAAATATGTCTTTTTATGCATATATATGTTTCCTATATTTTTATCAGTCAGTCTCATCTTTTTATATGGGACATGTATTGGTATTAAAGTTCTTTAGATTGTTACCAAGATCTGAAAGTGGGCTCAAAGCTGAAAATTCGCAAAAAGGGTCAAAAAGAAAATGGAAGATTGGTGAATACCAAATATTATATTAGATTAAAATGTGTCAATACTTTAGTGGTGCATAGGGAAATAGTGCCTCAAGGATCTTCGTGGCCCCATCTGATCATAATCTTTCATGGCCTTCTGGATTGAATGCCTGTTTGGCACTCTCATTGTATTTCGCCACTCCCATTACTGGATTGGTGGAAACTAACCTCAAGTGACTCATTAATTGGGGATGAGACTCTTGAAGTCATCTAATGATCCGTAAACTCAGGTGGATTCCTGACTGAGTTTGTGATTGGTGCCTTTAAGATAAGCTTTATTAAATAGACTTGAGAGTTGATTCACTATAGTTCTATTTAGAAGTGGGGAATTCAATTTGTTTTTCATCTTATATCCTGACAACGCCCCCCTCAAGATCCAGTTGGAGGGGGTTTAGGGCTGAAGAGCAGGTCATGCACTCTATTAACTAAGTTCCCCTGTTTTACATTCACAATGTAGTACTCTGACTTCACCTTATGAATGACTTTTATAAGCTCCAGATTAAAGAATGAATAGCTTATTCTGTCATTCTCCAGATTAATGGCAATAGAAGATAACAAGGTCACCTAATTAGAAAGTTGGAAGGTGGGTCCGCCGAGATTAAATTATGATGTATCTCTTCCTGAGTGGTGACAATACCTTGAGTTGCTAGGGCTTGATGCCAGATAATTTCATCGGCTAAGGACCTCATAGTTAATTCAGAGTTTCAGGTGTAGAGGTCTTAATTAAAGGCTGGATGCTACTTGGTAGCCAAGTACACGCCCATATAGGGCTTTAAATAGGGACATCTTGATGACTCGGTGGTAGCTAATCCTGTAGGCAAGCAAAGCGCTGGGTAGATAATTGTCCCAGCGAGCAGAGATTTATGCCACCATCTTTCAAAAATTGGAGATAAGAGTTCCGTTAGCACATTCTACTGCCCCATTAGTTGATAGGTAGTAAGGGGCAGCGAAACTCTGGGTAGTGCTGAATAGCAAGTAAGTTTTGTACTACCTGTGAATTATAATTCAACCTGTTATCTGAAAGTGAGGTTTGTGGGCACCCATGATGAGTGAAAATGGATCAAACCTGGAAGAGAGCTGTGTCTTTGGCAGGCAGATGGGAATGAAATTGCTTCAACCCACTTGGTTAAGTGGTCCACGGCCAGGATAATAAACTTATGACCATGCAACCCAGTGGGAAGAGGGCCCACCACATTAATGAGATTACATTGAAGGGCCCTGTTGGGGCGATGACTGGGTGTTGAAATTGAGGATTGGATCAGTCTTGGGATCGGCACGTCATACACGCCTCCAAGACCTCCTGGATGGCTTCCACCATTTGGTCCCAGTAACGTTGTGACTTCATAATTTCATGAGACTTCTTGTTTGCCCCGTGTCCCACAGAAGGATGTCCCTCTAGAATAACATCATTTTGGGATGAGGGGAGGACATATGGGAGCAACTTCTTATTGACCTTCTTGTAGAGCAGCCCATCCTTATTTGAGTGTCTCAAGTCATCCTTCAAAGTTCAGCTTAAACTCAGCAGAATCCAACTCCCAATTACTCAGGTTGACCTATTAGATCGTACAGCCAGTACTCCTTTTTAGGTCAAAGCTGCTGGCACCGGCATCCTAAAGATGCTGTCAGATTATGATTAATTTTGCCTTCATGATGGACAATGGTGGAATTATATCTCTGCGGTCGTAAGACACAACTGGATAATTGGCCATCTAGGTCCACATATGCTGGACCACCTGAGCGAGGAGTGGTCTGTAACAATGATAAATAGAGTACCATAGAGTTAAGGTTAAAAATATTTGATGGATAGCAAGACAGCCAGGAACTCCCTCTCAGTAATGCTTTAGTTCCATTCAGCTTTACTCAGTGTCTTGCTAAAATAGTCCATGGGATGGTCGACTTAAATTTTTATCATGTTGGTCTAGGGTAGACCCAATGGCAACATCACTTGCATCCGTAATTAACAAGAGGGTTTGGTCAAAATGTGGGTGGACTAGAATTGGTTTAGACATAGAGAATTTATCAAGGCATCAAAAGCCTGTTCTTATTCAGGATGCCATTAAAATGGCAAGCTCTTCTGCGGGAGGCAGAATTCTGGCTCAGCTAGGTCATCAAATGGGGGATAAACTGATGATAATAGCCCACCATGCCTAAGAAAACTGGATTTTCTTAAGCTTTATGGGCGTGACATTCTATCTATGACGTTGACTTTGTCTGGTATAGGCTAAATGCCATTCTAATAAACTTTTACAGAAAACTCCAGTTCTGATTGGAAGTAGGAGCACTTTGAAGGTTTAAGCTTTATATAAGCATTTTGGAACCAATTATAGACTTTTCAGAGATGCTCGATGTGTCCATTAAAGGTTTGTGAGAAAAAAGTAACTTTCATCTAGGTAGACAAGGATTCATGAAAGCTTCAAGTCCCTAAGGTTCCCATCCATGGTACGTTGGAAAGTGGCTGGGGCGTAACAAAAGCCCTGGGGCATCTTTGTGGGCTCAAATAGTCCTTTGTTGGCTATGAGCACACTTGGCATAATCTTCAGGGGTAAGCTCAACTTACTAATAACGCTGGCAAGGTCTATGGTAGAAAAATACTGAGATCTGGCAAGAAGATGGAGTAATCATCAATTTGGGGCAGAGGATAACTGTTTTTCTTGGTGAAGGGGTTGAGTCACTGGTAGACCATCACCACCCAGCTGGTTGCCATCCTTCTTCCATGCCAGAAGAAGAGAAGAGGCCCAAGGGCTGCGCGATGGTACCAGGAGTCTTGCATCAAGTAGTTGTTTGAGTTCCACCATCACCTGGGCCTCTTCAACCTTGCTTTTTTAGTAAGGTTGAGACCAGAAGGGGGAGCGTCTCCAATTTCCACATGAATTAGGACTCTGTTTATTCTTCTGAGGTCATAGGTTGAGGCTAAAATAGGTCCAATACTCCTTTAACAACTCTTTGCCTTATGTTGTTGGTCATCTGAGAGGTCTTATCTGATACTGGTGTTGACCAGGCTGACTGATGGAGGCTTCTCCAAGCTTCTTCCTTAAGTCCCAAAACTTTCGACATCAACAATAACCTCCATTGATATAAGGAGGACATAGGTGGCAGGAATGGTTGGACCTACTGCTTTGTGTTTTTCAGTAAGGTTGGCCAACAACACTGATATAGATCTGAAATAAGCTGGATCTAGGATCCCTGGGAAGGTTGGCACCTCTTTTTTGGATGGGTTGTATAGGCCTTAGTTTTCTAATAGTTATCCTGAGGAATTGTTGACATGGACAAGGTGTTGGCAATGACTTAGGACTATAGAGGTATTGTAGTCGCCCTAGATAAGTAGATTGGCATGCCCACTAGCCCATCAACAGCAGGATGGGACATCGGACTCAGGAGCCCCTAATATGATATTTGAGCCAATTGATTCATCCTTCACTCTCCAGTAAACAAGCTTAGGCTTCGTTCTCTGTCTTAATATAAAAGAGGTTTTAAAGATCAAAGGGACCCAATAACCTAGTAGCGATAGAAAACTGACATCATAATGGAGTACTGCTAAATAGTCTCAAAGAAACTGAGTACCAAGAAGCAGATCATAGCTAGGGTTATCTAGCACAACAGCAGAGTTGTTTAAAGCAAGCTTTCCAACCTGTACTAGTAGAGAGGAATAACCCCTATAGATTGGTGCATTGTGGGCCAACTGTGCCTTACTATATATAAAGTGGTAAATCCGAAGAGATCTTAACACGCCTCATCAAATTGAATGATATGACAGTTATGAGGGAACCACTGTCAACCTTGCAAGTACTGGAATCTATTGAACTCAAATTGTGACACAGGTAACTAGGCTTCCAAACTGTTGCGGTAACGTGAGTAACCTGGGAGAGTCATCAGAAGAAGATTAAACATTATCATTTTTTATTATCATTGGTTTTTGAAACTTCTTCTCCAGGTATGATAGCTCCAGGTTTGTTCAAGGTTATGGAGCTTTTGAGGTGGGTTAAGGATGTTAGCATTGAGCGCCTCGTCCTTCATGCTGAAGACCCTTTTCCCGCCTGCTCAGAAAGTCATTTCCAGCAGGTCTTATCATGTGTATGAAACTGTTACAGTAGGTGCATTAAGGTTGAGGATTCTTCTGGTTTTTGACCACATGGATTCTAGGATGTTTAGAAGGACCTGTAGATGTAGCCTTAGATGTAGATTCAATTAAGAGATCTAGTTATGCGCTTCCTTGATTACTCAGATTCAGGTAAACCCATTCTTCTGCCCAATCATATGCATTTATACCTCAGGGTAGGATCCCAACGCAGAAATGACAGCGGTAATAGCATCATTAAGTTGATACAATTTGTAGTGACTTGGTTTTGCTTGGGCATAAAAACGGCTTTCAAACTCCATATGGCTTTATTCTTTATTCATTCAGATACCCATTAACGCTTGTTTTTGGTTGTTCAGGGTTTAATTGATGCCAAACTCTTGGATTAAGGCTGTACGGACATGTTCCCAAGTGTTGCACTCCTAAAAGTGGGGGGTCATGATCTTCCAGGCAGTGATATCTAGGCAGGAGTGGATATGATTTAACTTCTGCCAGCTGGTGGCCTCCTCCATGGAACTCTCATATGCTTACAGGAAGGAGGCAATGCTTTTCCAGACCATGGTGAACCTTTCTTTATAACTAAGTTAAAAGTTATTTACAAGATGAGTGTAGTGGTGCTAACACCAGGGTTGGGCGCTGGCTCTGAGATCTCAGTCTCCACATAGCCATGTGGGGCCTGCTGGTCTAGCCGTCGCCATAGGCCCTCAAGATCCTCTTGGATATCATCCCAATTTTGGTTGAGAGAGGAAACGAAGCCATATTTGCACCCTGTTTTCTTTATGGATTGAATGTAGGCGCCCTGAAGGTGAAGCTAACTCGAGGGTGCTCAAACAGTTTCAAACCATTTGAGAAGTTTGTTCAAGCTGAAAGATGCAAGTATAGGTAAGCTTAGGTAAGGTACTGAAATTGTTCATTTTGTCTGACAGTGCCTCAATGGAGACCCTAGGGTTGAGGGGGACCCTATCCATTCGGAGTTTGCATCCCTGAGCTACATCCTAAATTTGATTGCATAGGGCAGCCAAGGCTGTTATCACATCCTTACGCCATGGGTCTTCAGGGCCATCAGAGGTGGGTGCTGAGGGTCCTGGGGGCCCTTGAGGTCTACGGGACCCTCAGGACCTTCAGGTCCCTCACGCCCTTCAGGACCTCCTCTCCCAGATGAGTAGACATGAGAGGCCAGCTCCCAATAGTGTTGTTGCAGGGGCTGTATAAGGTCCTCAAACTGGAAGAGGCGCTGATTCCAAGTTGACTCAATAAGTTGGACGTTCCAACGCAGCTGGTCCTCAAGTTATCCAGAGATCTCGCTATCTAGCATCACAATTTGATCCTGGACTTTATTGATCAACCATCAATTATCAATAATGGCCCTGCGGCTGCCATGGACAAATGGGGAGGTTGCATTGTAGAAATTGACGATGTGCGAGTGTAAGGCCTAGGTGAGCCCCAGTTGTTGGGTGACTCCTTGACGGTGCAAGGCAACAAGTTGAATTAGGTGATGATTATCTGGTAATAAAGTTGCAAAGGTAGATTTTGGAACCAAGGGCCAGTTCTCCTGCTGACAGCTGGGCCAAGGCATAGAGATCCCACGTTGTAGAAGGAACAGAAGAGGCATGATAGTGGCTGGAGCGAGCACACACAGAGTAGATGCCATTTATTATTTATTAGACAACATCATTAAGATTCTCGTACTGAAGTTGGTACTGACTTCTATCAATAGAGGGCAGGGAGAACTGGAATGTGGTCTATTATTCTAACCTCTCAGGCTGAAAGGGTGATACTTTATATTGCGAGGAACTAACTCATCAAGCAACGCTTCTCAACTGCCCAGTAGATTGATCTTAAGGGTGCTTATATTATCCATTGTTTGAGATAGACGTTTTCACTTAGGTCAGCTCAGAGCCCCTTGTAGTGAGCACCACGTTTATCAGTCTTACAGTTCTTTAGACTGTTGCCAAGGACCAAAAGTGGGCTTGAAGCTGAAAATTTGCAAAAAGGGTCAAAAAGGACGTGGGCTGATTGGATAGAATACCAAATATTTTATCAGATTAAAATGTGTCAATACTTATAGGGTGCATAGGGAAACGGTGCCTCAAGGATCTTCGTGGCCCCATCTGTTCAAAATCTTTCATGGCCTTCTGGATTGACTGCCTGTTTGGCACTCTCATTGTTTTTCATGACCCCATGACTGGATAGGTGGAAACTCCGCCTCACGTGACTCAGGAATTGGGGATGAGACTCTTGAAGTCATCTATAATGATCCCCAAACGCAGGTGGATTCCTGACTGAGTTTGGGATTGGTGCCAGTAAAATAAGGCTTCGTTTGAAAAGGCTCAATAGTTGATTCACTGCGGCTACATTTGGAAGTGAGGAATTTAATCTGTTTTAATTTTTAATCCTGATAACATAACCTTCACTTTGTTTAGTGATCCATCTTTTTTTATTCCCCTAATCTGGCTTCTAAGTATATTTGACCTACCAGTTTTCATGTTTAAGAGGTCTTATTCTATAAGACTTAATCAGTTATTTTGGTTCAGCAGTTCTTTTTTTAGGAATCAACCAAAAAAATCAGGACATAACTATCTCTATGGTTCATCGATCTTTCAGTAACACTTTTATTATCTTTTCTTGGATCAACTCCTTTAGATACTATGCATGGACCCAACTAACAATCCTTCCATCTGCGAGGTTCCTGATGGAATATGCATCCATAACCATCTTGGCAATAAATTTCAAACATACCAAGCCATAGCACATCTAACTTGTTTCTTCTTATGAAGCCGTGTGTGTCAGAATAAGCTAATTTATTGCCTAGAAATACTTGGATAATGCTAGTTTGTTCTTATTTTCCGATGTTTTGCCCTTGATTTTCTTCAAGGTGATATCAAATGCTTGTTATTGCATCTCGATCAGGATAATTAAAAGTCGGAGCAAATACTGTTCAGCACTCATCCTAAGGCTGGTTCAACTACTGAATATAGAATAAGTGGTAATACGGCCTTCCTACTGTTCAACCCTTCAAAGAGCGTTTTCTCATTGCCATATGGTGACTGATGTTATATGCAAAAATCACTAAACTGAGGTATGTTCCACATGTGGAAGTTTCCCAAGAAAATAGCTTCCTCATCGTCATGTCCAGCGTTCCAAAGGACTTTTTCTACCATTCCGTTTGTCTCTGGCTGTATGGGTACTGACATGACTCCTCAGATTATTATTGTTTCGTTCAACCTAAGGAACACGTGGGACATGAAATTCTTTTTGTTGTCACTTACCAAGACTTGCGAGCATTCATGGCGGTATAAAACTTGATACATAATAAACCTTGCAGTACTAGTAGTGTCCACTTTTGCCAGGGCCGTTGCCTTGAACCATCTGGTCAAATAGTCGATTGTAACTATTATATATTTGACTCCCCTATGTGCTCATAGTCAGTGGTCCCATCACATCAATGGACACTGTATGAAAAAAATTCAGGGCGGACCAGTCAATATTGGTTGTGTTCTTGTGTGTTTTGTGCAACCAGCACTCCACACAGCAAGCCAGATAATCGGCTAAATCTTATTTGACAGACTCCCAGTAATAGTACTAGTAATGTGGTCATTTGTCTTCCTCAGGCCTCTATGCCCAACAACTTTATGCGCAGCTTGAATGATGTCACTCATTCTGACGGTTTTGAAGACAATAGTCATTTTCCATAAAATGTCTAAAACACTTGTCCATTCTTGGTCTTAGTAACTTCCATCGCTTTCCAAAGCGCATCTTGAATCTCTTAGGACTCATTCCCAATTTTTCCATCAACCATTTTTTTGAAGCATCTCATCAGCCTATTGGTATGCCGCTTGGACCATTGGTAACCTTAATAAGTTCTCCGCATTTTGGTGAGAAGCCACCACTCAGTGAACTATCTAATAGTTTTAAGCCTGAAGCTTCAATGCCCATTGGGACTGACGTCCTTCCAATTCTAAAGTTATTTAGCCATCGCAGGGAGGAGTGGTCCGTTACAACTTTAAAGTGCATACCGTGAATATAAACCCAAAACTGCTTACAGCCATTAATCACCACAAGGCATTCACGCCAGTAACAGTGTAATTGCTGCTGATGATGAACGTTTGGCCCACATAAGCTACTAGATGCTTATCCCTGTGCTCATCTACTTTAATCAAGATGGCTCCAATTACCAAGAAACAAAGCGTCAATATGTACTATAAATTCTTAATTGAAATTTGGATAACTCAATATCTGAGAATCTATCAGATACTTGGCATAACTCATAAAAAGAACACTGGGCCTCTTTATTTCAAACGAAGCTTTTCATTGAATCCTTCAGCAAATGAAAGAGGGGCTCGGCAATTCTCATCAAATCTCATATAAATCTTTGGTAGTATATGACCATTCCAAGAAACACTTGGATATATCAGATAGTTTATGGGTTGGCCATCCACTTTATGGCCTCAAGCATTTTGGGTTTGTGGCTGCAGTCCACTAGAGTTGATGACGAACCCCAGATATTACAACTCTTTCTTGGAGAAGTGGCCTTTTCTTGGCTTAATCTTCATGTTAGCCGCTGACATTCTCTTATAGACTTCTAAGTGGTGTAAATGTTCAGTAAAGGTCATAATGAACACATTTATATCGTTTAAGTACACCAGGACGCATGAAAACTTCATGTTTTTCAATATGGCATCCCTGGCCCTCTGAAACGTCACAGGCGCAATGCAAAGCCTTGGACATCTGAGTTTGTTGGTATGGCCCATACACGGTAATAAACTCACATTTCTCATTATCTTCACTTAGAAAATCGATTTTCCAATATCCCAATACTAGATCTGTCGCAGAGAGAATTTCGCTTATCCCAATTGATTCAAAGCATCATTGATTTGTGGTAGTAGATAAAACCTTCTTTATTACATTATTCAGCTTTCTGATAATTAATTACTACCCAATTAGAGCCATACTTCTTCTTCACAATAAGGATAGGGCTCACTCAGGGACTTAATTATGAACTAGAAGTCTGTTTTCACTAATTTGCTGATCTCTTATTCCACTACTGCCTCATCAGCCTTTGACCATTGGATTGGTCTCATCCTTATCACTAAATTTTCCCCAGTGTAAACTTTATGGATGACATTCATTGTACATCCCAAATCATGATCGTTCTTAGAGAAGCTTTCTCAATACTTTTTTAATTCAAGCACCTCCTCTTGCTGTCATTCCGTCATATCAGCAAGTTGCTTTATTCAACCAATAGATTAATACTCTCAGTCACCCCTGCTGGTAAACCCATCTTATTAGGCCCCAGATCATAAATTTCCTCAATTCCACCATTGGGATCAGTTGAACAAATGTATTGATCTGATTCTTCTTGATCTTCATAAGTTTTCCAGTCAAATTCACCAGAAGAATTATGATTTCTACAGACCAGGAATAAAAACTTCAGGAGCCACCAATGACTCTTATATGGACTCCTTCCTGGGGCTACTGACCTCTCCTTAAAACAGCTCAGTTATCTCCAACATCAATGCTGTATTAATTATGATCTGTGGATCTGGCAGTATGATCCTCAAATTTTTGTTACATAGCGGAATTTCCTAATTTTTCAGGATTTCAATAGGCATTTCTCTTCATTTTGACAAACCAATTGGTAGCAAATCGGAATAATGCCAACATTGTAAATCATATTGATGAAATTGTTTCTCCTGGTCAGTGGATTTTCTCCATTTCTGATAAACTAGAGGTAGCGTCTACATAATATGGTCATAGTATTATCTTTGAAGCTACATTTAACTTGTAATTTTTCAAAAAATTTGGTCCCAATCAGAATATAATAGTTTGGTTGGCCATATCTATTACTGGGGCGGATACCACTAGAGATCCAAATCTGAATGGTAAAGCGTTATAAGCTCATCATGAGATGGTGTATCTGGCTCAGTGATCCCATATTCTTTTATATGCTCCAAATTAGGCAAGATTCTCATCTTTATCACCATCATGGTCGAGACAATATTGATTGGTGCTTCACTGTCAATTATCACCTGCACCCATACTCAATTGTCAATATATCAATATATGTACACTCATAGTATTGCAAAATTGTATTTACTGAGTATATAGTTGCATTATTTTCCAAAATTGAGAATGTTTTTATTTGTTCCAATAGATCAGGAATAGATTCTTTAACCGTGCTTATGGGGATAGACAAATTTTCCTCATCTAATTTGATCTCAGCCAGATCTTCTGGATTCTCTGCGGATCAAATATTGTCCACTAGTTGTTGCACATATGGGCAAGTGACCTCTTTGTTTATTTCAAGTTTGATACCCTTCGCTCTGGCTCTGTTTACCACGTTGCATCTAACTTGACCACTTGGTAAAGCTAGTACTGTGTGTTATCATCAACAAATAGATCATTAATGTCAATTTCTTCATTTAAGATATTGGGGGGAACTGTTTTAAATGCAGCTTTAGACTGAACCCGTCTAGGTTGTGGGCCCTTTTTCCTATTCCTGTGCAGGTTTGGCCTCCTTTGCCTGAACCACATTGATTTTCTCCTTAGACTTCTTACTAAAGCACTGGGCACCAAAGTGGCACTTTCCTCCACATTAATGACAGCATTTGTCTCCTTTTGTCTAACCGCTTGAACTCCTTAGGCTTGTTTCCTAGCACAATTTGATTGTTGGACTCCTTAGCGCTCTCAAACACCTTAATATGATTAAAACTTTGGAACTGGAATTGGCTTGAAGCTTTGATTAGGGGCCTCAGGTGGCTCCTAATATTTCAATGATCCACCATTTGCAAGGTGGTGATTTCAGTTGCTAATGCTGAAGACATCATTTGATGTAGTTTGCAATAGGGCTGAAGGGCCGCCTGTAATGTGATCCTCACATTAAAATCGTCCAATACATTTTCTCTGACAAAATTTGTGATTCTTGGTAGAATCAGTCGGCGTAATTGCTAAGGTCTCATCCTTCTGGAATTGTATTTTCATGAATTCCTGTTTGCGTTTCAACATACGCGTGAGACTTCAAAACTTCTTAATTATGGTAGCCTAGGCCTCAAATTAAGACCAACTATCCCCCTCTAGATGAAATAACACCAAGTTTTGACAGTCTGTGTCCAAACAGTTCAACGTCAAAGATTTCTGTCGATTTCCATACCTGAGCATGGTCATGTCATAGAGTTGGAAGAATGCAGGAGCATTATCCCAATACAACATGAGTGGTTTCAGAAAAGTCTGAATTCTTCCAAAGTTTCTCTAGCCACCTCTTTAAGCTCAGATACCCAACTGACTCGGTGAATGATTTTAGTGTCATCTCCAAAATGGAAACAAATGTGGTTGGCACATTTCTAGGAATTGTCAACTTCCCAACTGGAGTTCTTGTGGTCCTTTCTTTGGCATCAGTCGCTGCATAGGGTTCACATTAGCATCTATGATTCTTCAATTCTTTGATTTGCTTCACTAGATGCTCCACGTCTGAGCTGAGTGAATGCAATTGAACGTAATCCATATTGAGTCAGTTTTCAAGAATATATCCTCCCAACTAAATCTCCTTTTTTTCTTCTTCAATGATGTTACTTTCCCTAGTAATTCATTGCCAAAATTGGAAACTTTTTCTAATCCTTCCTTGAACTTAGTGACTCTCTCCTCCAAGGTAGCAAATTCTTTATGATCAGCTTCATTCAAGGCGTTCTAGTTGATGGTTGTCATTTATTTCTAAAGTTTTCTTACCTTGTCCTTGTATGAAATCTTTTTGGCGTATCTTGCTCAACTACCCCCTGTAGTGAGCATTAATTGTTAAATATTGTGAGTGGGCTACTATTCTCATGAGTACCAAAAGTTAAAATCCTTGGTTCTTTACCAATGATAGCTCACAAAAATTACTGCACTGGTTCTTTATGTGCCTGATTTGCGTTGTTTGATAGTAGTTGATATTTGATTGATAAAAGTATGATAACTATTATCCATAGGTGAATAGATAAACCTAATATATATTCCAACAATAGACCTGTAATAAATTACAAAGACACTGTTGATGTCAACTATAGGGACTTCATCCTGTTCCAGCCAACTTGATCCACTCTCAGATTCCGAGGTTTTTGGCCTTTCATCTCGTCACACTGAGTCTTTGGAAATTCCCTCCTAAGGTTTGTTTTTCTTCTAAGGTCCCTGAACCTTACTCTTTATATGACAATATAGTCCATGATTATTTTATAAGCAACAATAATATAATGAAGATGAATAGAACTTAAGTCGCAAATGAAAGCTTTTTTTCAGAAGGATAAATTTTTTAATATGGTGAAACTCTCTTTTATTAATGTAAATTATTAGTAAATTTATAGAGGAATTCGGCTCTAACTGCTCAGTTGGCGCTTCAGACTTGAAATGGCAGGCGTTACTTTTGAACTTCCCACTGACAACTCACTGGTGATGATCATCTCAATTGGTTTAGGATTTCTTGGACAGACATCCTCAAGACCTAAAATGGAAAGAGCCAGAAAACATGTCCTTAAAATTTTCCGCTTGATCACAGCAAACCAGCCATATTTGGTTAACGACCAGCTTAGGTAATGGGACTCTTTAACCGTTATGGCATGTCATGAACCAATTGATTGATTTGCTAGTTGCAGGCGGCATCACTCAGCTCACAACTGCTATTTAAATTCTGAATTGGTCAGTGATGAAACCCAACTAATTTCAAGTTGGTACACTTGATGGTTATTTAATAACCAACTATCAGATGCCTCATTTCATCAGCAACTCTGCCTGATAAGATCTTGAGCATTCACCCAGATCAATCCCTGATGGATCGAAACTGGAGAATTACCTAAAATCCCCATACGTTATTAACCTTAAATTGGAGTCAACTGATATCTAATTCACTCGCCAACGTGGCTTTACTCCCTAGCGATTCAACAGGTAATCTAGGATCTGGAAAGGCGGGCAAAATCCCAATAAGCTCTCATCAGAGTTATTCTGCTGTTTCAGATTTTGGCCTTTATTTCTTTTTCAGTTTGTTAGTGTTTTTAGATCAAGACGCACCCTTTGTATCTTAGGTTCTAGTGACAGATTAAGTTCATAAAGTGGCTGGATACTTTTGGTTTCTATCACTTCCAACATCCAAACATTCACTATATTATCTGGCTGAGGGGAACATTCAATTTAGGTCATATCTGTGGTTGCCGCCTCTCCTCCAGGCTATATTATCTAAGAGCCATCATGACCCCCCTTCAGTGGGTCATTCAAGGAATAAAGCAAAGGCATCATTTTAGTTTAGCAAACCTTCAAATGGCCAGGCCTGTCAAATGACATTCCAGCATGTAATTCCAATTGTGTAGCATGTGCACAGTGCAAATTAGACCAGTAGGGTAAGAAGGGTCTCCTGCATCCTCTCAGCAGGTGTTGGGGCCATGGACGTCAGTGTCTGTAAATTCCATTGTCAAGCCGCCAAGCATCAATGGGTTCATACCAGACATGGTGGTTGTAGACTGCTTCACTAAATTAGCTCTTTTTATCCCTTGGTCCTCAGCCATCACCTCTGAGCAGACCTCCCGCCTGTTCATAAATCATGTGTTCTCTATGATTGGTCTACTTAAGGAAATCATTAGCGACCAAAGTACCAATTTAAGGCGCAGTTTTAGAAATAAAATACTTGCAAAAATGAAAATTATGCCGTGTCACTCCAACGCATACTGTCCTCAGTTGGATGGTCAAACTGATTGGTTTAAGCAAATTGTGAAACAATACCTTTGGTGTTACTCCGCAGCCACACAGGATCCTGTGTGGACGCTCTTAAGCTTTACAAGTTTGCATAAAATAATGAAACTCACACATTCATGGGCTTCTTCCCTTAGGAAGCTACTGTCAAGATTACAGAAAAGTAAGTTTAGACTAACCTGCCAGCATGGATGCCAAAGCACCCAAATGGCAAGCACAAATGCCAGAGGCACTGCTGTTTGAACAACTTTTATCTGTGCTGGGAAAGATTTTACCAGTGAGCGCCAATAGGCCATAAAGGTAACTAATAAACCAGCAACAAACCAGGCAATCATGGCCCCAGGGCCCGTAGCTTTGGATGTTAAAAATTAAGTTGGGATTGGTGTTTTAAATTTAGTCATGATAAAAATAAAGAAAATTGGGAACCAGGTATTTTTAGACTTAAAAAAATTGGAAAATTAACTATTATTTCTCTGTGCGTTATGTCTGTTTAGATAGATAATTGATTTGGGGAATAGCTTAGTGATACTCAGGATTAGCCCTAATAGATTCGATTAACCTGGAAAATCTAAGTGGGAGGGGTAAAACGAACTTACTTTGAACTTACTATAAAATTGTTGGTGGGCCAAGTCACAGTTGGTTTGACCTCAAGCGCCCATATTGTGGTTTCACCGTTTTTCTGGTATTTAGCACATTGTCATATTGCCTGACAGGTGTTGGGAACCTCCTAAGACCATCCCAATTATCAGTGGTCCCAAGAGGTCAAAATGGTCTGGAATATCCAACCTACCCACACCCTATCACATTGGCATCTGTTTGGCCAAGCGAGATGTAATGAACAACAATATTACTATTTTGAAGGGAGGGTTCTGAGCTGTCAGCAACAATAGACAATGAAGTTTTATGCCCATTAGGCTTTGTCCCCAATGTTTTCAAGGGAGTCTCAGATTGTTAACAACATTTCCCAAAGGCCTGATGCCATTAGTGAGTTTGACTGAGGATTATGCCACTGGGCACATTTGTATTAAGAGGTACACTTCCTTCAGGCGTTGTCCTTAATGTTTTTAAAGCAGTATTATAATTGACAACAACATTTTCTAATGGCCTGATACCATTTTCGACTTTTGCTAGGCTTTTGACAATTGATTTCTTATTTACAGAATGTGCATGCACTCTGGGCATTTTTGCTGAGAGTTTTAGGCTTTCAAACCTGATTTTGAGGTCTTTTTGCCATTAACTTATATGAGCCTTTAGATTCATAAGGGTGGCGACTTCCAATTATCTTAATTCAACTAGCTCAATTTTCTGCAATGATTTGGTGCAGGAAATTACAGGTATAGGGGTAGATACTTTAAAGGGAAAACTCTTAACCATCATTTATCTATCAAATGAGCGAGATCGCCCTGTGAGATGAGAGGAACAGCTGCCCTTATTGAACCCTTTTTTGGGAAATGGGAATACTACCCGGTCTAAGCAAAGGGGATGCTCCTCTGGACTTACATTACCCTTCCATTTTGCCAAAGGGGGCGCCACTACCGGGGAACTAAGTCAGGGCCTCATTTTTGTGGTCATTTTGTAACTTGATTGAATTAAAGTAGCAATCTTTGGGGGAGGGTGGAGAGCTTCTGGGTGGGTGGCATGCAAACCCTCGACCAGCTCCAAACAGTTTGAGCAATCTCAGGCTTTGATCCAGCTGTCCTTGTAGGCCAGATAGCCTTTCCAAGTGATGAGATATTCGACCAATCACCAAGATTTGCTAGAAGTTAGGATGGTCTCCACTTCAGCCTCCTCCAGATCTTTGATCACAATAGGCTCTGGATCAAAGGGGATTTCCCCCTTGAATGAGGACAACTAAGACACATGGAAGACTGGGTGTTGTTTCCAATGAGGTAGCCTTTTTGATTAAAATTCACAATTATCTGATTCTTCCTCCACCAAGTGGGTACCTGAGGTTTGTTTGCAAACTTATGCGAGGGCACCTGCTTCTCTAAATGTCATGTATTGAGCATGACATGTGAACCAACCTTGATTTCGTGAGCTGGGATCCTCTTTTAATCTTCAAACTGCTTGTAGTCGCTTATAGTATTATTAAAAATCTCCTGAACTAAAGACTTCGTTGTCCAGATATGTTGGGAATGATCAGCGGTGTCTGGTACCTCTAGGCGAAGGCACGGGCCAACTGAGAATGAGGGGTTGTAATCCAAGGTGGCTTAATATGGGAAGAATCTAGTGGAGGCATAACGTTATTATATGCAAACCTAGAGAGGGGGAGGTCATCAGCCCAGTTATCCTGAGTAGCACCAGCTTAGCAACGCAGTTACTGTTCCAGAATCTTATTAACCCATTTAATTTGGCCATCATATTAGGGGTGGTATTCGGTGGAGTGACAGGGCATAATCTTCAAGATTGCCAAGAGCTAATCCCAGAATTGTGCTGTAGATGGGCATGAGGTAGCTTACAATCTCCTGTTGGAGGCCAAACATTGAGAACAATTGACGTATGAAAAGACGAGCAGTTTCCTCAGAAGTGATAGTGGAGGAACAAGGAATAAAAAGGGAAAACTCTTTGAAACAGATGACAGCCACCATCACTGCTGTAAACCCATAGGAACTTGGAAGTTCAACAATGAAGTCCACGGACACCAGTGTTTATGGACCCTCAGCTTGTTTTAAGCGTGCAGAAGACCATTCTTACCAGACTGATCTGACTTGGCCCACGCACAATTAAGCAATCTGCAATTAATGCTGGAATATCTTTTTGAAAACCCATTCAATTATAGGTATGCTTGATAAAGTTGAGGCACTTATTATTCCCTGTATGTCTGACTGCGGGAGGATTGTGGTGAGCCTGAATCACTTTGGCTCAAAGGAGCTGAGGAACCCAAACCCATGACTAAAATTAAATTAGAACCTCATCCAGAGATTACAAAAAATGGTTTGAACCTGGGATGGACAACTACATATAAAAGTCCACCTCTTCTGCACAGGCTGTTTGAAATGCCAAAGCTAGAAAGATTGGTGGTGAGTCCTAAGCTAAGTCCACTGTCAAAACCATTGGAGGAACAATGGATAATTTAATTGAAAGGATGATGGAGACCAGATCTGCCTCATCTGAGTTTACAGGACAATGTGCAGGATTATATTTTAAGTCAAGAAGAACATTCAAAAGCTCTTTTACCAACTTATATCTGAAGTTAAAGCTGCACAAATCTCAGAAATTATGGGCCTGACGGTGTGCCAACTTCTGTGGCTTGCGGAAGTAGAGGAGAGCTTTGTGTTATTTTGTACAGTCAACTTATGTTAAGCGCCCTGCAAGAGTAACGCCAAAGGGTCAAGGCCCACACCATGGCTGCCAGCTCTTTGTCATAGATGGCCCAGTATTACTCATTGGAGGAGAACTTACAGGAAAAAATAAACGACTTGGTGTTCCAAACCATCCTGCTCTTTGAGCAAGACAGCTCTACCACAGCGAAAGATGCATTGCATGCTACAATATAGGATTAGAAGGATCCGCATGCTTAAGGATGGGAGGTAATACTAAACAACTCTATAATTGAATCAAATGTGTGCTGGCACTCAGTTGTCCAGTTAAAGGGGACGTTCTTGCTCGTGAGTAGATGAAGTGGACATCTTACTTGGATAAAACGGGAGAAAACCTTATCAGGAAAATGATGATACCCAAGAAGCTCCTCAATTGCTTCTGCATTGTTGGAGTGGGCCACTCGCGGATGGCATCCAATTTGCTGGGTGGGATGGCGTAGCCATCTTTCAAGATAAGTTTGCCCAAAAAGGTGATCTCCTCCTGATAAATCTTGCATTTTAAAGGCTTGACAAACAGCCTTCATTATTCAAAGCAGCCAATACTGCCTCCAAATCTTTTTTATATATTTAAGGAGTGGGATATTGTACCATTATATCATCATATATGCTACTTCAAGGAGAATCTGAGATACCCTAGTATGCTGTCAATTATTTTATGGAAAGATTCAGGAGCATTCCTCAGCCCAAAGGGAATCACTCAGAATTGGAACAAACCTCGTTTTGTCTGGATAGTGGTAAGACATTCCTGGCCTTCATTCACTCAAATTTGATTAAAGACATTTACAAGATCAAGTTTCAATAACTTTTGTGACTTGGAAATCTCCTGACCTATGGCTTGTTCAAATGGAAGTGGGTAGTGGTCATGGACTATTATCTTAAAGAGACTCCCATAATCTACACAGGGGCGGAGTGACCCATTTCCTTTTTGGAAAATACAATGGAAGGGCTACTGGAGATGTCTCCTGGAACTAAAAACTCTTCTTGAGCATGTTGTCCAACTATGCATTGAGAACCGCATCCTCCTCCGCCATATGTGGGTACAGTAGACAGTTTATGTTAACTACTTGCACCATTGTCCAAAAATGCAAATCAAATTTTGTATGAGGTGGAAGGCGATCAGCCTTGGTAGGTAAAAAAATGCTCTGATAACACATCAATTCGGCTGGAAAATCTAGTAGAAGACCAATGGGGAAACAAGGGTTGTGATCAAACTACAACCGCAAGCTTTAATGATGGTATTCAACAATGGAAACTCGCCCTCCACCTGATTGTTGGAGAAAAACACCATGTTTGTCTCCAGATTGATTCTCTTTTTTTAGTACTAGATGGTCCCAAAACCCCCAGATGGATTCTCATATGCTGCCAAAGCCACCAACCCACCTCCAAAATTACTGGGAACATAAGGTTATACATAGCAGAGAAGCGGTCACAAAAGCTAAGCTGATATATCAAGAAAGGCATTGAGTGTCAAACTATATAGGATGTCTGTAGCCATATGAGGCAACCATCACCTTAGGATCCACATCTATGTCATAATTGTTCTGGTAGGCCAACTCTAGGCTTATTAGTTACCCGCTGCTCCAGTGTCAACCAAGGCCTCAAAAGACACCTGGTTGATCTGAGACTAAACTTCATTGGTAATATAAAGTCTTCAGAATTTTATTTATTGGCAAATATGTTTGAGTCCGTAGATAAGGAATAGATTGCAACTAGATTGGGGGAAACCACAAGGTTTTTGACAGGGGCAGATGATTCTTAAGTTAGAGTGCCATAATATACAAACACAGGCATGGGCGCCACGGCGATTTTTGGAATCAATATGGATACTGATTTGAACCTGGGTCAATTCTAAGGCCAACTCGGCGGCTTCTAAACATGGAAAACCCATTTTGGAGGTGAGCTATGTAAATTTTGGATACACTGTAACAGTGCGGCCATAGTAAAGCTCCTCCACAAACCTAAACATTTGATAGATGACCACTGCTGCGCCCATCTCAAAAAGTGGCGTAAATGGTTGAAAGTAATGGATGGTTGATTATATCAAGAATACAGCAAAGTAAGTTTATACTGGCCTGCCAGCCTGTATGCCAAAGCACACAAATGGCAAGCCCAAATGCCAGAGGCACTGCTGTTTGAATGAATTTTATTTGTGCTGGGAAAGATTTTGCAATGAGTGCCATAAAGTCATAAGTGCAAAAATAAACCTGGCACAAACCAGGAGATCACAGCCATAGGGCCGTGGGTTTGAGTGCTGGAAGAAATTGGGTTGGGATGGGTAGTTTAAGTTTCATCATGGTAAAAATAAGGAAATTTGGGAAACAGAATTTATTGGATTTATAAAAATGAAAAATGATCTATCAATTTTTCAGTCTGTTATGACTGTTTATAAAGTTGATTGTTTGGGGTATAGCTTAGTAACACTCAGGATTGATGCCCTCAAGTATTTACCTATCTGGCAAACTTAAAGTGGGAGGGGGAAACGAATATACTTTGAAATATCTATGAAATTGTTAAAGCAGGCAGAGTCACTTTTAGTTTGACCTCAGATGCCTGATTTGTAATTTCATCACGTTTCTAGTGATTAGAGCGATGGCGTCTTGCCTTACAGGCCATGGGAACTTCTTAAGGCCATCTGCTAAAATTTATGGGTTTTGTTGAATGTTCACAGTTGATAACCCCTAAATTGATTAACAGCACAGGTTTAAGTTGTGAAATTCTCTTTATTATCTGATATAATATAATTGATTGATAATAGGATGAAGACTATTATCCATAGTTGAATAAACCACTAGGGTTAGGTCCTACGTGTGACCATTATTCCTCCTCAAAGTACTTATGATGTCCTTGATAGGGATTTGTTTTTTATACCGCAAACTTGATCCACGTTCAGATCCTCATTTATGGCTTCTCTCTTGTGAAGAACAGTCAGCAGCAATTTCCATCTTAGCTCAGCTTCTATTCTCTGGATCCACACTCACATCCTTACTCTATATCCCAAAGAGTTTTTAATTAAAGCACACGGCAATAATTTCCCTTGAAAAAGAATAGAACTAATAACAAATCCTAATAATTACTAATTACTAGGTAAAAGTGTGTACTTATTGAGTGAATCCGTAGGGGAATATATAGTGGGAATTCGCCTAAACTTCATTTGGAACCTCATTGATGAAACAGCAGCCATAACCATTAAATTACCCATTATTATCTCATCAGCGATGGTCTTCCACATTCTGGCTAAGATTCCATCATTGGACATCCTCAAGACCTAAAATGTAAAGAGTTAGAAAACGTGTCCCTAACAGTTTCCTCTCAATCCCAGTGAATTAAGTTTATGGCAAGTGACCTGCTTAAGTAATGAGACTTATTACCCATTAAGGCAGGTCACAAATTAACTGATCAGATATCTAGTTTCAGTTGACATCACTCACCTTGCAACTTAATCCATAAATTCCCAATCAGTTAGTTATGAAACCCAACCCAATCCAAACCAGTAGTCCTGATATTTAATCATCTATCAACTATCATATTCCCCCATTTCTTTGCAACTCTGCCCAACGAGATCTTAAGCATTCACCCAGATTGATCCCTGACGGATCTGGCCCAGGGAAATTACCTAAAATCCCCTGAACATTTTTCCCTAAAATCAGGGTCAACCAATATCTAATTCACTTTACTATAGGGAATTATCCCCTTGTGACCCCTGGTAGTCTAGTCGGCTGGGAATATGTTCAAAAATCCCAACACATCATCCCTATTGCCTAGATTTCCCGCAAAAAAAAAGATCAAGACAGGAGAATACAATTAAGACACTCAGTCAAAGACTTTTTTGTTCAAGCAGAGTATGGTCAATAGTTACTCAACACTGCTCAGGATGACTTCAGCATGCAACTCTCTTCCTCATTCTCCTCGCTACCACCTACTCAGAGCACGTTCTCAGAACCTTCTTCATACTAGGCTGTTCATTTTCTCATGAAAATTTTAATCCCAGGATCCAGTATCCCCATCAGGGCATATGACCCACTGTCAATTCAGGTTTCTTGGTCCAGCGTCCACATTTTCTGATTTTCTACTCATCCTTGACAGGAGCTTCCTGCTAAAAATTTTTGTTTTGTGGCTCAATTAAAAAATGCTCAGTTATATTCGCCCTTGTTATTTTCTCATAGTGACCTCATGGCCCATATCTTACTTAAAGCTTCTATGGAGAGCTTACCAATTAATTCTGAAACTAATTACTCTAAAATTAAAGATTGATTGATTCTAGAGTTCACAATGTCGAAAATCATACAAGTCTGACATCCCCCTCTTGTCTAGCTCATATGTCAAATTCAGAGTCTTGGTACCAAAAACTGCTTGATAGTATGTCTGATAAAGACCTTAGGCTCTTCCATCAGATGAGTCAATTTGCGCTTTAGGACCTCTTCTATAATCCTTCCAGGACTCATACTCCTAGTCAAGTACCCATGGTCAGTCCTTCCATGGAATTACTGAAAATGTTAACCAACCTCAACAAAACCAGGTAAGAAAATGTCTTGAACGACTCACAACCAATCCTTTCTCTATTGTCAATTCCTGAGTTAGATTTCAAAACTCTTCTGGATTCAGATCCTTTTGCAGATTCTCCTATCATCATCTTCCCTCCTGAAGCAATGCCCTCCACTTTCAACCGATTGTCCTTTCCAGATAAGACTTGCTTCCAGATTTCCTTTCTTGACTCATCCAGTGTTACAAGCCAGCTGTTTTGGCCACTGAACTATCCATTGGAAACAGCGAACATTTTGAACTCCCTTATGCAGAATTGAGGGCCCAAGTAACCGAGGCTTTTTCCATAGCTCTGAACTCCTCCAAGCTCAAAAACATCCTATATCGAGATGTTGCAACCTATGCTCTTCACTTTGCTGGTTAAGTTCTTCAAAGTTAGGCCAAAAAGCTTCCAGCCTCTCTTGGCTTTCATTGCTCATTCTGCTTTCACTTCCAAGGATCTCATAATCGTCATCTTCAGGATACCATTTTCTCCCTGCATGACTATCTAGTTTTTGGAACATCCCTTTGGTATCTTTCACTGATGAATTATAATAATGGCTTGATTCAACAACCCTCACCTAGTATAACTTACTTGATGCCAGTCCATATGTCCAATGTTCTTGACAAAGCTTATTGGCAAGTGCTCTGGACCAATCTTCTGTCTCTGGTGCCATATCAGGATTACTCGGGGTTATTTGCTGACTGCCTCTTCTTGTTGTGTTGCTTCCCTCCCCAATCCAGGGTATCACGTTGCCATGTTCTGACATTTCCATCTCTCTTACCTAGTCGCTTTATCACAGGGATCAGCATCCACTTAAAAAACTTGGTTTCAATTAGGTCTAGCCCTTGCTAGCATCTGATCTCACATTGGTCTGATGGGTTTTTTACTCCTATGTGATCCAACTTCCCTTCCCTAAGAGGCGACATAGACAAAATCATCCTCAAGTTGAGGATAACCGATAAAAACATAAAAAAATAAAAATATTTTTATGCGTTTTTAATAATATTTTCCCCAATATTTTTATAAATCTTTTATATTTTTTCTTCTTTTTTCTATGAGACTTGACCTTTTCTCAGTTCAGTGGTCCATCTTTTATTTTATTCCCCCAAACTGGTTCCTGGGTATACATAAGCCTACCAGTTTCTAGGGCTCAAAGGCCTTAATTTTTTAAGACTTAACTATATAGATTGGTTCAGAGGTCCTTTTTTTCAGACTTGATTAAGTTATTGAAAACATAACCAGCTACATGATTCAGCATTCCTTTGGTAACTCTTTTTCTATTATTTTTTTCATCAATACATTGCTTTGAATACTTAGCATGGACTCAATTTAAAATCCTTCCATCCAAGAGGTCCTTGATGGGGTAGGCGTCTATTGCCATTTGGACGATAGTATTTTAATGGAACCAACCGCAATGCATCCAAATTGTTTTTTTCTCCCAAAACCATGCATAGCTCATCAGGTAACTCTTTCGCTTATTCAGTATTCTAATAATGCCAGTTGGTTCTTATCTTCCATTATTTTAACTTGAATCCTTTTCTTTAAAATTGTACCAAATGCTTGTGATTGCATTTTGATCAAATTTTTATCAATTGGTTCAGATACTGCTCAGCACTCATCCTAAATGTTGGTTCCACCACCAAATATAAATTTGGGTGGCAACATGGCCTTCCTTTCATATAGAAACTCAAACGGCATTTTTCCCATCAAGGTTTGATGACTTATATTGTAGGAAAATGTCCAAACTAAGATACATTCCCCAACATCGATGAATCCCCCCTTGGGTTGGGACCATCTAGTACCAAAAAAAGATACATTCCCCACACAGAAGTTTTTTCTGCAACCAGCTTCCTTACCATCGCGGCCAGTGTCCCATTGACTCATTCTACCAGTCTGGTCATCTCTGGCCATAGGGTACATACATGACTCCATGGATCCATTATTTCATTTTTATTTTTGGGATCACATGAGATGTAAATTTTGTCCCATTGAAGCTCAGCAGGACCTGCGGGCATCCATTTCAGTATTCTACTTGATCTATGATAAACTTTGCAGTGCTTGTAGCATCTACTTTTGCCAGGGCCTTCATCTTAACCCATCTTGTCAGACAGTCAATTGCAGCTATGATATACCTGACTCCCCCTGTGCTCATCATTAGTGGTCCTATCATATCGATGGACACCATATTTCAAGAAAATCAAGTGCAGACCAGTTGGTATCCAGTTGTGTTCTTATGCGGTTTGTGCAGCTGGCACACAACACAACAAGCCAGATATTCCACAACATTCTATCTTATTGACTCCCATTATTAATACTGGTAAATATTTTTGGTCATTTTTCTCAGGCCTCCATTCCCAAGAACCTTATGATCAGCTTATAAGTATAGCTACTCGTTCCAACAGCTTTGGGGATAGCAATTGCTTCCCATTAATCATCTTAAAACTTGTCCATCCATGTCCTTGGTTTTTTCCATTGCTTTTCAAAGCACACCTTGGTTTTCTTGGGTCTTGTTCCTGATTTCTCCTTTAACTATTCTCTGGAAAAGCTCATCTGATTTCTGGTATACCACCTGTACCATTGGTAACCAAGATAAGCCATCTGCATTCTGATGAAAAGCTATAGCTTGGTGGACTATCTCATAAACATAGGCCTGTAACTTTAGTGCCCATTAGGACAGTCATTCTTATGGTTCTCACAAATTGTGTAGCCAACACAATGAGTAGTAGTATGTCACCACTTTTAAGTGCGTTCCTTGGATATACACCCAAAACTGTTTACAGGCGTAAATGACTACAGGGCATTCACACTCAGTCACGTTGTAATTCATCTAAGTGGCTGAGAGTGTCCAGATCACATACACCACCGGATGTTCATCCCCAAGTTTATCTACTTGGCTTAATATGGTGCTAATCACTATCAATAAAGCATCAGTTTGCATTATATATTCTCAATTAAATTTCAAATATAAAAAAGTTGGAGAATCTATTATATACTGGCGTAACTCATCGGAGAATCTCTGGGCCTCTTCGCTCCAAATGAATCCTTTTTCAGATCCCTCAGTAAATGGGTGAGGGCTCAGCAATTCTTGCATAATCTTGAATGAATCTTTTATAGTATCCAACCATTCCAAGGAACACTTGGATTTCTTGGACACTCTTTGGTATAACCATTCGCTCTTTAGCTTCAATCTTCTGGAATTGCAGCTGCAGTCCGCTAGAGTTGATTACAAATCCCAGATATTCTAACTCTTTCCTGAAGGAGTGGCACTTCCTTGGTTTAATTTTCAGGTTGGACACGGATAGTCTCTTAAACACATCCTCCAAGTGGTGAAAATGGTTAGTAAACGTCCTACTGAACAAATTTATATCATCCAATTACACCAGGCGCATGACTACATCAAGTCATTTAGTATGGCGCCCATGGCCCTCTGAAAGTCGCAAGCACATTGCACATACCCTGTGGCATCCTCGTCAGATGATAAAGCCTCTTCACGGTGATAATTGCACATTTCTCTTGGTCTTCTCAGGCAAATTGATTTACTAATATCCTGATACCAGATCCATCATAGAGAAATACTTCACTTCTCCCAATCAATCTAATGTATCACTGATTCTTAGTAGTGGGTAAGAATCCTTCTTTGTAATCTTGTTCAGCTTCCAATAGTTAATCACCACCGGATTAAAGCTATCCTTCTAATTAAATGATAAGAATTGGGCTTGCCCAGAGACTCAATAATGGAACTAGAAACACATGCTTCACTAATTTGTTGATTTCTTCCTCTACTACACTTCAGGCACCTTCAACCATTGAATTGGTCTCATTCTAATCAGCCAATTATCCCCAGTATTAACCTTGTGGATTACATCTCACACACAATTCAAATCATGGTTGTCCAGGGTAAATACTTTCCGATACTTGTCAAATAATTTGAGCACCATCTCCTCCTGTATGTCTATCAGTTCATTAAGTTGCTCTCAATCAACCAATAGATTGATACACTCAGTTACCCCTACCAGCAATTCCATTTCATTGAGGGTTCCAGAATTGTGGAATTTTAGCAAATCAGCCATCAGAATTAGATGAACAAATGCTATGATCTGTTCTTCTCAATCTTCATCAGTTTTTCACTCAACTTTGCCAGGAGAAATCGAATTTTCTCATGGCCTGGCATATTTTTTCCAGGAGCCACCCAAGGCTCTAATCTGGACTTCTTCCAGAGGCTTTTGACTTTCCCATACACCAACTCTAGTTTATCTAATGTCAACCCCATGTCTACTATTATTTGTGATTTCAGAGGTATGGTTTTTGCATTATTGATCCTCAGCGGAATTCCCTGATTTTCTAGGATTTCCATAAGCATTTCTAATTGCTTTTGACCAACAAGTTGGTATCAAGTTGAGACAATGCTATCATTATAGATCAGGTTAATGAAGTTATTTCTCTACTCAGTGGAGATTACTCATTATTCAACTTTTCCATTTGATTGTTCTTATCAATTTCTTTTAAAAATCTCTTGGCATTTGTTCCCATTTAAAACATTTAAAGTATATCCACTGTTTAATCTGGATTTAATCCCTTAATCCCACAGATTTATCTAGCCTCATTAGCTTTATCCCTTTTCATCTTGAATTGATGATCCTCATCTCTAGCAAATTTCAGCCTCAGTGATTAGATATTATTCTTTCAAGAGATTCTCTCCATTCTCTTGGATCAACACTTCCTTTTTTGACCTCGTACTCTTCATTGATAATGTTTTCAATTTTTTTGAATCAATTACTCTCCATATCATCTCATCCAATGTCTCATCTAGTGCCTCATATAACACCTCGTTCCTCTGGACTATTTCAAATAGGCCCAATTTCAACCTGAGTTGGCCCTTCTGATAATCTTTATCTTAAGTTGATATCTGGTGAGACAAGTTTTCTTGCAGCACTAGACAGTCCCATATCTAGGCTGCAATTCCTTTTCCCAATTCTATAATATCTTCTTTGATATCTTCACTAGTTTCTCTTTGTCTTAGCTGGATGAGCGCAATTGAACATGATCCACTTCACATTCCATCTTCAAAAATAAAACTTCACAAACTATTTTTTATTTTATTCTCATATGACGTTAAATCCTAGTAACTCATTGACAAAATTTTAAACATCCTCTGCTCCTTCCTTATATGAAATCTTAAATATTGTATCCTACAGAACTACATCCCCGTAGTGAGCACCAATTTACTAAAATTTATAGGGTTTCTTGATTATTCTCAGCTGATAACCCCTTAAGTAGTTAACTGCACAGGTTTGGTGTTGTGCAATTATCCACGTTGTCAGATAGTAAGATGGATTCATTTGATAATAGTATGTAGAATATTACCCCAAGGAATAAAAAGCACTAGTATTGGGTAACACTTGACCATTATTTCCCCTTATAATATTTAAGATGTCCTCAAAAAGTATTTAATTATTATACCGCCTAATTGTAATGGGCGGGTTCACGCATATATGCTACGATTGAATTGGGAAGTAAGAGCCAAGTTACTGACCATACTAGGTACAGGCCCACAGAGGCCCATCCCCAAACCTGACTGCTATGACTCATTGTTGCCACGTATTCTCAGACCACTGTTCCCATTATACTGCACATTAGTAGCAGGGTCTGGGACCAGGATAGGGCCAAGAATGACGCCAATGCCACACCGAGCTCACTGGTGGAGCTCATGACCTGGATCTGATCCAACTTCTTCTTTTTCTTACTAAAATAAATTTAATAAATTCTGAGCTTAGCAAAGTCCTTTATTTGTAATTTCCTCATAGAAGACACAACTGCCCTTTAATATGTTGCAACTATCAAACAGGCTCTTTATCTCATTAATCTCCTCCAAATCCTGACCACATCATTAGTGATGAATTGCCATACCAACGGATCACCATCCACGCCCCATGTAAGCCCATCATCATTTTGCAGAGGTGATTCAAATTTGGGATGGCGATTTCGCCCATCTCCAAAGCTACCAAATTTGGTGCCCGTTGAACCAGGGCCACATTCAGATTGACTTCCACCTGATCCAAGTCAATGCACGGATCAGGTGCCTCATGATCTGTTACACTAATTTTATCCACGCTTAGATCCTTGTTTACAGCTTCTCTCTGAAGACACACAGTCAGCAGCAATCCCTTATTCAGCTCAGCTTTGTGACGGACGGGGTCTCTGAAAACTGTGACAAAGCATTTAGGCAAGAGTGCCCAAGTGAGGGCCCACAGGCAGGATAGCCCTGCAGTTGAGAGATCCTGAATCTGACTATGCGGAAACCACTTTACCACAAAGGTTTGGACCACAGTTAGGACAATGCTGGCGCTCAGGAGGAGGGCCTGACCCCCTGAGAGGGCGTACAGGGACTGAATGGCCCTGTCAAAGTCTGAACTGCTGTCCATGAGGTGGTTTCCAGGTTTTCTTAATAAAGTGATTTGCAAATGCGCAAAACTAATTTTAAAATCTATTAAGTTTTATTTAAGTTTATCGAAGACAAAACTGCTTTAAACATTTTTGCCTGCTCAGATTTATACTGAACTTATTGGGGTAGAGTGGGTCCTGTTCCCGCGAAGTCCGCGGGCATTTTCCCGGCAGTGGGCCTTATTCAAGAATATAGACCCTCGATTTTGGCGTCAAGGCCCATTCTCAAACTCGGGCTGGGTACCTCGGGGTTGCAGAAACTTTTCTGCATTCATTATTCAGCTTCAAATTGCTCTCAAAGCCCAGGCCATTCCCTTCGCCCATATTCACCGATATTGGTTCATTGCCTCTTTTGAGGAATATTTTGTTCAGTGGCATCTGGTTGGCCAGAGCGCCGTTCATAAGGATTTTCATCCTTGTGATACTCCTAAACACAATGGGTTTGGCCTCTGATTGGTCAGAAATTTGTGTCCGAGGGTCTGATCCCTCATTGCCACAATTAGCAATATTGGATTTGGCAGCATCTGGTTGGCCAGAGCGCCATTTCTGAGGCTTCCCTTCCCCATCAGCCTTTCAATTTAATATTGCTTCCAATTTTGAGGCATCTGAATTATCAGATTGCCATTTACAATAATTGGAGCAGTCGAGCCCCTCTCCCCTGGCCCTGACTATCGCCCTAGGGAAGATTAGGGCTATGTGGTGGTCAGGCAACGCCTTGACCGTTACATCACCCTCCCCAGATGAGAGCCCCTCCAGTTCCAGAACTCCTCCACCTTCTGTGGGCAGTTGCTGCAGTCATCAGCCGTCTGCCAGGTGGACTCCTCCACCAGGTATCCTACCCATTTGAATAGGTACCAGCGCTTTTTCCGCGATATTTTGAATCCAAGATCTCCTCCACCTCATACTCTGCCTCTCCCAGGCTTCCCGAGTAGACAGGCTCCAGTTTCTCTGGGAGAGGGCCTTCGAACTTCCTAAGTTGTGAGACATGCAGCACTGGGTGCGCCCGCAAACCCTCAGGGAACTCAAGCTTGTACGCCACTTCATTTACCTGGTGGAGGACTTTGAATGGGCCCAGAGCGACTGGTCCAAATTTCCTACAGCTTGCTGGCACTGAGTAGTTCTTCGCATTGATCATCACTAGGTCTCCTTCCTTTAGCTCCGGGGCCTCAGATCAGTGAGTGTCAGCCTTCCTCTTCGGCATATCTATCGCTTTGACTAAGTTTGCATGCAGGGCTTTCAGGTTTTCCTTCATTTCTGTTGCCAAGTCGTTGGCCGCTGGATTTGGACCTCTGAGGTAGGTTTCCATCATCTTTGGGTGGAACCCGTAGTTCGCCATGAATGGCAACATTCCTGTTGACAAATGGGTCAAGTTATTATATGCAAATTGGGCTAGTCTTAGCCAGTCCATCCAGCATTCCTGTTGTGTAGTCATGTAGCATCTCAGGTACTGCTTGAGGACTTAGTTAACTCGTTCCGTCTGGCCGTCATACTGCGGGTAGTAAGCTGAGGATCTGCATGGCTTGATATGAAGATTTTCAAGTAGGTGTTGCCAAAATTGGGCGATGAATTGAGGGCCTCTATCTGATACTATCTCCTCCGGTAGACTGTGGCGGGCGAACACCTCATTAATGAAGATGTCCACCATGCCCTTTGCTGTGATGGTGGAGTTACAAGGAGAGAATTCCGCGTACTTGGTCATTCTGTCCACCACCACCATCACAGCGTCATATCCCTTTGATTTTGGAAGCCCCATTATGAAGTCCACACTCAGTGAGGACCATGGTATTTCTGCAATCTGGAGGGTCATGAGTTTTCCTAAAGGCTTCTGCCTAACGTTCTTGGAACGGGCACATGTGACACATTTCTGGATGTACTCCCTTACGGCGCTGGGCATCCCCAGCCAGGAGTAACTTTGGGCCAGGAGCTCTATGGTTTTCTCATTTCCAGGGTGTCCTGCCAAGGGGTGGTCGTGGAAAGCGCTTATCGCCTCCTCCTGGAGCTCGCGGTTGGGCAGCCATGGGCGCCCTTTGTGGAGAATGAGGCCTTTCCTTTTACAGAAATTCTTATGTTGCTCGTTCTCTACCCCCTCCTCCAGGTCCTTCCACAGTGTTGTCCCATACTTTGAGCTTCGCTGGGCGGCCTGGAGCTTTTCCCTCAGTTCCTTGGTGGCATTCTGGATGACAGCGAACACATTTGAGGGCAACATAGTGGCGGTGTTGTATGCATCCAGCTCCTCCCTTGGGAAGGACTTACCTGGGTCCCTGCTTAAGAGATCTGGGATGAGGTTGCTTTCCCCCGGCTTGTACACAATCCTAAAATCATAAGATGCCAGCTCTAGGTGCCATCTGGCCTGGCGCTGGTTCATGCGCTTTGGGCTCTTGTAAAATTCGAGGGCTCTGTGGTCCGTTCTGATAGTAAAGGGATGTCTGGCGTAGAGTAAGTGGTGCTGCCATTCCTCCAAGGCTGATACAATCGCTAAGAGCTCCTTGTCATACACGGGGTAGTTGGTCTCAGCGGGCAGCATTTTCCTGCTAAAGTAGATTAGGGGATGGTCTACCCCATCTTCTCCCTCTTGTAGCAGGACTGCCCCAATTGCAAAGTTGGAGGCGTCAGTCTCCACTATGAAAGGACTGTTGGCGTCAGGATGGGCTAGTGTTGGAGCCTTCATGAGGCTCTCCTTGATGGCTTGGAAGGCTGTCTCCTTCTCTTTTCCCCCAATGGAACGGGACCTGCCCTGTCAGGCGAGTTAGGGGGGCCGCCGTCTTGGAAAGGTCTTTTGCAAACCTTCTTAGGAAGTTCACCACGCCCAGGAAACTTCTATCACCCGTTCTATCCTTAGGGGCTGACCACTCCCTTACTGCCTTCAGCTTGTCTGGGCATATGGCTGTTCCCTTTTGGAAGACTACGTTCCCTAAGAAGGATACTGAGTCCTTGTAGAACTCGCATTTAGATGGCTTCAAGCGGAGGTCCGCCTTGTTGAGGGCTTCCAGCACGCTCAGCACATCTCCTTTGTGGTCCTCCTTGGTCCTGGAAAACACAAGTATGTCATCCATGTACGCCACACAACATTTTCCAATTAGATTTCCTAGGGCGTTGTCTATGGTACGCTGGAACACTGCTGGGGCGTTCTTGAGGCCAAAAGGCATCACCTTGTACTCAAAAACTCCTAAGTGGCACTTGAAAGCTGTATATTGTTGTTGTTTGGCGATTACCAGAACTTGGTTGAACGCATCAACCAGGTCCAACTTGGTGAAAACCTGGCTGCCTGAGATCATCTGAGAGATGGTTTCCATCAGAGGGATGGGGTAAGGGTCAGACTCGGTGATTGCGTTCAGCTGCCAGTAGTCCACACACGGCCAAAGCTCGCCACTTGCTTTTGGGACTAGGAGTATTGGCGACACCACTGGCGAATTTGATGGAACAATCATCCCGCGCTCCAGCATTTCCTTGACATAGACCTCCAGGGCCGCCCTCGCCTTAAGGTTCAAAGGGTAGATGGGACAACCCTTGGGGAATTCCGCATCCTTTTTGAACTTGAAGGTGAAAGGGTAAGGACCGTTTGGGGTGGTAGAGGGAGCTTGGTTCTTCTTGAACAGGTGAGCATATGCACGAAATTCGTTGGGTATGTCCGCCTCCATCTCCAGCCCTACTACTGCGTTCACCCCAGGCTTCCCTCCACCAGTGGTGAAGAAATCTAGTGCTACCGGGGGTTGGTTCTTGGGGTGTAGCATGACCAGGCGCTCCTGCAGTTTGAACTGAGGGGAGTACTTGTGCCACCACTCCATGCCCAGGATTATGGGATGAGGCAGATTTTTAATGGCACTGAATGACTCTTGGAAGGTGTGAGGCCCCTGCCGCAGCAGCACCTGGGTCTTGATCTTCCAACTGCTGACCGTTTTTGAGGTGTCTGCCAGCGTCACGGCTCCCTTCCATTCCATTTCCAGCCTCATTTCTTTTGCTAACCCGTGATCTAGGTAGTTCTCTTCCGCTCCAGTGTCCACCAGCGCCCACAGCTGATCCTCCCTCTTTCTTCCCCAGAGCTGTAACTAATAGGGGACATAGAGATAAGACGAGGTATTTCCTTTATTGATGGTAGCAACGCGCGCAGGAGTAGGGCGGAAGTTGTAGGAGGGACTAGGGTTTCCCTCTCTCTGTGGTTTCCCGAAGGGTTTACCCCATTGGTGGAGCCAGAGGGCGAACCCTGTGTGGACTCCTGCGAGGGGTTGGAGACTGGCTCAGACTCCACTCGGCGGCCACAAAACTTCCCCTGTTGTACTCCAGTATGGGCCTTTGCTTGCGCTAACGCTAGTTGGCCCTCCACCTGGGTCGCAATTGAAATCTCCTCATCGAGGGTAGCTCCCAGGCGAGTGGCAGCCAATGCTGTAAGGATGTCTGGGCAGAGGTTCTGGCGGAACATTCGTGCTATCTGGGTAGGGGTGACCTTGGCAGCCTTGGTCAAAGGGCGGTACACATGGGCGTACTCCATGACTGACATCTTTCCTTGAGTCAGGTTCAGAAGGGTGGACCACGCAGCATCTTGGGAGTCATTCGGCGTAGCCACTCTCTCAACCAGTTGAAGACATTCCTCCAAGGTGGGAGGGAGCATCGTCTGGGTTTCCAGTAGCTCAGTGAACCAATCCGCTAGGTTTCTGGGCAGGGCGGTTACTATCTGGGCGATCTGAAGTGACACTGGGGCTGTCCCTCCTGACGCCGTGGTCAGCCAGGCTTGAAGTTTCACATGCAAGAAGGTGGTGTGCAAGGTGCTCAACTCTCCTGAGGTGAGGGCCTGTCAGAACTCAGACGCGGACTGCTCAGGTTGAAAGTAGACGTTGGTATGCCCCTTTGAGGGAAGGAAACAAGCAACTTCTCTTAAGAGAAATAGAAGAGAGAAGATGACCATCAAAGACGTGTTTGGGTGTTCATACCACGCAGGCAGGGCGCGTTCATATGGCTTGTCCACCATATCCAGGAATAGAGACATCATGTTAAATGAGTTTCGTCTAATGTGACGGACAGGGTCTCTGAAAACTGCCACAAAGCAGTTAGGCAAGAGTGCCCAAGTGAGGGCCCACAGGCAGGATAGCCCTGCAGTTGAGAGATCCCAAATCTGACTATGCGGAAACCACTTTACCACAAAGGTTTGGACCACAGTTAGGACAATGCTGGCGCTCAGGAGGAGGGCCTGACCCCCTGAGAGGGCGTACAGGGACTGAATGGCCCTGTCAAAGTCTTAACTGCTGTCCATGAGGTGGTTTCCGGGTTTTCTTAATAAAGTGATTTGCAAATGCGCAAAACTAATTTTAGAATTTATTAAATTTTATTTAAGTTTATAGAAGACAAAACTGCTTTAAACAGTTTCGCCTGCTCAGATTAATACTGAACTTATTGGGGAAGAGTGGGTCCTGTTCCCGCGAAGTCCGCGGGCATCTTCCCGGCAGTGGGCCTTATTCAAGAATATAGACCCTCGATTTTGGCGTCAAGGCCCATTCTCAAACTTGGGCTGGGTACCCTCGGGTTGCAGAAACTTTTCTGCATTCATTATTCAGCTTCAAATTGCTCTCAAAGCCCGGGCCATTCCCTTTGCCCATATTCCCCAATATTGGTTCATTGCCTCTTTTGAAAATATTTCATTCGGCGGCAACTGGTTGGCCAGAGCGCCATTTCTGAGGCTTCCCTTCCCTGTCAGCCTTTTGATTCAATATTCTTCCGATTTCAAGGCATCTGATTCATCAGATTGCCATTTACACTAATCAGAGCAGTCGAGCCCCTCTCCCCTGGCCCCACCTATTGCCCTAGGGAAGATTAGGGCTATGTGGTGGTCAGGCAACGCCTTGACCGTTACAAGCTTCTCTTATCTGGATCCACGTTCAAATCCCTACTCTTTATCCTAAAGAGTCTCCCAATTAAAGCACACAGCACTAAGTTCATTGAAAAGATAGAACTTGAAATGAATTTCTAGTAAATATTTTGTAAAGTGTTGTCTGGTAAAAATTATATTTATTAAGTAAATTCTTATAGGAATTTATTGTGAGTTCAACAATCAACCCTCAGATGGCACCTCATCAATGAAATGGCAGCAATTACTATTGAATTACCCATCATCATCTCATCAGCGAAGGTCTTCCTTATCCTGGATAAGATTCCATCATTGGACATACTCAAGACCTAAAACGAAAGAGTCAGAATATGTGACCCTAACATTTTCTTCTCAATCTCAGCGAACTAACCAATTTGACAAGTTACCTGCTTAGGTAATGGTATTTGTTACCATTAAGGCAGGTAGTGAACCAACTGATCAAAATGCTAGTTGCAGGTGACATCACTCGCCTTGCAACTTGATCCTTAAATTCCCAATTGGTGAGTGATGAAACCTGGCCAATCCAAATTGATACACCTGATAGTTAATCATCAATCAACTACTAATTGCCTCTATTTCATTGTTAACTCTGCCCAATGAGAAGTTAAGCTTTCACCCAGATCAATCCTCAATGGATTTGACCCAGGAGAATTACCTAAAATCACCCAAAAATCTTTACCCTGAAATCAGGGTCAACCTATATCCAATTCACTTTGATATAGGGAATTATTACCTAGCGATCCCTGGTAATCTAGTCAGCTGAGAATATGGGCAAAAATCCCAACGCCTACTCAATCCATATCTTTGTCCACAGCATTTTTAGCTCGTTTTATGCTAAACTACAATCATGGTTCCAAAATGTCCAACGGGCACCTATCAGGATCAGATCTCTTTAGCTCATGTTCCTCATGTGACATAGGTCTCATTTACTACCACCAACCAAGCACCTAACTTAAGAGAAATTAATTATTCAAGTAACTAGCACTTTTACAGAGTAACTTCATTGATCCGCTGCAGCACAAGGATTATTTAAATTTCATTAGGGCTGCAAAGCCTAAAACCTTTGCTTTGTTGAGATACCTAGCTTCACATCATAATGCAGCAAGACCCCACTGCATACATCCCCATTTTTAAAAGTGTTCTTTGTATAATTTTCATTCCAATTGGATCTTCTGAAGAATTAATATGCAACCATCTTTGCAAGGGAAAAATAACAAACATCCTACTTTCTAATATGTGCCAGACTTTCTTTTACCTCTCAAAGTCACTTTTGAGCGATTTTAAAACTAAGTTTTATTTATCCACAGCCGTTTGCCCAAACCTTTTCTTTGATGTCCTTGGCTCCGCCGCCTGCCACCCCAGTGTGGGGCAGCAGTGCACCCCCACCTAGCATTTTTCGCCCCACGGGCAAGCGCGTTTGGATGAGCTCAAACAGCCCACCCATTTCTTCCAACCGTTTTGTCCCCCCACGGGACTTAGCGCTCCACCTGGCGCGTGTCCACCCTTCTCGCCCCCATCCTCTCGCCCTCCCTCGCTCTGCCATTCGCTATTGCCTTAGAGTGGACTATGGGCGTTTGTTCCCATATGCCAATAAGGCAATTATTGACCTAGCCACTGCGGCCTTTGCGCCAGCTGGCTTTATAGACTTCCGCCCTTTTAAGGGCTACTTTGACTTGGTTTCCAATCTGAGGAGGATGCTGAAGCAGTAGCACAAACTCCTCTAATTTATAAAAAAAACCCCATTCCCACAACCCATACTCGCCTCCCTTCAGACACCACGCTGGTGGTATCCTTTGCTAATCTCCCATCCCACCTTCCACCCCACGTTTTGTATGACCAGTTGGACACGGGGCTCATGGCTTATGGCACTCATCCCAACCTCATCTTTGCCATTCCATCTGGTGCGGAGCGCCTTGCTGCTCCTCGTGCAACAGCCACCATCATACCACACCACCCTACCATAGCCCAACAAATCCCACCCCGAGCTAGTGTGGCTGCAGCGCCTGATCATTTCTTTTGGGCTCAGGTTGATAATGGTAGGCAGATTTGTTCCCTCTGCTTTGGCCTCAACCATGCAAAAAGAGCATGCCCTCAGGCCAAGTCCGCTGCTGCGGCTTCTGAGCCCCCCTCTGGAGGTTCAGTATGGGGCGCTTTGCTGCCCCCTCCCACCCTCCAATCTCAATCAGTGGGCCCACATGGAAAATCAGCCCCCCCAAAACCTCCAGCCTCACTCTCCCACCTAAATCTACCCCAGCCAATCAGAGCAATGCTTGGACCACCATTGGCACCCAAGCAGCTGCCCATTCGCCCAATCCCACCCACCCAGATTTGAACGCCACTATTCCAGTGAACCAAAATCCATGGGATCTATTGGCTGAAACTGACGAATCAGGTAATGTCCTCATTAGTAAGCATACAGGTCAACCTCTCTGCCAAGGCGATTATGGTCAGGCAGAAATTTTCCTTCCTGACTTTGATGAAACCCCTACCCCTCGCCATTTCGCTCCTCTGCCCAATACAGCCTCCTTCCAAAGTGATCACCAGCTCGCCTTAGCTGCGGTGGCCTCTCCTCATTGCCTGAAACTATGCACCGCGGTGGCCCAGTCAGTGGCTCAGCTCCAGCATGGCCTGCCCACCCTCTTCTTCCCCCCAACTTCCCTGAATCTCCCTGCAGTGACATCTCAAAACTATTTAATGATGCTGAAGTTGCTGTTATGAATGTTGCAACAATTGCTTCATTCAACCCCTCAGCCAAAATCACCCGCCACAGTATCTCCCTATTCACCCAACTTCCTGAAACCCGCAAAGAAGTTGAAGTTCTCCTCGCAGCTTTTGTTGAAACACTTTCCTATCATTATCTTGATGCGGAAGTGGAAAACTCCTACTACGCTGACCTCAACCCCCACTATGCGGATGCCCCAACGCCCTGGCTCTCTGCTCTGATCCAGTACTGTAACCAACATCCCTTGATTGAGGTGGGTCTTTCTGAAAACCAACTCCCCAACCCCTCCTCACCCTCTGCCATGGTGGGTTAGAAGTTTCTGCTTCCCACCTGGTTAGTAGTTTTGTTTTGTCATTTTGAGTGTTGTGTTTGGTACTGTCCTCCCCTGGTCAGAGTACCTCAAATAAATCTATTATGTGCCAGTAACTCAAAGATCCTTTAACCCAGTAATATTTTCACTTTAAAAATATGGGTGTTAAATTTGGTATGTATCCCTTTATCCCCTCAGGGTCATAATAATATGTGGGAGTGTAGAGCACTATGCAAGTACTCTACTTGAACAGTAATTTTTCATCATTGTTTCATCAATGCTATACAATCATAACACCTCTGTCCTTATGATGAGGTAATTCCAAAGAATTCGCTAGAGTGCTATAAGATACGCAATATTACTTACCCTAAAAAGTAAATCTCTTCTTCAAGGATGATTCTGACAAACTAAGATAAATTGGGAAAATAACAATACTATTTTGGGATAGAAATGAGGGTAATTTATATGAGACTAAATACCAATCATATCTCAAAGTCTCCAGGCTAGAATCTTGATTGCTTGAAAAACAATGGGCATAATGTGTACAATTAATACAATAGGTATAATCATGCCCTTTTTTGAGTAAGGGTGATTTAGAGGGTAGAAAACGCCGTGTGATGACCCTGGATTGAATAGGTTCCCTTGAGTAGGGTGAATCATTAGAGCGTTTTGTAGCGAAAGTCAAATCATATTTCTTTTTCATTCAAACCAAAACATTTAATAAATTATCAATAGTTGAGTTGACATCTTAGATAACAGAGAGTATTAAAATAACCTCAAACTCCACCCAAAAACTTAAGCTCACTCCTGTAAGTGCTTTATACAGTCATAAAATACAGTGTATGAGTCTAACACCAGTGTCCACCAGTGTCCAGTTTGTGGCAGACATAATACTCTCATCCATAGGATAGAGGGGTGTCCCGCATCCAAGTTAATCTGAATGAAGTATCCTAGCTTTTCTGGATTTCCTGATCCTAGTACATTTTATCCTACTCATTATCTATTTGCCATGCGGCTGATATCTACAACTACACTAATGCTCAAAGCCCTGATACCAGCCACAACATTGTGGTCAACTTATATTGTTTTGGGAGCTATCAACGATGCTTCCCCATCCAAATTGATGCACTCTCGCCTTTCTGCTGTCATATTACTTGCAATTTACAGTATTGGTTTTTATGGTACATGCTTATTAAATGGCACCGCAAGATCAAATCATAGAGGACTACCTGGTTTCTAGAGATTAAATATTAATCCCATTAGTGCATTATTCAGATGTCATCCCAGACCTTCAAGTATTGCCACCATGTACTCTAACCCCTATTCCTGATTAAATGACCGTGTTGGATAAACTACTGTCATGGGGATTCAAGTATCCTGTTTATGTTTTATTTTTCTCTTTCACTATCATTTTTGTTAAAGTTGGACTAATGGTCCTCCTATTTAAATAGTATAACATAAAAAAATACAGTCCTGCTAAGGATTCTTATCATAAGTTCTCATAAAATCTATACAATATATCTAAAACAAAGATTATTAGTTTATAAATTAGCTCATTAATTCTTCTTAACATTACTTAGTACGTTAGTAATATTATTAAATACTAAAAATTATCTTATTAATATATTATTGAGAGACAATTATATAACATTTAAAGTTTATGTATGAAAGCTAAATTAGAGGCAAATGGTAAAACTTTTTTGCATTGTTATTTTAATACAAGCCAGTAAGCGCCTATCAAGTTTTTTCTAAGTAGAATTTCAGATATTGAAATTAAAATAGATTTCTATCTCTTATACCCAATATAATAGAGATATGCGTTACAACTTAAAAGATTATGTAACATTTGATTCTGCTTGTAAAAACTTTGCAAATACTAAAGATCCTAAATTTCTATATAATGATAACTCAATGCCCTTAAACTTAAATCTCTTCTCTAAATGAAATGCTAAAGTATATACTATTATCAAACAATAAAAATATAGCTTTCAAACTTATTTTTACAACTTCTTATTAATGTAAAAAACTAATAACTTATTAAGGGACTATGACAAAGCCTATAAGAGTCTAAAACTCACTCTCCAAATTTCCAATATTTTAACTTAAGGATAGAACTTAACACTTTGTACATATAAAATTATGTGAAAACTCTATAGTATAAATAAAACAGACTCCAAAGCCTACTCTATTAGGCTCTTAGCCTTTCAAGATGATTTTAACTAATATTTCATAATATTAGATACATACTTATTTTAAGGCTTTGTACTAGATAAGCCTATTTAGAACGTAGTGATTTACAATACCCACAAAATCTATTCCTGTAATGGGATTAAGGCTTTTTGGATATAGTATGGTAGAAAAGAAAATTTTTTTAGCTGATCACACATGGATGATTTTTAGATATCTCATATTATAATATAGTTACCTTTAAAATATAAATAATCTTATTCTTTCTGTTGGTAATAGCACATGACTATTCTAAGATAGTTTATAAATTAATTTTCAGGTGGATGAATAAAACTTTGATTTACCTTTTTTTATTCACGCTATATAGGTATATAGCTGCAAATAGTATATGGCTAATAAACTTTTTACTGTGACCAATAAATTCTTGTATTCTCTAAATATAAGTAACCTCTACTTATTAATAATATATATCCTTTAGCAATTTATAATTGTAGGCTAAAAGCCTATAAACCTATCATAAAGAAGGTTACAAAAACAATTTAACCTAAGCTTATAACATAAAAAAACTCATTTGTAAAAATTTTTGCTCTTATATAGTACTCTTAGATTATATCTTCTTGTAAGGGTTTCATAGCTTTAAGCTTATTTATTATAAAAGGAGGACATAGATTGAATCTAAAAAGCCATATAGAAAGCAGAGTTTGAGATTATACCCTCAGAGGGTAGTCTAACAATACTACTATGCCATCCAACACTCTTTAAAATTATAGAAAACTTATTCTTTATATATTAAAATTAGCTTTAAACAAACTTGTTTATAGATGAAACTCTATATGCTAAAGTAATTAGTTTAATTGTTCCTAACAATGTTTGTGGTTTCATCAATACCACATTTTTTGAATTTATATTTTGTAAAGTAGACATAGTGCTAAAGACCTTAGGCACCAGCTATCAAGCTGGACAGGATTTTGCATCCCTTTAGGACAAAAAAGGGTTACAGTCTAAACTTTTTCACATGTACCCAATTACCTGATCTAGGGAATTCCAGTATGAGATATGGGTAGCTGCAGCCCCACTATGTCTAATTTACCTCATCTCAAAGTACCCTCCCAGGCCTAAAATTATTTTCATTTATGAAACTAATAAAAATTAATTTTAGAAACTGTTCCAATTCTGCTGAAGATTTAAAAGTGTATATAAGGATAAGGCTATTAGTGCAAAATCCCTCCTTTGCGAAAATCTAAGAGGCACCATAGTAATAAAGTAAACTTATCACCTGGGATATATTCAGGTGAAACTCTTTTTAAATTCTCGACTAGTACCAAAAATTTAAAGAAAAAAAGCGTTGAACATGGGGTGAAAGTATTAATTAGTTAGAGTTAAAATAAGAGTAGCGCAATTTAGAGTGACTTAAATTCTTTAGTCAATTGGTAAAATAACATTATTTTGAATAGTTTAAGCACAATTCCAAGCACTGAGAACCCATGACCTCATGCATCCATCTATCTCCATTAGTATATGACCCAGCAGCCTTCATTTTGAGAGCTGTTGGTTTTTTGTATAAGTTCAGTGGATAAAAATTTATATCCAAAATCCCTTTATCTATTTAACTTAGTTACATTCACAACATCCAACTACTGAAGCTCCTCTAATCAGGCAATGGTGGGATCTCGTTAATATGTGGCAAATATAATGATAGAACTATCTCTAGTCATAACTATTTTTGCTTCCACAGGTTTGGGCATACAAAGGGCGCAGGAGGCTGCTCAGGTACCTAAAATCACCAACATGAAAATGAACTTTTTAGTTTCAGTGCAGTTATTAGTGCATCTGGAAACAAAGATGATGATAATAATGAATATGGGCAGGAAGCAGAGAAAATGATGGAGATACCAGGTATGCGGCAAGCAGCATAAGTCCCAGATTGACTGGAAGCGTGAAGAATCCTAAGACTGTGAGTACTCATAAAATGGCCCAGCATTCATATAAAAACAGTCATAACTCAAGCTTATTACAAAACAACTGTCACCCACAATGAAGCTAGTGGCCAATGGCTACGCACCTGGTTGACAATGGTTCCCGTCCTCAGCTTAACCCATGGCGCTGGGTCCATGTTCTTTAATAGTACTTTACTCACCTCTCCCCCAGTTATCTTTCTCCTGTCTTATCAGAAAGGCGATGCCTTCTTGATTTTTGTTGTTATAATGTGTCCTGAATATCCACATTAGAAGCCAGGTATTTCTTTGGCATGTTGAGTGTCTGACATTTTTTTCTATATACAAGGTTTTACCCTATGGTAAATCCTTCTTCCTAGTTTGCAGATTATCTCATCATATATATAATTCAGAAACATATAGAAATAAAGATTGATGTTTTCTTAAAACACAATTAGAATTAACTCAGTATATTGCATCGCAAGACCATGTAGAAATGGCCTTTAGAATTACAATATAAAGAACTATGATGCAAAGATAGTTTTTAACAGGAAAAATATAGAATAAATATATGATATATTGGATAAAACCATAGTTTTAGCTTACCCATATAATTCATAAAAGCAAGGTCTAAGAATACATTAACAGTGATGCAGGATACAAAAGCTGCAGTTATAATTAAGACAATTAGAAATCTAACTTAATTATGAAATTAAAGTATAGAAGCCCAACGTATAACTAAGTTTTCATCTTTATGGTGGCTATATAGTGCTTGGCTTATATTATTCCCTAAATCTATAATAAACACAACAATCATTCTTACAAGCACCAATAAAGACTCCATAGATAGTATGATAATAAAATTACCATAAAAATAAACTTTTTATACTTATAAAAATTATGGTATTAATTTTAGTATATTATGACTAAGCATTGCAAATAACATTGCTACCTTTTTAATACTTATGATGTAGTATATAAAGATTGAAGCTAATTCACACTTAGGCTTTTATAATTTAAGCCTTTTACTGTATGCTTCACTCTTCTATTATATCTAATTGTTAATGACTGGTCTTTATTTCTATATTAAATTTTAACAAGTATAACAACTTACTGTGTAACAACTGCTGGTTAGTTTATATCTTTTTTGGTTTAGCATATAAGAAAATAGATTTTATAATGATGTTGACCCATGTCTTTAATATCTGAAATATTATAATAAAACTTGGATCAAGTTATACTTACCATATTACTATATCACTATCTAAAACAAAAAGCTTCTACTGGGTATTGTAATCTCCAGAATGACATTTGATTACTATTATAGGAGATATAAAGAAAACGTCTAATTAAAACAATGACTTAAGTTAGCGCCTATGAAATCTTATAGAATTTTTATATTATTTCTACTAAGTCACGTAAAAAACTCTAAGTCCTTCTTAGAGTTAGTAGCTGCTGAAGTCATACTGTAAATTTCAGGAATGTCATAGTTTTTAATAATTAAAAACTGTAGAATGACCAGAGGCGCCAATTGTTGTCAGCATGTGGGATGGACAAGTAAATTGAGTATTAAACCCTAAGGTATCAACAACTTTATACATATGAATTGATGAACTTACAAAGCAAAAAAGACACACAAGTTTAAAGGGTATATCCCATAAAGAACCTTTTATTTTAGTGAAATGAAAATGCCAAGTGGGGAAACACCCAAGAAACTGAAAAAATCAATATGAACATTGGCAAAAACCCACATTCAAACAAGTTTAGTTCCACAAAAACATTCTATTAATTAATGGTGATATAAACGTGACATGAAGTGGGAAACTAAAAGATTAATTTCATAAAAATTCCAAAAAAATGGAGTTTAAAAGTGTACAAGCTCAACTTTATAAGGTCTTACTTATGGTGAGAACATATGCTTTTTTTAAGCTATTATAAAACTAAAGTTGTTTTAGGGGAGACACATACCAGCTTTAACAATTTCTAAGCTGAGGAACCCAGAGCTAATACAGCTTGGAATCTGATAAATAATTCCAAGCCAAATGCAAGATTTGGGAGCCTTGCCTTCATGAAGAGACATCAATCATTAACTTATAGAAAGTTACTTATCTCACTCTTGGCATAAACTTTTATAAATATGTAAGATAAAGTATCTGTCATTTCTATATAAGCTTGATCTTTAAAGTTAGGAGAGATACTATATATAATTGTAGGAAGAAGCTTTGTGCCTATAATATATATGTCTGAAAAATAATCTATATTGATGACTTTTAAGAAACCATGTGTCTAAATTCTTTTCTAAGTGTCATCATATTTATTGTTGGGTTTTTATCTTCCTTCCAGTATTAATGAGCTCAGAATATAGGGTTTATATTTCATGAATCTTGGGGGTGGAAGGCGAGTTGGTAAGGGCGTACGGCTACCAACCTGAAGGTTGCGGGTTCGATTCCCGCCCTTCGCACATCGATCGGGGTGCCAGCCAAAGGAAGCTATTGGCGGTTAGTAGGTCTAATAACACGAAAACCTTACCCATGACGTAACCAGAAAAATTTGAGTCCCGATCCGGAGGTGGAAAAACTTTCTTCGACAGAGTTGACCCTGTTCAGGTTTCATGTCTTTTCTTTCTTTCGGTAATGTCTGTCCCCTGGTCGGCTCGCTTCGGTTAAATAAAATAAAATATTTCATGAATCTTGATATGTTCACTAAATCCTTCAATTAAATTATCACTTTGTCTGGCACAGTTTCATACAGTTTCACCATTATAGATTTGTATCTTAAAATTGTATAAAGGGATTTAATTCTGTAGAAAGCAGGTTGAGCATAACATATAAATAAATTGTCTAATTTAAATTAACTATAATTTGATAACTATATAAGAAACACAACGTTGAGAACAATCCATATATATGATCTTTGTTATAACAAAACCATATATGAACAAATAGAGACAGCATATTGTTTACTACTAAATTTTGTAAGATTGCTTTCAGATTTCAAAAAAACTGTTTATTAATATAAAAAAGTCTTTTAACTAAGAGAACGTTAACATGATTAACAAAAAACTTAGTTTATACATGAAATCATAGAATGTCAAAAAGTAGGTTTCACCTCAACTTATGCTACTCTTGAAGGCTTTATATTTTTGACCTAAAAAACTGTCATACTTTTGAAAATAATTAGAAGAAATTTTTGATTAAGAGTTTTTATATAAATTTTTAGTATAAAGTAAATCAAAGTGTAAAGATACCATTAGACAGATATTATACTAAGTAGTAAAATAATACTTATTATGTACCAACTATGGCGGCTGAGAAAAACTGACACAAAAAAGTGTTACTTAATAATCCAATTAGAGATTCCACTACTTTATAAGACTAATTTATTTATAAAAATTTAGATAATTCTAACTATTAGAGTTAACCTTATCTTAGTAGAGGCCATATACTTAGGATTCTTTATAAAAGTTTGTCACTGTATATTTCTATTAAAGCCTTAAAATTGTCTGGAATAAAAAATTTTCTGCTAGACTATAAGGAATTAAACTAGTACATATTTAAATTTTATGCACTGAATTACACCTTTTATAACATATATATTAGATCCAGTTTCTTTTTATTGTAGGTATAAACAGGTTATATATTCTTTGAAGTTGAGTTATATATAAATTAACTTTCATACTTAGTTGAGGCAAGCCAACTAGGGGATGAAACTTACCAACTTAAGATGAAGAAGTGAAATTTGATTAGAAACCTGAACAAGGGCAATTATATTAAAGAATTCCCTATATATATCCAGATTAGGACCTGAATTTTTCTGATTACATGATAGTAAAGTGTTCATGTTTTTTAACTTACTAAATGCCATTAGGACTCAACTGGCACATATTCAATGTGCAAAGGGTGGTATCATACCTGCATCCTTCAGATTAATAGTTGTATGCCTTATCAACTTGCTTATACCACCTATTTTTATAAATTTACCTTTATAAACCATTTAGTTGGCATAAAGTAATAAATAAAGATTAAATAGAATAAAAATAAATTTGGTAAATTCTTTTTATATAAATTCTGAAAAAAACAATCAATGTCTTGTGATTCTAAAAACTGTTAGGACCAGGGGAGATTGAGCTAGCTCCAGGTGGTCATTTAAGTTCTTAAAAGCCACGCAATTGACCAAGATACTATTAAAATAACTCCAAAGCCTATAACTAACAAGGGTTAAGTTATTTAAGTAGGTGTATGTTGGATGCAATGCACGTTGTCATAGAATCACTTTTCTGATTAGTGGTCTTCATTAGTGAGCCAAGGTGTCATGGTTGGATGACTCTATAGTGGGAACTGATGCTAAAGATAAATCTGGGCAACAGGAGGCCCAGAAGGTGAAACTTCAGGCTCTTCCTGAACTGAAACACACCTTAGATCAACGCTGGGTGCAAGCAAAGCATGCCCAGGTTGATACTAATGGGGTGCAAAACGCCCAGCCTAATATCTCGGCCCAGGCACTGAAACAAACGATTTACATTACAAATGAAGATGGTTCAATTCAGTTAATTGGAGAGCAAGGGTTCAAATCCCATTCAAGTTATAAAATTTTAAGATTGGGTTATATGGCTTCAATTTATTACTCAAATAAAGGCACTTTCAGTGTATTTTATGAAAACGGATGGAAGCGTCTGTTTAAGGAGTGTCAAGGCTTGGGTGCACTTCCGCAGAACCTTAATTTTCCTGACCCAATTTAAATATGTTTTTTTGACCAACATTCCTCGTTGGTCGACTTTCTTAAATAAATTTACCCATTATTTTACGTTTTACTAATGGTTCTATGGGCGAACTTGGTGGTGGACCTCTTCAGGGAGGTCTCCAACTATGTGGGCCACTACCTTTTATCACAATTTACCAAAATCCCAGGTGCTCCCTTGGGCCGCCCAGGTCCTCTCCAGATTGAGGCACCCAAGCCTACTGACGCCAAGTTACACTTGATTATGGAACCCCCTCTGGGGTCCACTCAAGCTGTGATGTTTCTCACTTACCTGGTACTATATGTTGCGCTCTACACCCTTGCCTGGGGTACCTTTTGCACAGGCACCATTCAAGGTGTCTTATTTCCCATTCTCCTAATGGCTAGTTTCCTAGCAATGTGGGTTTGCATCCCATATCACCTTGCTGGGAATTAAAGAGAGTTACAGACACTCTCTTGACATTAGTCAACCAACCTTTTTATTATATGTGCATAAGAATTATCCGTATGAGACTTCGTTATTAGTAAATTGGGTGCGCTGGCCATTTGTCACTGCCACAATGGTGCTCACCACAGTTTTCTCATTTGGTTTTGTATTGGTGCATCTTGGCGTTATTCTTGCAACTACCAATTGGGAAGTGCCCACCCTTCCTGCTCATACCTGGTGGTCTCAGACTTTTCGTGATCCTGATGTCATGATTCCCCACCTTTCTCCTGAGATTTACTCAGAAATTCAACAAGCCTTAGCTTCTTTTGAGCCAAAACCCTCGTTAGGAAAAAATGATTTGTCTAGTTCACATCCACTTTTGCGAGGAGTGGATCTGTTGTCCCAGTTGTCTCCTGAGGCGGGTGACTGGGTTTTTGCAGTATTCCGCACACAGCCACTCTTGTGGCAAACAATGGAGGGCTTGGAACAGGTCTTGGAGCAGAATTGACCTGATGAAGCATCCCTCCATTCCTTCTTCGAGTTCTTTTCTCTGCATCAAGTGGGTCAGCCAATGAAAGCATACTTAAGTGAATTCTGCAAAAAGCCCAAGCTTTGCCATTAACTGATGAGGTTAAAACGTCGTTTCTCCGTTTGACCTTGGACAAATTGATACAAAACTCTCTGATTTGGCAGTAGCCTCCTTCCAACTTTGATCATTCTTGTCAAATCCCTTTGGGGTAGTTTCCCCGCCCCAACCTGGAAGGGGCTAGGCAATTTGGCCATCATTGGATCAAATCATATAAATATGGAAGCTGAAAAGTCGCGCGCGCCTCTTAAAATGAGGAAATCTTATCCTTCTAATACTTCAACTTCTTCTAAATTCTAAACTGTATAGGGGTCTAGCCCCAAGAATGAAGTAAAGGTTTCAGACGATTCCACAGCGATAATGTCACCCATGGTCATCCCTATAAATATCGCGTCCTTGACTAGTGATATTTCTTTGAATCGTGAGATGCTTCCCACTGATTTCCTCCCCATCTCGGGGGAAATCAGGAACATTGGAGGGTCCAAACCAAATTTAATAAAAAAGGCTTCCGTTATCATTTTTCTCCCCAACACGTTTCTGAGGTGCATGCTGAGGCATTGGTTCTGGGCGTGGGGGTGATGGCCCTGGATAGTGATGCACACTGAACCCTCAGAATGAGTGTGGGTTTGTTAGAGCTGGAAAACGCGTTTTATAGCGTGAGCAATTTATCCCAGAACGAGCCATTTATATGCTCATATGGTCTGGATGAGGACCATATTTCAGTATATCAGATTACTCCTGAGAATTCTCGTTTGACCCCTACCATGATTAGGGGGTTCTCAGGAAGTTGAAAAGGAACTTCGTTATAAATATAAAGATGTATATGCACCTGCAGAAGGTGTGGTGGTATATGTGGCCTCAGTAGTAAGAGTAACTCACTATCCCTCCCCTTTCTATGATTCCAAAACATACCCTGATGGCTTGTTCAAGCCGGAGGAAGAATTTTCTGGTGAGTTGGTGGCGTTTTCTGCGTTAAATAAATCCCATTCTGGATACTTCTTGTTGACTGCTACCCTTACATCCTCTTATGGAAAAGTTCAGCACAACTATTTTGGTGGATACTGATGTCTCGAATAATTTTATTGACCAAAACCTTGCTGACTACCTTAAGTTGAGTTACTCATCAGGTGGTATGGTTAGAGGTGGGGCTTCTCAAGGTATCCTCACACTGAACGTCATGGGGTCAGTCGATTTCCAGGTAGGTTCCTATCTATTGTCTGACCAGTTTCAAGCTATCAGAAACCTCTTGTTCCCCATCATTTTGGGTGTTGAGTGGTGGCGGAAGTTTGACGTCAGGACTAATTTGAAAGAAAACACTTTATCCTTGTCTTTGACAAATGGTCACTGGTTGATTGTTCCTTCGTCTGAGGATAACGCCCAAGGCAAATTACCCCATTGGCCCATTGTTCCCAGTCCGTATCTTGCCCCTTTGCTGAAGCCCACTGTAGGACTTTCCTTACCTCCCTGTTTGGAGGAGTTGGCATCTTCTTTTGATGCAGCTTCAGCTAGTACGCTACGAGAACATTCTGAGTTTTATTGTGACCTTAAACTCACTGTGGATTTGGCGCATATTTCTTCCCCCATATACCCATTGACTGTCTGGGAGGAAGAGGTTTTAGATGTATGGGTGAAGGAGCAGTTGGCCAAAGGTGCCATCTTTCAGCGTACCTATCCTGTTCGCTCCCCACTTCTCTTTGTGGAGAAGGCAGATGGAACTTTATGTCCGTGTGTCAATTATGGAAATTTAAACAATGTGACTGTACCCAACCTCCATCCCATCCCTTTAGATTCCCATATTGCACGTTATGTGGAAAAGGCAAAGTTTTCTCCAAGTTGGATTGCCTCAATGCATTCAATCAAATCTTCTTAAAGAAGGGCCAGGAGTGGTTAACCGCATTCCGCACCAGAAAAGGAATTTTCCAGTTCCAGGTTATGCCCTTTAGGCTTAAGAATGCCCCTGCCATCTTTCAACGCCGCATTGATGCTGCGTTGGGGGACTTGTTGGGGTATGCGCGGTTGCCTACATGGATGACATCCTGGTGTTTTCCTTCAATCAGGAGTCACATACAGTACACCTTTGACAAGTAGTGGAGAGATTGAGGGCCGCTTGCCTTACCCTCAAGATTAGTAAATGTGAATTCTTCAAGTCCCAGGTTACTTTTCTGGGCAACGTCGTTTTTTACCAGGGCCATATGATAGCTCCAGACAAGGAGAAGCTATTCGTGAGTGGCCTACCCCCACCTCAGTCAAGGAATTGAGGAGCTTTTTGGGGACGTGTACGTTCCTCAAGAAGTTCACACCCAATCTCTCTCCGAAGTGTCAGCACCCTTATATAAGTCCAGTGGTGCCAAGGTGCTTCAGTGGTCCCCCGTTTTGGAGGATGCTTTCCAAGCGGTGAAGTGCACTTGTTATCTACATCCATCCTTCGCCATGTTGACCCTGCAAAGGAGTTCATTGTGTCCTCAGATGCTTCCAACTTTGCCATTGTGGCTTCCCTGTTACAGGTGGGTGAAGATGGGTCTGAGCACCCAGTGGGATATTTTTCTAGGAAAATGTCTCTGCATGAGTTAGACTATGCCGTATATGACAAGGAGTAATTAGCAGTGGTGGAGGCGCTGCTTTATTAGCGTCACCACTTACATAGCTCCTCCCAACCATTCTGGGTATGCACAGACCACCAAGCCCTGTTGTACTACTGTGCTCCACATGTTCTAACACCAAGTCAGACCCGTTGGCATGAGACCCTTGCCCTATTTACATTTTCCTATGAGTTCAACAAGGGCAAGGAGAATGGTTTGGCGGATGCTTTAAGCCGCAACCCTGCTCTAACTCCTGATCCAAAGGAGGTAGAGTTTCATAACACCAGGTTGATGATTCCACCGAGTATGATTCTGTATCAACTTCCTAAGACCAGGGTACATACGCCAGCGCTCATGCCTTTGGAAAATGCAGCAGAATATAGTATGTTTAGAAAGGTAGTTCTTTCTCAGCCGTTATCAGCTGAATATACGGTTGTTCTCGCTAAGAGCGCCCTGATCAGGAGGACTTATCCAGGGGTTATCACATGAAGGATGAGATGGTGTGGTTTCAAGGGCGCCTATGGGTTCCTGCTGGACCACTGCGCCTGGAGATCATTAAAGACCATCATGACGGAATCACTGTTGGTCGTCCTGGGAAAGCAAAGACCTTGGAGTTGATATGACGCACTTATAATTGGAAGGGCTTGCCTGTTCAGGTAGGGCGGTACTGTAAAGAGTCCCTGATCTGCAATCAAATGAAACCCAATCGGCAACCTTTAGCAGGGTTGCTGGTACCAGTCCAAAAGGCTGAAGGGCCCTGGACTTCCCTATCAGTGGATTTCATTGTGGAGTTAACCGTTTCAGATGGGTATGATGCAATCATGGTGGTGGTGGACCACTTTACAAAGTTCGCCCACTTTATTCCGTGCAGAACAACCATAACTGCGGCTTAAATGTCCAGTCTTCATCTCCCATGTATTTGCGCTTCATGGGGTTCCTCAAGAAATCATTAGTGACCGAGGACCCCAGTTCACCTCCATCTTTTGGGAAGAGTTGTGTAAAACTCTTCAGATTCGCCCCTGCCATTCAACTGCCTATCACCCTCCAATCAGATGGGCAGACTGAGCGAGTGAACCAGTTCCTGGAAAAATTTCTGCTTTGTTATACCACCGCAGACTATTCAGATTGGGTTCCTCACCTTCCCATGGCCCAGTTTAGCTACAACAACACTTTGCATTCATCAATTGGTTGTTAACCTTTTTGCTAACCATGGCTTTAACCCTGCTTTTAACATGGAGCCCAGCTGTGGCTCCAAAGTGGAAGCGGTGTTGGACTTTGCTAAGACTCTCAAGAAGGTCCATCAGGGGGTGTCCACAAGTTTGGAGGCGGCTATGCTGGTTTATAAGGAGAATGCTGATGGAAAGTGCGAGTGAGACCAGCATACAAGGAAGGGGATTTTGTGATGCTTGATGCTCGCAACATTCCTATCAAGCAGCCATGCAAAAAGCTGGGTCCAAAGAGGATTGGTCCTTACCGTGTAGTTATAAATGTTGGTCATGCCTCATACCAGTTGGATCTTCCCTCCAAATTTTGGATCTTCTCCATCTTTCATGAAAGCAAAGTATACACTGTTTGAGGCCCTCCACATGTGACTCCCGAGGCTTATCTTGTGGATGGGGCGCCAAAATGGGAAGTGGAGGAAATAGTAGCCTCCCGCCGGGTTAAGCGACGCCTTGAGTACCTGGTATCCTGGAAGGGGTTTGACGCAGCAGAGAACAGTTGAGTGCCAGCATGGGATTGTGTACATGCCCAAGACCTGATTGAATCATTCCTTAATCGTTTCCTTGAGGCTGCAGGATCTCAGTTTAAGCCAGCCATTGCTGCTATGAAGTTGCCACCAGCACATAAGAACTTCTCCTTAGCAAAAGCCCCTGGAGGGGGGTGGAGCCCATGAAGGAGGAGAGGGTAATGTCATGGTTGGATGACTTAATAATGGGAAATGATACAAAAGATAAGGCTGGGCAACAGGAGGCCCAGAAGGTGAAACTTCAGGCTCTTCCCAACCTGAAACACACCTTAGATCAACGCTGGGTGCAAGCAAAGCATGCCCAGGTTGATACTAATGAGGTGAAAAACGCCCAGCCTCTTATCTCAGCCCAGGCACTGAAACAAACGATTTATGTTACAAATGAAGATGGTTCAATTTCGGTTAATTGGAGAGCAAGGGTTCAAATCCCATTAAAGTTATAAAATTTTAAGATTGGGTAAAATATGGCTTCAATTGATTACTCGAGTGAAGGCACTTTTGGTGTATTTTACAAAAATGGTTTAAAGCGTCTGTTTATTGGAGCGTCAAGGCTTGGGCGCACTTCTGCAGAACCTTAATTTTCCCAACCCACTTTAAATATTTATTTTGTGACCAACATTCCTCGTTGGTCAACTTTCTTAAATAAATTTACCTGTTATTTTACGTTTTACTAATGGTTCCTTGGGCGAACTTGGTGGTGGACCTCTTCAGGGAGGTCTCCAACTATGTGGGCCACTACTTTTATCACAATTTACCAAAATCCCAGATGCTCCCTTGGGCTGCCCAGGTCCTCTCCAGATCGAGGCACCCAAGCCTACTGACGCCAAGTTACACTTGATTATGGAATCCCCTCTGGGGTCCACTCAAGCTGTGATGTTTCTCACTTACCTGGTACTATATGTTGCGCTCTACACCCTTGCCTGGGGTACCTTTTGCACAGGCACCATTCAAGGTGTCTTAATTCCCATTCTCATATAGGCTAGTTCCCTAGTAATGTGGTTTTGCATCCCACATCACCTTGCTGGGAACGATAGAGTTACAGAAACTCTCTTGACACAAGGCAACCAGTATGGAGACTGGCTGAGCCAAGCTGTTTTGCCTTTATAGGCATACCAACCCCCTACAAGTCCACGTCCAACCCACCAACACAGTAGATCAACGACTTTTTAGCCCCATGGTCCATCTTATGTGCGCCCTGATGAGTCCATCCCCCATCCTGGACATCCTGGCACTCCTAAGCTGCACACCCTCATGACCAATCACCAACCCATCTCAGGTGTGCCCCAGTGAGTCCATCCCCCATACTGGGCAGCAAAATCACTCCTGCGCTGCACTATCTGTAAGGCTGATGGTCAGCAGCACATCATTGTTGGTGGCCAGTTAGCCAGTTTCCTGTCAGTTTTTCATAGGGCTGAGGTATAAGAGCTGTCAGCACAAGCCACTCCAAGCGAATCACTCTACGCCTACTTTGAGGATCTCCAGTCTCACCTTTTACTAATCTATCAGACTAACTACTCTCAACTAAGATAAGATGGGTGAAAGAGAGCTCTTTATTGAAAGGGATGACAACTAATTGTATCTTAGGCTATTGTGCCTATTCACAACCCATTGGCCATCAAGCCATAACTTCATTAAACCATCAGTCATCTATGGTACTGATTCCCTTCTAATCCTCTTGTCCTGTTCACCAAATATTTTGTTAACTCATCCTTGGCACAAGTCATGGTCAGTCATGTATAATTTTCTATCATAAAAATAACTTTTGAGCATCCTCGGCATAAGTAACCAGTACTCCAAATTAGGAAAAAAAAATTCATAATCAGACGATTAATAATAAATACTCTGGCTTTCCACCAAAAATCCCACAATCGTCTTTTATGGCAGTTGGTATTGAGATAAAATTCCACTGAACTTGATTAAGGCACCAAATCATTGTCATGGTTGTAATCAAATACATCAGATTTCTGCCAAGAAATTCCCATAATCTCCCATTATTTTTCACCCAGCGCCAAACTAGGAATCTGCAGAACCTAAAAAGTTTAATATTTTTATAACAGAAATAACATCAAACTAGGCAATTAGCTGGCAATCATGCCCAACTAACTGACACCCCTAATTCTGATATCATTGGGGGGAATTTATCTGGTTAGTTTCTGACACATGTCATGATGCACTATAATGCCTTTAAAAAATGACCAGACTAAAATAAAAGGCATGGGAAACGGTCTTTTAAAAACAAAGAAAAGCATAAACAAAATAGTTAGTAACTTCACAAGTAAGGGCACTGACATATATATAGTAAAAAATTGAGGTTACTGTGCTGTTCTTGAGTGCTGACTACTGCTTCTTTGTGTTCAGCTATTCTTAAGTATGCTCTTGGGAGGAAAAGGTCTGATATAATTATTTTGTTGTTATAATTGGGGTCAGGAGGGATGATGGGGCACGTCCCAATTGGATAATCCCTAAACAAGCTATCCTAAATTTTCATAGAATTCCTAAAATGAGACGCACTCCACCCTTTAAATCATTGTGCTTAATTTTATGCATCTTTTTTTGTAAAAATTATTGATACAAATGAAAAAGAAGTGTTGTAAATGTAAGATCAAGAAATTAATAGTTAGGGCAAAATAGTAGACCATACATTGGAAAGTAAGAAAAAAGGAAAACAAAATCATGAAAGTAGGGGATTTCAAATTTGGTAAAATTAGAAAATAGAAGGGGTAGAGAGAGCTTACCTGAAGTAGAGACTACCATTTAGAAATGTAGTTAAGGCTATCTCTGCATAAGAACCTAATTCTCTCAAAATACATCCATCATAGGCAAGATTGGTATTTAAGCAGTCTTATAAAGAACAGGACAGAAGATAACACTTATCCTATTGACTTTTGAGGAAAGCTTTACAGTAATAACTTTTGCAATTTCATTTTCTATGAATCAAGTGATTTTTAAGAGCTATTCCAGTCATAAATAATATCTATATAAAGGAAAAGTTACAAGAAGAGCAATTTAAGATGCATAAGTAGTATTATTTGATTTACAGGCTTATAAAGGGCTTTTTAGATCTATAAAATAAATAACAAAAAAATGTAGTAATATTTTATGGATTATGGAGAGGGTTATATCCATAATTAATTAGTAGAAAGTACAAAAGCCATAGTGCTAATAAACTATCAGTAATATTAAAACCCCTTCTCCACAAGATGTTAAGTTGTATTATATTGATGAACTTAACAGATGCCCTTTGATGATAGTTTATACTTCTTTTAGTCTTGGTAAGCAATCTTCCTACTTTTGATATGGTAATTATCAGAAAAATTAAATATATGAAATTAAAGCATTGATTTAAATTTTGTATTTCTTTAAAGTTTTTAAAGTTAAATCTTGATACTAAATTTTATTCATATTGTTGCAATAAATATTAAACTGGGCAATATTTGCAAAGGCACTGTTGCGTTCAAATAGTTAAAACTATGTGAAGACAGTATACCTCAAAAAAACCATAATTTTGTTAAAGAATAAGCCTTTAATAAATATAATTTTCAAAATCTTCAGTAGATTCGTTGGGTCTTCCAGCATTGAAATCTGTCATAATTAAGCAAATTACTCTTTAAAAGGTAGATACTAAGATTTGCATTGCCTCATTTAATCCTTTTTCACTACAAGGCCCTTCCAAATTAAATCCTGACCTCTAGTGAGTCAGTCTTTATGCAGTTCCTAAATCTTTTAGCATTTACCCTAATAAAATCCACTAATGGCTATTTCATGTTGCAGATGAGAATGGATGCTCATCTATCTAACGTTAGGCACTTCTTGATGGTCATTTGACCAACGCCAGGTGCAACTTTGATGGTGTTGAGCATCTTAATAAATTTGGTAACCTTTGATTAATTTGAATGGAGATGGTTAGAAGAACTGTACAACAGTTGAAAATTCTAGGGATCAATCCATCAAAAGTCAGGATTTTATGGTGAATTAATTTATTAATGCTTAGATTTGAGATTAGAAGAGGCTAGAAAAATATCTGAAGGCGAATTGATGGAAATAGTTCTACTAAGGGATACAGATAATGGGGCAAGGGTATCAACGAGGTCTATAGGTCATAGCTGGGGTATAACTGTTGTGGCCAATCTCATATGGTTGTTCAAATTAAATTCTCAACAGAAATTTTTAATTTTTTTATTTTTAATCTGAGTATGCCTCTTCAGTTGCTCTTGCAGATGATTAATAATGTTTATTGAGTTTGATAAGTTTGCAAATCTATCTAACTATCAGATACAGTTACTTCAGATTTATCATCTATAATGAAAAACTAAAATATCATTTGAAGTAGTTCATCAAGAATATCCTTTTAAGTCTCTATGTGCTTTCTATTAATTTCCTAAGTACTAAAAAGTGACATTTTGATCCAGGTTTATCACTTTTTGTGAAATATATTTTCAAGGTTGCTGTTGTTCCATGATAATTTAAGATTGTTAAATATACACATTTAATGATTATAATTGCAATCTGTTGAAAAGAATTATCCAAACCTTGTTCCATGTTTAGAAATTAAAATTTTAGTATCACATAGCTAAAGTTTGCCTTTACCATATATAATCTGAACATACTAGAGTATTATTCAAAATATTGTATTTAGTAAGGACTTCACTTTGAGCTATTTTTCAGCATAGGATTTACATAAATACCAGTTCTCAATATCATCATATCCTAAAAATGATGGTGAGCTTTTAGGGCAAACTATTGACTTTATACTTTTTAAACAAAATGTCATGGATATTTCACTTATCTCTGGTATAAGACTTCTAAAAAGGGGACAAGTCTTAAGTTATAGCAAAATAGTTCATATAAAAATATAACTTAATATGACAATTAATATGATAAGCATCATATTAAAGCCATTGAAATCTTCTATCGCTTATGAATTAATATTTATTAAAGTAAGTGTCTTCCACTATGAGGTTCATATTTCTAGAAACATTAATTGACTAAGAACAGTTTAAGCCTTACAATCTAGGCACATCAGTTCCAAATATGGTAGAATATCCAGGTTAAGTGTATCTGGTCCCATAAATTTAGAAACTTAGTTTGTCCTGGAGGGGCAATTGAGCTTTACAGTAAGGTAATTTTTCTATCAGAAAATATAGCCTATTAGTAAAAGGCTCAATAGTCATAATTTTTTAAAAAATGAGAGTTTAGAATAATATGGTCTTAGTCAATTTAGCCTAAGATCTGCAAGATTAGTTTTTTAAAATTCTTTCTGGTTAATCTGATAGGTTTATAAAAGAAAAATGCAATTAGTTCTAAACCGCTTGGACTTGCTGGTTTTCAGAAAGGAATAAAGACTCTCACCTTCTAATAATGTTTAGCCTATCCATTTGGTACTTTGTTTATTTTTTATGGTGTTCATCTTTTTAAAGGGAAGATAAGGTTGTTTAATTATGATAAAACAAAACTAATGGGGTGACAAAAATATTATATAACCATTTTTAAAAATTTTAAGCAATAAAGGCCCTGCTTACATGAGACCTGTGGTTATTTTGAGAGTGAATTTCACATCTTTCATGTCTTATAACCCTTTGGAGCAACAATAAGTGCTTGAAATAAAGTCATATACTGCTGAGAGTATTAATAGCATAATATTATTTCAATGAGTTTTTATATAATTTATTAAGCACATTCTTCTGCTCTATTTTCTTCTTATGGTATATTGTTTACATACAGCTTACCAAGCTTATATAAGAAAATAAAGAATAAAGCTTATTGTATTAAATCCATATAATAAGAACAAGCCGTTCTATAAAAATCAAAATTAAAAGCATCCATCATATAAAGTATGCTTAGGAAACGTTTCCCTTCGTTCTCATTCTTTAAACTTTATAAGTTATAATAATTCTAGAGCTACTTGTATCTAAATCAAATCTTAGGAATTTTTAATTTATTTATCTAGTATCAAATGTTATAAATGCATGTTTAGCAAAGACTTTGAGCCTTTCCCTTTCCATCTTTATATAGATTCTAGGCTGTGGACCTGTTGTGGTAATCAGCGCTTAGGCGTTGAATACAATGAGCAGGTCTGTTTTTTTTATATAGAAAAACTGTATGGAGACAGTGACCTTTAAAATAAGAAGATAAATTGTTTTTAGGCATAAAAGGGTTTCTTATTAGCTGCTTCAATAAGTTAGGGTAAAAACGATCCCCAAAAATTGCTTCCACCATTTTAAACCATATTCAGGAATATTGGGCAGTGCATAGAAATTATCCAATCATTAGGAACTATAGTCCTAGATTTCAAGGATAATAATACAATCAAACAATGGTTTTACCAGCTTGGGAGTGGGAGAGATAATAATAAAAAATGGCTCTAAGTTTGCAATGCTGTGAAAAAAATATATCAAGTGATTTGAGGTATGGTGCCAGTGAGGTGAAAAGGAATTAAACCTCGGTATATATCCATAGCTGGAGATCCAGGGCGAGGTAACCAATAGTAATTTAAATACTATCAATTAACAGCTTCATATGAAAACATAGGCGCTGGGGTAAGGTAATCTTTTTTTTAGTACTAGATGTTCCGGGGTAAGGTAATCTTTAGTAAATTAATTTTATAGATAAATATTGGCGGTGAGACTCAAGGGATTAAAGCCTAATTCTAACTATAAACTAAAAAAAGAAATAATTAGGAAAATATAATAGCACAAACAATTTGTTATATATAATAAGATACCTGTCTATGACTTTCTTAATATTAAAATGCGTGTTTCACACAATCCAAGGTTGATGATTATCACTGGCCTTCTTAGAATTACACCTTTAAAAGCAACCATACGTTGTGTGTGAACACCCAATTTCCCATTATCCTTCACCATTTTGAGCACATAATATAATCTTCCTCTGATTCCCTTATTGAATTTTAATTATTAAATTTTGGGCGTGAATGTAAGGCTTTCTAGTGCCATCTCACCTCTTTATTATAAGTTTGACTATATCCCCACACTGCATGGCTGGTTGTATGATGAGAGAATTAGGATCTTATATAGAGGAATCCACTTTCTACACACCTAAAATGGCAAAACTAATTAAGGTTATGGTTCTCCTTGCCGCTTCCCATTTCCTCAAATTCCCTCCCCCAAAACGTTCTAAAACCTGAATCACATGTACTTGATCCTGTTGTATTTTAATATTCATTGTAAGATTATTAAAACTTACAATAAGTACTTTTATTTTTCTAATCCCGATTCTGACTCTTTCTTATCCCATTTCCATAAAGTTTTCCAATTAAATGATTTTTGTTGCAAAATCAAGCTCCAGACATCAAAGGGTGAAGCGTCAAATTTTAAAATTTTTAGTTAAAGTTATAAAAAAGTTTTGATTTTAGAGAAGTCAATCATGGCATTCTCCATTAACTCTCCCATTATTAATTCACAAAAAATTATGATTTGACCCTTTCCTATACATGACCTCAAGAATACATCAAATCAGAGAAAGAAACCAAAGAGTAGTAACTCCAATGAACAGCGCAGCTGACCGTCAGAGCCCACTACCTTTTGGTAGTCCAGTACCATCAGAAGCGAGAGCACTGTCCATTATTGTTTCCCTTTTTGCCTTTTTTTAATTGAAAACAAGTTTCCAATTCCAACTTTTAAAGTTTTTTTTGTGCATTATGAGCATTTATGACGTGAATTGCAGCCAACATGCTCTCACTAAGATACCTGAATCCTTATATAATAAGGAGTTTTAAGGCCATCTCACCCCTAGTTGCTTGGTTACTTAAAGAGATACACAGGAACTGTGAGCTAATAGAAAGGAAGTTTGGGCATCCCTGGAACTATAAATTTGATTTATTCGAGGTACGCTGACCAGAGGATGGACAGTACTGAACACAACACTCAAAACAACAAAACAAAACAAAACTACTAACCAGGTGGGAAGCAGAAACTGATAACCCACCATGGCAGAGGGTGAGGAGGGGTTGAGGAGTTGATTTTCAGAAAGACCGACCTCAATCAAGGGATGTTGGTTACAGTACTGGATCAGAGCAGAGAGCCAGGGCGTTGAGGCATCTGCATAGTGGGGTTGAGGTCAGCGTAGTAGGAGTTATCCTCTTCTGCATCAAGATAATGATGGGAAAGTGTTTTAACAAAAGCTGCGAGGAGAACTTCAACTTCTTTGCGGGCTTCAGTAAGTTGGGTGAATAGGGAGATACTGTGGCGGGTAATTTTGGCTGAGGGGTTGAATGAAGCAATCATTGCAACATTCATAACAGCAACTTCAGCATCATCGAATAGTTTTGAGATGTCACTGCAGGGAGATTCAGAGAAGTTGGGGGAAGAAGAGGGTGGGCAGGCCATGCTGGAGCTGAGCCACTGACTGGGCCACCGCGGTGCATAGTTTTGGGCAATGAGCAGAGGCCACCGCAGCTAAGGCGAGCTGGTGATCACTTTGGAAGGAGGCTGTATTGGGCAGAAGAGCGAAATGGCGAGGGGTAGGGGTTTCATCAAAGTTAGGAAGGAAACATTCTGCCTGACCATAATCGCCTTGGCAGAGAGGTTGACCTGTATGCTTACTAATGAGGACATTACCTGATTCGTCAGTTTCAGCCAATAGATCCCATGGATTTTGGTTCACTGGAATAGTGGCGTTCAAATTTGGGTGGGTGGGATTGGGCGAATGGGCAGCTGTTTGGGTGCTAATGATGGTCCAAGCATTGCTCTGATTGGCTGGGGTAGATTTAGGTAGAGAGAGAGAGGCTGGAGGTTTTTTGGGGGGCTGATTTTCCATGTGGGCCCACTGAACGAGATTGGAGGGTGGGAGGGGGCAGCAAAGCGCCCCATACTGAACCTCCAGAAGGAGGCTCAGAAGCCGCAGCAGCGGACTTGGCCTGAGGGCATGCTCTTTTTGCATGGTCGAGGCCAAAGCAGAGGGAACAAATCTGCCTACCATTATCAACCTGAGACCAAAAGAAATGATCAAGCGCTGCAGCCACACTAGCGTGGGGTGGGATTTGTTGGGCTATGGTAGGGTGGTGTGGTATGATGGTGGCTGTTGCACAAGGAGCATCAAGGCGCTCTGCACCAGATGGAATGGCAAAGATGAGGTTGGTATGAGTGCCATAAGCCATGAGCCATGTGACAAACTGATCATACAAAACCTGGGGTGAGAGGTGGGATGGAATATTTGCAAAGGATACCACCAGCGTGGTGTCTGAAGGGAGGCGAGTATGGGTTGTGGGAATGGGGTTTTTTTATAAATTAGAGGAGTTTGTGCTGCCGCTTCAGCATCCTCCTCAGATTGGAAACCAAGTCAAAGTAGCCCTTAAAAGGGCGGAAGTCATTAAAGCCAGCTGGAGCAAAGGCCGCAGTGGCTAGCTCAATAATTGCCTTATCAACATATGGGAACAAACGCCCATAGTCCACTCTGAGGCAATAGCGAATGGCAGAGCGAGGGAGGGCGAGAGGATGGGGGCGAGAAGGGTGGACGCGCGCCAGATGGAGCGCTAAGTCCCGTGGGGGACAAAAATGGTTGGAAGCAGTGGGCGGGCTGTTTGAGCCTGTCCAAACGTGCTTGCCTGCGGGGCAGAAAATGCTAGGTGAGGATGCACTGCTGCCCCACACTGGGGTGGCAGGCGGCGGAGCCAAGGACATCAAAGAATAGGTTTGGGCAGACGGCTGTGGATAAATAAAACTTTAAATTTAAAATCGCTCAAAAGTGACTTTGAGCGGTATCCCTAAAACTATTAATGACCTACTTGTCACTTCTACAAAGCCACTATATATTTAAGTGCTTACCTACATACTCTTTTTAGTTAATGTTTTTACTTCCTATCTCTTAGCAATATAAAAACTGATACTTACTTTTGTTATGTATAATAGCCTTGACAGTGTAACAGTTTAAGCTTTGACTAGCTCCAACGGTGAATCAATTAAATGAGCTTTTAATGCCCAGTAGCAGTATCTCTAATAATGATATAAAATTAGGGTTACTACTCAATTTATCAAAATTTTACTATTAAAATGTCGAAAATAATATTAATTATGTCACTGTGTTTATTTCCACAAAGCATCTTTATCTCATCTGCCACAATCAAGCTGATGATATTCCTGACAACCAAGTAAATTGAAAATAGCAACCTAAAGGCAAACTGTTTCTGGCTTAAATTGTCAAAACAACTAACGTACCATAAAAATCAATGCCTCCATTGTGGATTATTAAGCACTAAAGACAGCAGCCTCAAGTCACAAGACATCGCTTTTCTGATAGAGTGGTGATGAGTCAGAGTTTTGAAAAGGGTTGGGTAGGAGGTTGTGGACGGTTGAAAATTCGGTGCAAGGCGCCTTTTTTCTTGCTTATCTTTACTGACAAAGAAGAAAAGATATAACAAAAGTATCAGCACCCAAATAAATACTAATACAAAATGGTCATAGGACTCCATATGCTTTCTTTTTTGTTGAGAAGTAGTATTGTATTTTATAATTATTGATTTAGGGCTTTAATTATTTATCTGAAAGAAAAAAGAAAAGTATGGCCATTAACCTACTCTATGTAGGTTATTGGGTAATATCGCTAAGGAATTGGGGTCAGGGCTTAAAAAGGTCAAATGTCTTAAACAGTAAACACTAATATCAAAATGAATTACTTTAGTATAATCTTCTGATTCTGGGTTTTATTATCTAATTCCAAGTTTAATCAGATGATTCTATCTTTGCAATTATGGAATATGTAGACATGACAAATCTCATTGTAAGGCTTTTTTGCTTAAACTATTACTAGTTCAAACTTTAATATATAAGTTATTCTCACCTGGGATTGCCCCAAGTGTATTCTTTTCCCAAAGCTTTCCTAAACGAAATTGTTTGTTGGGGAGAGTAAATTGTCATTATGGAACCAATTTAAATTATGCCCTTAATATCATAGCAGAGCAGTTGATTTTAACACTTAGTACACTCCTAATTCAATAAAATTGGTTGGTTTGACTTTTGGTAAGTTAAGAGGTTTCATATTTCAAACAGGGAGGAGCTGCCGCTATCTATCTTTTATCTAGGGTATGCCATAGTCAAGGATGTTTGAAAGAGGTAGATCCCAGAAAGGGTGTCCCTCTTTGCCCTAAAGAGGTGCAAGGTTAGATCCAGCTTGATACTAGTCATTGGAACCTTACATTAACATTTGCTAGAAACAATATCCACGCCCCCTCTGAGGCCTTTTTGGAAAAGTAGCTCTTATGGAGGTGTCAAGGTTCAAGATAGTAAGTCAAGTTACCTTCTCCATAATCAAGTCTTACAAAATCGTTTATTAAAAAGAAGCTTTTGATTTAAGAAGCAATGAACGTAGGTGAGAATGAGTTATTCTGACTATGAAGTGTCACCAGAAGAAGACTTAGAGAAAGCCAACCATGGGATAGCTTCCTGATTCCCAACTACTTGGGTATGACGCCTTATGACAACGAGGTCATGAGGCTATAGGAGAAGAAAGCAATAAGAACTCAAGTTGGGATATCATTCCATAATTATCAAAGACCTTAGATGTGATAATGGTAAACAATTGCTCTGGTGTAGAGTACCAAATCACCCTATAAGTATTAAACAATTTAAGTTTATCAACGTATTCAGAAATATGCTTTTCTACTTTATCTATACTTATTGATTCTCTTATTTAATAGAGGAATATACTTTTAACATTAACATCTTTTAGCTTTAAAAACAAACCTGTCTTACACTTATAAAAATCTGAGAAATTTGCGCTCACTAAAGGAACTCCATGCTGTTTGTAGTAGAACTTCAGTCACAAAAATGAAAATAATTCTGGTCATGATTTTACCAGAAGATGATATGTAAAGAAGTGTGACCCAGTGGAATAATACTTTAATGCATGAGGTAACTCTTATACAGCCAAATAGCTTATAATTTCAAGCAATTTTTATTTTCTAATTACCTACTTTTTAACTAAACCACTACCAAAGTTTATTTTGAGACTATCAGATTTACTATTTAAAAAGATTATTGGATGGATATTTTACTTGGGTGGACGCATTTAGTCCTGTACTACTGGCTTGCCTGTCAGGGACAATGCTAAAAGTCAGGTATTGGGCTTTCACCCAAGGTATGACATAGCCCAGTGGAATTCCAGAAAGCCATGAGCATAGCCATCCACATTATATTTAGATGAGGAATTCTCTGATTGGAATATGGAGTTAAAGATTTAAAATTATACTCACCGCTCTTATCACATAACAAAAGCTGTGATAGGGCTAATCATATGGCTTACAGATAACGATGCAAGGTTAGGGAGAAGAAGAATTTAGTAAGATTATCCAGACACATGTACAAGTACCAGAAGTATAAAAACTAAAGTGTCAGCATATTTTTAAGGTAATAGATAAGCAAAAAATTGTGAATCATAATTTAGCATCGTTGTATTCTATTGTGTTTTCAAATCAATTGTGAGAATAGCCCATAGTAACAAGGTAGTCAGCATGATTGAGGTTAAAGGTTCATTGCCAAGGTGGTTCCTGTCACAAGAAACATATTAGTAGGGAGTACTATCTGTAAAGCAACTTGAAGATTGTATTTCTTGAAAGAGTTTATATTATAAGTTCATAGGAAAGAATGGTGTAGAGAAAATTTCAACTAAAGGAAAATTTCTTGATTTATGAAAGAACCCCTTCAAAAAATCACAATTTCAACCATTTTAAGTCATTTATCTAAAATATAACTGATCATAAAGTCAATCTAATCTAAATTGTTTTATATAATAATCATAGTTTTGTCAAGAATACAATGTCCTTTTTATAGGCTAAGACTGGTCTAAACTTCCTGACTCCAGAGGCTTTTATATACCTTCTGGTCGCCGCAATAAATTTCCGGTTGATCACCATGACGTTAGAGAACGCTCATGTAGAAATACTAGTACAGATGACAATGTATATGACGTCAGAAATAATGCCCCGAAAGAGCCCTTTTTTATACAATTAGCTCTACCACCAATGACAGAAAGTGTTATTGAAAGCCATATGAAGAGAGTTCTCTGTTTGTTAAAGCTATAGTTATGAATACTTCTAAAACAGAAAGCAAATAAATTGTGCAAATGCCACCAATTCAAATCATAATACACTCATGCAGCTACATGAGCCACAAAGCTCACAAGAACAATAGGAGCAATCATAGCAGCAACCACGCATCTGCAAACAAACCAGAGCTTCACAAATAATATAGAAAACAATCCCAGAATAACCCCAAGAAACAAGGAATTGGACTCCACTGTCCTAAAACCAATCTGAAGATAATAATCGCCCTACGAGAAGTTGATTAAGTATTAATTGAGTCTTACTCTAAACATTCCATATCCCTAACTATATGAAAATGTCTTTTTAGGTCAATAAAGTAACTTCTATTACTAAAGCTGCCTTTATTATTGCTACTTTTTATTTATAGCGAATAACACCTGATATAGAAAATTTTCTGTCAAAGGTCAGGAATTAGACTTTATCTTCATCAACAGATGTTGAGAGCATTTCCAGTGTGCTCAGGAACAGCCATGCTATAAACTATTCTAAGGTTTTCAACACATATTGACACATTTGGAACCATGAGTAAAAGTAACGAATACCCTATAACTAATAACTTTCCTTAAAAAGCAGACTGTGATCAAGTATATATATACTGCAAGTGTCTCAGCTCTTTCTATAAGCATCCCTGAGAGAGTATGCTGCTTCAACAATAACTTAGTAAGTGCATATATCCCTGCAAAAATTAGTTTTTAATTTATATCTTCTGCCAAAGTAGATGACCATGACAACACCTTCTAATAGAAGTTTCAGCTGCTTTATGAGCAATTGAGCCGCAATAACCCATATTAAACTCAAGAAAATTATATCTGAGCAATTAAGACACTCATAGCTACAACATCCATTTTTCTACATAAATATGATGATTCCTTTGAAGTGACCACTAATGTAGATCTTTTTGAATCTAACACAGGTTTGCTACAACTTTAATAAGCTTGGAAGGAGTAAAGCTTCAGTAAAAGTGGTTTCTTCATGCAAATGAAGAGCTTACTCCATAACATGGTATGACATTTTAAACTTGAAAGTATAACTGAGTTTTTACCTTGATATATAAACTCCTGTTAAATCCCAGCTGAGCTGACTTGATAGACTCGTCATGATATCCAGGCAGGAAACTAAACTATATAACTTAACATAAGCATTATTGTTGAAGTCAAAGAGTCAACTATTAAGTTCTGCAGGAAGGAAGGTGCATTTTAATAATTTATGTTTAATAAAGTTATTACATCTCATGCATTTAGAAAAAAGGTACTGAACAACAAAATTTACTTAACTATTATAAAACTTTCTCTTATTAAAACATCTTTAAGGTTGTGCAGTTGTGCTGAGCAACGTCATAATTTTATTTAATGATCAACTAAGTAAATTTGTGGATTAATTTAAAGGCTTGGATAAAAATTAAGATATCACTATAACTATAACACCTTTTTAAAATTTCAGACTATACCACAAAACTTAAATTGTAAACTCCAAATCTCACACAGAAACTTTTAATAAGCTGAACTAACTATATTGTGATTTGAGCATGTACTTACAAAGTGGATAGGCTTATATAGTGAATATCATAACTTCATATTCTTTCATGATATTTTTTGGTAACTCTTTATTGCAACCATAAATTATAATCTCATATTTGGCGTTCTAACTAATTATGTAAGTGTAGACTATAGAGCAACAAATCTATTCTTATAGACCTCACAGTCATACAATGATAACGCTTTATTCTCTCTCAGGGTGAAAAAAATAAAATTGATTTGTAAACTTCTATGTAGCACTCTAAGAGGCTCATAGGCTTTTAGGCTACAACCTAAAATTTTTGCATATGTGATAATAGAAATATATCTAGTAGAATACAACTAAACAAAAGAGCTGTAAAAATGGTTCTCATTGTTACCAATTATGATATTAGGTAATGAGATCCTAATCTATAGAAATGTAAAAAGGTTCGGCTTTTTTAAATCTAGTTGGTCTCTATCTTGGGGGATCAGTGATGTCTAAAGCTCCCTATTAACATCTCTAATAGTTGTAATCGCCCAAAAATCTTTGATCCAATGGGGCCTCACTGCCCAAAAATTTTAACATAAAAGCTTATTGCCTATTATAAAAATTTATTTGTTGATTAAGAGAATACTTTTATTAACAAAACTTAAACTATAATAGAGACACTAGAAACATAGTATAAGTGAAGCTTAAGCAACTATAGAGAAACAATAAGTGATGTCAGAGAACAGACATGCCAAAGAAGTGCTTGACTTCCAGTTAAGTGCTTGTGCAACAACTACAGAATGCTAGGGGAACTAGGCATCACCATTTTATTAATATATAGAGGAAGGGCGATTTTAAGAGTAGAATAGAAGTAAGTTCGGCCAAAATAGGGTGCTTGGATAAGTTTTCTACTTTTTGGGTCGTTTGCACCTTCTAGAACAAAAGATCAAACCAGTTGAACAATGGAATAGAATTTAAACTAACATAAGATAAAGTGAGGCTGAACTTCCACATGCCATCTTAAGTTTGTAGTGCAGTTTGAGTTTGGAGATATTTAGTTAATGAAATAATTTCTAAATATGCTATTGTTAAACTATTTATTTAATGACACAACAAAATAAAGATGAGAACTACTGGGTGTTATACCTATGAAAAAGGGGTATATGGATTAGTAAAATCAAAAGCGTTGTAATAAGCTGCAATATTATTAAATGATTTATATTTAGATTTTTGCCTTCAGATTTTGCCATTCAAAACTAGGATTTGATTATCCAATTCTGCCTCAGCATTTGTGACATTTGTTGACAAGTTTAAGCCGGTTGTGAGCCATTTTTTAAATCTTTTTTATTCAATTTTTTATATATACTTATCTTTTTGGGTTGACTCAGGCAACAAACTTTTTATCTTCAATGGTGCTCTTGGTTGAGCTGTTTTTTGGGAATGGAAATTGCCTTTGTCCCACATACTTTTTTAAAAAATATCTCAAAACTATAACAGAGTTGCAAAATTTTAGCCCCGATACTCTGCTGCTCCAGTATTTATTGTTGGCTTGAACTTTAAAATTTTGGGTGGGTGTGGATTAATCTGGAAGGGACTGCTGCTACTCAACATTCATGTAAGGTATTCCCTAAGACATTAGTATTAGCATGAGGCATAGTCTTGGGGTTTTTACCCTTTTTGGTTCTAGAAAGATTCAGGGTCTTATTCAGCTTAAAAATTGGGTCAAAAGACCTTACATGGGAAGTGGGGATATACAATTGTATGAAAGGGTGAAATCAGGTGTTGTATATGCTTGATGAATTAGCAAATGAAAATCATATGCTGAGTCTAATTCACCAGAACACTGAGTGTTAGTTTTAGGATTATAAGGTTATATACTGTCTATAAACATGTTTACCATAATGTTAGCCCTTTACAATCGATTTTTTCTGAAAATAAAATAAATTATGTTTTCAAGTAGGTTTTATCTCCTTTTTGAAACATGTATAATTGACCATCAAATTTGATATGTTATCTCAATTTAGTAGTCTATTACACAATTGATATAGACAAATTAAAAATCCTATACTTCTTGTACAATATTTTTAGTTTACACATCAAATAAAGATTGTGAGATTAAAATTTGATAAATTTATTACATATTAGTGTTTATAGCAATTATAAGTTTTCTCAAAATCACCATAACCAAATATACCTTCTCCTTATAGCAGTTAACAATAGGGCCTACAATGCCGCCAAAAACTAGTCTAAAACTGAAATTCTCACATATCTTGGGCAAGACTAACTCTTATAATAGTTATCACTAAAAAATCTGACGTAATTATCTTTACATTCTGTTGCAAAGGTTGTTGAGCCCCAATTAGGTAGGGCATATCAAGAATATTAACACTTAACTTCTGCTTTAAAGTGATCACTTCAGGATAGTCTCTTTTACCAGCTTTATTATAGTAAAATTCAGGGACCTACCTAAAGAGATTTAGGCAATTATAAGAAAATTTTTAATTAATAGAATATCGCATTGCAATGATTATATACAGGTATGTTTTATGTTTTTTATTTTCTTAATTTAAAAAGGGAGTCAGTACGTAATAAAAATACAAATTAATAGCATATTAGTTACGATGCAACGGACATGTGTTTTACATCTAGGTTAGTTATTTAGTAAATACTCAATTTACACCATCCAGTTTTAATGGCAATCTGTCTCTTGGACGCTTAGCTTCACATATGGATTTAGGGATTAGAGGTTTCTTTTTAACTCAATATAGGTATCAGGGTAACAAAAGCTTATATGTTTATCTTTTTACAACTTTAAACAGCACAAAGGGTGTTTAGTTGGGCGGGTAAAACTGCCTTCACCTTATGCAGTTTTCGAGTTCGAAATTTGTACTGGCTAGAAAAGTTCTCGGTGTGGTGTATTTGTCCCAAGTTCGACCCACCTCGAATAATTTTTTTCTTTAAATAGCACAATCATAGCAAGACTCTAATTATCATAGGTAACTCTTAGTAACTACTTTAAATAAAAATTCTTAAATAAAGACTTTGGAATATAAACTAGTAATTACTACACATGGCTCATTTGTTACTAAGCTTTATCGCTTTTGTGTTGAATCAACTTCCTATAAATAGGCATAAATTCATAACCATATAACCTCCAACTTTTACCCAAATACCATATATATCTAGGGTTCTTAATCTTTTAAATGCTATAACCCTTTTAAAAGAGCTCTTGGGGTTTCCAGTACAAAGAGTTATTTAAACCAGAATTTAAACAAGGACCACATAAACCTTAAGTTCATTTTTGTCAATAACTTTAAAAAATGTAGCGAAAAGTTATGCTTTTAATTTACCTAGCAAGGCTTATTTTAATATATCTTTCTCTTGTTTTTAAAATGAGCTTTGACTGATTTTTAACAACCTAAGGCTTCTCTGAACACTTCATCTGACTTGCCACAAGTCAATTATTTGAGGTAATTTGACCATGGTCCAGACTTTTTTGGGTTTATAGTGTTTGTTTGACAGTTTCTTTAAAGGATAAAAGTTAAAAGTTGTATTAATGTCATTGGGATTCCCAAATTAGATTATTTGTCATTAGGACAGAAAAATATTTTCAGCTTTATAAACCAGAAAAAATAGAGTTAAAGCGTCTTTATATTATTTGATAAGGGAATGGTTATAGTCATAAAAGGACATGCCTTCATTCACTATATAGGTTACTTTGATTGGCAAGGTCCTCCCCAAAAATCGTGAGAGAATTGTACTTAGTTTTTTCAGGGACAGACCGTTTATACTCAATGAGGGAATCTTAAATTCAACTTGAACCTTTTTAACCTTGGATATTAAGGTATGATCAATGGATTTATCTGGTGGTAGTTTCTGAGAATGATGAGCAAAACTTTAAAAGTTCAGTTCATAATTTGACTGATTCAAAGTTGGTTTTCACCAACAATACCGTCTCTAGATCTTTCTAAGGGGGTAAATAACTTTAGGGACCTTCCATGGTGTCAGACAATCTCCTTCTCAACTTAAGAAAAAAAATGTTGGAGGTATGAGTGCCCCCAAATCTGCTACCATGATTGGCCCATCACCTGCCTGATCTTCAAATAATATAGTGATTATCACCAATATGAGTACCCATGGCAAAAGACCTTGGCAGATTCTTGATGGAATCCTAACTATCAGAAAAATATGGTTTATAACAAAAAACGTCTTAAAAAGGTAATAACTAATAATAGGATTACTCTGACTTCTCAGCCAAATTTGGGGTGTTCATTACCACATGGGTTTGATCACCTCCGAGGTGAGAAGATATTACTCGATGATGATAGGGTGCAAATTAACCAAACATTACCACATGAGTCTGACCAACGCCGAGGTGAAAAGATTTTACTTGACAATGATAGGGTACAAATTAACCAATCATTACCACATGAGTCTGACCACCACCGAGGTGAGAAGATTTTACTCAATGATGATAGGGTGCAAATTAACCAATAATTACCAAATAAGTCTGACCACTGCTGAGGTGAGAAGATTTTAATCACTGGTGATTGGCTGAAATTTATCAAATCATTACCACATGGGTCAGTTTTGCCTCAAAATATTTATCTTCAATTTGATAGGCTGAAAGCCTAGATTTCCTAAATTATATGACTCAGCTTTATATATTTTTGCCTCAAATACCCATGGTCTCAAAATTTGTACTAGTTTAAATATGAAATACTAGTATCAAGAAAAGGACCTTTCTTGGTTTTACACTGCTTTAACAATAAAAAATATAAGAAACTTTAACAAAGCGTTATTTATTGCTTTTATTTATAAATTAAATATCTCACTTTGATAAAATATATGTGGTATCCATTGGCGGATCCCACAAATTGGTGCTCACTACAGGGTTGAGCCCCTGAATACTTTGATAAGTATTAAAGAAATGGAGATTGTCACCCATTGAGTGCGGAATGGGGAAGGTACTGAAGATGATGATTGAATGGACAGCCCTACTGCTTTGATTTTTTTTTTTTTTTTTTTAGAAGAAGAACAATTTGAGCACATATTAATACCTGAGTCTCGTTGCATCACTTGGCCAGCCACTGAAGCTGTGAGAGACCTTACTCATGGCATCCTTAACCCTGGCAACATTGCATCCCGCGAACAAGCATCCTTAGTTGAAAAACACCACTTTTTCTCTATGAGACTAGTGTCCTCATAGAGACCTATGGTCAGCTTACAAATTTGACCATCTATGTATGCAAGTTTTCTCACCCTGCCTTGGTACACATGGTGCATCTCTTAGCTGGACATCATAAAGAGTTACATTGACACCTAGATACTAATGCAGCTCTGAATTTAGCTATGATAAGTTGTGCCAACTGACCTCCAAACATCTTGGAGAAGTTAGATCTGGTGTGGAAGCTAATCATAACTTCATCATTAATTGACTTACTACTATGGACACTGGGATTGTAAAATACATTGAGGAGGCCATGAAGATATTCCAGGATGAACTGAACGCTTCCTCCACTAGCACCCGCTCGTTGTTGGAGGAGTTTGCTAAAGAACTTGAAAAGCACAATGAGCAAACGCGCTGTGACTTTTCAGCCCCCAACTCCATCCTTCAAGAGGAATATGAACAGCGTGTGGCTGTGGTGGAGTGACAATTAATTCAGGCCTTTTCGCATGTTGATGAGCTTGAATGTCATCTGTTGCTTGAACCATCTAGCGCCACCACCACCCTCGCAGCCAAGGTTGTTCAGCTAGAAAAGGAGCTAGCTCTCAAAGCTTCGTTTGAAAATACCAAATATTTGGCACGTTGCCTGACTGAATGCAAAACTGAAGCAAAAGTGGTAAAAGCTTGGCTGAAAACCCTGTGCTGTTGAAGGAAGTATTTAGTCAATTAATGCAGGTCGAGAAGAAGTATGAACAGATTAAGGAGGGAGTACAAGGCCCCAGCTCCCACTCTCATGACGATGAAGGGTGCAAACAGATGAAAAAAGAGCTGAAGAACCGCGTGAAGCCGTAGAAACTGCTCAATTAAGCCTAAGCTCGCTGGTGTCACAACTCCATTTTCAAGTCAATGCAATGGAGAGCTGAGTGGAAGATCTAGAAACTCATAAATCAGAGATCGAAGCTTGACTGAGACTATGTGAATCTGGGCCCCTAGAAGCCCCCTCCAAAATGGAAACCTGGCTCAAAGCCATGTATGACCAGTTCGATCGCCTTTCATGGACTTTTGACCAGTTAAACTACCGCTCTGAAACCCTGGAAAGAGAAGCTCCAGCTATTTATACCCTTACTGGGGGTGACTTTAGTTCATTCAAACCGACATTAAAGACAAGTTTATCCCTGGTGAGGGCAGCATTGCTTCATTTTTATATGTCTATGAAGCGGCTATGGAAGGGGAAACGGATCGTCAGAAGGCCAAACATATACTTTCCTGTTTGGGCCGCATGGAACAGGAGGTGATGGTCCCACATATGGATGCTCTTAGCACCTGGTCCAAGGTTAAAGAGGCCCTCATAAACACGTTCAGTTCAAAACAGGTTTTAAGTATGAAAAAGCAATCTTTTATGCGTATGAGTATCCAAAAAGGGGAGTCAGTGGTCGCCTTTGTGGAACAATTCTATCTGGAAGCACAGACGTTGTTAACTTCAGAGATGTTGACTTTAAATGATGCTGTAGCCGCCATTTTGACTGGAGTGGCTCCTTTCCCATCGCTAGCGATGCACATCACCTCAGTTAAACTCTATTTTCATACCATTTAAGACATCAAGGAGGCGTTAATAGATGTCGCTGATTATCATAAGCCCAAAGTTTCACGCGGAGCAGTATCTTGTCCTCACGTTTTAACCATTGATGATTCAAGCCTAATCCTCAGGCCCTAGCTATCAGAGACAAGAAGGAGCCCCTTCAGATAATGGGCCCTGAAGAGCAAAACTCTAAAGAAAAATGTCCTGAACGCCCTCAGTGCGAATACTGCTACAAGTTTGGACATAAAGAGGCTGTGTGCTGGAAAAGAAAGCTGACGCTGAGGAACAGGAGCAGGGAAAAGAAATGTCAGCATAGGAAAGGCACACCTATTGCTGAAAAATCTCATGTGCCTGACTCACTTAAACAACTTATGCCATTACCTCGCATTACTAATACCCCAGGGGATGATTCTGAGGGGGTACGGATGAGGTCAGCTATTATGTTATAGGAGTACCTGCTGAAGTGGAAGTCCCCGATTGCTTGAATGCTGGAGGAGTAGATGAAGCCACCATACCTGAAGAGACGTATCTCTGACAAGTTCTAGGGAGCCAGTCATTATTGACACTATCAGTGATGCAGATGAGGTGTTGTCTCACCTTATTCGCCCTATCCAGCATGGCCATACCATGAAGTCCATCCAGGAAAATTACCCTGAGACCGCGTGCAAATTAACTTCCAATTTCCATCTAAAGGAGGTCTTGGCGCTATCGCCCACTTTTGGGAGGATACTTATAAAGGTCGAAGTAATTATCCAAAAAGTTTGGGTGATGGCTATCTTGGATACAGGCTCTCCTGTGAACGTAATCTCCTCCAAGTTGATGAAAAAAATCCAACTTGCACCTGACTTGGAGTACAACCAAGACTTTGGAACCGCTGGTCCTAACAACACCCGAGCACTTGGTGCTTACTCATCCCTTCCCATTCATATTAGGAAGCTTATTCTATCAGCCCCCACAGTGGCTTTGGATAATAACAATTATGATAAACTTATAGTTAGTCAGTTTATGATTGAATATGATGGCATTATCAATATGAAGCAAGGGTCCTTGTCATTGCTCAATTATAAAGTCCCCTTAGTTCTAGCCAATAAAAACCCAGCAAGTAGGAATACTATTGCAAGGTTGAGTACCCACTTTCCGCCTTACCTATACATTATATCTTTATCGCAAAACTTATTGTCAGATATTCTCCTTTTTTGATTAAAGAAAAAGAATGTTGGAGGTATTAGTGCTCCCAAATCTGCTACTATGATACGCCCATCACCTGCCTGATCTTCAAATAGTATTGTGGATATCAACACTATGAGTACCCACAATGAAAAGACCTTAGCAGATTCTCGATGGAATCCTAACCATCAGAAAAGTATGATTTATCACAAAAATCAGCTTAAAAAGGTAATAATTAATAATAGGATTACTCTGAATTCTTGGCCAAATTTGAGGAGTTCCATATTGCATGGATCTGAACCTCCGCGAGGTGAAAAGATTTTACCCATCGATGATTGGGTGCAAATTAACCAATCATTACCATCTGAGTCTGGCCACCGCCGAGGTGCGAAGATATTATTCAATGATGATAAAATAAAAATTAAGTAATCATTACCATCTGAGTCTGACCACCGCCAAGGTGAAAAGATTTTACTTGCTGGTGATTGGATACAATTCATCAAAAATGTTACCACATGGGTCAGTTTTGCCTCAAAATATTTATCTTTGATTTGATAGGCCAAAAGCCTATATTTTTAATTTAGATAACTGAGCTTTACATTCTTTTGCCTCAAATACCCATGGTCTCAAAATTTGTACTAGTTTAAATATGAAATACTATTATCAAGAAAAGGACCTTTCTTGGTTTTGCCCTGCTTTAACAATAAAAAATATAAAAAAATTTTAACAAGTGTTATTTATTACTTTTATTATAAAGTAAATATCTCACTTTAATAAATTATTTGTGGTATCCATTGGTGGATCCCACAAATTGGTGCTCACTACAGGGGTTGAGCCCCCTGAATACTTTGATAAGTATTAAAAGAAATGGAGAGTGTCACCCATTAGGTGCAAAATGGGGAAGAGACTGAAGAAGATGATCGAATGGACAGCTATGCTGCTCTGATATCTGAAGAAGAACAATTTGAGCACACATTAATACCTGAGTCTCATCGCATCACTTGGTTGGCCACTGGAGCTGTGAGAGACCTTACTCATTGCATCCTTAACCCTGGTGACATTGCATCTCACAAATGAGCGTTGTTGGTAGCGGAACGCCACTTGTTTCTCTATGAGACTAGTGTCCTCCCAGAGACCTATGGTCAGCTTACAAACTTGACCACCTACGTACACATGTTTGCTCACCCTGCCTTAGTTCATATGATGCATTTCATAGCCAGCCATCATGAAGAGCTTCATTGACACCTAGATACCCATGCAGCTCTGAATTTAGCCTATGATAAGTTGTATCAACTGACCTCCAAGCAAATTGGAGCAGTTAAATCTGGTGTGGAAGCTAATTGCAACTTCATCATACAGCTGCATAACCGACTTACTACTATGGACACTGGGATTGTAAAGTATGTCGAGGAGGCCATGAAGATATTCTGGGATGAACTGAACGCATCCTCCACTAGCACCCACTCGTTGTTGGAGGAGTTTGCTAAAGAGCTTGAAAAGCTTAATGAGCAAACGCATCGTGACCTTTCATCCCCTGACTCCATCCTTCAAGAGAAATATGAACAGTGTGTGGCTGTGGTGGAGCGGCAGTTAATTCAGGCCTTTTTGTGTGTTGATGAGCTTGAACGTCGTCTATTGCTTGAACCATCTACCGCCACCACCACCCTCATGGCCAAAGTTTTCCAGCTAGAAAAAGGAGCTAGCTCTTAAAGCTTTGTTTGAAAATACCAAATTTTTGGCACTTCGCCTGACTTAATGAAAAATCGAAGCAAAAGGAATAAAAGCTTTGCTGGAAAGCCTAGTGCTGTTGAAGGAAGTATACAGTCAACCAACGCAGGTCGAGCGGAAGTATGAGCAGATAAAGGAGGGGGTGCAAGGCCCCAGTTCCCACTCTCGTGATGAAGAATGTAAACAAATGAAAGAAGAGTTGAAGAGCCATGTGAAAGCCGTGGAAACAGCTCAATTTAACCTAAGCTCAATGGTGGCACAACTCCATTTTCAAGTCTCTGCAATGGAGAACCGAGTGGAAGATCTTGAAACTCAAAAATCAGGGATCAAATCTCGACTGAGACTATGTGAATCCAGGCCCCTAGAAGCCCTCTCTAACATGGAAACCTGGCTTGAAGCCATGCATAACCAGTTCGATCGCCTTTCATGGGCCTTTGATCAGTTAAGCTAGCACTCTGAAACCCCAATAACAGAAGCTCCAGCTATTCATACTCTTACCAGGAATGACTATAATTCATTCAAACCAACGTTTAAAGACAAGTTTATCCCCGGCAAGGGTAGCATTGCTTCGTTTTTATACATTTATGAAGCAGCTATGGAAGGGGCGACTGATCGTCAGAAGGTTAAACATATCTTTTCCTGTTTGGGCCGCATGGCACAGGAGGTGATGGTCCCACATATGAATGCTCTTAGCACCTGGTCCGAAGTTGAAGAAGCTCTCATAAAAATGTTCGGCTCAAAACAGGCTTTAAGCATGAAAAATCAAGCCTTTATGCGTATGAGTATCCAAAAAGGGGAGTCAGTGGTCGCCTTTGTGGAACAATTCTATCTGGAAGCACAGACATTGTTAACCTTAAAGATAATGACTTTGGATGATGCTATAGCCGCCATTTTGACTTAGAGTGGCTACTTACCCATCGCTAGCGATGCACATCACCTCAGTTAAATGCTATTTCCATACTGTTCAAGACATCAAGGAAGCGTTTATAGATGTCGCTGATTTCCATAAGCCCAAAGTTTCACGCGGAGCAGTATCTTGTCCTCACGTTTTAACCATTAAGGATTCAAAGCCTAATCCTCAGGCCCTAGCTATCAGAGACAAGAAGGAGCCCCTTCAGATAATGGGCCCTGAAGAGCAAAACTCTAAAGAAAAATGTCCTGAACGCCCTCAGTGCGAATACTGCGACAAGTTCGGACATAGGGAGGCTATGTGCTGGAAAAAGAAAGCTGACGCCGAGGAACAAGAGCAGGGAAAAGAAATGTCAACATAGGGAAAGGCACACCTATTGCTGAAAAATCTCATGTGCCTGACTCACTTAAACAACTTATGCCATTACCTCGCATTACTAATACCCCAGGGGATGATTCTGAGGGGTACGGATGAGGTCAGCTATTATGTTATAGGAGTACCTGCTGAAGTGGAAGTCCCCGATTGCTTGAATGCTGGAGGAGTAGATGAAGCCACCATACCTGAAGAGACGTATCTCTGACAAGTTCTAGGGGAGCCAGTCATTATTGACACTATCAGTGATGCAGATGAGGTGTTGTCTCACCTTATTCGCCCTATCCAGTATGGCCATACCATGCAGTCCATCCAGGAAAATTACCCTGAGACCGCATGCAAATTAAACTCCGGTTTTCATCTTAAGGAGGTCTTAGTGCAATCACCCACTTTTGGGGGGATACTCACAAAGGTTGAAGTGGTCATCCAAAAAGTTCAGGTGATGGCTATCTTGGATACAGGCTCTCCTGTGAACGTAATCTCCTCCAAGTTGATGAAAAAAATCCAACTTGCACCTGACTTGGAGTACAACCAAGACTTTGGAACCGCTGGTCCTAACAACATCCGAGCAATTGGTGCTTACTCACTGCTTCCCATTTGCATTGGGAAGCTTATTCTATCAGCCCCCACAGTGGCTTTGGATAACAACGCTTATGATATGCTTATAGGTACTCAGTTCATGATTGAGTATGACGGCATTATCAATATGAAGCAAGGTTTCTTGTCATTGCTCGATTACAAAGTTCCTTTTGTTCTAGCCAATACAGATCCCAGCAAGAAGGATTACTCTTGCATGTATACCAACCTCACAAAAACAGCAACTAAAAAAGGGCAGGCTGCCAATAAGCTCTGTACCCCCCTTCCTACATCTCAAGTAGCTGATAAGGTATTACACTTCCATAACTGCAACTCCCCTACTAACATTCTTGAGGGGGGCAATGTCAGACATTCTCCTTTTTGATTAAAGAAAAAGAATGTTGGAGGTATTAGTGCTCCTGAATCTGCTACTATGATTGGCCCATTACATGCCTGATCTTCAAATAATATTGTGGATATCAACGCTATGAGTACCCACAACGAAAAAGACCTTAGCGGATACTTGGTGGAATCCTAACCATCAGAAAAATATGATTTATCACAAAAATTGGCTTAAAAATGTGATAATTAATAATAGGACTACTCCAACTTCTCAGCCAAATTTGAGGAGTTCCATATCTCATGGATCTGAACCTCCACAAGGTGAAAAGATTTTACCCATTAATTATTGGGTGTGAATCAACCAATCATTACCATCTGAGTCTGGCCACCATCAAGGTGTGAAGATATTACTTGCTAGTGATTGGATACAATTCATCAAATCGTTACCAAACATGGGTCAGTTTTGCCTCAATTTATTTATCTTCAATCTGATAGGCTGAAAGCCTATATTTCTTAATTCAGATAACTGAGCTTTACATTCTTTTGCCTCGAATACCCATGGTCTCAAAATCTGAACTAGTTTAAATAGGAAAAACTAGTATCAAGAAAAGGACCTTTTCTGGTTTTGCCCTGCCTAAACAATAAAAACATGAAAAACTTTAACAAGTGTTATTTATTACTTTTATTATAAAGTAAATATCTCACTTTAATAACTTATTTGTGGTATCCATTAGCAGATCCCACACTGGTTGCTAAATAAGGCAAAGCTGCCAATGAGCTCTGAGCTCCTTTACCTTCTTACCAAATGTTGGATAGGGTTTTATATTACCACAATCGCATAACTCCCCATAGTGGCACACTTGGATCAATCTGGGAGGGGCCATTTACCATCATGTATAAGAGAGGAAATGAGTATTCTATAAATTCTTTGGCTACAGGAATTATTATAAACTGGGTACATGGCCACTTCCTAAAACCTTACACTCCTCCCAACATTTTTTGAGGGGGGCAATGTCAGACAATCTCCTTCTTGACTTAAGAAAAAAAAATGTTGGAGGTATGAGTGCCCCCAAATCTGCTACCATGATTGGCCCATCACCTGCATAATCTTAAATAATATTGTGGTTATCAACAATATAAGTACCCACAGTAAAAAGACCTTAGCGGATTCTCGGTGGAATCATAACTATTGAAAAATATGGTTTATAACAAAAATTGGCTTTTAAAGGTAATAATTAATAATAGGATTACTCCAACTTCTTGGCCAAATTTGGGGCTCGTTACCACACAGGTTTGATCACCTCCAAGGTGAGAAGATATTACTTGACAATGATAGGGTGCAAATTAACCAATCATTACCACATGAGTCTGACCACCACCGAGGTAAGAAGATTTTACTTGACAATGATAGGTTACAAATTAACCAATCATTACCACATGAGTCTGCCCACCGCTGAGGTGAGAAGATTTTACTCAATGATGATAGGGTGCAAATTAACCAATCATTACCACATGAGTATGACCACCGCTGAGGTGAGAAGATTTTACTTGACAATGATAGGTTACAAATTAACCAATCATTACCACATGAGTCTGACCACCGCCAAGGTGAGAAGATTTTACTTGACAAGGTTAGGGTACAAATTAACCAATCATTACCACATGAGTCTAATTATCACCGATGTGAGAAGGTTTTACTCACTGGTGATTCAAACAATTTATCAAATCATTACCACATAGGTCAGTTTTGCTTCAAATTATTTATCTTCAATCTGATAGGCTGAAAGCCTATATTTCCTAATTTAGATGACTCAGATTTATATATCTTTGCCTCAAATACCCATGGTCTCAAAATTCATACTAGTTTAGGAAATACTAGTATCAAGAAAAGGACCTTTCTTGGTTTTGCCCTGCTTTAACAATAAAAAACATAAAAAACTTTAACAAAGCGTTATTTATTACTTTTATTTATAAAGTAAATTCTCACTTTAACAAAGAATTTGTGACATCCGTCAGTGGATCCCACACATGGGCTAGATTAACAACAATCCCCATCTTGATGGAAGTGATGGAGTATCTGGGGCCATGGATTTATATCACCCAATAGGTTCTTGGCATAACTCATCCAGCTTATGGACTCTTAATACAGGTTGGTGATGATAGAAAAGTACTAAGTATCCCAGTTTATATCCAGGTATGAGGTGCTTCCTAGTAATAACCTGTTTGGTTTCTCATCTGGTAATAGTCCTTAGGAACTTCTACACCAGAGCCTTCATACTAAAATCTCCTCTTTAAAACTCCTCATTAATAGATTGGTTGTGATAGTAGCATAAGTTTCCAATATAAAGTGGACACTAAAGGGTACTTGGGTCCTGACTTTATAAAGCCATAACTGAGGATATTATATAAATTTTGGTATAGTTTACCCAATAAGCCCTCATTCTACAGTGATTATTTATTCCATAGGGGTTTTAGAGTTTTTGCCAATTATAAAAAAATAGAGAAAAGTGTACTATCAGCTTGCTCTATGACCCCATTAGTTGAAGCGCATGTGGTCTGTAAAGGCTTGATATGTCCTCATTAACAAATATATATCTATTACCACCTGAGACACAAAAACTGTACCATTATCCAACAGGAGAACTTTTTGGGCTATTATGATATGTGAAGTATTGATTAATTAAAAAGAAATAATGTACTTAGCGGTGGTTGAGAATAATGATGTGTCTTTAGCCCATTTTAAGAAATGGTTGATGACGATGAAAATATATTGCTTTCTATATATGGCAGTAAGCAAGAGCCCAGTTACATTAATAATGATGAAGAAAAAAGGAGGTATTGGCCCAGAAACTTGATGTTAGTAAATCATATTGTAAGGCCCTTTACTCGTGCAAATGAGGCAGGAATCAGCAACATCTAGGTAGAAGTTAATCATGCCCTCCCCAGTATCTTCAATACTTAAGACAAGAGTAAGCTTTCTGTAGAGCACCATGACCCATGGTGGCATGCGCCATCATGTTAGTCAAGGCCAAAGAAGAGGGGCATACATATAGTATCCAAGCCTTCCATACACGGTTATAAAGCAATCCTTCTGTGATTCAGGTTTGATTCGTCATCTGTTTTATTCATTTTTAAATATCATGGGTCTCTCAATAACATGTCTCAAATCGTAAAATCATCTCTTAAACCCAACCATATTTGTAAAGAAAATAAGGTTTATAGGTAAGCGGGGTAGCCCATTAGCATTCTGATGGATAGCTCCCACCCAATGGACAATAAAATAATAATTTTGTAACTTAAGGGCCCATCGCACAAGTCTCATGTTAGGATCCTTAATTTGTTGTAACTACTTCAACAACACATCTTCATTAAAAGAATGAGGTGTTTCCCATAGAGAAAGGGCAAAAATGCATAATGGCTAATAGCATAGCTATAAACTCCCTTTTTGTAACATCATGATTTCTCTCAGATTTAATCAGAGTTTTACTGAAGTAAACAATAGGAAGATTAACCTGTCCTGGGTCAGGTTGTGTGATATTTTTCTGACTGCAATGTCACTGGTATCCGTGAAAAGGATGAATGGTTTACTAAATTTGTGGGTAAAAGAATATAGATGCTGACATCAAGGCATCTCTCAGAGAGTCAAAAGCAGTTGCTAAATTTTTAACTAGTTGAATGGATTTTTTGTGGATTAAACATACCATTAGCTTAGTTTGCTCTGCAAAATGAGGAATGAACTCTTGATTGTAACTGATAATTCCTTAAAAAGACCTGTATATCTTGTTAGCTAATTGGCTAGGACATCTTCAGTATGGCAATAACATTGTCAGATAATAGAGAGATTCCTAAACGCGTAACCTTATGACCCAAGGATTTCATTTTCATCTAAAAAACTAAACATAGCAGGCTTTAGCTTGATCATCTCTCATCTAATTAAAGACTATTTGTAGGTATTGAAGGTGTACACTGAAGGCACAGGACACAGTGAAAATTATTCAAATAGACTAATACACAAGAAATTATAATTTTTCCAAGCATACTGTCCAGCGCCTGTTGGATGGTTTCAGAGGCATTGCACAATCCCTAAGCATGAGTATCAGCTTAAAAAACCCTTCACTAGAGTGTAGTTCCTACTTCTCTCTGTCTTCAGGAGCAAGTTCGATCTGTCAATATCCACTTGCTCAATCCCTGGAGGCAAAATCTGGAATCCAGTCAAAAGCCAGAGATTTTTCTATAAAAGATGTGAGTTGCTGTCCTTCCAAGTAAAGGCATTCAGTCATTTTTAATACATCACAATGTGATCTCCTCAGTCTTTTTTGCAGACCAAAAGTAGAGGTAAAGCCCATGGACTTTTAGAAGGCTTTGGTAGGATGGCTTCCAAAAACTTATTTAATATATTGGTTACTTAGGCTTCTTTAATTTTATTTTTTCATAAGGGTTTGGCTCATGTGGTTTGTGTATCACCAATTTGCACTTGTGTTAGACCATTTAATGATCCCAAAGATATTGAGGCCCTCAAATAAGTTGTCACATTCCTAAACTAGGAATCCTACAATCATTGTTGTTCAAGAGTAAGAAATACCAAAATTTACCTCCACTTGTGCTATTCTAGTGGATTAATCAAGTCTAAGTCAGTCAGATATCCACATCCAGAGTGGAGTCAATTTGGTCAATTGTTATAGTATAACATAAGTTATAATATTAGTAGACCCACAGTTTAGAATTAGTTGATGATATCAGCCTCTAATACAGTACTAAGTCTTTGAAACAAGGAATTATGTATTCCCAGAAAAGTCAATAATTCACATTCAGAAGAATTAGTTTTTACATAAACCTTTAATATATTAGTGGAAGGTATAAAAACTTGGATTCACGTCTCCACCAACATATATGATTTCTAAAAAGAATCACAACCTTGCTAACAGAGTAACAAGCAGTACCTCTCAAGCATCAACTTTGGATGGAGGTAACCTATTCTTCAGTCCTTTTACTCAGTATTCCAGCTGCTCGTTGTAATTGAAATGTTCCAATAGGCAACTTTAGGGCTTTCTCCTGTAATATGAAGGTGAGCTCAGGAGGTCGTAGGAGGAAAAGCGTCAGGAAAAGTTTTTAGACCAAAGGCAAAATGTCCAATTGGTAGGAAGCAACCATTCAGCTTATTGCGGTTTAAAGCTATATAAGCTACAGCATCAAAACACAGTATAATTCTAAAGAAAAATATCAGGGACAAGAGTCCCTGAGAGCTTAGTGGGTTAGAGTAAGTACTACAGCTGAAACTGTTGAAATACAGCGTGGTAGACTCTACAGAATAGGCCGCAACGTGGGGGTATTTTGTGTTATTGGGGATGGTAAGACCAGAGATGAAAGTGGAATCTGACCTTTGCAAATGGTTTTAACCAATATTAATATTAATACTTAGGTAAAAAAAGTATGAGTAAAATTCAGCAAATATTCCCTAAACTTTTTTTGAAATTTATTTGTTTATCTTAGAAAAGCAAAAAAGATTTCAAGCTTGGGCGTGACTATTTAAGAAAAATACGTGTGATAGCCTCAAAACCTTAAACCGATCCAAACTGAAAAATTTCGCTTTTTATGAGAAATTGAGTTCAGCAAGTAAGGCTGATTTCCATAACCTCATAATAGCTAATTTTCCAGATCTATGAGCTGATTTTAAAAGGATTATTAGCCTCTATGAAACTATTTCCCTTATTTTTGTCTAAATCCAGAAGCTATTTCTGGTCAATGACCTTAGAGAGGTCATTGGTGATCTTCAAGGGTTCTGGCCTTGACTCCAATGCTTATTATGCTTAGCTTTGGTGAGGCGGTCTACACCATAAAGATATCACTAACTGTGACATTACCATACCTCTTGGATGGGGTTCTACAAGAACTGAGGGGACGTTAGACAAAGCAAAGTTCTTTTTGGAGTTGACTGATTCATGGCAATCTGGAGGTTTGGGTGGAGGGGTCTACAGCATTGGGGAACCTATCATGGAAGTCACAGATTAGATCTTGACCATTGGAACAATCTCTATGGGATACCCAGTTGTTCTTTGTCCCTTCATAATCTTTCCAGGAAGCCAAATACTGGAGGTGACATTGGGAGATGTGGGAATCAAGAAAAGCATTGATTTATTATTGAGATTCACCATATATTTTTAAAGGCTCAGTTTGAACGGCATGAGACCCTCAAATGGGGTCAGGAGGCGCGCAAGGTGATGTTGAACACTTTAAGGGAATGAGGTATATCAATTTGGTAAGCTTTTGTGCCAACCTTCTTGATGATCTGAAAAGTTATAGCGATTGAGGCCTAACTTGTTGCAGGGTTGCATCAGGTGGATGTTCTTGGCTTTAACCATGACCAAGTCTCCTGGCTTGTAATCAGGTACTTTGCAGCGCCTGCGGTCAGAATATGTTTTTATATCCTCAGAATGTCAACAAGATGATTCTTCGCTGCCTGGTGTATGTCTCTGAGCTCTTTGGCGCGCTCATTGGCAGCAACAACGAAGGAATCAGTCCATGGACTCAGGTTGAAGCTAGTATTGTACCCATAATTTTGCAAAAAGAGGGACGTGCCAATAGAGGTATAAATAAAGTTATAATAGGCGAATTGCGCCTGTGGAAGCTGATAGGCCTAATTATTCTGATCCACGTTGGAATAACCACGCAAAATTTTGGTTCAAACCTTTTTTCACCCTCTTTATCTATCCTCCAACTAAGGGTAAAAACTGTAGAGCGGCAGGTGAGGATTCCTAAAATGAACAAAAAGGATTCCCAGAACTGTGTGGTGAAATGAGGCCACGATCATTGATAACTCTTTGGGGGCCATGTAGGTAAGAGATGTTTCACAAAGAGGTGGGCTATATGGAAGGAGTTAATTTTAGTTTGAAGGGATGAAATGAGCCATCTTGGTAAAGCGGTCCACCACAGCCATTACTGCTTAATAGACCTAGGAGAAAAGGAGTTTTAGTATAGATTAATGGACACCAAAGTTTCCAAGGACCCTAAGCAGCTTAGAGGGGGACAAGCAGTCCACCACTATTCAGACTATTAGGTTTTTACTGGTTGCGCGATAAAAAGGACTTTGTGAACTTGACCACGTCGATGGCATTGAATATTCAACTATAAGAGCGGAGGACTAACACAAGCGCCTTGTCCTTGCCATGGTGGCCAGCAGTTGGAGGGTCATGAGCTTTGCGGATCACTTCCTCTCTCAAGGTTCAGGTGGTACCCATTACTTTCCTTGATGGAGGATGACCTCATCTAGTAACTGGTAACCTAAGTCCAGGAGCTCGCCATTCCTCTAACAGGCCAGCATTATCATATTTTAAACAGCCAACAGGGGTTATGACAGCCTAACAAGGGCAGGTGTGTCAGTATCTCTTCCAAAGGCTTTATTGTGAGCAGTGTGGGTGGTTGGCATTTGGTCTCTCCTTCTCCTTTTCTGGATTAACCATCAACTGAGTACTGTGGGCGTCAACTATTACTGGGTAAGGGTAAATGCAGGGTTCCATAATGGACGTCTGTTAACAGGTTCTGGGTATCCTTAATAAGGTCATATTAAAAAAATTGAACATGGACAGGATTTACAACCAGTGGGACTGGCGGGGGGACAGCTTCTGAGGGGCGCGGTATTATAATATCGCCTTGTGGTCATTGCGGCCAGTAAATGGCCAATTAGAACCATGAAAAGTAGGCGTCAATGCTAGACTGCCTCAAAAACAGCAAAAAGTTTCTTATCATAAATAGCATAGATGAGCTGCGCCAGGGCATCTTCTTGAGTAAAGTATGCAACAGGACGTTCCACTTGGTCCTTCCCTTCCTGCAACAGAGCTGCTCCCACTGCAAAGTTAAAAGCATCTATGGCGACAATAATGGGGCAGCTGTGGTCCACATGAGTTAACAGCCATTCTGAAAAAAGTATATCTTAACGGCGTTATGTGCGGCATTGTATTCTGTGGTCCAACCAAAAATCTTCTTTCCATATGTGGTGTAGGGAGGGAAGGCACTTCTGAGAGCTGAGAGGTGACCTTCTTGAGGAATTACACGTCCAGAAAGAAGCTGCGTAGCTCTGTGAGAGAAGAGGGGGTAGCTCATTTACCGATGGCTGCTTCCTATCTAGGGCAATCATGAGGCCATGAGAGAAGATAATGTTTCCTGAGAACTTGCTCTTGGTCTGGAAAAAATTGTACTTAAAAGCCTTAATAAGGTTTTCTTATGCAATTATCTCCAAGACAGACACAAGTTGGTGGGCATGAGATTCTGCATCTAGGGAGACAATTAAAATGTTATCCATGCATGCATTCATGCAGGTTCCCATAAGGTCTCCAAAGACAGCATTAATAATCTTTAAAAGCAGGCTGGAGCGCTCTTAAAATCATACGGTATCTTTTAAATTTGTAGATGCTTTTCTAAGTATGAAATAAGGTTAACTATTCTGACGTTCTAATATAGATCTGGTTGAAAGAGTTAGGGCAATCCAGATTACTGAACATTCTAGTCTTATTCATGTAGCGGAAAATCTGCTGTTCCAAGGAGAGTAGATGGGGGTCAGTTACTGTCACATTGTTTATATTTCCATAATCATCTCAGAGACAGAGGGAACCGTCAGATTTCTTTTTAATTAGTAATGGAGCACACCGGCGAATATTTCCAGAAGATTAGACAAATATAAAAGCGTGTAATCAACTCAAGCTTCAAAGGAATCTTCCCTCAACAATAAGGGATATATGAGTGAGGATATCTTAATCAAAATCAATGGTCAACTAGATCTCAAAGTCAAACTTGGTATGCTCAAGAGTGGGCGAGCTTTAGAGGAATAAAATATGTCTGAATATCCGTAGATGCACTCAGGCAGGATAAGTGTCATGGTTGAGGGTGAAAGTCAGTTGAATAGAGGTTAGATCTACCTTAGGGGAGCGGGCCCAACTTCTTGGGAGTGCCATAGCGCTTTCATCTAGACAAGAGATGGTAACTGTGACTCCTCCAGAAAATTTAGCGTGTATAGTAGATCCTATGATATTATTGAAGATTTCAATTCGTCTCCCAGCCAGCACTCATGAAAACAGAGTTCAATAAGTTTTAATATAATAAGATCTCTCCAAAAAGAGCTCATCGCCTGCAACAAAAGGAACAAGTGATAGTATAAAGTAACAAGGGATGTTCATATGCACCAACCTTCACAAACTAATCAAACCCTAAGGGAAGGTCCAGGGCCTCCGCCAGCTCTTAACAGATGAGGTTTTAAGTATCAATAAATCGACCAAGTGAGAGCAAGGAAATTCTTTCCAGCTGAAGGGAGAGTGGTTATGAAGAAGAAGTTTTCAGAGGAGGATTTATATTCTACATAGCCAAGGGATGATATAATGTCTTCAAGCCCAGAAGTGGAGTATAGGTTAGAATAGTCCTTGAGAATTTAAAGGCTAGAACTTCTAATGCCAGTGATTTGCCCACGAAATTTGAAAGGAGTAGTATAGCTTAACGCTCTACGTTCATTTGGAGGGAGATCGTTATTACAGGAAGCTACACAACGAGAAGGATGTCCAAGCTTCTAAGGGGTCAGTCAGGGCAAGTTTGTCTTCAATCCTCTTTTCATATATATCTATCCGTGTCTGGATAAGATCCGCCAAAAAGGATGACTCATGAGTAGTTGGAAAAAGCTGTACAACTGGGCCAACAAGAGCAACTAGTTGAACAGGGGGCATGGGTTCTAAAATGGCAACAGATGTTACGTGGGCTGAGTAAAGTAGATGCTCTGAATCAAACAGGTTGGACTTACTAATCCCCTCTAATTTTGAGGGTAAAAGTTAGGTGTACTCCATCGAGCACAGAGGTGCAAGGCCAGTGGTGAGGAGAGCCCCACCTATGACGGAATTTCAGCTTCACCTTCCATTAAGCCCACTTCTGGTTCTAAACGGTACTGGAAAGTACAGAGTGGTAATTTACGATGGTCAAGTTGGAGGTGTCCATTACAGCTAGTCCCTCAGCTGGATAAGTTATAATGGGATCTGAAACTTGACTGGCGTCAGGTGTATCATTTTAGGTTCCCTGAGTGTGTACAACAGAGATGGAGTTGAAAAGTTCTAAGGTCTAATGATCCGGTGTACAGTTAGTCTTGACACCACTGATGCTGTTAAATAAAATTAACACAAGGATAGAGCACGTCCCAGATAAGGAAAAAGAAAGGGTTCTCATATGCCAATGGCAGCACCAGTGTTATCCAGGGACTTGCAGAGGAGGACCATTTTCACCTGTGCAAGAGTCCAACTTTGATGCCTTTTCTTGGATAGGAGTAACTAGTGTTCTGAAGTGAGGTCTCCTTGGGCCAAGTGGACAAAGGAGTTATAGTCCTCAAAGTTTGCATGGGAAAAGTCCTTAGGCTTGAAAAATAGTTTTCAAAGCTGTAAGTGATTCCAGGAGGGATCTAATAGCTTCACCAGCGGAGATAGACCATTAGTGAGCTTCATTTGAATTTTTTGGAGCAGCATCTGGAAAAAGATGGCGTAGCTTATTCCTTGCCTTGATACTTATGGCGGGCCTAAGGTTAACAATGTGATTGAGATCACCCCTTTAAATTTAGAATCACGTAAATGGGGAAAGGTTAAGCTGGTAGTGATGGGTACTGCACACTTTATGAGCTTCTTTAGTGAGAGGAGCCGCGCAACATCCTTATCACATCTTTTGAAGAGTGTAAAAACCACTGACAGGAGGGATACAAAAGTATCAGCCCATTGAACCGCTTAAAGAAAGGAAAACTCTATGAGAGTTAGGATGAGCTTAACCACCTAACAGGAGAAGAAACTCTTAAAAAATAGAGGATTTTCTAAAATAATATAATAGAAAATTATTCAATTGGTCACAGGAGGAAAAGTACTAGGCAAAATGTCATGGATTTATGACATAATTTTAGGCACTGAGTGTAAGAATAAGGCTGGTCACCAGGAGGCCAAAAGGTCAAATTGAAAGGCCTTCCTGACCTCAAAAATAACCTGGGCCAACGTTGGGTGCATGCGAGATATGCTCAAGTTGGTCTTGAAAGATTTGTGTGATGCTTGGCCCGCGTTACAGAAAGGGAGTTTATTTATTCAAGGAAAGCCAACCAGGGGATGGTCATTACCAAAATAGAGAAAGAAAGTATTGACATGAAACCTGAGCAGGGTCAACTCTGTCATAGAAAGTTTTTTCACCTCCAGATTGGGACTCAAATTTTTCTGGTTACATCATGGGTAAGGTTTTCGTGTTATTATACCTACTAACCGCCAATAGCTTCCTCTAGCTGGCATCCCAATCGATGTGAAAAAGGAGGAATTGAACCTGTAACTTTCAGTTTGGTAGCCGTACGCCCTACCAACTCGTCTTCCACCCCCCAGAAAGGGAGTTAAAACACACCATTTATACATTAATACCGACGGTTCAATTCAGTTGCTTCATGAATGGTGTTTTGAAACCCAATCAATTTTCAAAATTGCAAAATTAGTTCAAATTTACCTTATATACTTAACTAAAGTTAACTTAATCTCGAGCTACAGTACCCTGGCTGATGGTAGGTGCGCCTATTGGGTTAATTAAGCTTAGCACATCTCCCCAATTGATGTTCCTTACCTTTAACTTAAGTATGTGTCTATGAGACCAATTGTTAAAATTTTAACAGTATAGCTTAGATCCGCTATGCTGGTTGCACATGATAATCACCACTGAGCAATGGATGGATTATATGAAGATCGCCAATCTTTAAAGGAAACTTATATAATATTGAGCTATTTCCCCAACTGAAAATTTTATAAATATTTAATGCAGACTATTACTGCTAAATACTAAAAAAAACTCCTCCTTCTCATTCTCCCACTCAACTCTAATACTCAGTATTCCTAGTAGATTTCAACCCTTCCACTTAGTAATCTCCTATTCTTTATATTTAAGGGTTTTGTTCTATCATGAGGTTTTGGCTAGAAATCCCTTGATTCGCCAAACTATTGGTAATAAAATTGATTTGCTTCACATCAACATAATCTTTTGCTCAATCTTGAGGCTCAGCTTGACTCATAGAATAAAAACAGCCAGATATACGTATTATTGTCCAGTCATACTGATTTTTTGACATTAGCCCCAATGACTGGGCGATAAGCTCCTATTGCTTTGTATGCTCAGAGGAACTTCATGTGAACTTAGTTAATAATCTGACCACTCACAGGTTCCTTAATGGTGTAGGCATCAGAACCGGTCTTCTCATTTTATTAAATGGGCCAGTCCAAATGTTAGTGAGATTGTTCTTCCTTCCAAATCCTTGTTGTTTTTGGAACAAGACATGATCTCCTACAGCGAACTGTGGGAGTCTGCTATGTCTACTTTGGTCATCTTCCTGATTGAGAATCTTCTTTGCTAATCTAATAAAATACACTTACATTTTTAGTTTTATTAGCATGTCCATTAAAAAGGTCAGATAACGCTGCGGTTCCATGATGCCAGTATCCTCCACACAGAAGTAAAGCAGAGCGGGAAAGACTGAATATATTCTATAGAGCAATTAAAAAGGACTCTTACTGGTTGACAAGTGGTAGCTGATTATATATGCAAAAATGTTAGCGGATAAGAGGGCACTCCATTCAGACGGACAATCCTTTACAAGCTTGTGGAGAATGTTCACCAAGGTTCCATTGACTCGTTCCACCGTTCCATTAGATTTAGGGAGGTATGGTGTAGTCAAGACCGCACAGATTGCCATTATTTCGTTCAACTTGGGAAGGGTATGAAACGTTAAGTTATTACGTTGTCCCTATGATAAATTGCGGTCATCCATGTCTCTGTATGACACACTACATGATAAAATTGGCGGTGATGAAAGTCCTAAATCATTGATCGCTCTTGCTTCCACCCATCTTTTCAAGTGATCAATTGCTACTAGTATATACTTAGATCGGTTTTCACCAGTTGTTGGAGGCCCCACCACATTAAGAGAAACTGTATGTCATGCAAAACGGGGATTGACCAGCTGGTAGGTGGTTTTCTTGTGGAAAGATTTTCTTCACTTGGCACTGATGACAGCAACCAACCGTTTACAGCACATCATAATGCATGCTCTCCCAATAGTAATGGGAGCGCAAGTACTCCAACGTTCGCTACAGCCCTCCATGCCCTACTGCCCTATGTGCATCCGAGATAATTGTTGGATTGGTGGAGGGTTTTGGGAAACTCAATGTCGCTTCTCCAATATTCTTATATAGTTCCCCATTATGCAAGAAGTTTTCTTGCCTAAGTCCGACCATTGCCTTGAACACATGTGGTGGTTCATCATTATATTTTCCCACCACCATCTTCCTCTAAATGATTTTACCCAAATCTGACATAATGGATGTCGTTGGTAACCATGAAAGACAGTCCATATTTTTGATGTTTCACCCCCATCCGGTGTACTATCTCAAAGTAATATGCTTGGAGCTTCAATGCCCATTACAAGAGACACCCTTTAGGTTCCCTGATATTCTGCAGCCAATGCAAGGATGCATGATCTGTTACCACTTGTAATTACACCCCATGGAGGTATACTAGAGCTATTTATATGCATATATCACCGCTAAGCACTTCTGCTCTGTCACGGTGTAATGTTGTCCTTAACAGCTTAAGCTTTAGCTACAAAATCTGATAGGGTAGTCTATGCCGTAATCCTTCTGAGATAATACTGCCCCTACAGTGGAAAACGATGAATAATTTTGCACTATGAATTGTTTTTCAAAGTTGGGACATTGCAAAATGGGCGCACTTGTCTTTATGGTATGTAAGACATCAAAAGCGTTTTGACAACTTTCAGTCCAGTCAAGGTTGCGTTTTTCTTAAATAACTCAAAGAGCGGCATATAATACAACTTAAGTTAGGAATGAACCTCCAGTAGTACCTGGCCATTCCCAAAAACATTTGAATATCTCACATATTGCCTGGCCGAGTCATTTTACATATGGCATCCACCTTTGCCAGCTGAGGTTTAAGGCCTTTGAGTCCACTATGAACACAAATAATATAATTGCTCCTTTAAAATGACACTTCATTGGCTTGACCTTAATGTTATCATCAGCAAGCTGGCGGAATAATTGTTCCAAATGATCTATATGTTCCATGAACATTTTAGAGAACACAGTAATTGTTGAGGTAAACTAGGACGCAGTACAGCTTTAAGTCAACTAAGTTTGTGTATGTCGCCTGCTGAAATGTAGCTGGGGCGTTACATAACCCTTCAGGCATACACGTGGGTTGGAACAACCCTTTAGAGGTGATTATAGCTCATTTTCCCATTCCACAACTGGCAATTTTATCTCCCAGTATCCCAATATCAAATCCATGACATTAAAATAGTTAGCCCTCACTTTAATCTAAAGAGTCATCAATCTGTGGAAGGGGTTATGAATCTTTCTTTGTGATTCTGTTAAGCCTACGGTAATCAATAACCACCTGGTTGGTACCATCTTTTTTCTTGAAAATAAGCACCAGCAATGCCCATGGACTCTTGGGGGGCTCTAACATTCCATGTTTGATTAACTGGTCTACCTCATCTGAGTTAACTTTCTCTACTGCTTTTGAGCGCCAAATGGGCTGTGAACAAGTAGGGGGTGATACCCATATCCACCAGATGCACCCCCCACACACATCCCAAGTCGTGGTCAGTGGATTTGTAAATTCCACAGTATTTTTCGAACAGGGCCATCGCCCTATCCTTCTGTTCCTCTGACAGTCCAGTCAGAGCTTCCTGTGGAACCACTGTCATTAGCAACTTGGTTTTTTACCAGTAAGCCAAATTCCTCTCAAGACCAAAACGTGTATATGTGATGAACCTCATCAATAGGAGTTAAGTAAAAATAAGCCACCGCTTGGTGCATTTACACCGTCATAGGCTCCTTATGTAGGTTTGCTATTAATACTTTCAATTCCCTGTGCCCTGGCAATAGTAACTCATGAACCACATAGGGTTTGAGCCATGATTGCTGGTAGAGCCCCATAATCTACCCATATAAACCTTCTGGGATGTTAATTTCAAACTCCGTTCCTAATATGGCATGATGCCCAGATGGTGCACTTAAAGTGCTCGCCGCTCATAGCAGAATACCTTTGTACTTATAGATCTGGTTAGGGAGGACTCTGGTCTTCCTCTTCATCCGCCTATATCAAACGGAAATAACCCCATCATTATACGCCATATTGATCTAACTGGCGCGTGTTGGGTCCTTTGGCACTCCTCTAGAGGTAAAGTAAATGGGATAGGTTGTCCCAGGATACTAATGGGCTTTTCCGCCATATTGACCACAGCTCCAAATCTGCGCATAGATGCAGCACCAATCAGCAAGTCATATTTATTATCAGGCATGACCACTTTTGGAGCGGAAGCTCTAAACGAATCAAATCTCAGTGGTAACGCGTTGTAAGCTCCTTCTGATACAGTGCTCTGTGTCCTGCGGTCCCATACACTACTATGTGTTCATAATCAAGCTTCAGTGGAAGTTTAGACACGAGCTTTTTGGAGATTATATTGACTGGCACACCAGTATCTATAATAGCTCGGATTTTTGTGTTCTGAATAAAAATATCACAGTAGGAACACTCCATATAAGAAGAACCATTGGTAATTATTACTTGAACATTGAGGCTTTCTTGTTACCAGAAAAGTGACAATACCTGCTCTGACATGAGGATTCTCCTGGGCAATCTTTTCTATGGAAATAGCTTCGTTTACCCTCACTATGGAGGCAACATTTACGAGGGGTCAAGAATCACCTGTGCCATTTTGTTCAAGGATTTGCCAGGCATAAGGCTTTTTCATATCTCAGCGGAGCTCAGAACCTGAAGGAGTATGGTTGCTCTCTTAAATTAAGGCTGATGTATCATGCGGAATTTGTTGATATATTAAGTTGACAGGTTGGGTACCAGGGCTGATGCATCGAGACTCATGGGAGTTGTCAGGGACAAATAAAGTTGGATTAGCGGAGGTAGAGCATCCCATCTCTCTCCACTCAAGCTTTTTCACTGCTCAATAAAAACAGATGGTACTGCATTAACATTCAGGTTTCCTGGAAATTTCGCTACATTGTGGCCTTTTTGGCCACACTAGAAACAAGCATTCATAAACGGCTCCCACCTAAGGTTCACGCCTGAAGGTCCAGGTCGAAAAGTTAGCTGAAGAATTAAAAATTGGCTGGGGATGAGCTGGTGAGCATAAGGATGGCGATAAGAATACGCTGACATAATGGGTGGCCAAGGATTGCCCATTAGATTATAGCTGGGTTGCTGCAGTCCATTTCCTGATTAGGATGTGGCGGCAATGGAAGTAGCCTTCCTGTCCACATTTTGGAGCACTGGATGTGAAAGAAAAATGTTATAAAGTGATAAAAATTTTTATGAGCTCCAATATCTTTTTACAGTATGTGAGTCTTAGCGTTATGCAGTTTACAAAATGGCTTGACCGCTGTTGTCATGGCTGTGCCTAGATCCTCGTTGGTTTAGATATTTGTTCCCACTAATACATAACCTTCAGATTTAAACCACTCCACGAACTCAACCAGAAACTCATTTTTTTTGAAATTTGATTGTTAGGAATTTGGCCTTGCGTGGCGCCATCTTCACCACGCCCCCAAACAGACGAAGAACAGTCTCCTTCACATCCTGATACGTTACACCAAAACCCTTTAGGTAAACGTGACCCAGTCTGCGCTTTCAACATATAAAACGGATAGCAACAGCTTAGCTTTCTTCAAATCCAAAGCTCCCTCCATGGCAAATTTTAATCGTTTAAAATATACATGTATGTTCTTAACAAAACTGAAAGGTGGCAACTTTTTGATTTAAACGTTATAACCTGAATCTGTGCTTTGGACTCAGGGGACAGACGGAATAGGTTCAGGTTGTTCAATGGTATTATCCCCTTGAAGACCAGAATAGAATTGCGAGAATGGATGCCAATCCACTGAAGTAGACTAAGAAGAAGTTGGATTATGGGGTTGGACTTCCACAACCCCTGAGTGGTACTTGTTGGCCAAGATGTAGCATTCTCTGCCAGACTCACCGCTGACTGTACCCTTACCTCCCTCACCTGTCTGTTCAGCGAGAAACTTGTATATTATCTTCTCTGTATAACTGAATAGCACAGATACTACCTGTCTCTCACCCCTTCCTCAGCTCTTAAAATTCCTTATGTAATCTGTGGCATAATTCTCACTATGTGTCCAGCTTAGGCTTCATCTTTTGCTGTCATGAAAGGAGATCAACCAATGTGCCTGCATTCTCACAGTCTGCCAACTAGTGTCGCACGCTTGTTGTTTCACTTCATCCACTTGATTGATTGGAGCAGCTCGTTCCTGCACCACATCCTCATTTGACCGTTGAAAGTTATCACAGCTCACTTGTATATCAGCGTACTCCACTATCAAAATGAATGGAAGAGCAATGGCTCAGCCTTGAGTTGCCTGGATGGAACTCTCCTCTTGATTAATCTGACCTTACAGTTGTCTGTATTCTGAGGTCGCAAAAAAGAGCTAGCTGAATGGTCGGCCATCCTCTAGTTAATCTACTCAGCACAAAGTTGACTAAATCTAAGATCCATAGTATTGGCGTGATCAGTCATCCACCGCTCTAACAGGGTAAACCAACCCTAGTCCAAGCCACCGCAAATTCAATCCAATATGATTATTCAGCCATTTTCCCATAAAGCTCTCCGTGTTAATACCCAGTATCATGACATACTGGATCCATTCAGCCAAAATCCTTCACCAGAAAAATAATTCTTCTATTAGTTGGGGCAATGCATAATTCAAACATTGGACTAATTCATCCAGTCGATGGCGGTCATCCACAACATGACTATCTATGAGCACTAGCGCCTACTGATCTCTGAGAAAGAGTGGTAGAGGCGGTCAAGAAAGAGGTGAGTGTCATTCTTTTGCGCTTGAACAAAATGCATGACATCACCAATTTCAATGTTATGTTGGGCCAACACATGAAATAGTTGGCGGATCAAAGGCTGAATGTACGCCACCAAAAATTCCTAAGCTTTGTGTGAGCTGAGCCAGTGAGATAAACCCCATTGTGATAGCGTCAAGGTAAGACATTGCAATTTGTAATGTGATTCCTGGTTCCCATTGATTGTAAAACAGACTCAGAGCATTTTTTCCCATATCTTCTTTAATGAGGCGGTAACCCTGCAAGAGCTATTCCACGATACCCCACAGTTGCTGAAGGGTCACATTAATGGACTGACCCTGCTGGGCTGATTCCAACGCGGGAAAAGCAACTAACTGCAGTTCCATACTAGTTACTTGTCCCCGGTCCTGTCACTGTGAATAACGCCTGTTCCTCGTTTGATGTCTCCATTGTTTCCCTGGAGTATTGGTTGTGAAATCGGATTGATTTTGGCATAAAGTGTGATGGCTCACCATGATGCCCTAGTGCCATTATACTAAAGTTGACCAGTGGCCCCCTGTAGCGAGCACCACTGTTAACTTTTGGCAGTACTGCAGAGATCCTCTATGCTGATTGCACAGGATAATCACCACTGAGCAATGGACGGATGATATATAGATTGCTAATCCTTAATTAAACCAATATATAATATGGAGCTATCACCCCAATTGACACTTTTATTATCTATATAATCTGCAGGCTATTTCTATTAAATACTAAAATCTCCTCATTCTCATTCTTCCACTTAAATCTTAAACTAGGTATTCCTAAACAATTCAACCCTTCCTCATATAAATCTCATATTTGAGACATTTAAGAGGTCTTTGTTCTATCTTGAGGGTTTGGCAGAATTCACTCAATTTGCTAAACTATTGGTACTACAATTATTTCACTTCACATCAACATGATATCCTGCTCAATGTCGAGGCTCACCTCGACTCATATAATATGATCCACTGGATATATGGATTATAGTCCATTACTATTAATTTCTTGACAATAACTTTCCTCGTTGGTATGCTTTCTTAATAAAATCCCCATTAAATTATGTTTTTTTAATTCATTGGGCAAACATGTGCACGGACCTTCACGGAGAGGTATTTAGCAACTTTAACCGTTTTATTTTTACAAAATTACCTACCAGATTTGGTGCACCGTTGGGCCACCCTGGTCCTCTCCAGACCAGGGCACCCAAACACCTGGCACAGAACCCCACTTGGTTATGGCCTCCCCAGTTGTGTTGACTCAAGTTTTATTGTTTATTTGTTAACAACTACTATATACCGCATAGTACACACTTGCCCTGGGTTACTTTGGCTCCAGCACCCTCCGCAGTGCCCTGTTTACAATAATCCTAACTACTGGTTCCCTAGTGGTGTAGGTTGTCATTTCGCACCACCTCTCTGATAATGAAAGAGTTACAGACACTCTTAACATATGTCAACCTAACAACTTTCTTATGTGCACTAGAATTATCCATGTGGGAATTTCACAAAGTGTGAATTGGGTGCGCCAGCTGTTGATCATGGCTGCGTTGGGACTCAACACCATTTCTCATTTTGCTGATGGTTGAAACATCTTGGCGTTTTTCTTGCTACCTCCAATGGGAAGTACCCACCCTTCTTGCCTGTATCTGGTGGTTTCAGACATTTTGCAATCCAATGTTGTGATTCCTTAAATTTCCCACAAAATTGACAAAAACAATAGAAATAAAAGGATTTTTTCCTTAGCACCGCTTTGGGACAGTTCATGCAGGTTTATCAATGAAGGGCTGGAGGTACTGGCCTTGGATAACGATGCACAACCTGCCGCTGAAATTGATATGAGTCATTCACGTTTTAAAACGCGTTTTTAACGCTAATTTCTTGTATAAATGAGCCAAATATCATCTATTGTGTCTCAAATATAAAACCTATTCTAGTCTCTCAAATAACTCAGAGAACCCGCGCTTTACCACTACCATGATCCGCAGAACACTGGTGGTGGAAAAGGAGTTACTTCCACAATATAGAAAAAGTTTATGTTATTTCTGTAGATATGGTGGGATATGTGGCCTCATTAGAAAGAGTGGCCAATTATCTCTCTCCAAAATATGAGGTGGAAATATACCCTGGAGGCATGCTTATGAATGATGAAGAGTTTTCTGCAAAGTGTTGGAGTTTTCTGCTTTGAATAAATGACATTCAGAATATATTTTAAAAACCGCTTTTTTATCACCATTAGTGAAAATCATCGCAACTAAGTTGGTGGTCACAGAAGCCTCTAAGAATTTTATTGACAACGACCTAGCCTATTACATTGAGATGAATTACTTGCCAAGTGGTATAATTAGGGGAGGTTTTCCTAAGGTATTCCCACGCTGAAGGTTTTGGGGTTAGTGGTTTTGAAGTTGGCAGAGATCTTTTGGCAGACCGCTTCAAAGCCATTAAAAACCTTCTGTACCCCATTATCTTGGGTATAGAGTGTGGAGAAAGTTTGCCGTCAGAACCAGCTTGAAAGACCATAACTTTTCCTTATCTTCATATAATGGTCATGAATTAGTTGTCCCGTTGTCTGAGGCTAACTCTCAGGGCGATTTGCCCAATGGCCCAATTTCCACACTCTCAGTCTTGCTCCATTGCTGAAGTCCTCACTGGAGGTACCCTTACCTTCCTGTTTGGAGAAGCTGGAATCTTCGCTTGATGCGTACTTAGCCAATATACTACCTGCTCATTCAGAGTTTAATTTTGATTTCAAGCTCAATGATCTGGTGTGTATATCTTATCCCATTAATCTTTTGACTATAGGGAGGAAGCGGCCTTAGATGTGTGGGTTACGGAGCAGTTAGATAAAGGCACAAAATTTTAGTGTACCTCCCCAGTATGCTCTCCACTTCACTTTGGAAAAGTCAGATAGTACCTTACGCCCATGTGTAGACTATGGAAATTTCAACACCGTCACCATACCAGACTTGCATCTCATCCCATAGGATTCTCAGATTGCTCGCTATATGGAGAAGGCGAAAGTCTTCTTTAAACTGAACTGCTTAAATGCGTTTAATCATATCAGAAATAAGAATGGCCAGGAGTGGCTAACCGCGTTCTGCACCCAAAAAGGAATTTTCCAGTTTTAAGTCATGCCTTCGGCTGAAAAACGCCCAAGCTATCTTTTAACGCAGTATAGGTGCAGCTTTGGGTGACCTGTTTGGTGTGTGCGCAGTGGCTTACATGGATGATATCTTGGTTTTTTCTCCCAATCAAGAGTCCCATGCTATACAATTTCAGTAAGTGGTGGAGAGTCTGAGGGTAGCCAACCACACACTGAAAATCATTAAGTGTGAGTTCTTTAAATCCCAGGTCACCTTCCTGGGCAACGTCATGTTTGACCAAGGTCGCATGATATCTCCCTACAAGGAGAAGGATTTTCGTGAGTGGCCCAACACAACTTTGGTTAAGGAATTGTAGAGTTTTTGGGGACATGTACTTTCCTTAAGAGAAAACACCAAATCTTTCTGAAGTGGCGGCGCCCTTGTATAAGGCGAGTGGGGCAAAAGTGCTCCAGTGGTCCTCAAATTTTGCAAAATGCCTTTCAAGCGGTAAAGTGAACCCTATTGTCCATGTCCTTCTTCTCCATGTTGACCCCAAAAAGGTTTATATTGTGGCTTCTGATGCCTCCAATTTCGCCATAGCAGCGGCCCTATTATAAGTAATTAAAGATGGAATAGAGCATCTTATGGAATATTTTCCCAGGAAGATGTCTCTGCATGAGTTAAACTACGCCATATATGATAAAGAGTTATTAGCAGTGGTTGAGGAGCAGACTTAATGTCGTCGTCACTTGAATGGCTCATACCAACCCTTCTCAATAGGTACTGATCACCATGCCTTGTTGTACTACCACGCTACGCATGTCTTGACCCCATGTCAGACCTTTTGTCATTAGATATTGGCACAATTTGAACTTTCTTATGAGTTTAAAAAGGGCAAGGAAAACAGTTTGGCATATGCATTGAGCTGAAACCCTGCACTAGCTCCCAATCCTAAGGATGAAGAGGTACACAACTCCCACATGTAATCTCACCAGGTAAGATTGTGTCTCAACTTTCCTCTCCCTTGGCCTTTAGGCCAACTCTTGCTCCTTTGTAAAATGTGGAGGAATATGGTATGTTCATAAAGATAATCCTTCACAGCTTTTTTCAGCTGAGTATAATATGGTTCTCACCAGTGCATTATGATTCAAAAAGAAATTACTAGGGATAAAGCGTTAAGGACGAGATGGTGTGGTTTCAGGGACGGCTCTGGGTTCCCACAGGACCTCTTTTCCTGTCAATCATCCGGGATCATTATTATAGGATCATTATTGGCTGCCCTGGAAAACAAAGACTCTTGAGCTTATCTGTTGCACTTACAATTGGAAAGGATTAGCCGTGCAGGCTGCCGGGTATTGTAAAGAGTGACTTGTCTGCAACCAATTGAATCCAAATCGCCTCACCTGAAGGGTTGTTAGTGCCATTTCAAAAGGATGAAGGGCCTTTGACTTGCATATTGGTTGATTTTATTATGGAGTTACCTGCTTCTGAAGGCTACGAAGCATCATGGTAGTGGTGCACCTTTTTATGAAGTTCGCCCACTTTATTACCTGCAGAACCAAAGTGTCCGCGGCTGAGATGACTAGGCTCTTTGTCACTCATGTGTTTGCTTTTCATGGGGTCCCCCAAGAGATAATTAGTTATTGGGGGCCCCAGTTTACCTATGTCTTTTGGGAAGAGTTGTTTTTGACTCTTCAGTTTTGCCCTGCATTAAACTGTCTATCACCCACAATCATATGGCAGACTAGAGAGTGAACCAGTTCCTGGAACAATTCATGCGATATTACACTGACGCAGATCATTCATATTGGGGTTCCCATCCCCACATGAACCAATTTAGTTTTAACAAATCCCAGCTGCATCAATTGGTTGTTCTCCATTTTTCGCCGATTTAGGCTTCACCCCGCCTTCAACATGGAGCCCAGCTATGAATGCAAAGCGGAAGCAGTGGTGGACTTTGTGAAGACTCTCAAGGAAGTACACCAGGGGGTGAACACAAATTTGGATGCGGCAATGCAAGCACATAAGGAGAACGTGGATGGAAAAAGACAGTAGGTCCGGCGTACAAGGAATGGGTTCTCGTGATGCTAGATGCTAGAAAGATCTATCAAACAGACATGCTAAAAGCTGGTATCAAAGATGATTGGTCCTTACCATATTGTCAGAAAATTGGGCCACGCCTTGATCCTAAGAGTTCTACTTTTGCATTCCAGATCTTTGCTGTCTTTAATAAAATTAAGCTTACGTTGTTTGAGGGACCCACCAGAGTCTCCAGAGGCTTATCTCGTGGATGAGGCGCCAGCGTGGGAAGTGGAGGAGATTATAGCCTTCCATTGGGCTTAAAAAATACTTGAGTATCTTGTATCCTGGAAGGGATTTGATGTAGCAGAGAACAGCTGGATATTAGTGCTTGACTGAGCCCATGTCCAAGTTCTTAACAAATTTTTCCACAAGCGTTTCCTTGAGGCTGCGGGATCCAAGTTAAAACAAGCTATCGCCGCCATGAAGCTGGCCCCAGCCCGCAAGAACTTTTCCTTGACGAAAGCCCTGGAGGGGGAGCCCCAAAAAGAGGAGAGGGTAATGTCATGGTCATTACATACATGAGGGCACTAATTGCAAGGTTAAAGCTTGTTGTTAGGAAGCCAAAAGTTAAATGAAGGCCTTACTGACCTCAAACATACCCTGGAACAACGCTGGGTGCAGGCGAGATATGCCCAGGTTGGTTCTGGAGATGTGCGTGATGCTTGGCCCTGCGTTACAGCAAGGGCGTTAAAATGCTCCAGATGTTCTGAAATAATGATAGTTTGATTAGGTTGCTCGGTGATTTGGGTTAAAATCCCGTAATTTTCTAATTTGCAAATTGGGTTGGCTTTACCTGCAATCCATAACTAATGTTCAAATAATCTCAAGCTACAACACCCTGGCCAATAGATGGTGCGCCTATTGGGTCACATAGGATTAGCTTCATTACCTCTTTAATTGATGATTTACCCCCTTTAGTTTAATATAACTCTATGAGTCCAACCTTTCTTGTTGGTTGGCTTTTTTAATAAAATCACCATTAATTTACGTTTTATATACTTTAATTGGGCAAACCTGTGCGCGGACCTCCATGAGGAGGTCTCCAAAAACGTTGGCCGTTTAATTTTTACTAAATTGTTTATCAGATCTGGTGCACCGTTGGGCAACCCTGGTCCTCTCCAAACCAGGGCACCCAAACACCTCAGAGAAGATCCTCGCTTGATTACGGCCTCCCCTGTGGTGTTTACCCAAGTGTTAATGTTTATTGTTACCAACTACTATATGCCGCGTGTACACACTTATCCTGGGTTACTTTGGCTCCAACACCCTCCGCAGTGCCCTGTTTATAATAATCCTAAAAAGCTCTGGTTCCCTGTTGGTGTGATAATGCATCTCACACCACCTCTCTGAGAACGGGAGATTTACAGAACTCTCTTGACACAAAAGGTGCCAGAACAAGGCAAACTGGCAAAGCAGGAGGAAACAACATCTCAGGTTATTTCATTTTGTTTTTATTACTAATTTATATATAACGCAGGCCAAACTAAAGCAAACCATCAGAGATAAGATTTCCTGAGAGCTTAGGGAGTTGACATAGGTACTGCGGCAGAAAGCGGTGAAATATCAGCATGGCAGTCTTGGTGGAGTAGGTCACAGTTTGGGGGCAGTTTCACGCCAAAGGGGATTGGCAGACCAGAGCTGAAAGCGGAGTCTGGACTTTGTGGAAGTTTTAACCAGTATATTGTTATTAAAATTAATTAAGAACTATGGGAAACTTTAGCAAGTATTCTCTAAATTTTATTAAAATTTATCTGTTTATATGAGAAAAGAAAAAAAATTTCTCAGTTTAGTCTTGAATATAAAGGTAAGATTTGTGATATTTTTTTTAAAATGATTAACGAAATTAATCCAATCTAAGATTTTTTTGCTTTTTAGCGATATTGAGATTTTGCAAATTTGCCCATGTTCCACAACCTCATTCCTTTTTATTTTCCATATTATGAGCTAATATTAGCCGGATTTTCAGCCTCTATGGCACCTTTTCCCTCAGTACTAGTTGGCAAAACTAGAACCCACATTTGGTCAATGATCTTAGAGAGGTCATTGGTGACCCTCAAGAGTTCTGTCCGTGACTCCAAGGGATTATTGCGCTTATCTTTGGTGGGCTTATTACACCTGTAAAAATTTCACTAACTGTGACATCTCCCTGTCCCATTAGGAAGGTTCTGATGACTGTGGAATGCAAAAACTTCAGTATTGAGAAATACAAATCTTTTTGATTAATCTTAATGTCAAACTTAGCCAAAAACTGATTGCCTATAAGTTAAGTATAGCTATCATTGTAAACACTCAAAGAGTTAGTCAATACTAAGGGCTTAAAGTTGATGGGCGATGTTGGGTAGTCCAGAAGGATTTAGTGCATATGGGTCTGGCATTTCCATATTATAATTATGATTATATTTTTTAGCTTTTTTTAATCTTCTTTATCAAGTGAAAGGAGTTAATTTTTAATGGGGTGCCAGTGCCAAAAATAGTCAGGACCTTCACCTTGTGCACTACTACCTATACACAAGTGACATTTGGACCATAATGAGGGAATAAAAGGATATCATTGGATATATAATACTTATCAGGGATTGTCAGGTTTACCCTACTAATGGTAAGGCCTAAACTTGTTATTAATTATTTAGTTATAATTTAAACAAATCATCCTTCAATAGTTTATCCAAATATGGTGCATCATTGGACCTATTTTATTAGGTATGATTCTATTATTATCAAGCAATAGGAACAAACTATATAGTTCACTGAAACTATGAACTAATGAACTAGTTATAAAACTTTTTGATCTACAGATAGGATTAATCAAAATTAAAGTATGACTTGGATCATTCCTGATTATCATGATCTATCCTATCTTTAACTCATTAGCTTATATTTTTCTTTAGCTTTGATCTATGATACTTCTCTAGTACTATAAATATTACTAATAAATTTCATAATAAAGTAACTTTTATTGTTATATATTTTACTTACTTTAGAAATTTTTATTCATATTTAGGGGGTCAGTGAAGAGACTAAGGCTCTGTCCTAGAAATTAAGTGAGCTTTGAAGGGCTGGACTATAATTATTATCAGATTCAGTTAGATTTATGAAAAGCCCTGGGTGGGATCCTTCAGTATGTAGGAATCTGTAGATGTATACTTTATAATCTTGAAGGGCCCTTTCCAAGTATGCTCTTTTGCTATTCCTTCCAAAAAAATAATAACACTAGACTAATTTTTTATAAAGAAGATAGATAATGTCCAGTGGTCCATGTTTATTGTGCGCTCTATAATTGACTTTCTAGACCAGCGCTTTATAGTAGGCAGATATTTGTAGCTAAATTAAGGTTCATGTAAGCTTATCAAGGTTTCTTCTAGGACTCATGCTCTTACTTCTAGCACACACGAGTACAAAAGTGGGGCAGAGCAGTTTGCTTTCCAAGAAGTAAGGCAAATGGTTTATGCCTGATGTCTGATGGTGCATTTGTTATCCTCGAATTGGGAGTAGGCAGCAATAGTTCTAACTAGACACTTTGCATGTGTCTAACTTATGTAAAATCCCACCAAAGGTGCTGTTCACTTGGTTAACAATGTCATTAGTATAATTTGATAAAGCGTAAATAATACCCCTCTTACCCACATTAAATCATTAATCTCAGTGATTATTTGGAATTTAAAATTAGTCCCATTGTATGTCAATATAAGCTGGGGCATTAAAGCCAATAAATGATGTCTACTCTAATGAACTTAATGGTATTTGTGGCCTCTTAGTCTCTGACTGTTTTGGCCTTCAACCACTTGGCGAGTTGATTGATGCTACAATTATATATTCTCAGCTAGCCAGCTGCATTGGCCTAGGGCATCACAATGTTAGTAGAGATGGCGTGCCAGGCAAAATAGTGTATAAAAACTTGCTTAGAAGTATCCTTCTGGTAGGGTGCTTCAGCTTGGCTTTATTGGCAGCATCTTATGATCTCATGAATATAAAATGACATGAAATTCAAATAATGATGGGATTAATTTGTTTGAGTGTTTTTTTCCATTAACCATGCACCGTCGCCTTATGGGCAGCTATGATCAAGTTTGTCCACTTGGTTGGCCTAGGAAACAAAATAGGATTGTTTGTAAGAATCTTAGGCATGTTTTTTCTCTATAATTATTCGCATCATTTTATCTAACATGCATCTAACCTCTTCATGTTCATTTATATAATGGTGAGTCATCAGCTTTCTTAAACAATTCATTGCAATCATCCATCAAGGTTAAAGTGGGCACCCAGGAGTGTTTTTCCACGTTCTTATATCTAATGGTAGGCTAGTGTTGAATTATAATTTGTACACTTGTAATTACAAAGCGCAGGAGGCTAACCATCCTTTGGGTAAAATTGATATTTTTAACCATTGCAGAGAGGCAAGGTCCGTTACAATGGTAAACTGCACTCCACAGATAGATCCAGATATTGTTAAAATCATAAATGGCATCTACAATGTCTTTTTATTAGATGTATAATTCCGTTCATCTATATCCAGCATTATGATTCATAAAGCGATGGGGTGATTTACCCTCATCATGGAAATTGGGATATCAACACCCCTATTTTGATGAGGGATGCGTCCATCTAAATAGTGAATGGTTTATAAAAGTTTAGGTACTTCAGCATCAGAGTTTTGGTGATGCAAAGCCTTAGCTGGTTAATATAGTTGGCAGTAACTCATTTATTCAAGAAATATCTTATTCTTTAAAATGCAAAAATGTTCACCTACTTTACTAACGTTTTTCACGATTATTGATTGTATCTGATCATATCTTATAAAAACTAATATCATGCTTAACTACTTAGCTGTAATAATTTTTTAATAGCCAAAACCGTAGCGTGATGGTGCTTTAAGCCTTATTTGTCAATGAAAACCCCAGATACTCAAGTTGTTCACAGAGGAAATATACTTACAGGGTTTGATTCTCATACTGGCCTTGACAAGTGGCAGAAAACCTCCTCTAAGTGCTGCTGATGTTTCTTAAAAGTTCTAAAAACATTTAAATCATCTAAATTCACTAACACACAGGAGATTTTTTTATTCTTCAGTATACAATACATAGAATGCTGAAATGTTATTGGGGCTTTGTACAGCCTTTGTATCATCATAGTTGGCTGGTATAGACCCTGAGCTGTAATCATAGCGCACCTCTCATGCTCCTATTTTGGCAGCTAATATACCAACATAAAGAGGTTAAATTTATAGCGGAAAAAACTGGTTGCCACCCAAGAAGTCTAGTGCATCATTGTTATGGGGTAAGGGGTAGGAATCTTTCTTAATAATATTGTTTAGATTACAATAGTCTATTAATACACAAAAGATAATCTATCTTACCTTTTAATAACCAACATAGGGGCGTCCCAAGGACTTTTGGATGGCACTTACAATCCTGCTGCACAAGTTTATTGACTTTATGGAGACACCTCATCCACCACCTTAGAATGCCTCATAGGATGGAAGCAGATTGGCGGATATACTAGTGTCAAGCTGTTATAACACTTTGTGAGCACACCTAGACCTTAGTCATCTTTTGCAAAGATAGTACTATATTTATTAAACATAGCCAAAGCTTGATCCTTTTAATCTTCAGTCAGCCCAGAAAGAAATTATTAAGGTACCAGAGGACATATCAAGTGATACTTGTTGCCCTCAAGCCCATGTTCATTCTATTTTTAAAAATGATAATTACTTAATACATCTTCATAGGCTTAATATGAAAAAATTTACTAAATGGTGTTATTTGTTTTGCACATAATAAGGATACAGTTTGGCTAAAGCACCTGGTTTTCTATGGTCAGGGAGTATAAACACAGTCGTGGTGACCAGTGGCCAGAGTTTAATTTACTGGACAATGTGACAGTCTCGTCATACAATACGTGGGGATTTTTTATAATAGTGTTTGTCAAATTATGATCTGATAACCTGCAAGAATGGTTGGGCTACAATTAGTGCGTAGCAGAATACCTTTATATTTAACTTTATGATTAGGTAATCGCTGGGTAAGCCATGCAGCCACTGATAGCCAATTGACACTATACCCTCCTTATTTATAAGGTTAACACCCCCTGCTTTCTAGGCTTTGGGCTTCATCCTTATGATTATAAAAAGCAAAGATGTTTATTTGATAATTACAATGTATTTACTCAATGTGGTTTTTAATTTAATTCTAATATATGAAAAACAAATAATAAATTCATAAATTTATATAGGAAAAAAGAAGGCTGGAGTGGAGATCATTAGTATGATAAGCCATGACAGTAATGCGCTGTAGCTCCTTCTTGGGTTGTGTTCTAAAAACCATTGGTTCCATAGATTTTTAATGATATATGTCTAGAGCAATTCTTATCCTCTTTCCTAACATGAAGGACACCATATTAATTGGTGCCCCACTTTCTATGATTGCTCAGGCATTGAGCTTATTTACAGAATTATAATATAGATACACTCCAAAAATATGCTTATGTAAAATATATTCCATGGACATCCAAAGTGTTTATTTAATTTAAATAAATTTAATTCTTTTTCACCTAGTCAATAGTAGATGGCTTAAAATTTCAATGGGTATTGCCACTTGGACTCCATCCAATTTGGGGTTAGCAACAGAAAATTGGAAGCTCTCTTATTGATCTAACTGTTGAACATAAGGTTTCACTACAGCTTACAGTGTCAACTCAAAATTGTATTTCTTGATAGCAATTGGTAACAACTAATTTAGCATCCACTAAATTTTATTGAGCTGCTGGAGGCAGGTTACCTCAGATACATTCGCTTAGTGTAACATAAATCCAGTGATTTGTTCTTACCAGGGATTTTTGTAGAGGAGACAAGAATATAAAATCCTAATTTTCACTCTGCCCTGACTTTATAAGTCCCCTTAAATCACGGTCCTCACCAAATGAACCTTTAATTTAGCACCCAGATTTGGAAAGTGATTCAAATAATGCCTCAGGTTTATACAAAGGTAAAAGGTAAGCTGATTAATGTTAATAATGTTGTAATGAGATCCATAAGGCCAAGTATATTAATTCTTCAGGGATATGTCACTATTGGTGAATATCGGTTGTGGGTCAAAAGGCTCCCAATTGATTTTTAGTTGCCTTAAAAGTGGTGGTGCATCAGCAAAGCTAATTACCATTTGTGTAATATCATTATTCTCATTCTAAACTGATATTAGAATCTAATACAATTTGATATAGGGCTCACAGTCATGGCAAAGGGTAATATGGGCTTCAAAATTCATTTATTGCATTAGCCCTAATTAACATCTTTACCTCTAAATAAGGAAACTCAGAAAAAAAACTTTTAAGGAAGAGTTCTGGTAAAGAGGTATTAATGATTTTATCTTCAGAGTGATCATCCTTTCTGCTCTATCAAACTCTTTGATAAGAGTGGTCCTTAGCTTTATGGAAGATGCACTGGCCTTTTTGATAAGAAGGCTCTTATTTAAATGAAAGGATACACTGGCCTTCTTTGATAATGGCATAACTAACTCCTGACTTTCATAGTCTAGCGAATTCATTGAAACTGCTTTCTTGGTGGTTTTGGATGCTCCATCCAGAGTAATCTTTAAGATATCAAGAATATGCTGCACATCTGCATTATTGTCAAATCTCAATTAATTAACAGGGATAACCTGAAATTGATTTCTATAGATGAAGGGCCAAAGGACCTGCGGTGTCCCTATCCTATTCCTGGATTTCTAAGAAAAGAAGAAGAGCGACATAACTTGAAGCCGCTGTAGTGTCAGGGTGCAAAGAAGTTCTCACAGTCAGAGTAGATGGGAAACAGTTGGAAAGCTACATTTACCTGTTCCACATCGCCCTCATAGTCATGTTCAGTTGATGAAGGTTTATGGAGCAATTTGACCCTAGCAGCGCTTAAAAAGATCTTTGTGAACTTTTAACTAATTTGGTTTATCATTTTAAAAGAACTGAAGCGTTCTTCCTAAGAAGTAATTTTAATTTAACGATTATCTAGTTAAAAACAAAAAGTCTTTTACATGGCGCTGTTTTCACTCACAAGAGGATCTTACTTTTTATCTCTGAGTTTTGAGTTCTATAAATAAAAATTTAAGTTCCAGAAAAATATAAGTATCATAGTGAATAGCTTACCCATAATATTTTCTAGGCCATTGAGGCGACATTGAGAGCTTCATAACTTTTACTCAATCTTTGAATAGATATTTTTGCCTACCCAAACTTCTAACAATAGGCCAACGTGAGCATTCAAGTCCACTCATACTAGTGAAACTCATCAGAAATATTTATAGGGCATTGTGGCCAGCCAATACTGCATCAGCGGGCTGTGCTACCTCCAACATGAGGTAGTCATTGACTGGGTGGGTAGTGGTATATTAAAAGATGGCTCAAGAGAACAAAATGAGCCCCTTTTAGTGAGCACCACTATTAAAATGGCGCTTGGGCATCATATTTCAAATTCACAGGTTAATACACACAATAAAACCATATATTGTTTGATGATAGTAACCTTAGTATGATTTTTACCAAAGAAACTTTATTTTGATAATAAGTGGTTTATTATTAATAATAAAGGAGAAAACTGTGGTGTTTATTAATGCCAGTGGCTCTGAGGATTGATATACTAAACTTAACATTAGATTAAAATTATCTACTCAGGAAAAGACCGCATTATAGATGGCAATATCACTCAGATATGCCATCTCCACCAGAGTTCTCATTATGCATATCATGTTTCTTTAACAGCGCATAAGATTGGTAAACTACAAGCATAATATACAAAATATTAAAAAGTGAGTTAATAGGGCTTGGTGCAATTCCATAGTAAGAATAATATTCCACTTGTAATTGACATAAGCTGGATAACCATACTACAAATTAGATAACATATTACTGATTATTTTACACTGAAGCTCGAGGGAATATGTTAGAATAATAGGATTAAACCAATAGCAACGGAAATTTCACTAGCGGAATTAATGATTAAATCCATGGTAATAATTACTTCTAACTAAAGGTGACAAAGAAAAATCAACTTAAGTAATTTGATACAACTAAGGCAACTCCCTACTAGCTTTAGCCCACGCACTAGGGTACTCAAAAATCAATCTAATCCTATATCTAATTATAAGGTAAAATGTAATCATAGTAAAAAATTAATTAAGCTGATGCTTACGTAAACCAATTGCACCAGTATGTCTTTGTGGTCAGCCTTAGAAATTTAACATATGCACAGGTTTTGAATCTGGTTAATGAGATGGTTGGAGGTCCTTTTTTAATTATTGAGTTTATTAAACTTGTTATCATCAGCGATTTTCTTAATAGAAATTCATATCACTAAAAAATTATCTATAACTTTTGCGCTTCTTAATGGAATGCTTCTATTGCTAAGGCAATGCACTTTGACAAATAATCTAATTTTAATATATTATGACTTAAACTAAATCAATTTTTAACAGTCACAAGAGAATATTCAACCGTAATGCATATAGTGTGTGAAAAGTTAGTAATTAAAATCTAAAATTTACATCTAATTATTAGAGGAAAATCAAGAATCTAGTAAAAGAGAAAAACATTTCAGGAAAATTCAGAAGTAAACTAGGATAGTGATTCCTAATCTAGATATAGAAAATTGTAACAAAGGCACATAAAAAAGTGATATATGGTGACTAAACAGGGCATTGAACAGGATCTTTCCATTGTAATTTTATAGGGTAATAAAATAAATGAATTAGAAAAAATAAATCTATCAGTTGATGGAGCACTGAAGATGTGATATATCCAACAATTTATTTGGTCATATTTTTAGCAATATTAATGGAACTTTCTTGGTGCTATAAAATCTATTAAATTAAAATTATTGTGCCTTAGGCAAATGAATTTCAATATGTATATCAGAAAAATAATACTAGCAATGGAAGGCTAAATTAATAAAAGTATAAGACTAAATATGAGCCTTTACCCATGATTGAAAAGCTATTTTAATGACCCCTCTGAGCCTCAACTGGGGGTGAAAATAGTTCCTAGCGTAGTTTAGCCCTGTTATGTCCAAAACATCAGAGCTGATCAGGGTATAGTAACCATAGTAGTTGGGACAATAGTCTGTTTAGATATAACTGATAATTGTCTCAGCTTTTATTTGTTAAGGAAACTTGTGGCAAGTGAATAACTTCATTGATAATATCTTTATTTTCTTAACAAGTTCTATCATAAAAAGTTGTGAATCCTAAGCTTAAACTATCTTACTTCACTCAGGGGTGACAATATTAATCTCTTCATCCGGCTGGTGAGTAAAGCAATAGGACAGGATGTAGTTTTAAAAGTCTCTTTCAAGTTAATCTTAGCTTCAAGATAAGGTTGAATTTAAGATTAAACAAATGAATTTAGTATAAAGTAATTTTTGCAGTGATGCAAGGTTGGAAACTGCATCTATCACACCTGGATCAGAAGTCAAGCTGTAAATTTGAGAAGCATGATGTTAATCTAGAAAAATAATCAACCTGAGTTCTCATTCCTTTTTAGTACCATAATTATGATCCTTAAAAACTTCCTTTCTGCTCAGTGTAACTTTATGAGAAAATTTTTAAAAAAATAAGTTAAATAAACTCCAACTTTATCACTCTCCAACTATTTACCCAATGGACTTGGATCCTCCACCAGCTGCTCCAGGGTGGGGCAGTGGCGAAACACTCCCTTGCATTTTCTGTCCGTCAGGTAAACGCACTCAGACTAGATAATCTAGTCCTCACTAATCCTTGAGCCAGTTTGTTCCGCCTAAGGATCTTGATATACAACTTGCTTTTACTCAGGCTGTGCTTAAAGCCCCCTGGTGCTCCCTCAGAGCAGCATGCAATTCAGCCTAAGGGTCATCATATGTGAAGCTATTCCAATATGATGACAAACAGATTATCAAATTAGACCAGGTGGTAAAGGAACCTGCCAGAATAAAAGAATAATGTCCTTACAAGGGGTATTTTGACCTTGCCTTAGCCTGTAAGCCAATGCCACCACTGCGGCAACTGTGCCTCAGGTGTTCCAGGACATCCCACTCCCCACCACTCATACCTGGCTTCCTGTAGACACCACTATGGTGGTTCAAATCATTAGTGTAAGTCCAGGGGAATGTCCATTGAGCGTAGATAGGTCGCTCTTCCCGTTTCTGAGCAAAAAGGGGCCGAAGAGGGTGGCCATGCCCCTCATCACCCAATGCAATCTTGCCCACGTGGTAGAGGAGTGCTGAGTTACAGCCTTCCCTCTCTGTACCCTTCCCCCGGTACCTTCATTTACCTCAGCCGAACTCATTAGACAGATTAAGGAAATCTGAGCTGAGATCACCAAATTAAAGTCAATAGCTCCAAAACTGATGGAAATTAAGCCTGAAAATCAGAATTCGCATAGCCAAAGAGGGATGAAGATTGAGTTATCTTACAGAATTGCTGACAGTTTCAATTTGCACAGCAGTGAAATTGTAAAAATTAACCCCTCTCAAAATTGGCAGGGATCATCCAGATGTGCAGGTAGTAGCATTGAACACCATTTTAGATAGTTTGAAGCTCCCTTTCAGCAAATTGGGAGTTGCAGCCAATGCAATGCTTTTGACTGAACGAACAGTTCAGCAACTGGGCATGGGCGGGTTGGGCATCCTGAAACCCGTTCCCAATCAATTGGGACTTCCCCTTCGTGGGGTGGCCTTGGGGGATTCCCGCTGCTCATCAGTCCAGATACTGTTGCACTAACCGTTATAATGCAATCAAGACTTGGTTCAGGCGTTCGAGGTTAAACTGACAGTGACTCAGCCTGCCACCAAATCCTTTGATGTCAATTCCTAATGAGCTTATCTACCACCATCACTGAATAATTTACTTGTTTGGTCAAACTTGAGGGACCCAATCCCTGCTTGTCCCTCATCAATTACCCACTATTTAATCAGTTGCATCACACTGAGAAAATTGTTGGTTAATTTTATTACTTTATTTTCCATTTAAGCCTTTTTCTAAATTTAGCTTTTTATAATGAAATTAAACCTCCATTTCTGCAAGCACTCACACACCCTCAGGGTTAATGGATGTATTCGTCTGGTATTTTTTTATGTGCCTGTATGAGATTCTGGATCACTGGCAGTTATTAGCGAAACTCCTTTTTAATCTCATATCCATCATACCAGCAGCAGTGCCTTTGGCATTTTGGTTTGTAATCTAGGCACTCTGGCACCTAGGCTGGCAGGCCAGTCTAATTCTAACTTGCTGTTTGCTTGACATAATCGACCAATTATTATTCCTAACCATTTCTGCCTTTCTCATAGATATTGGCATAGCAATAATCCCTTCTTTTCAGCTGAACAGGTTGTGAAGAAAATTTTCCCCGTCCATAATAGCCTAGTTTCTCTCAAAATGTTCAATCCACACCCCTTAGTTGCCGCAGCTATTGTGCCCTTTTCAGTAGTTTCTGAAAATCTGACTTGCAACAAGCTTACTCACCCTATGAACTTTGCGGTTTCCCCTGACTCTACTGCCATCTCTTTGATATCACTGGATTCATCCACAACTACAAATAAAGAGAACTTCACTTATTTCTTATTACCCATGAAGATTAGTGTTGGGTCCCACCACATCTCCTTTGAGGCTTTGGTGGATACTGGAGCCATGGGCAATTTTATGAGTGGTGAATTAGCCCAACAATCTGGAACTTGACCTGGATGCAGGCCCTTTGGTGATGGTTGCTTCATTAGCCTCCAAAGCCTCATACCTAGTTCACTGGCCAGTTTAATTCTAAGTGCACCAGTTCAGCTTCTGAAATTGGTTCTCATCAATGCTGAACTTGGTGTTTCCAGTTATTTTGGAAGTTGGATGGTGGCTATAGCAACATGTCAAGATTCATCTTGAGTCAAATATGAAGTCATTTGGCAATGATCAAACGGAGGAGAATTTTCTTTAGTCAAACAATCAAGAAAACTCAAGGTCAGAGTTCCATTACTTCCCTTGTTTCCCCTTCGGGCCTTATGTCCAATTTTACTGAAGAATTAATGCGCTATTGGAGAATTTTTGATTCTGAGGAGGCAAACGTCTTCCCCCTCATAACAAATTTGACTTGGTTTTTTGTATGACGGTACAGTTGGTGAATATCAACTGCCCGTTGTATCCCCACACAGCGGAGAAAGAGATTGCACTCAACACTTGTTTAGATAATATGATTAAAAAAGGTTAATTGTTCAAGGAGACATCACCAGTCGCATCTCCCATCATCTTCTACAAGAAAGCCAATGATTACCTCCATCTATGTGTGGATTACGAACATTTAACAAAGTCACAGTTCACAATACCTAACCCCTGCCCCTAGAGCAGACAATCAGCCAAGCAATCGCCAAATCTCATGAAATTAATTCATTGGTAAGCTCATAATTTCAGTACTTGTGCAGTTTCAATTTCAAATATGAATTCATAAAAGGTGCAATTAACATACTTCCCAATTTTCTCAGCTGCAACCCTGCCCATTATCCTCCAGATTTGGAGGAAGTGGACCTTATTACCGTGAATCCCACTGCTAAAATTTTGTCAATTGTTCCGCCTTTTGTCCCTTATGCCACCCTTGCTCCTGATGCACTGCTCATTTCTCATGTATTAGCTGGCCAAATGACCTTCCCTGAAGGTTCGAGTTATTTGAGCAATTGTCCCTACAAAATCAGAAACACTTTCTATGCTCTTTTATGGAGGGTCTCATTTATTTTTGGTCGCAAATCTAGGTTCCCCTCTCTTCAGAGCCGAGGTATTTCATGCACATCATGACCCCCCCGCAATCGGCCATCTGGGCAATGAGAAATGCATTAACTTGATTAAGTAAACCTACAATTGGGTGGGTTTGACTAATAAATTTCAAGCCTGGATCGCCAAATGCGTTACTTGTGCTTGGGCTAAGTCAGATTGATCCGGTAGAAACGGGCTTCTGCACCCCTTACAACAGGCAGAGGGTCCATGGACACCAATGTTCAAGGATTTTATTATCAAACTCCCCTGCTCTAATAGGTTTAAAGAGGTGATGGTGTGGTGGATCATTTCACTAAGTTTTCTCTTTTTATCCCTGTGCTTCAACGATTACATCAGAGGAAACCGCCCATCTCTTTGTGCGCCATGTGTTTTCAATGTTTAGTCTACCTCAGGAGATCATTAGTGACCATAGTCCACAGTTCACAGCGTGGCTCTGGAGTGAACTCTTATCCATCTTAAGATTATCCTCCTGTCACTCCACGGCATATCATCCCCAGTCCAATGGGCAGACTGAACGAGTTAACCAAGTCCTCAAACAGTACCTGCGTTGCTATGCCTCAGATGCACAGGACACCTGGGCCAACGACCTTCCCTTCGCTCAATTTGCCTTTAACAATGGGACTCACACTTCCACGTGGTTTTCTCCTTATTGAGAGATGTTAGGATGTAATCACCCTTTTTAGTCAGACCCTGCTTGTGACCCAAGGTCCAAGCCGCTGCGGATCATGCTGAACATATTAGATCTACTCAATCTTTAGTGCGGGAGCACCTCACCAAAGCTATTGAAGACTACAAGCGGTTTGTAAATTGTAAGCGAATCCTGGGTCAAGACATAACGGTGGGCTCCCAAATTATGCTTGACACGTGTCATTTGATAATGCAAGTTCCCTCCCACAAGTTCACAAGTAATCGTTTGGGCTCCATTTGGTGGAGGAAGACTTGGGCAATGGTGCGTTCCAGTTAAAACTACCATCCCATTGGAAACAGCACCCCGTTTTCCACGTTTCCCAGTTGTCATCCTTTAAGGGTACTGTTCCCATGGATCCCAAACTGATAGTAACTGAAAATGCGGAGGAGGCCAAAGTGGAAAATATCCTAGCATCCCATAAGTTCTGTCACTCCGATCAGTATCTCATGGCCTAGAAAGGCTATTCAGCTCATGAAATCAGTTAGTTTAAAGTCCATGAATATGCTAACTGCATGGAACTGGTCAAGGCGTTTCACGAATCCCACCCCTATGCTCCCCATCCCCCCAAAAAGTCACAACAGTCATGGTGATCAAACTTCTCAAGGCGCACAAAAATGTGGCCCTCATACAGTTTCCCAGCAGTAGTGCCCTTCTTTGGAAAAAGGAAAGGGTAATGTAAGTCCAGGGGAACGTCCCCTGTGCATAGATAGGTTGCTCTTCCCATTCCCGAGCAAAAAGGGGCCAAATAGGGTGGCTATGCCCCTCATCACCCAGTGCAATCTTGCCCACGTGGTAGAGGAGTGCTGGGTAAAAGCCTTCCCTCTCTGGACCCTTCCCCTGGTACCTTAATTCATATTGCCCAAACTTTGTTAGACAGTGTTGAGTAATTGACTGGACCTAATTGTTGGATATTCAATAGGGACATAATAAGGTTAGCATGTTTAAAAACTTATTATGGATCATATCAGATATCAGCAATTATGGACCAGGTATAAATAAGCTTATGTAAAGCTTACAATCCGCGGCCTAGCAATTTCACTTAATTATATTTAATTATGATGACATGGGCTTGAGGGCTTTGCTGGTTAGGTCAGACTTAGATTAAGTTTTGACTTAATGACTTGGGCACGTGGGCTTTGTTGGTCTATGTCGAATTTTGTTTTTAATGATGGTCAAGTTTTTGATTGAATTAATTACTAATTAGTGATTTAAATCGCCTTGGTATGTACTGCCAATTGCACGTGAAAGTGAATCAGTTCAGCTATTTTGAGGATGCATACAAAACTCCATTTCAAAAATGATGACAGTGTTTACACTGACCCTGAGGCTGAGCATGATGCCCTGAGTCAAAGTATACGTAGACATTCTTACAAACTTTTTACATGGCCAATGCCACTGAAAATAAGACATCATGGGTAAGATGTGGTGAACATTGAATCCTATTAATAACCCTTAAGTTGACACCAATAAATATATTTCCTCTACTGTATGAGTTTATAATTTATCTTATAAACTTTTTGCATTAGCACTTCATTTTTTATTAGTTGATTTTCACTTGGGATCAGTAGGATCAGGGCGGCATGCCATCGTCCAAGTGAAATGACAGGGTATATGATTGGAGTATTACCAAGAAGCTATATTAAAAGTTTAAATTCACCATCCTATCTATTGTCCTCACACAACAGACGCTCAAAACCACATCCCACCCTTGAAGAAGAACCAGCCCTCTTAAGCAGACCCCCAAATTCAACAAGTGGCGCTCATGGCTGAGACCACAGATGGTGATTGCGCTGAACAGGGGAGCAATCCCAATCAATTATTCAGAACCATTGCCGGGCACAATGGGAATACTGAAATGACTGTGTCCCAGATTAGATGGTTAGAAGTACCCATTATTACCTATCCTGACGATCCCATTTCACCTAAAGAGCTGGAACGTCTTGAGCAGCAGTTGTAAAGAGGGTATCAAACATGGACAAGGGCCCGCGGACAGTAGCAACCCTTTTTACCACCAACGACAGAAAGATGTGTTGTGGATGAGATATCTTGCTCATCATCAATTAAGTGTAGTTCAGATCTGAAATAATATAATTGGGATAGAGAATATTGCCAATACTTAATTGAATTCATACATCCCACCTCTAGAAATTCTCAGATGACAATTGCCCACTATCATGCAGCCATTACTGAGTTAGAGAACTTCTCTCGCAACACCAGCCAGGCGGGCCAAACTTTAAATGAGCAATTGGAAGCCAACTTTGCTGAGGTCCGTTCAAGTTTGGAGGCAAATCACAACTTAGCCACTTGGGCTAATGACCGGGTAGCAGTATTAGCACAAGAGCTAAATAACAGATTGCATCCTATCGTTGAAAATTTCTTAGAGGAAAGAGGAGTCACAAAATCTTGAGTCAGCAATATCACTCATACTTCTATTGATGCTTCAAAGTCCATGAGGCTTAATCATGAAGCCCAAGAGGCACAGTTAAACAATAATGATGAATTCTGTGACCAGTATTGATGCCTGAGCGCCCAAATTTCGCAGATGAAGGATGAATACAACGGAAAAATCAATTACTGGAAGATACAATTTAAGGACTAACGGGCGAAAAATGAAAAAAATCAAGACTCTTTTGATCATCTTAAGCTACAGATCAATAATCTCAATGACGATGTTTATGTTATTAATGAGTTAAACAATAATCTCCATGGAGAATTGAACCAGTGCAAGAAGGCCATAAAAGAAAAGGACCAAGTTTTTTCCAACTTGCAGCTACAAGCTACTAGCCTGAATGAGGAAATTGCAAAATTAAAATTAAAAAACCAAAATCATGTCAATTGGGAAAACAGAATCAACGAGAAAATTTGAGCTCTGGATGATGGGCGTTGTCAGTGTGCTACAACCCACTTGACTAGAAATTCTTCCAAATACTATGAGGACGAAGCTTTAGAAATAGCTACCAAAATGGATGCTGGGCCACGTTGACAACTGCCTAGCAATATGGTTGCCTTGGCCAACCCTAGCGCCTCAAACTGGGATGCGATGCCCCAACGCCCTAGTACGCCTGGCTCTAGTCAACCTAGAAGTAGTTGTGATAACCAGGAATGGGGAAGCAATAAATTATAAACCAGCAAACCTGCCAGCCTTTGACAAGAATGGAAGTATTACCACATTTGTCAAACGTTTTGAAATGGCCATGTATGGGGCCAGTGACCGCAACAAAGCAGCCACCATGATTAACTGCTTGGATGAGTGGAGCCTTGAATTGATTATGCCTCACATTAACGAAAAACCAAAATATGCCAAAGTCAAGGAGGTCATGCTTCAAAAATTCGGAGGTCCATAACGGATGTTGGCCAGAAAATTCAAGTTTATGAACATCAGCTAAAAGAAAGATGAAGCAATTGAAGAATTTGCAGATCAATTCTATTGCAAAACTCAGGTTCTCTTAGGTGCGCAGGCTATGGTCAATTTTGACGCCAATATTGCACTAGAGCATGCAATAGAACCTTTCCCTAATTTATCAAACACCTTATTGCCTGCTTTCATGCAAAACCTTTGTGATATCTGAATTGGTTGACTACTTGCACAGATGCTCAAAAAATTACAGCCTTCCTAATACTGGTTACAGATTGGAACTGCTGCCTTTGCTGGAAAGCCCTTTGAAACCAATAAGAAGATTGACAGTAATTCACCTATAAGAAATATGCAAAACTCAAATGCAAGAGCCTCACGGCCAGTGAGTGAAATTACTTGCTTTTTTGCCATCGTAAAGGTCACTATGCTTCCTGATGCTGTCAGCAAAATGTCAACATAGTTCTTCCCAATACTGTGCAAGAGGAGGGAAAAGAACAAGCACAATAGATGCGGGATGCTCTATTGTGCCTAAGACACCAGTCCCATCCAATCAACAGGAAAATGATGGCTATGGGGCCTCGTTTGACAATGAAATTGATTCTATTTTAGTATCAAATGAAGATTCCTCAAACGTACATGTGGTAACTCGCTCCCAGAGTAAGGTTGTCATACCTGAAGCTCTGAGGTAGTCGCTAAACCCTATGTGCAACAAATACTTGAGAATATTCCAGCTGATGGGCTGAGCAATGCAGCAGATACCCCAATCCTGAAAGGGGTTAATATAGCAATGCCAATCGACACATTCATCAATGAATGTCCCAGTATTGGGAATACTCTGAAGCACACTCTTGACTCCCTGGATTCTTCCCATATTCACTTAGTAAACTCTATTAATTCTTATTAATCTGAGTGCACTTATGTGGATATTCTGGTCAACAAGGTTAAAGTTGTAGCTATTGTTGATAGTGGAGCACCTGTAAACATTGTTTTCACGAAGCTGGTTAAGAAACTAAAAATAGCTCCGGACATTGACCATCATCAAGAATATGGGACTGCAGGCCCTAACAGCACTAAAAGTGAAGGAGCTTACAGCGCTTTGCCACTTTGATTTGGAGCTTTGGTAGTAGCCACACCCGCTATAGTGCTTCCAAACGCCAATTATGACATATTAATTGGAACTAGTTTTTCTGGAACTATGGGATCTCATACAATTTTAAGGAAAACATCTTGACAATGTTGGGCCAATCACTTCCAATTTATTACTCTCGCAATTATATGAACCCACAAGCCATCGTAGGAATTTTATCAATATATCCTATGCCAATGGGATAATACCAGTAGGGTATATTCAGCAAGGGAACAAAGCAGCCCCATGCCAACTGCCATAAACAAAAATTGAGGAATACCTCTACGTGTGGATAAGGATGCAACAATTGCTCCAGGCCATCAACTGGTTATGAGGACCAGAAACACAATGGATATTCCAGAAGGACTGTATGGGGAGGTTGTATCCCTGTGGCATTGTTCTCATATAGAACCTAGTGTGGCGCCTGGAATACTCATACTGGGGCACATAAAGATTGATGTCTTACTAGAAAATATTGACCAGCCAAAATATTAAGGAAAAAAAATATCAAGTAGTCGCTTTTGTGCATCTGTTTCTGAGAGACAAGTTAATATCAGCTGTCAAATTTGGTGACTTATCCAAGTTTGGCTTACCAACCAAAACCCTTGAGGCACATACTGTAATATCCCGAAAATCATTCACCAGATTATTGGAACAACAGAAGGATGAAGCACTAGAGTTGTTTGAATAATACTCCAAAATTTTTGCCAAAGATGACCAAGATTTAGGTTGTGCAAAAGGAGTTCTGCATTTTGTTGATACTGGGGACCATATGCCTAATAAAATGAGGCCAATTTGGTGCCCCAGAGCCAGTGAAAAAATAGTTGGTGAAGAGTTGAAAAATTGTTTAAAATTGGAATGATAGTGCTATCCAAAAGCCCATGGGCCAGCCCCGTTTTAATTGTAAAGAAGAAAGATGGCAGCAATCAAGTTGTGATTGATTATCGATGCCTCAATGCCATTACAAAAAAGGATTCATATCTGTTGCCCAGAATCAATGATGCTCTGGACCGTCTGGGAGGGGTGAGGTACTTTACCGCAATGGACCTCATCTCCAGATATTGGCAGTTTGAGTTGCCACCAGAGGAGCAGGAAAAGTGCACGATGATTGCTGCTCAAGGGCTTTTTCAACCGACATGCATACCACAGGGGCTGTGAAATGCACTGGCAACCTTTCAGCGTGCAATGGACATGATCTTGGGGGGCCTTAAATTGTCCTGCGTTCTGGTGTACCTGGATGACATCAATGTCTCTTTGTGAACATTTTCTGAACATCTGGAGCACCTTGAACAAATGTTTGAATGACTGTTGAAGGCCAATCTGAAGATAAAACCTAGAAAATGCCAATTCTCTAAAGAACAATTGGAATACCTTGGGTTCATTATTGAATAAAGGGCTTGCGGCCTCAGCCTCAAAAAGGTGGATGTGATTAACAATATGCAACCTCCAACGAGTATGAGAGATGTTCAAGTGTTCTTAGGCATGGTAGGATACTATCAAAGATTTGTGGAAGAATTCGCAAAGATTGCTAAGCCTCTATTCCACTTACTACAAGGAGGAGTTCATTTTTGCTGGGCAGAGGAATGCCAACAAGCCTTTGAGGCCTTGAAAAACAAAATGAGCTCAGCGCCTATCCTCTGATATCTCTATTTTAGCAAGCCTTTTATCATACAAACTTATGCCTTGTTGACAGTGACTGGTGGTGTGCTATCGCAGATTGGGGATGATGGTGAGGAGCATCCAGTCGCTTATTGCAGCAGGATGCTGAATAAGCATGAGCGTAATTATACGGTGACTGAAAGAGAATGCCTGGATGTCATCTATGCTTGTAAACAATTTTGGTTTTACATTCGTGGCACCAAGTTCCAAGTAGTAATGTTTCACAGCTCATTATGATGGCTCCATAATCTCAAGGGAAACTGATGGACGGTTAGCCTGCTGGGCTCTTTAACAAGCGTACAATTATGAAATTATTCATAGAGCTGGAGTGGCCCATCAAAAATGCAGACGGACTATTGCGACTTCCCATTGTAGCTGTCCTGAGCAATTTGGCCGATGAGCTTCATGAAAAATAAGATTAACTGAACATATGGAGATGAGCCACCCAAAGTTCAAAAAGCGATTGAGAAAGCATTAGTTGACACTGAATATTGAAATGGGATTCTATACAAACTTTAGCCCGATGGGCAACGTCAAATCTTTCCAAAACCTTATGACCAAATGGAGATTATCACACAAGCACACAAGGCCGTTGGGCATGGGGGAATGACCAAGACATTAGAATTAATTTGAGCCAGTTATTATTGGGATTCCATGCAATTTGATATCCAAGAGGTGCTTGATAAATGTCATTCATGCCAAATCGCAAAACCTATGAAGTCAGATGTGAAATACCATTTGATAAAACCTGACTGGGTCTGGCAAAACATGTCACTTGATGTGATTGGCCCTCTGCCTGTGAGTAGCCTAGGCAACAAATACATAATTTTTGCTATTGACCATCTAAAAAAATGGGTGAAAGCAGAAGCAATTTGAGACTTTGGGGCCCTTACTACTGCCAAGTTCATTATGGATAATATTATCTATAAGCACGGATGCCCCAGAAGATATTGACAGAAAATGGCACGAATTTTACTGCTCAAATGGTACAACAGCTAAATGAGTTGATGTCTATCAAAGGAGTGTTGTCAACACCATACCATCCTGAGACTAATGGTATGGTAGAGCGAGTGAATGGCACTTTAGTTGGCATTTTATGAAAAAACGCAGCCTTGGCACCTTTGCAATGGGCAACTTCAATTAGTGCGACCATGTTTGCATACAATATCAGACACCACAGCAGCACAGGCCACTCTCCATTTTGACTTTTGTATGGTAGACAGTCCGCTCTACCTCCATTATATTCAGTACACAGTTTAACAGACACAATCAACCCAAATAACTATGTCGAGCAACAAGAAAAAACCCTAATCAAGTTGCAATTGGAAGCTTATCAAAATGCAATTAGTCAAGAAACTATTCAGAAGAGCTACAACGATGCTAAACAGGCCATGGTGACTAAGTTCAATGAAGGAGATTTAGTATTATATTGTGACACTCATAGCGCAGGCTGCGCGCACAAGCTAGCCTCGCTCTGGAAGGGTCCATTTATCATATTGGAGAGATCATCTGAAGATGTATATACCATTAAGGATCAAGGCAGCTGGGTTGTGAATTGAGTACATGCTAAGTTCCTTCATCCATATCATAAAATCTAATAATATAAAAAAGAAAAATAAATAAAAGAATAAAAAACAAATAATAATAAAAATAAAAATAAATATATATATATAATAAAAAAAGTAAAAAAGAAAAAAATAATAATAATTGCAAGCTGTAGAGTTTAATTTGTTAATTTGATGCCTCGCTGGCATTAGAACTAGGTTCACCCTCTTCGGTAGGGGGAGGAGAGTGCAATCAAACCAGGAGAACCTTGTAATGGAACCGGAGAGAGGCGAATTTCATACAAATTCTGACTATCTAGACCCTGGCGGAGATGTGCCAAACCCAAAAAAGCTCAGCACCAGGCACGCTGGCCCTGTTGGCTTAGGAAAGGTCATCAAACTAAAGGGAAAGTCCATTGGTAGGGACTTCAGAATAGGCAGGAGAGATTTGACTCTGGAGTAAATGCCGCTGAAAGGAAGACAAAATCAGCAAGAAGACTCTCAAGGCAAGGGTAAATGGAGGGGAGGAACTCCTTCGCGTGAAACATTTGGGAATGGGCCTCATCTAATACCCTGAACATGTTGGGCATGGTATCAGTGGGGAGCAACAAAGGAGGGAAGCGAATGCACAAACCCAAAAGAGCCATCTGGGGGACAAAATTCTTGAGAAAGCCCCTTAGCCAAGCTCTTATAAAGGGCTCAGTATAGCACCAGGATGCGCCAGACCTTCAAAACACAAGTATTGAGGCCCAACATGATGTGAAAATTGGTATGAACCAGAAGCAGGTTCACACCAAATTCTAGCAATAGTGTTAGCAAAAATAAGGGCCTGGTTGGCCTCAAAGATATCATAAGCGGCAACCTCTAGACTGATTGCAAGTGCAGATGACAAGTAGGCGTTCATGAGCTCTGACATCAAGTCAAGCTCAAGACCCAATGAAGCCATGCTGCCCACGTGAAGGGAGGAAGCAAGATTTTCGAAGGGAAGACATTAAAAAGCAAAAACAAGAAGTCTGGAAGAAGATCCCCATCTGAAGCGAATTGATCTCAGATCAGGGTTTCTTTGGACTGAACGACTTCAGAAGGCTAAAGAGATATTGAATATGTCAAAAGGGGATCCTGCTTGACCCATCAGGATGTTCAACTAACTGCACCTGAAGCCATGGCAGCTTGTTCAGGTTGATCAATTGGTTCTATTGCAACGGGTTGCAAAACCAAACTTTCTAGTATCGTTAAAGTGTAGCTGGTCAACCCAGCTTGAGGAACCATGGACAACACACCCGAGTTGACAATAGCTCGCCACATGGACTTGCTTAGCCTTAGGAAGGCTCATTGGTCCAAGGCGGAAAGGCTATTGAGATAACATTAATACTTGGAGGAGCGCGAAAAGCCAGACATTGTGACCCGAGAAGAAGGGTACCCGCTGCTTATATCCAGTCAAAGCAGTGGAAGTGTTGAGTAGTTGACTGGACCTAATCGTTGGATATTTGATAGGCACTATAAGGTTAGCATGTTTAAAAACTTATTATGGATCATATCAGATATCAGCGAGTATGGACCAGGTATATTCTAAGCTTATGCAAAGCTTAGAATCCATGGCAGAGCAATTTCACTTAATTGCTTGACTATGATGACATAGGCTCAAGGGCTTTGCTGGTTAGGTCAGACTTAGATTAAGTTTTAACTTAATGACTCAGGAAGGTGGGCTTTGTTGGTCTATGTCGAATTTTGTTTTTAATAATGGTCAAGTTTTTGATCAAATTAATTACTAATTAGTGATACAAATCGCCTTGGTATGTACTGCCAATTGCACGTGAAAGTAAATCAGTTCAGCTATTTTGAAGATGCATACAAAACTCCATCTCAAAAATGATGACAGTGTTTACACTGACCCTGAGGCTGAGCATGATGCTCTGAGTCAAATTATACATAGACATTCTTATAAACTTTTTACATGGCCAATGCCACTGAAAATAAGACATCATGGGTAAGATGTGGTAAACATTGAATCCTATAAATAACCCTTAAGTTGACAATAATAAATTATATTTCCTCTACTGGATGAGTTTATAATTTGTCTAATAAACTTTTTGCATTAGCACTTCATTTTGTATTAGTCAATTTTCACTTGGGATCAGTAGGATCAGGCGGCGTGCCATCGTCCAAGTGAAATGACAGGGTATATGATTAAAGTATTACCAAGAAGCTATATTATAAAATTTAAATTCACCATCCTGTCTATTGTCCTCACACAATAGACGTTCAAAACCACATCCCACCCTAGAAGAAGAGCCAGCCCTCTGAAGCAGAACCCCAAATTCAACAGACAGATTAAGAAAATTAGTGCCAAGATCGCTGAATTAAAGTCAATTGCTTCAAAACTGATGTAAATTAAGCCTGACAAATTGGAATCCACATAGCCAAAGAGGATGAAGATTGAGCTATTGGCTAGAATCGCTGACAGTTTCAATTTGCCCAGAAGTGCAATTGTCAAAATTAACCCCTTTTGAAATCTGTGTGGATCATCCCCAACGTGCAGGTAGTAACATTAGACACCATTGATGATAGTTTGAAGCTCCCTTCCAACAAACAAGGAGTTGTGGCCGATACAATGCTTTTGGATGAATGAATGGCCCAGTAACCAGGCATGGGTGGGTTGAGCATCCTGAACCCATTACCAATTGGGACTGCCCCTCACATGGGTTGGCCTTAGGGGATTCCTGCTGCTCATCAGGCTAGACACCGTCTCACTAACCATCAGAAATGCAGTCCAGCCTCAGTTTGGGCGTTTGAGGTTGAAATGACAGCAACTCAGCCTGCTATAAAATCCTTTGATGTCAGTCCCTGTTGAGCTTATCTGTCCCCATCCCCAAATAATTCGCCGGTTAGGTCAAACTTGAGGGCCCAATTCCTGCTTGCCTTGCATCAATTGACCACTATTTAATCAGTTGCATAACACTAAAGAAAATTTTTGGCCAATTTTCTTCCTTTATTTTCCTTAATAAAAACCTTTACCTAAATCTAGTTTCTTATGTTGAAAAATAAACTGCCCCTTTCCGCTAGCACTCACACACCCCTAGGTTTACGGCCATATCTGTCTGTATTTTATTATGTGCCTGTATGAGATTCTGGCTCACTGGCAGTTATTGAAAAGCTCCTTCTAGTCTCATATCCGTCATACCAGCAGTGCCTTTGGCATTCTGGTTTGCCATTCAGGTGCTCATGCACCTGGGCTGGCAGGATGGTCTAACTCATACATGCTGTTTGCCTGACAATGGGGTTGCCTTCCCATCTCCCCTCCCTGCGCGTTGATCCATCATGAGCTAAAGTTGGTTTAATCGCTTATGGCTCTGACCGCATCCTTCATTTTGTGGTCTTAAATGGGGAAACACGTCTTTCAGGGCCTCAGACACTTGCCACAATATGCCATAATTTTTAAGAATGTCATAGCTGATCTTCTTGTTCCGTTTATCCCTACTGCCCCCAACCATCCATTCTGGGCCCATGTTGAGGGCTGTCGCACAATCTGTCCAGCTTTTTTTTGAGTATTTTTACTTAAAACGCAAATACCCATTCTTAGCAAATTCTTCTTGATCTGAGCCAACCTTGAATGGGTGCATAACCCGCGACCAGTCCCCCTGCAGCGATTTTTGTGCATGGTAGCATACTGCCTTCCCTACCAAAAGCGTGTTGCCTCCATGTTTCCATGGCAGCCAATCAGGCTCTTCCTCAACCCACACCCACACCTATCTCATCTAATCAGGAAGTGGTTTAGGCAAATGTTCAACTACGTGTTTCCTTCTAAATTATGCCAAACCTAAACATTCTCTGAAGTCACAATCCTGTATAATCAGGATCTCTGGGTCTTTATTGGCCAAAGTTTCAGAATTAAGCGAATTCATTGTACCAACTGCGTTCAACCTAGAACGTTTTTTAAAATTAGATTGTGATGACTAGTTCTCTCTTCAGCACTATATTCCTCAAACAAACGCGACACAGTTCCGCTCAAATAATCAGCTTTCTGTAAAAGTAGCTGCCTCTCCTTAATGCCGCCCTCTATGCAAAGCTGTCACCAAGTCAGTGGCTATGCTTAGCTGGTGTTCCCTACTATTGTCCCAGATAACCTTATCATGGCAGGTAAGAGGGACCTCATTTGTATACCATAAAAGCGCCCATGGACCAATCAAGAAAGTTGTGGCTGTGGCAAAGAACCCCAAAACCAAGATCACCTGCACCAACATCGCCATCTTCATCAAGCTACTTAATGCACGCCTCCAAGCTGAATAAGATCTGGCCTTCTACATCACCGCCTTTGTGGTGATGCATGAAGACTGGCGTGGCCCTCCCCTGAGAGATATTAGCCCCACACTGATATGACCTACTCCCTTAATTTCCACCTGATCCCACATTTTGCTCAACAAAAATGCTGAGAACGCCCCCAACCCCCTTCTCCCCCCGCCATAGTCATCTAATAGTTTGCAGTTGACACCCTAGTTATTTTTGTCTCATTAGGTTTCAGTGTCATTTTGCTCATTTGAGCGTTTTGGCTCTTTTTATTTTTCTAATACTTTCTTTTCTTTAATATCCTTACCCTGGTCAGATTATCTCAAATAAACAATCTGTTTCTTTAAAAACATAGTAATAATGAGATTGTTTATGGTCAAAATTTTATAATATTGACTGCTAGATGAAACTTTGATCAGAGAAGACCAATTCAATAGCTTTGAAATAACTGTAAAAGTTGCAGGAAGGATTATTTGGCAGTTCTTTCTAACTAGATTGTTAGCAAAGGCAAAAAATTAATATAGATCTTCTCTAATTTAATTATCATTAGGATAATTCACATTTAGACTTTTAATTAAAATACTGAGTTGCATGGAAATTTGTGGTGTTAGCAGGTTAATTCATGCTTGAATTTGGAAATTTAATTAACATATGAAAGAAAACTTTTGATGCAAAAAAGTTTCGCAAATTTTTATTAATTTATGCCAATGATAAGCCCTAAAATTAAGTAGAAGCAAGTTAGTAAAAAATGCTTAAAAATTGGTGGTCTTTTGGTAATCATAGCACAATAAAATTTCAGCTCCTCCAAGCACTTTGTTTTGGCGTGACATGCTTTTTGGAAGCACACAAGTTCACCTTAGGGGGTTTCCATACAATTTGCCTCTTCTATGCATTTCAATTTGGCGAAATAATTTGGCAAGCCCACGCACTCATCCTCCAGTTCTTTTTATGGGATTTAGTATAATGCAAAAATTTTAGTGAGCCTGTGTGCAGATCTTCCAGTTTTTATGTCAGATTAATCTCTTCAAAAAAGCATTTCGTTGCTTGTGATAAAAACTTTACATATTTATTAGTGCATCTAAAACTGTGGCAACTCATCAAATTTGTTTTCTGGTTCACCTGCATAATTCACTTCTTCCGCACAATTTTTTGGCACTTCTATAAATAATCTTAATTCTTTTAGCATGGCTAGACATTGTTATGACTATAAGCTTATCTTTGAGTTGCAGGAATAATTCATCTTGCCTTTCTAAGTATATGATTTAATGGTGGTGAGTTGTTGTGGTGCATATAATAGAGTTGTTTTTGTTTTGCTAAACTTTAAATCTTTTCTCTATGATAGACTAAGCCAAGTTTAACCCTTTTTATGCCACCTTTTTTGCTACCTTATTATATATCTTTTATAGTAATCCTACATACAAAAGTATTTAAGTAGTTAGAAATACATTTGATCTGCTCTTGGTAAAAGAACATAACATGTAACCACTCCTTCTCTCAACTATCCTCTTCACCCAAAATTTTATACATAAATAGCCAGTGACATAAGTTGTCATGGTTTTTTGCAGCCTCATATAAGCTTAGTCAAACGGGCATTAATAAAAATCCTTATGTTCATTTTGCCTTTATTGGAGTGTTTATAGTTGGTGGTAATGGTCCAATATCTCTTTTAATAGTTTTGATTTGTTTAATAAACTTTAACGTTGCCTTTATTGTGATATGTTTTTACATTGGTAGCTGGGAGTGCCCCCATAGTGTTTACCACTTCTTGGCTTTGCTGCAGTTGGCAACAAGCTGTTAAGTAAAGGTTGGATATCCAGAGATGCCTAGGTTAAAAATCCTGTATTGATTTTAGAAATAGCCTTATGAAGGTTAAGAGGCTACTGAAATTATTAGATGCTAATATCTTTCTGTTAGACAAAGGCGTAATTCTCTTTTGCCCTAGAGATTTATTCTTTAAATAAAATATATGTGTAAAAAGTATTATACTGATTAAAAGATTAATGCTTTTTGAAGTATTTATTTAAAATTAAGCTCATGATGAGGGATAGGCGCACACAATGTTTGATGATGGAAGTAAGTTTCAGAATATAGGAGATGAGGGCAAAGTCCAGGTTTAGAGCTGGAGTATATCAAAATTTTATCATCTCAGGGTGGAATAAGATCAATAGTGTTTACACAGCTGATTGTTTTTCTATTATATGCCAGTGAAGCCAACATATAGTGAGGCAGAATAATTACAAGGTTACTACTTGGGGCAATTGGGTGAGTTAAGCTTGGAATGAAGCCTCGTTCCTTAAGCATAAAATATATAAAGTTGGTTAGCATAAAAGACCTTGAGTTTCTACAAGTGCATAATCTCTTTTTCATATGATTAGTATGTAATAAATGCTTGATTACAGAGAAAATTGGTCTATTCAAGTTTTTGAATTTTATATTTTTGACCTCACTTAAGTAATTGACACTATAGAGGTGAGTCAAAACTAAACACTTTAACAAGAAGTAAACACAACATACCTTTAAATGCAAGAGTAATCCCTATTGTCAAAATTAAGGATATAATATTAATAAGAATATTGAGAGAACTTTAAAATAGCAATCCTTGCTATCCCCATTCACTTTGGCACGCCTTACCATTAAAAAAATAATGATTTGTGATCTAAACTAACTTTATAGGAAAAGGTTGTTACCACAATTGGCTATCCCTAGTGATTAACCACAAAAGTAGCGTGTTAGGACATTAAGAATACAGATAGTCAGCTTATTGGCTTTTCTCGCTTAACAAGTTGGACAACTTACTATGGAGGGGATCTGTTGCACAAAGATTAGACATCAGGAGACCTTATATAAAGTGCACAAAATCCTCAATGCATATATATTCTTCTAGTGTTACCTAAAATTAGCATGTATGGCTGATATAAAGTGTTCAACGCCCAGTTGGCAGTAACCTTACTGACACAATTTATAATATCTTTAGTACTTTGGCCTAATATAATGCTAAATTAAAACCTTGACCAACCTTTCCCTTGCCATTATCAGCAACCAAATTATCCTTCTCACGAATGTCTTCTTCTTTAAATCCTAGACTGGCTGCTAGTCTTCTCTTCGTATAACCCAATATTGGTGGAAAAAATTAACTTGAGTTTCTGTGATATAAGGCTTTACTTAGTAGAACAAAATAAAATTTTTTTTGTACTTCTTGTATTATTTTTATGATAAAACATAAATGAAATTAGATGTGAGTAGGGTACAATGATATTGTAGGTGCTTCATGAACTCATTGTGAGTCTCTTCTTGTTTTCCGCCTTGGTGGCGGCATCCATCTATCCTAAAGTCTGTTTATGAGAGCTCCATCTCAGGTGGACAACCCTGAATCAGGATGTTTAGTGGCCCCTTGCTCAATACCCATCTCTGGGTCTAGGGCTACAACACCTCTTCTGGTTATTGATCCTTATCCCAAATTAGTAATATGCTGATCACATTGGGATTTGCATTAAGCTCTACTCCAAAGTTCTTCATTTTATTGTTTAAACCATATTTAATATTGGTTAATACACTATTTTGTCAATATTCAGATTGAAGGTTCAATTGCTTCTGTTAGAGTATCTAGTTTGGATGGTTGTTCCGTCATTTCTTGGTCATCGGAATTTCTGATTGAATTACACCATCACTAGCCATTTGTAAATTCTTTTGCACCCCCAAAGGTATAAAAGGGGGCCAATTTCCATAGTCCTTGGTGGCAGTGGCATCATCTATACATAATAAATCGCTTTTTACAGAAGGTATCTAATTATTATGGGTGAGGTCATCCTGATTGGCAGGTTAACTTCTTAGACATCAGCATTTATAATAGGTGGTTTTTTTCCCTTATCAATGTTTTGATCTTGCATATCTAATTCTTGAGGTGGTGGATATAGGAGTGGGGTTCCTTCCAGAGATTGAGGAATTATTTCTTAGTGTACTCTTTTTAGCCTTCATGACACAGATTATGATATGACAGACAAACCAATCAATTCAAAAATAGTAACTGACCATTTTTAAGAGCAAACTCTTAAAAACTTATAGCAACTACTAATTAAGCAAAATTTTAAAAGAAATTATAAAATGATCCGGTGTAAATTATGATAAATTGTCTATGGAAAACTTTATAATCAAAAGACAGTCAACTACGTCAAAAAAAGCGCAATTAATAAGCCAAGAATTAAATTAAACCAATAAATTAATAAATCAAATAAAAAATAAAGCTTAATCTATGAGAATACGATTCTTGTAGTCATACAAAGTTCCAAAGGGCGTCTGCACTATCACATCAGTTGGTGTTTTCACTAGTGAGACAATTAATCCCAATTTGCTTGAAGGTGAATTTGTACTATCAGTATATATTGTTTTGTGTATTGCAATCTTATATCATTCCTATTCCTGGCCTTATGATCAATGAAGTGTCATCTGATAAAACAGAAACTAATTAACGATACTTTTTGAGATTAAGTGAGATAATTATTTTTAATCAAGAGTTGAGGTTTTTCCAGACAAGGGGAAAAAGAAAGCAATTGTAAAAAGAGAATAAGCACAGTCAAGCTTAAATATTAAACAAACTCTTATAAAGGACCCACATTGAGGCCCGCGGAAAATAAGCTGATTTTAGGGCAGATTCATAGAGGAAAATTATAAATTTTCACAAAAAAGAGGCGGGACTAGTATCATCTGGGTTAGACAATGGACACAATGATTTAAACACTTATAAAAAAGTTGTAAAAATGTAAGGGTCCAAGGTGTGCCATTGGGTTGGAAAGAATTATAAAATCTTTTTTCAAAATGGGATGTCAACCTGTGGGACTTGCTCTTTTCATAAGATTGCAGATTTGAGCCATACCCTCAACAAAATATGGTTGGCCACTGTGTCTCTGAGGTTGAGCTCTGTACTAAACCTAACTCCCTTTTAATTTATGAGACTGCATGATAATACTTATTAGTTGAGTCAGTCTGTAAAGAGGCTGTGGTTTAATTAATGTCAAAGATTAAACAAGGGCATTAGCGTGACTTTTTCTGAATAAGGCTACCAAGTATCCTTGAATAAATATGCTGGATGTCTAGATATGTATCCAGAAAAAATAATGTTCCTTTGTTCACTCAAGAGTGCTTTAAAGGGATGAATTTTTCAGCCCAAATAATATAAGGGGCCCAAATTTGAGGCACAAACTTATGTAATTGCTATTTATACTATGACCTTCAATATTATCATCAGAGGGACAATGAATAAAATTGGATTGATCCTGGCACAATAGTAGTAGCTCTTAAGTTGAGAAAACTTCCAAGAAATTTTTATTGTAATCCCCCTTCCTGTATAGTACATAAACCAAATTACTACTATTTTTGGGGTGCTGGTCTATTTTGTTGTTAGTTATAATAAAGAAATTAAATATTCCAAACTTATAGCTTCTCAAAGAATCTATTAATATTTTACCTTCAGCACCAAACATGACAATGCCTATGAAGGGGCTACATCCATTTATCTAGTATATGATGATGTCCATCTCCATAGTTAATACTGCAATTTCAGTCTCAATGGAGGCTCCCAGGAGATTCAACAAGAAATTTCCCTTAACTGACCAACTACAATCAGGACCTCTCTACCATATATTTGTATAATAATTTTACGTCCAGACCACCCCCAACTATGAGTCATAATACTTTTAAAGAATATCTCATTATGTTAATGTAAACTTTTGAGATAGGGCTTAGAAAACCACCTGTAGTGAGCACTAAATGTAATCTTTCTGCTATGGTTACTCCTTGTAACTCTTAAGTTTACTGCACGGGTTTTTATGTGTGCAAACAATAACTGTTTATATATAATCTGATAATATGTTGTGGGTAGGTGATACTATTATAAAGGCTAGCATCCAGCTGAATTTCCACAAATAAATGTATCTCTTCTGATCAGGTTAATTCTTAAACAGGTATTGGCAATCTTCCCTTCAACCTATATGAAAGTTTGTTACATTTTCCAAATGACAAGGGAAATCCTATCTTTTCAACCCTTCCTCTAGAATTGGCAACATCTTATCCAAAAAACTTTTTCTCTTAGTGAACTTAACCTATTACCTGTAGGTTCAGCGGTTCTCAGAGGAACTTTATTCTTCCTCCCTTCATACAGTAGTGCAGAGAACTTGACAAGCAATAAATAGACAAAGTATATCTAATCCTTCAACTCTAACCTAAAAAGTAAAAATACACTAAATAAAAAAGTTTAAATATTTAATTCTCCAATTATCTGTTTTAACTAATTAAGATCAAGTGAATTTATAGGTTAAGTCTGCGCTAACTATTCCGTTGGCAACCCAATAGGAAACAGATTCTTTCAAAATGGATTAAGCCTCTGAAGTCACACCCAATTATGATCTTCCTCATCAGTCTAATCAGATTTTGCCGCTGATTAGAAACGTGAACCCAACTGGTTTAATCAAAGATCGTGTCCCAATGATTTCTATCAACCTCAGAGGAATAAATTTAGTGGGCTAGTAACCTGCTTAGGTAATGAGACCTTTTACCCAAAAACAGCAGGTCATGTTACCTAAAATGGTAACCTGCGAGTTGCCACCAGAAGCATTGTCAACGCCTCAGCATTTAATCATATAGCCCTGAGTAAATCAGCAACAAACTCTAATAAAAACAACAAAATTAAACTTACTCTTTATCAAATCAGCTATTATAGATATAGTAAATAAATTGTTGGGGAATGCCCCCAACAAACATTAATAATCTGGTGAAAACAAATTCCAGAAGATTAGTTAATTACCTGGTAGGAATAACAACTAACAATAGCCATCCTCTCCTATGATAACTCACATCCATTAAGATTGATCTTTAATGGACAAAGCATATTTGTTGCAATCTGATTTTACTAGATATAATCATAAACTACCAACGGGTCCCCCTTCTTGATCAGATTATAGAGCAAAAGATAGGAATTCAAAAGAAGATGACACCTCAGGCTGTGGTCACAATTTGGCAATCAAAGTTATCTTCAACTTCAACGGAGCTCAGTCTGGTCTGCACTAAATATCTCATTCCATTCTTACAACGTCGCTCATCTTCTTCTTTTCCTAAATACTGCTGTCTCCAGAGAGAACGGTTCCCACAGCATCATGTGATTAAACAATTTTGGTCTTTTTCATTGACAATATGAGCTGGGACTCCTATATCTCCCCAAGTTGGACTTCTATGACTCCTCGTCGTTTAGAGGATATTCTTGGTCAGCTTTACTGATTCCTTGGTTTGTGTAATACCCCAGTATGAGCTCTCCATTTTCGATCAGAGCAGATATTCTTCTCTCCTTTTCAAGACTGTTCGTGACAGATCCAGTTCAACACAAGCTGATCCTGCCAACTTTCATGGTCTTCTTTGGCTTCATCATACTTCATCACTACTTTCATCATAGTTCATTACCCTTTTCCCTGCTAAAAAATGTAAAAGGGGATCACCACCAGGTTCTCTGATCATGGTAGAAAAAACCAATATTATTTGATATTATTCTTTTTCATAAAATTGATCTACTTCTAAAATGTATATTTTTTATATTTTTATCTTTTAAATTTATTCTATGTATCTTACCTTATATTATTTTTTATGTTTTTCTCATTAAATCCTATACTAAAAGTGTTTTGTTATGGATTCAGTTTATTATACAACCATCAGCAATGTTCTTTAGCATATAGGCATTTTTTCATCAACTTAACAATAATTTAAAGTGATCCCATCCATTTGGACTTCTTCCTCAACTTGTCACTAATTTTACCAGAGCTATATTTTATTTTGATCTTTTGACAGCTAGAACTTGATTCCTCTGATATGGTAATATACTACATTATTTCCAATCACCAGTTCCATTCAAACATAATCATTTTTTTAAATAAATAAGAGCATTATTTGCCATATCTAACATTGAAATTAATCCTGCAGACAAATCAGTAAATAATCCTTATTCACGCAGATTAATATGACAACGTTAGCTTCATCCAACTCAACTTGAGTTGATTATCTTTCCACAGCATACTTACCATCTATATATTTGAATTATGTTTGGTCAAGCAACTTCCTCCATAATTTGTGAATCAATCACCTTCATTTTTGACTTTGCTCTCATGATAGCATCTTTATTTGAAATTGTAATTCAATACAGCGGATCCTCTATTAGGTCCTCCACAAATAGTACTAAAGTATTAATTCATTTTCATTTGATTTTCTGTGAAAAAGGTCTCTTTGCAGTGCTAGATTGTTTTGCATTCTAGACTGCTGAACCTTTTCCCAATATTGAGCAGTTTTTTTCCTCCTATAAAGGCAACATAAGATCCACATTTCAATTTGGCTTTCCAATTTTGAGTGGTAAAATGTCCAGAAATACCACCTTTCCAAAGGCTGTTTTTTAATTTCATTGTCCATTTTGATACATTGAATTTCTTCCCCGTTAGAACTCATTTCTGCTGGTTGTTATATTTTCCCATATTCTCATTTTTTAATTCTGCCATAGTCTGATCCACCTCAGCCAGAAAATTTTATAAAATAGATTAGGCGCGTCAAAAATTAAGCCAAACATCTTCATATACCGTCATTTTGTGATGTGAAGTCTTTTTATCAACGCAAAACCATGGCATTGTTCAGATTTCTGAAGTGTGAAGCACCGCTTACATTAATATCTGTGCATCAAAGTCTGAAAATATCTTTGTAACAGCCAGTATTTGCAATTTCTGGTAAAAATAGTCAGCAGAAGCTACTAATTTTTCATCCTTTCTAAACTGAACTCCCATAAACTCCAGTTTATGGTTAACCATCAGTACATAACCAACAAACTCAGCCATTATAGCTTCTTTGACGTCTCTACATATTCAGTTTTCCCAATAAATGGGGAAACACCAGTTTTTGACATTCAGTGTCTAAGAAGTTCATTGTGGTTTCTGTTTTTTGTTGGTCACGATATCTGAACTTTATAATTTTTAAATAGGCAGAAAAACGCCGGTGCATTTTACCAGTGAAATTTAAGGAAATTAGAATAATTTAAAATTCTTCCAAAGCAACTATGGATTGAGAAATCTTCTCATAAACTCAACTGTTAATAAGTGTACATTTGGGGGGTCAGCTACAAAATTGCAGTAAAAACTCCAGGCATATTTTAAGGTTGGTATATTCCAGGCTGAATTTTTTGTGCGTCTCGTTGTTGGCTTCATTTGCCACCATTTAGGCACATTTGCAGTTGTGAATTTTAGGCTTTTCTGAGCAACTTAGCATATGTGCTATATCTCCCTGAATCCAGAAGAAGTGTTCTCTTTCTGCTTCACATTGATTTCTTGAAATAAATATTTTTTGATTAATCTGGTCTCTTTCCATTTCAATGAGGAGACCTTTCCATAAACTTTGCTATTTTTCTTTTTGACTAGTATTATTCCCTCCTTAACTTTTGTCAATTGCTCATCAAGATTGAAGAAATTGTCTTGTGATGCTGAGTTCAGTGCATTTTTGTTGTTTCCAATATTGTAACATCTTAATAAGCTTTGTTCATGTATGGAGTTGTGCTGATAAGTTCTTCTATTATCTTTGGCTTGAAAACTCTAACTACCCCTGTAATGAAAACCAAATTTAAACTTATGAGTTAGGCCACTAACCTACCCCATGTAGTGAGCACCAAATGTAATCTTTCAGTGGAGTTACTCTTTATAACTCTTTTGTCTCCTGCTCAGGTCTGATGTGTAAAGCCAATAACTGTTTATATATCTGATAGCATTATGTGTATAGGTGATACTAGTTTGAAGACAAGTATCTTACTGAAATTCCACAAAAAATAGTATTTCTTCTGCTCAGTTTTCTCATTGGGACAGTACTAAAACCTTCCTTTACCACTGTTGGACATTCTCCTTCTCAACTTTTGAAAAAGAATGTTGGAGGTAAGAATGCCCCAAATCTGCTACCATGATTGGCCCATCACCTGTCCGATCTTTGAATAATATTGTGGTTGTCAATGATAAGGATACCAACGGCGAAAAGACCTTGGCGGATTCTCAGTGAAACCCTATCTATTGGGAAAATATGATTATTAACCAAAATCAGCTTAATAAGGTAAGAACTGATAAAAGGATTGCTCCAACTTCTCAGCCAAATTCAAGATGTTTGTTACCAAAAGAGTCTGATTACCTCTGAGGTGAGAAGATTTTACTCGCTGGTGATTGGATACAATTTATCAAATCATTACCCCACAGGTCATTTTTGTCACAAAATATTTATCTTTGATCTGATAGGCCGAAAACCTATATTTCCTAATTTGGATGACTCAGCTTTATAATACTTTAGCCCTGAATACCCATGGTCCTGGGATTTGAACTAGTTTGAATAGGATATACTAGTATCAAAGAAAGGACTTTTTTGGCTTGCCCCGCTTAAACAATAAAAAACATAAATAACTTTAACAAAACGTTATTTATTACTTTTATAGAAAAAGTAAGTTTCTCACTTTGATAAGATACTTGTGGTATCCGTCGTGGATCCCACAAACTGGTGCTCACTACAGGGGCCACCCTGAATACTTTGATAAAGTATTAAAGCAATGGAGAGTATCACCCGTTAGTGCAAAATGGGGAAGGGACTGAAGATGATGATCAAATGGACAGCCCTACCACTTTGATTTTATAAATTTTTAGATTTTTATTTGAGGTGGGCCGACCTGAGGATGATACCACACCAATTAGGGAAGTGAAGAATATGGGAAAGGAGGATAAAACCTGGAAAACCTCCATGCGCAGCATATGATAGGCCAGGAACTCCATGGACCGCCTTTGCTATTTGGTATCTCGGTTTATGGCATTGGTGCGCAAAACCAACACAGTCAAAATTGTCTCCTACTTAAAGTCCATTACCAGGATTGAACTTGGGAGGCAGTGGTAAAGGGTCCATACTCTACCACTGGAGCCCTACCACTTTGATGTTTGGAGAAGAACGATTTGAGCGCATATTAATACCTGAGTCTCGTCACATCACCTGGCCAGCTAGTGAAGCCATGAGAGACCTTACTCATGGTATTCTTAACCCTGGTGACCTTGCATCTCGCAAACGAGCGTCATTGGTAGAGGAATGCCACTTGTTTCTCTATGAGACTAGTGTCCTCCCAGAGACCTATGGTCAGCTTACAAATTTGACCACCTACGTACGCAAGTTTGCTCACCCTGCCTTGGTACACATGATGCATATCTTAACTGGACATCATGAAGAGTTACATCGACACCTAAATACTCATGCATCTCTGAATTTGGCTTATGATAAGTTGTACCAACTGACCTCCAAACATCTTGAAGCAGTTAAATCTGGTGTGGAAGCTAATAATAACTTCATCATACAGCTGCATAATTGACTTACTACTATGGACACTGGGATTGTAATATACATTGAGGAGGCCATGAAGATATTCCAGGATGAACTGAACGCTTCCTCCGCTAGCACCCACTCGTTGTTGGAGGAGTTTTCTAAAGAACTTGAAAAGCACAATGAGCAAATGCACTGTGACTTTTCAGCCCCCGACTCCATCCTTCAAGAGGAATATGAACAGCATGTGGCTGTGGTGGAGCGACAGTTAATTCAGGCTTTTTTGCGAGTTGATGAGCTTGAACGCCGTTTGTTGCTTGAACTATCTACCACCACTTCCACCCTTGCAGCCAAGGTTGTTCATCTAGAAAAGGAGCTAGCTCTCAAAACTTCATTTGAAAGAACCAAATATTTGACACGTCGCCTGACTGAATGCAAAACTGAAGCAAGAGTGGTAAAAGCTTAGCTGGAAAGCCCTGTGCTGTTGAAGGAAGTATTTAGTCAATTAACGCAGGTCGAGCGGAAGTATGAGCAGATCAAAGAGGGAGTACAAGGCCCCAGCTCCCACTCTCATGACGATGAAGGGTGTAAACAAATGAAAAAAGAGCTGAAGAACCGCGTGGAAGCCGTAGAAACTTTTCAATTAAGCCTAAGCTCGCTGGTGTCACAACTCCATTTTCAAGTCTCTGCAATGGAGAACTGAGTGGAAGATCTTGAAACTCAAAAATCAGGGATCAATTCTCGACTGAGACTATGTAAATTTGGGCCCCTAGAAGCCCTCTCTAACATGGAAACCTGGCTCAAAGCCATGCATGACCAGTTCGATCGCCTTTTGTGGACCTTTGACCAGTTAAACTACCGCTCTGAAACCCTGGAAACAGAAGCTCAAGCTATTCATACCCTAACCGGGGCAGAATTTAGTTCATTCAAACTGACGTTCAAAGACAAGTTTATCCCTGGTGAGGGCAGCATTGCTTCATTTTTATACGTCTATGAAGCAGCTATGGAAGGGGCAACGGATCGTCACAAGGCAAACATAATTTCCTGTTTGGGCTGCATGGCACAGGAGGTGATGGTCCCACATATGGATGCTCTTAGCACCTGGTCCAAGGTTAAAGAGGCCCTCATAAACACGTTCAGTTCAAAACAGGTTTTAAGTATGAAACAGCAATCTTTTATGCGTATGAGTATCCAAAAAGGAGAGTCAGTGGTTGCTTTTTCAGAACGATTCTATATGGAAGCCCAGACATTGTTAACTTCAAAGATGTTGACTTTTGATGATGTAGCCGCTGTTTTGACTGGAGTAACTTCTTACCCTCTGCTAGCGCTGCACTTCACCTCAGTTAAAGGATATTTCCATACCATTCAAGACATCAAGGAGGCGTTAATAGATGTCGCTGATTTCCATAAGCCCAAAGTTTCACGCGGAGCAGTATCTTTTCCTCACGTTTTAACCATTGAGGATTCAAAGCCTAATCCTCAGGCCCTAGCTATCAAAGACAAGAAGGAGCCCCTTCAGATAATGGGCCCTGAAGAGAAAATCCCCAAAGCAAACGTCCTGAACGCCCTCAGTGCGAATACTACTACAAGTTCGGACACAAGGAGGCTGTGTGCTGGAAAAGAAAGCTGACGCCGAGGAACAGGAGCAGGGAAAAGTAATGTCAGCGTAGGGAAAGGCACACCTATTGCTGACAAATCTCATGTGCCTGACTCATTTAAACAACTTATGCCATTATCTCGCGTTACTAAACCCTCTGGGACAATTCTGAGGGGGGAACAGATGAGGTTGGCTATTTCGTTGTAGGAGTACCTGCTGAAGTGGAAGTCCCCGATCGCTTAAATGCTGGAGGAGTAGATGAGTCCATCATACCTGGAGACATATCTTCATCAAGTTGTAGGGGAACCAGCTATTATTGATACTACCAGTGATGCGGATGAGGTGTTGTCTAACCCTATTCGCCCTCTCCAGCATGGCCATACCATGCAGTCCATCCTGGAAAATTACCCCAAGACCGCGTGCAAATTAACCTCCACTTTTCATCTTAAGGAGGTCTTAGCACTATCACCCACTTTTGGGGGATACTTATGAAGGTCGAAGCGGTTATCCAAAAAGTTTGGGTGATGGCTATCCTAGATACAGGCTCCCCGGTGAACGTAATCTCTTCCAAGTTGATGATTAAGATCAAACTTGCACCTGACTTAGAATATAACCAAGACTTTGGAACCGCTGGTCCCAACAACACCTGTGCACTTGGTGATTATTCATCCCTTCCCATTCATATTGGGAAGCTTATCCTATCAGCCCCTGAAGTGGCTTTGGATAATAAGGCCTACGATATGCTTATAGGTACTCAGCTTATGATTAAATTTGAAGGTATTATCAATATGAAGCAGGGGTTCTTGTCATTGCTTTATTATGAAGTCCCCAAGTTCTAGACAATAAAGAACCCAGCAAGAAGGAATACTCTTGCATGGTTGAGTACCCACTTTCTGCTTTACCTATACATTTTACCACCTCTGGGCGAAATACAAAAAAATTGCCTGATTCTGTGGATGCTACTGAAGGTATTCCATTTTATGCGGCCAATGAAGTGGTGATTAAGCCTGGTGAACAACGGGTGGTAGACACAAAAAGCACTTTTAAAATCCCTTGCCACTGTTTATTACACCTCTTAAGCATTGGCAGAATTAGCCCTGTTGAGCCTCGGGTATTGCCTGGTGTTTTAGACCCAGCCTATTTGAGGCCTATTTCTCTATTGTTGGGGAATCTCACTGATAAGGATATATTTGTAAGAAAGCATCAGGAGGTGGGCTGAGGGTTTTTACTCCCTGTGGAGGAAGTTGAACAAATCCACTCTATTGGCTCGATGGCAGATTTTAGGCCTACCCACAGATATCCTGGTATGTACCTTGCCAAACTTCCATATTTCGGATGATCTGACCTCAGATGAGTTGGAGAAAGTGCATACTCTCCTGGATGAGTATTGTGATATATTCTCGAAGTTGGACAATGATTATGGCCACATGAAGGGCTGGTGCCATTCCATCGATGTGGGTGATGCCCATCCCATTAGGCCAAAACCTTATCGCAAGTCAAAGGTGGAGGAACAACAAATGAGGACGGAACTCATGCAGTTATTAGACGTGGGGTTATTAGTTCCTTCTCAAAGCCCTTGGTCCTCCCCCTTTTTCTAATTAAGAAGAAAAATAGAGGTCATTGGATAGTTATGGACTATCGCAGGTTAAACAATCTTACAAAAAAGGATAGCTATCCTATCCCACGCATTGACAATGCCCTGGCCCAGCTTTCAGGCTCAAACTTTTTCTCTTCCATGGACTTGGCCAATGGTTATTGGCAAATGAATTTATCTCCTCAAGATCAAGAGAAATGCGCGTTGATATTCAGTGAAGGTCATTTCCAACCCACGCGATTACCTCAAGGGTTGTGAAAAACACCTGCCTCTTTCCAGCGTGCGATGGATCACATTTTGCAGGATCTTAAGTTAACCTGCGTTATTGTCTACCTTGATGACATTACCGTATTCTCATAGTCCTTTAACGAACACCTTGATCATTTGAAGGAGGTATTCCAATGCTTACGATGCTCAACTACCAAGTTAAAACCTTCAAAGTGTACTTTTTTCCAAAAGAAATTAAACTTCCTTGGACATACCATTTCTTGAGAAGGTATCCAACCCATACAAGATAAGGTTAAAGCAATTGCCAGAATGCCACCCCCAAAAACATACGGGATATGCAGGTATTTTTAGGGATGATGGGGTATTATCATCAGTTCAAACCTAAGTTTGCCCAACTCAGAGAGCCCCTTGTTTGTTTACTAAAAAAGAATATCCCTTTTCAATGGGGCACTGAACAGAAGGCCTCCTATGAAACAATGAAATTGCTGCTACAAAAACGGCCTATCCTAAGGCATTCCAATCAAGGAAAACCGTTTATATTGTTTACAGACGCTTTAGACTACGCTGTCAGGGCCATCCTAGCCCAATTAGATGAAAAAGGGGTAGATCACCCTGTCTTATATTTTAGTAAGATGCTATCAAGGCAGAACGCAACTATAGTGTTACTGAGAAGGAGTGTCTTGGCATTCTGTTAGCAGTGAAGCATTACCGCCCTTTCTTGTAGACCTCTTTCACTGTGATCATGGACCACGCATCTTTAAAATGGTTGAAAAACATGAAGGATCCTACGGGGCAGTTAGCTCGCTGGGCTCTTAAGCTCCAGCATTATATTATGAAGATCAAACACCACGCTGGAACCCGCCACATGAATGTTGATGGGTTAACTCAGCTGCCCATCCTCAACTTAGATAACAGTGAAGCGGAGCGGTTGTATGATCTTTTAATGACCCCAAATGATTGGGAAGATGAGTATGAGCCTGTACAGAGGATGTTGGCCTGACACTCCCATAACACTAAAGTAGAAAGCAGGAAGCTGTATAAACAAGTGGAGCGAAGTGGTTGCCTTACCTATGACCCTCGAAACATGTACTTGTTATCTTGGAAGCTCATTCAACTTTAGGCCATGGAGGAGTAAAGAAAACCTTTGAATGGATTAAGGATCGATATTTTTGGGAGGGAATCATGGAAGCCATCATCGAAGTCTTGAATGCTTGCTTTACATGTAATAAGCAGTCTCAGCTCAAAACTAGATATCAAAATCAGCTGACTACCTCACAACAGCCATTCCATACCATAAGCTTGGATGTAGTAGGGCCGCTTCCTCAAACCACAGGTGGAAACAGATATATTTAGGTAGGCATTGACCACTTCACAAAGTGGGTTGAAGCTGTGGCGCTACCAGCCCAAACTGCTAAGGCCACTGCCACCTTTCTTCATCAAAATATTTTCATGCAACGTGGGTGCCCTCAAGTACTACTCTGTGATAACGGGAAAAATTTTACCTTCAGAGTAGCTAAAAGCTTGGCTACTTCCATGGGAGCCCATCAAATGTTTTCAGCTCCATATAACCCATCAAACAATTGTATAGTGGAGCGAGCAAATGGTACGTTGGTTTCTATTTTATGGAAAGTGGCTTCGTTTGATCCCCTTCATTGGGATCATTATCTCCCTAGCACTCTTATGGCTTATCAAATTAGTTATCATCAGATTTTGAAAATGTCCCCTTTCCGAGTTTTGTATGACAGGGAACCGGGCATACCTGCTCTTCTAGCCAAGGATGTCTTCTCTAGAGGAGAGGAGCCTGAGAAAGCCAAGCGAAGGTTAGCAAACCGCATCATTCAGCTTCAATCAGAGGCTATGACCAACCTAGCTAAAACGGTTACTAAAGAATGCCAAGCTGCCAATGAGCTCAAAGCTCATCTACCTTCTTTCCAAGTGTTGGATATGGTTTTATATTACCACAATCACATAACTCCACATAGTGGAAAACTTGGATCAATCTGGTAGGGGCCATTTACCATCATGTATAAGAGAGGAAATGAGTATTCTATAAATTCTTTGGCTACAGGAATTATTAAAAACTGGGTACATGGCCACTTCCTACAACCCTACACTCCTCCCAACATTCTTGAGGGGGGCAATGTTAAACATTCTCCTTCTCAACTTTTGAAAAAAAAGTTTGGAGGTAAGAATGCCCCCAAATCTGCTACCATGATTGGCCAATCACCTGTCCAATCTTTGAATGATATTGTGGTTGTCAATGATATGAGTACCAATGGCGAAAAGACCTTGGTGGATTCTCAGTGGAACCCTATCTATTGGGAAAATATGATTTATAACCAAAATCAACTTCATAAGGTAAGAACAGATAATAGGATTGCTCCGACTTCTTGGCCAAATTTGAGGTGTTCGTTACCACATGGGTCTGATCACCTCTGAGGTGAGAAGATTTTACTCATCAATGATTGGGTGCAAATTAACAAATCATTACCTCACGAGTCTGATCACCTCTGAGGTGAGAAGATTTTACTTGCTGGTGATTGGATCTAATTTATCAAATCATTACCCCATGGGTCAGTTTTGCCACAAAATATTTATCTTCGATCTGATAGGCTGAAAGCCTATATTTCCTAATTTGGATGACTTAGCTTTATAATACTTTAGCCCCAAATACCCATGGTCCCAGGATTTGAACTAGTTTAAATAGGAAATACTAGTATTGAAGAAAGGACTTTTTTGGCTTTACCCGCTTAAACAATAAAAAACTTTAACAAAGCGTTTTATTACTTATATTTAAGAAGTAAGTTTCTCACTTTGATAAAATATTTTTGGCATCCGTCAGTGTAACCTACACCCACTGTGAAAGTCTGATAAACTATCCAGACAACAAGGGAAATCATATCCCTTCAACTCTTCCTCTAGAATTGGTAACATCTTGTCCAAAGAAACTTCTTCCTTTTATAGAACTAACCTACTACCTGTAGGACAGTGGCATTTAAAAGAATTTTTCTTCCTCTCTTCACATGGGAGCGCAGAGAACTGACCTGCTATATTTAGATAAAGGATTTCTGATCCTTCAACTCTAATACAAAGAGTAAAATACACTATATGTAAAATTGCTTAAATATCTAATCTTTAAATGTCTGCTTTATTTATTAGAATAAATGCAATTTAAAGGGGAATTTAACGCCCAACTCTTTCTCTGGTGCCCAATAGGAAAAAGCAGTCATTATAGGTGATTTAAACTTTGAAATCGCACTCAATGATGATCTTTCTCTTCCTTAAGTCAGATCCACCACCAACTAGAAATGAGATCTTTCTGGTTGAATTAAATAATTTGTTCCAACGTTTTTAATCCGCCTCAGAAGATTACCCTTTACTAGGCTTTCAACCTGCTTAATATTACACTTTTTAACTAACAACAGAAGTTTATATTATTTAAAAGTTTAACCCACATGTTGCTACTAAAAGCGTTGTCAACGCCTCAATATCTATTATAATTTTTGAAATTATCATTGACACACTCCATTTTTTCTAACACAATATAATCAAATTACCAAAAATTAAATTGATAAAAGAACCATATTTAAATACATTGATATGGGACTGTTCCCAACAAAACATTAGTAATCTGATGGAATCAAATCCCAGTTGGATAGTTAATACTCTGGTAGGAATAGTAACCAGCAAAAGATTTTAACTTTTATGATAACTCACATCCACTAAGGTAGATCTCTCAGTTGGAAAAGCATAATGTGTTATAGTCTGATTGGACTGGATGATATGTTCATAAAACCTAACAGTTATAGGCAGAGGGGGTTCAGATGTGAGTGCACACAATGAATATAGCGATTATTTCTTAAGCTCCATGACCCCAAAATACCACGTTTTTATGGGTTGATTATATATATGAGAAATTGACTCAAATCTCCTCCTCCTAGAAATTAAGCCTAAACCCAAGCGTAATAGACATAAGCATTGTTTCTTCCCAATTTTATTTTGCCTTTTCAAGTTGCACAATGTTAATTATAAGTACTTTCCTCTTTTTCATCCAGTGTTTTTTTGCTCCCAGCTAATTAAAGCAGTTGTACCCTGAGGATAATGGATGCAATCTTGTGTACTAAAATACCCCTCAGTGAGATCCAAGTCTTATCTTGAAACGCAAGATGTTAGAGATAATACCCAGCCTCTACATACAGCATTTATGTCAATGGTTTAAGATATGGTGACCATGGACCAGTCAGCAGCCAAAAATATTTATGGCTTACTATGTTCACCCTAGACATATTAGTCATGGGTTACATTGATTGTAATCATCAAACAAGTCCTACCCTCCCATACAGTGCAATCATTCATTACCTACTCGAGCTCACATGTTTGTAATGTAACTTTGTATAGCTCCACTTCTTTTTCCTCTGAAAAATTTTCTAAACTGGTGTTAAGAATCCTGGATGAGATCAAATTGCGCACCATCATATCCTGCAATGCCAAACACAACAGAATTTATTGGTCAATGGCCTTGCTTGACGCCTTACAAAAAAGAGGTGAAGTGAAGGACTTTCACTCTTTTATACAAAACTTTCACCTGGGTGAAAACTCCCCATCACTATTGACTATTTTGTTCTCAATGGTCACTAAACATTTTATGGCCCCAGTTGTTGTTTTGTTGGCCATTGAATTACATTTTCTTTCTTCTTGGATGACCATATTAGGGCGTTTCAATAGCTTATCTACTCTGGGACCATCTAGTACTAAAAAATAGCTTATCTACTATCTTAGATTTATTGAATGACTCCACAATTGCCACATTCCTAACTTTTTTTCAATCAGGGGAAGTCTCACATGCTTTATGGTACCATGTGTCACAGATATTGGGGGTAGCACACAAGTTGCCACAACATATTGAGGTCCAACCCAGGTAATGATGGTCCTAAAAGCTCTCCCCAAAAAACCTTAACGCCTCATTAAAAAATCCAATGCTCCCGCCTTAAATGAAGATAAAATTTGTTGTTCCATAAAAAGATTTTCCAACTTATAGAGAAAAATTAAAAAAATCAACAATCAGGAAATGACTTATAATCTGATACCACTGAAGAACTGCATATATGCCAAAAAGTATGTGTATGGCGGTGCTCACTCACATTATAAGTATCCCATATTAATTACAATACAGCGGAGCTTACTGAATTAATAGTCATTTGGCTCCAGACCTGCGCTGCGTCTCAACATATTAAAACAAACAAAATCTCAATACACTTTTTAGGTGTAAACCCTGTCCCTCAGCACCAAATAGAGATTATTGTTGCTCATTTACAAATTATGGAAAAGGAAATAAAAGGATTTTTAGAGGACTCAGCAAAAAAATCTGATCATCTTTTCTTATCCTGGTAAACCTGATGGCGCCAGAGGTGTCTGCTTATCAGCATTATAATGACAAATCAGGTTAGAAGTAGTGCAATTAAAAGTTTTTTATAAAGGCCTGTCCCATATGTGCAATTGATGGACCACTGGATCACACATAAGATTCTATATCTTACACTTGAGCTTTTGCAATACTTAACCAATTTTTCAGGAAAAACAAGAAAAAGATAAACCAGCTATTGAGATTAAATCTGGCCTGAAGGGTGATTATCCTGGCAAGTAAAACTGCTTCCTCCCTAGTGCAGGTTTTGAATTTGAAACCTTTACTGGCTAACAAAATCTCAGTGTGGTATATTTGTCCCAAAGTTAACTCACCTCAAATATTTTAGATCTGGTCCTGGTGTGTTCATCATTAATGATTAAATATATGCAATTGTGCTTATTTCATTTTACCATGTGTCACAATTCTGATATGACTGGATGATAATCATGGGACAGTTAGGGCGGAATCCGCCAAAAATGATATCAGTTAGGATTATCTGAGTACCTCAAGAAAAGGCGATATTAGGATATAATGGGTTTTTATTGGATTTCCTCTATGTAAGGTGATAATGCAATAAGGCAATGTTGACATTTGACGAATATGAAGTAAATTTTCTACAATCAGGGTGACAGAAGATTAGAGAATAACATGCCAAATTTGAGGAGAATTGGTGGAATAGAATATCCCAAGCCATGAGAGCATTCTCACTTGAAGCCACTGTATATAAGTGAGATAGGCGAATGAGAGAGGTAGGTTGTTAATAGTAAAGAAGAAACGAAACAGCAAAAGGTAGCTGTATTTATAAAAATTAATAAAGAATTGATTGGGGCAATTGATCCTATTTTAAGTTTAATTTTAAGTGTGTCAGAAGGGCTGAAGATCCCCCACATCATCTGTCTGTTGCTCTGTTATTTCAACCTGTACAAAAAACATGACAGATTTAATGATACTGTCAAATGTACAACAGTTTTGCTCACTACAGGGGGCCCATTGATCAACCACCTAACACTCCAGAACCTCAGTTGCCAACCATGCCTTACACAAGCTGTATTGCTGGGGAATCTTCATGGAACACCACACCAGCTGGATATGAGGAACTCAAACTTACCTTAGATGCGTTACTCAAAAACCAAGATGAACTTCTTCAAGAACAAGATGCTGTCATGCACCAACTTGATAGTATGTTTAGCCAAATGCAAATCTTGGGACAACAAAACAAAGAACTCACCAACTGATTGAATGATACCACCGCATGGCTTCAGTATGCAGAATGAAGATTTACCAATACCTCTTGGTCTTCTCTCTGGGACAAGGATGACCATCAAGAGGGGGCATCATACGAAGAAGAATATGACGCTGGTTGGAGCTACTACACCCAGGATGGTAGTACTGGATACGAATATGAGTCAGAATGACACCTCCCTCGAGTAATGGTGGTACCACCCATGGCAGAAGGTCACAATACCCCTTAAGCAGCGGACATCCCAACTTCTGCAATCAAGCTCCTCATCAGAAACTGTTTTTAATTTTTAACCATTCCACAGTATGGCCCAACCCCATGAATAAGATGAGGAGTTTTTTATCAAAAAATTACCTCCATTTGACCAATATGGGAACATTAATGGATTCTTCAAACAGTTTGAGTTTGCAGTGGAAGGTGCATCTGATAGATGGAAGGCTAAGTTGTTAATATTTTCCTTGGATGTCATAAGCGCCAATCAGGTCACCTGTTACCTCCCAAGTAGCTCTGTCACCTATAAGGACATAAAGGATACTGTACTCTGCCTGTATGAGGGTACTTCAAAGATGTCACAACAAAAAGCAGACTTCTTAATAATTGGATTCTTCCAAAATAAGACTCTCCTGGAGTTTGCTGATCGATTAACAATGGAAGCCCATGTGCTGATTGTGGCAGGGTACTTAGCGGAAGCTGGTGTGTGCATCACCAAGATCTCTATGGTGAAGCTATATTACAAACTTTATAATGTTATTTCGCCACTTCTGGATGATGACATACCTCCGCTCAAGATTGTACAGTTTTTGCGTCATGTATACCCTAACTTTCTGCCACTGAATATGTAATGGAAGACTACCACTGCTACTGAACCCTCTTATTCAGGATAATACTCTCATCTGACTCCAGCTCCATTTAGCAATCCTAAGCCTTTCTATAACTCTGCTCCTCATCCTCAGCCAAATTATACCCAACAGTTTAATCAGTGACAATGGGCTGGCCATGAAAATTGTCAGCACCCCAGTTATCAACCAGGACCTAGCTATGCCAACTGTCAACAATCATCTTACTGACCTGGGGCTGGTTACACTGAATGACCCCAAACTTTCAGGTGTGGACCCTTTTATGATAATCAAGGACGTGGATCTTATGGGGATAACTGCTACAAATGCAGTCGCCCTGGCATTTGGCAAAATTCTGCCATAACCGCCATGTGAACTACATACACCAAGATCAATACTAACAGGGAAAAGATGGATTGGAGTAGAGACGGGACCCTCTACCTCCAAAATTTCAACTAAAACATCCCCAAATAAATAGTAGTATACCCTGCGGAAGTCCCTCAGTATGATGACGGACTTTGATATCAGCAGCCAGTTGGAGGAGTAAACTTAGTAACCTGAGCTCAAGCCAAGGTGGCGGCGGAAAAAGAGTCCCCCAGACAACTGAAGCAATATGCCTGTCAAATGCTTGATCAAGCTTCCTTAGACAAACTTGATTCTGCTACGGATGTGCCATCTCTGAAAGGAGTAAACGTCACCCTTCTAATAGATGCCATTGTCAAATAATACCCCCAAGTTGGTGAGGGATAATATGTTTTCTTGAAAAAAGTGAGCCTGTAAATGTTCACATACTAAACAGTCAATATTCTTCTTATTCTGAATGTACATACTGTGATATTTTTGTAGCAAAGAATATAGTTTGCGGTATAATAGATACTGGTGCTCCAGTCAACATATTTTCCACAAAATTGATGGCAAAGTTGACGTTGAAACCTGATGTGGACCATCAAATGTGTACGGAAATGCTGGAGCAGTAAGCACCATCTTTGAGGGGGCTTACAGTGCGCTACCTCTGCACTTTGGGGCCATTGTCATTGTAGCCCCAGCAATTGTGCTACCAAATGAAAACTATGACCTGTTAATCAGGACCACTTTCCTGCACCGTTTTGGGGCTATCATTGTTATGACATGGGAGACCCTCGCCATTCTGGGTCAGCGAATCTTAATTTATTTCACCACTAGTGGAGTACTGAAGGATCCGATCCATATGAGCCATATCAATCTTGCCTATAGTGACAGGTTGATGCTAGATCGCTATCACTGACTAAAACAGAAGATTCAGCCTCTTCCCCAGCAGATATACAAATATCAAGGGATACCTCTTCAAGCTGCAGGGCCCATATTTATTCCTTCTGGACATCAAGTCTTAGTGAACAGCGAGTTAGAAGTGGAAGTGCATATTGGGCTATATGGGGAAGTCATTGGGCTCTATCATCAAACACAGTTTGAGCCGCATGTGGCTCCTGATAATATAATTCTGGGACATGGGGAGATTAAGGTTTTGCTAGCAAACCTCCAGAGCAAACTAATGCGAATCACTGACACTAAATTGTAGCATATTTAAATCTGATTCCAATAGATGAGGTCCATCAGGTTCATGATTTTGGGTCATTGGATGAATTTGGTCTACCAGCTGAGGCAGCTGCCAATGTACTAATGGTGGTACCACGGAGTAATTTAATAGAACTATTAGAAGAACAAAAAGACCAAGCTATAGCTTTATTTCAGAAGTATAAGAGGATTTTCGCTGTCAATGATCATAACTTAGGGTGTGCTCAGGGGGTGGTCCATTGAGTAGACACTGAAGATCGTCCTCCTATAAGGTCTTGGCTGATCCGCCTATCATGGGCAGCGGAAGATGTTGTTACTGATGAAATTGACAAGCTGCTAGAGCAAAGGATGCTAAAACCATCCAAAAGCCTGTGGGCTTTGACTGTTCTAATTGTAAAAAAGAAAGATGGCACCAACCGCATAGTAATAGACTACTGGAAGCTCAACAGTATTACAAAAAAGGATTCATACCCTTTGCATAGAATTGATGATGTGTTATACCAATTAGGGGGAGACCTTTATTTTTCTGCAATGGACTTGATATTAGGTTACTGGAAAATTGAGTTACCCATAGCGGAACAAGAAAAATGCGCTGTAATCACCTCCAAAGGCCTTTTCCAACTGACGCGGATGACTCAAGGGCTGTGCAATGCCCCAGCTACGTTTCAGCATGCCATGGATACTATTCTTGGTGACCTAAAAACTGTCATACATCCTTATATACCTTAACAATATTAATGTTTTCTCTCAAACCTTTTCAGAGCATCTCGACCACCTAGAAGCAATATTCCGCCAGGTGGCTTAGGCAAACATTAAAATTAAACCTCAAAAATGTAACTTCAGCAAAGATCAGCTGGAATACCTGGGGTTTGTGGTAGACTCTAAAAGCCTGAAACCACAGCCTGCTAAGGTGGAGGCCATCAGCAAAATGACTACTCCTAATATCAAGCATGACATATAGGTATTTTTGAGAATGGTCGGTTACTACCAGCACTTTATCCCTAATTTTAGCTGTATTGGTGGGCCGGTATTTGAGTTGTTAAAAAGGGACACTATGTTTGTCTGGAAGGAACGTTGTCAATCCACTTTTGATACACTCTGTACAGCATTGATCAGCGCACCGATATTATTATAGCAAAATTTTGATTGGGAGTTTATCGTTCAGATGGATGCGTCCCTCTCCAATGTTGGGGCTGTAATTTCTCAGAAAGATGAATAGGGAGAGGAACATCCAGTAGCATACTGTATCAAAGTCTAAACTGTCACAAGCGTAATTACACTGTGCCCAAGTGGGAGTGCTTAGAAGTGATCTATGCATATAAGAAGTTCAGAGTCTATCTGCATGGGGTAAAGTTTAAAGTCATATTCAGATCACAATTCATTATGCTGGTTGCAGAACCTCAAAGAACCTGAAGGCCATTTGGTTTGATGGCTCTTAACTTACAGGCTTATGATTTTGATATTCTACATTGGCCAGGAGTAAATAATCAGAACTCTGACTGTTTATCTTGATTAACAACTATTGTGGTGACATTGGACCTTAGTGACATGATGTACAATAAGATGCTCAGCGGAAAATATGATGACAAACTTCCCCAGGTGATCAAAGTGTTAAATGAGATGTGAACAAATACTTTCCAACGGAATGGGGAACTGTACAAGTGGATTGGTGATTCTAAGGTGAATTTTCCGCGCCCCACAGCACATCCAGGAATCATTATGAGCGCACACAAGGCAGTTGGGCATGATGGATTGTATAAGACTATGGAGTTGTTACACCCCTCATTACTATTGGGAAAGTATGAGCTTCGATGTGATCAAAACCATTTCCTGTTGCCATCAGTGCCAAGTGGAGAAGTCATTTTGCCATACAACGTCATATCGTTTAGTATAACCACATTTCACTTGGCACACAGATTCCCTTGATATCGTTGGCCCCTTTTCCAACAGGATCCAACTGGTGTAAGTACATTCTTGTAACTATTAACCACTTACCTGGTGGGTTTAAGTGAGGGTAATATGTGACTTGGGGAGATTATTGTGGCCAGGTTCGTGATGGTATGCATTATTCAGTGACACGGCTGCCCTCAGTTTTTTCTCACTGACAACGGAACCAACTTCACTCGCACATCCTACCCAAACTGAACGAGCTTATGGGAAGTTATGGGGTTCTGATGACCCCATATCACCCCAAATCCAACGGAATGGTCAAACGGGTTAATGGAACTCTGGTGAACATAATATGAAAAAAAGTAACGGATCAACCTTCCAATTGGAGCTCTCTCCTTTCCAATGCCGTGTTTGTCTATAATATTAGTTAACATTTGCCACGGGGAAGAGTCCCTTCCAACTACTATACAGCTAACACCCAGCTCTTCTGACGCTACTTTATTTGTGTGTAGAAGACACAAATGGACTGGAACCCCACCTATATTTAACTAAACTCGCGAGCATTCTGATCAAACTGCAAACTGAAGCATATTCCTTCAGCTTAGCCAAGAAGATCAGGAATCAGGCCACTGATCAGGCATGCCATAGTGGGCTGGCGCCATTCAAGGAAGGCAATATGGTCCTCTTCCATGACCAACATAGATTAAGGCAGAAACACAAGCTGGCCAGTATTTGGATTGGTCCATTTGAAGTTATAGAGAAAACTGGAGTCAACACCTATACCATCAAGGGTCCTGCAAGTGGTAAGATCATTAACTGAGTACACGTAAAGTTCCTCCAACTTTATAAACAATAGGATCTTATCATCCAGTCAAGGAGGGGGCAATGCCATAATTCTGATATGACTGGATGATAATTGTGGGACAGTTAGGGCGTAATCCGCCAAAAAGATATCAGTTATGATTATTTTAGTGCCTTGAGATGAAGTAATATTGGGATATTACAGGTTTTTATTGGATCGCCTCTATATAAGGCAATAAAGCGATAAGGTGATGTTAACATTTGACAAATTCGAAGTAAATCGCTTAAAATTAGGGTGACAGAGGATTAGAGAATAACAAGCCGAATTTGAGGAGAATTGGTGGAATAGAATAGCCCAAGCCATGAGAGCAGTATCACCTGTAGCTGCTATGTATAAGTGAGATGAACGATTAAGAGAGGTAGGTTGTTAATAGTAAAAAAGAAATAGGACAGCAAAAGGTAGCTATATTTATAAAAAATAAAGAATCAATTGGGGCATAGCTTTTATTTTAATTATATTTTCAGGTGTGCTTTAAGGACCGATGATCCCCACATCATATGTCTTTTTCTCAGCGGGTTTGACTGTACAAATAACATGATGGAATCTAGCGATACCATCCAAATTTATAACACCATGTATATAAAAGATAAGGCTAGCCATGTCTCAGTAAACGCCTTAGTGAACATCATGTCTTTGGTAAACTTTTTCAATATCAACGTGGCTCAGTCCTTATACTTGGCCATCATAGAAGAGGCGCCCATCATGGGTGCCTAACGAGTCTAATAATCACACTACCCTTTACTAGCCTTTGAACTTCTCTTCCCACAAACATAAGTTCTAAAGGAAGATATAGCAGCTATCCCCAACTTACTATATCCTTTTCTCTTAGGGTAGGTTGGTGGTGCTGTCTAGTAGTGTCCATTGATATCAAACGGATTTTGTTAGAGCTCACTCAGTTCAATAAAAAGGTGAAGTTCCGTTGCTTCCCAAGCTGGCATTGGGGAATAATAAGAAAACATTAGTAGAGTACTACCAGCCAACGCTAAACAAGATCAACCCACCTTAACCCTAGTGCAGGAGCCATCTAAGGGTATCTTTGATGTGAAAAGTGCCAACCTGCTTTCATAACTATCTGAGTTTAATTTAAACTTCAGGCTGATAGTAGACCTCAATAAGGTTAATGCCCCTACATTCATATACTACACTTAGGACCAGACCTTAAAAAATGACATCCATTATACTAATCTTAGGCTAATTGATTAAAAAACATTGTATATATTGTTACCCATTTTATTTGCACAGAAACACGATAAAACCTTATGACCATGTGTAGATAATGAGTGCCTCAATAATGTTAAATATCCCAATCCCTATCATCTCTCAACAGAATATTCAATCTCACAAACAATAGCCAACTAAAAAGTCTTTCTCAAGATTAATTTTGCAATGCATTTCAACAATCCCGAGTGAAAGAGGGCCAAGAATAGGTGACTGCCATCTGCATTAGACCTGGAATTTTTTTGCCAAAGTGGTGCATTTTGGGCTCAAAACGCCCCATCCATCTTCAGAAGGTGATTGACCATGCACTAGGTGACTTGCATATAAATTGTGAAGAAGTGTATTTTGCAATATCCTTATACACTTTTTAACCCCAAACAGTGCAAGAAGTTAATGGTTGCAGTCTTTTCCATACTGCAAATGGTGTTCTTGAATGCGAAGCTATTTAGTTGAGAATTTTTAAAGATGATAATTGCTTTATTGGAATCTTGTATTAGAATATAGGAATTATATCGCCCCAGCAAGACTTAAAGCCATTAGGTCATGGTCAGCTGTTGATACTCAGAAACAGCTTTGTAGCCTCCATTTTTCGATCACCTATCTAACAAATTTTATCCAACCATTTTAGAGCATACATCGCCTTTTTTTAGTACTAGATGGTCCCATACATCGCCTTTTCACAATAAAAGTAAGTACGCGCCATTCACCCATACACCTGATTATCAACAAGAATTTGAGACTATCACGTATGTCTTCATCACGGCAGCTGTTCTTCACCAATTTTATTATGACAAGACCATCATTGTTGCTTGTGACACCTAAGGGATGGCTCAGGAAGTCTTATATCAAGGACATGATAACTGAGAAATCCAGTGGCATACATTTTATGGAATCTCTAAAGAATAATGAGCTTATTAACAATATATGACAAAGAGTTTTTTGTCGTTGCCTGGTCACTAATGAACTGGCACTACCTACTTCAAGATTCCTACACAGTGATTAAGTGTACTCAATACAAATTGTTGATATATTACTGCAAACAGTAGAAATTGGTACATAGGCAAAAAGGGTACACTGTGATCTCATTGACATCAACTTCAAATATGATTCCTTATGGAGGCCAATGCACATTGTACTTTTTTATTGAGTTTTAGTCCAACCTCCTATACAAAACCAGTAAGTACGTTGAGTTTGCCATGTTTATCCTCTACTGATCAATCCTGGCCCAGCCACCTTCTGACATTGCCACAATTGATGAATCACCTCAGCAACTCCAACTCTAGCTCAGCAACCAAATCTCCCAACACCCTCAATATCACCCCAGGAGACCAACTATCTTACCCTGCGAATACCTGCCTCCAACTTCATTGACATCTCTGCTTTCCTCCTTGACATAGTACTGGCCTCGCAATCCAATACCTAAAGGTTCAAGAACTCTTGGAAAGAATTGATGCAAGTAAAGCCCCATCCAGTTGGATCTTGATAGTATAGGGTAATTTACTTCTGTGACCAAGTATTGATGGACATGGCTTTACATTACAAAATCATAAGGGAATGTCATGACCGACTGACCATATGCCACCCTGGTGCCAAGAAGTGAACCAACTTGATTATGCGAGTGTAAAACTGTAATGACATTGCTAATGATGTTACGCATGGGTATAACGTTACCTCGCCTGTGCATGGTCAAAATCATATTAAATGAATGCAATGGCTTTATGAACCCATTTAAACAGGCAGTGAAGCCTTGATATCACTCTTAGTGAATTTAATCTGGGGTTTTCCACCCTATTTAGACTCTCTTTTCATAATCGTTGTGGTAACGGATTTCTTTAGATAGTACATTATATTCTTTCCTTGTTTAATAAAGACTATAGGTGAAGACATGTTGCAGGTGTTTGAGCCCTGCATATTCTCATCGTTTAAGTACCTCAGTAAGTAATTAGTAACAGAAGGTCTCAGAATTTTTTTATTTTGGATATCCTTTTTGTTAGACTAAGAAACAACCTATATTAAGTCTTTGTCATACCACTCCAAATCTGATGGACAATTGAGATTAATTAATCAGTCGTTAAACCAGTACCAAAAATGTTAAACCACAACTTCTCATGATACATAGGAGGCTGAATTTCCACTTTTTCAGCTCTTGTATAAAATCTCAATATCTCTTCAACAGGGACGTCGTCAATGTACACAAGCTTAGGCTACAACCCAGCTTTCCTGATCAGCTCCAAAATCATAGTAACATTCTAACGATAGGTAAATTTGTTGCATATATTCATAAAGTTTATCAATCATTCCAAAGGCAGCTAAACAAGCATCAAAAAAATGTTGTACGGTTTACTGGTAAGAAATGCTGAGCAGTCACTAAAAACCATGTAGGAGGCTTGATGATGGTGGCATAAAGAACATACACCTTAAGGCCATCATGGCAAAAGAAGACGTACAAATGAGTGATACAATTTCCAATTATTAAAAATCATCAACAACGAATCATTTCACAAAAAATCAGCTAGAGCATTGATAAAAGCACATCTCCTTCCATGCATTTTCACTTTTCTTTAAAAGGCAAGAAACTAATGGAGGTGGAGATCACCCTTGTGAAATCATTATCAAGTTTCAAGGTCAATTTTTTTAAACTTCCAAGAACTCAAGCATGGAGGTCATATCCAGTGTTAAGGAAAGAGTATTTACATATTTGTGCATCTGGTTCCCCTTCTAAGATTGCACCAGTTGAGAACTGATTACAGAGCTATACTACTTGACCCCTAAGGCACCATCCCCTTCCTGGCTCAAGATGACTGAACCCCAACAATCAAACTCCCTCAATTGCACAAGTACCACGTCCTATTACAGGCCCAGAAGGGAAGAGTAGACATGTTTTTTGGTTAAGGATGATGTAAGGGTCCTGGCTGCAACCACTGGGCTATCCATAGCTATAAGCCTATTTTGCTAAAAGAGGGTTGCCAACGCGCAGACACTTCCTCGTCATTGATTGCAGACTTAGGCCACACCCTTAACAAGCGATAAGTAGTTGCTGTTCCTCCAATGGATAATCTTTTTATACCCTAAAACCTTAGTAACCTCATGACCCTAAAAAAATTTGAGACTGTAGAATATTGCTTTGAAAAATTGAGGGAAGTCTAAAAAGAGCCCTGAAGCCCAATTACCAGCCTACGGTCAAACAAGGGTCCCATAGTGTGAACAACTTTGCTGAATATGGCCCAACAATAATTTCCTAAACAAAAGTGCTACTCATCCGGAGATTTCTCAACTAAAAAAGTGCTCCTCATGTTTACTCAATGGTGCTTTGGAGACAAAGTTTTATCCCATAACGTATATAAGATACCATAAACTGAGGCATCAGCTAATGCAATCTCCCCTGTCATTATAACCTCCAGTGTTCACATAAAGGCTTGATGAGAATAATTGGAGTGATCCTGGAGTAAAAAAATGGCGCCTCAAGTTCTAAGTTTCTTAGAAGTTTCCATTGACATCTTCCTTTCCTGTCTGGTATATAATTTAGTACCTTGCCAATAATAGGGTGCTGATTTACTTTTTTACAGATAAGTAAAATCAAACTACTCATCCTTATTGTTCTTTAAATTATCTATCACAATTCACCTTCAGTGATAATCACACTTAGGCATATGAAAGGGCCAACTTCGTTTGTCTTGGTATGATGGTGCCATCTCCCTAGCTATTACTGAGATTTCTAAGATTAGTGGAGGCGCCCTGGAGTCTAATATGGGAACACTATCATACGCTTAAATAAAATCAAGCCCTATCTTACTCTCACTTTTATATAAATTTCTGTGACAACTACCATCAACTAAAATCTGGCATACTTTGAAGAAGATCTCACTGTGGATAAAGATGCTAAAGAGGTTATCTGATGATAGATTCCACAAAGAGAATCCAGCTAATACCCCTTAAGCTTAAAACCCTTATGACTCAATTATCATAATCAATACAAATAAAAGCAAGATGTATCAACTTATACACTCCTCCTAGAACCAATGACTATGTCCCAGTGTGGGAGACAAGGGAAAAGTTACTCCCCATGTTAAGTTTGCCGTTTGAGGAAAAAATTGTGTTTATCTATTAGTATCCTCCCTACTTGTCACTTAGCGGTTTTTACTCCCATATAATCAGATTTCCAGTGCCATGTCAATTATGGATGTTATTATGGTACTACTTTCTCAACAAAAGCTAAGTCTTTTATAGCATATTGGTTTCTGAAACCAACGTACCTTTTTAACTTGATCCTTTACTGTCAGCCTATACCCGTTAATGAGAATCTTTGGACTAAATAAAAAGTAATAAACTTATAAAATGAGAGTAAAACAATTTCACACATCTGAGAACCCAAAATTACTGTTTTGAATTTACCAACCACAATACTTTTTCTTTTTCTTAAAATTGAAACATACAATAATAGTCCCTCACCTCAACTGACTGCCACACATGCAAATTTTGGGATCATGTCTTCTTCAATGTTTATAGCAGAATTAAAGTAAAGCTTTATTTTCTTAGTTACTCACAATACTCTGGGTCTTATTATGACTTAAAGTCATATATTGGTATATGTTTGCTTTGACACAGCCTACCGCTTTAAAGCTACATGTTTATAAAATCTGATATAATTACTGAAATTTTATTACTTGTGAATTCCCATTATTATAAGTTGCAACTTTGATTTTTTTGCAAACCAACTGAAAATTACTTCATTATAAACCAGATTAATCTGTAGGAGTCAAGAACTTTTAAACCTTAATCAAAGGATATGGACAATAATTCCCAGATCCCATGGATCCTAATATGAGTCACGATGCTATATAAGTTTTTATATATATTCATCAGGAAAAGATTCTATATTCTATTAAATAACCAAATGATTGCATATTGGTATTTAAATGATTAGCTAACTATCTTCAAAATAAATAAGACAACTATTGATGGCGTTAATTTAGTCTTAAATTGCTGCTAAGGTTTTTTAAATGTGAGCTTACATGGTTGTCTTGAAAACAATATAGATGAAGCAGGTTTCAAACCTAGTCATAAGAACCACTTTGAAGAACTCTCAAGAGTAAAATTTGTTAAACATCTGAGCCTATAATTTCCTCAATTAAGAGAAGGCCTTATCTAAGTTCATCTAGAAAATATACTATTTGTTTCAATTTATGCCAAGGTACACAGAGTACCAAAACCTTTACACTACATTCATTTGACAAAGAGATTATGTGTATAATAGTGACATGCGCCAAAGTATTCATTTCAAAACTCAGTAAAGTTACATATAAGTAGCAGATAAGAAGAGAAAAGATAATTGGGACCATCTAGTACTAAAAAAAGAAGAGAACAGATAAAAAAACAAGCCCTTTTATTATTTGACTAAACAAAAAACATAATATTGGAGGAGGAAATATAACAGAGCTGTAATATATTGGATCATTATGCCAGAAGTCTGATGCAACAAGGAAAGAATCATTTTCCGTCTTAGGTGCTTAAAATCTATGGTAGGTGTCACATTCCACAAGGAATAGTCGCTCTCAGTCTTTTAGTATTTGAGATTTTTAGTGAAAGATATGAAATATACTAGGATATTTAAATATTGCCTTCTCCCCAACTTTAAGGTTGAACGCTTCTGTTAAGCTAAGTGCTCAATTAAATAAGAGTTGGGCGGGATGTATTATGATTAGTTTGAGGAGCCATTAGAAAACTTATTGAAGTCTAACCCATATAAATCCTTTTTGCTTTGATAACTAAATTAAAATCAAAACTATAATTAAAAAATACAAGAACCAACCACATAAATAAGAAAAACTTACCAATGTCAATGCAATCAACACCTTATGACATGGGCTGGGGTTGTAGCGCGCCGCCATCTTGCATCGTTTGGCTGCCACCAAAAGCTCCTGGCCGGTTCTGCTATCCCTCCAAATGCTACCAGGCATTATATCCCCTTCAGGACTTAGTTAATCACCTTGCAAGCTCACAGGTGATGCTCCAGAGCTCTTTGGTGCCCCCATGGAGAAACTTGCATTTCAGCCTTTGAGTCAAATATGGGAATATCTCCCATATGCAAGCATGGCCATCATTGAGATGACCACAGCAGTTTTAAGCCCGCCAGCTATACTTAACTCTTCCCCTTTAAGGGGTACTTTGATTAAAGCTCATGCTGAAGCTGATGCAGTGGCAGCAGCCAAGCTTGAATTAGTTTTAAATAGATCACCCTCCCCGCCATTCAACCTAAGCTCCTGGATGAAGCCACTTTGTTGGGTCCAAATAACAAGGTTCCCTCCCATCTCTCCCCCAAAAGCCGCTTCTACAAGAACACAGAGTGTTTGTCTGTTTATGGAGCAGACCCTATGTTGCAGTTTGCGGTTTAAAATGGGGCGGATCATCTGTCAGTGCCTTGCACCTTTGTGAAGACCTGCCTATTTCATTGCAATTCCCACCTAGCAATTCCTCCCCATTGTGATCAGATCTGCCACTGATCACCTGTTCTGGACGCGCATCAAAAATGAACGCACCAATTGCTTCTTGTGCTTTGAGATTTACCACACAAAGTACAAGTGCCCCACAGTTTCCACCTCCGCTGCTTCCACCAATCCTCTATTGGGCGTTGGTCCGGTGACTGTTTTGCCCCAAATTTTTTATGAGTGAAGCTCGATCCTCCCACCCCCAACCTCAGGGAAATTTAGCGCTGCTCCCAAAGTGGCAACCAATCAAGAACGAATTTTTAAAATTTTTAAGATATTATGTCTGGATTATGGAATCCTGAGTCATTGCTGAACCAGTTTCTGCTGAGTTGACATGGTTGACAGCATTTGGCCAATCAGCTCCTGCCACTGCCCCAATTCTGATAGAAACCCAGCGATGGTTGATAAAAATCACTTGAGGCCTTAAATGGATTGATGAGGACGAATGGCTGTACCATTTGAAACCAGAATTTGCTTTGGAGGAGTTCTTTTTTGACCCTTCAGATTTGTGTCACCGCTGTTTTTGCCCTCAAAACAGTTTTTTAGTCTATAGTAATATAAATAAAATGGCAGTTGAGGCTAAAGCTGCCCTTGCTAACACCCTACTTCGCTAGCATCTTCATGAGGCAATGGATCTCTAATTGAGGTTATTCCTATCCCCAATTTTTCTCAGGATTTTGATGAAGATGTGAAGTATGAAATTGAAAAGCTTGCTTTTGGTGCAAGCCGCGCTTGCATTGATGCAGCAAAAACTTATCTTTTTGACCCCAATTAAACTAAAACCTGCCAGCGCTTCAAGTTGTTCACTTGTGTGCCTGCTCTCATCACTTTTGCTGAGAATTAACTTGCTCGATATTGAGGCATTGGACATTGCCAGACTAATTAATGAAGAAAACCCAGGACTATATCTCCTTATGCCACATGTTCCTATTTCTCCTACCCCAATGTGTCCACCATGGTCTGCCAGCTAAAGCGGGCACCAGACAAAAGTTTTCATAAAGCTTTCTTACCTTCTGATATGGCTTCCTAGGCTGTTAGCTGAGGTATCATATTAAGAATTATTATTTATTATAATCCCTTTGTTTGGACCATTTGCAAATAAAGATGCGTGGCAGCTCCCCCTTTTGGGATGCGCTCCAATAGTGGTAAAAAATAAGCTTACCTTTTATAGTCACATCCTACTTATATATAACTTGCCTTTCAAAGTACTCCTCAAAATAGATGGATACTTTGTCCTTTTCTCAAAAGCTTTTCTGGTTTAATGAGCTCAAAATCAATTGAGTTTAATATATTGGAATATAATATCATGCCAACTATACTAATTATATTGCCCATCATGTTGACCATTTTCAATGTATAAAGCTTAAGTTGGAGGGTATGAAGAGTCAGTAATAGTATCACTCCTATAGCATATATCCCTAAACATAGAACTGTGGAATACAGAGACTAGGACCACTTTATTAAATCATGGCTATCTAGAGAGGTGAACGAGACAGATATAGTAAATAAAAAACTATTAATTAAATAAGCTTGGGTTCTAAAAATATTTGTAGACTAAAAATTCTATAATAGCATATTAATCTTCATTTCTATAATATTTAGGCTTATAACTCAGTGAGAGGATTTAATCTTACAGCTATCTTGTAATATCCAATCATTTGTATTTTCTGTCTAGTTTGCCTTTGATGCGTTGAAAATTTTTCAAACCTTGGGTATAAACATAGTTGACCTTGGTGCAATTATTTGGAATTATCATAGATAATTTTTAGGCTATGCCCTTAAAATTGATTTTGCCATCTTTTTTCCATAAGACCAACTTTTCTAAAAGCATGTTACTTATGCTTTACAATGCTTACTGGATTGTGACTAAGGTATAAGACCTTATAAAGGGTATTTATCAAGCACTTTTTATTGTATTTTTCATAAGGAGGTATACCCTACAATCTAACAGAAGGGTTATCATCAATTATAAGACCTTGTGAGTAAAGGATTTCCTCTTCACATGAAATAAGATAGTTTCTAGTACTATTGAGTTTTATAAATATATCATGATTGAGAAATGTTATATGAAATGTAATTGAGCTTAGAGTATGTGTATTGTAATTTATGTTATACTTACCTTATATAAAATTTATGATAACCACACAAGAATTTATTTTGTAGTTATTATAATGACTCAATAGCTATCAACTGGTAAGTTTCTATTCTAGAAGGTGTTTCATATAAATGTACTAAATTCAAATCAGGGAAAGGAGCCCTTAATAGTAGAGTATTAACTCAAAGTCCACTGCCCCCAGTGTTTAATCCCAAATAATGACTTTGGTTATGGGAAATATATGACTGTATTGGCATCATGCACCAATGCCCAAACTGAGATAGCAAATTCCAACGCGAAATCATAAAGATCCTGGCCTATCAAAGCAATGATTATGGAGGTTATTAGGATTTATTTTACTTTCCCAATGATTTCAATTCCCAGTTTCCCTTAACTTGACATGGTATTGTCCTCATATCATCCCATCTTGAAAAATATACTGTTTTCTGTTCAGCTTATTAAGCTTGCTTGTTGATTTCATAATAAGTAATGAATCTTTTAGCAACAAATTTTTTTAGGTGTTTTTATTTAATTTATATTTTTTCTATTTACTTTTAATTAGTATCTAAATTTGTAAACTAATAGCTTTTTAAAATTTTAGCTTAAAGAGTATGAGCCTATATTATAGTTTACAAGAAAAATTAATTAATATGTTTCAGAATATGGATGAAGAGCAAGTTGAAAATCCCTACTCTAAAATTGACCCTTGATAAGTCAGCTCTTGAGCCAACCCAATTAAAACCCGTCCTTGAAGGCATCAATAAGAAATTAATCAGGAAGAATCATGCAGCCATAATTTGGTGGAACTGTCTTCTGGAATTACACCTCCGCTTCCCAAACCTCAAAAGACGTGGCTTCCATTATCAAAGTTTCAAAGCTATTGCATAACAATGAGGGTGTCAATCACGAGGTTACTCTGGAAGGAATTGAAATAACTGTTTGTATGGGGCCATGGAGGTTTCCTCACATATATGTATTTAAAGACCCTACCAAACGTTGAACACATTTTAACTTAATACAGTATTTTTTCACTCCATTTATTATTCATTGACCTAAACACTAGCTTTTCAGATTTGAGCCATATTCAAACCCTGTATATAGTAAAGATAACTTCTATGCCAAGATAAGTGGTGCTCACTACAGAAGGCTTCAAGCTGTCCAAGTGAAAGCGCTTATCACATAAAAAACAAAAATTAATTTGTTGGGACCATCTAGTACTAAAAAAAACAGAAATTAATTTTAATTAAAAAGGCCAACCTACTGATTTTCTAGAAAATATAACTTTATTTATTAACACTTCTCAATACAAATAAACTCCTCTACAGTCTAAAGACCTAGAATTTTTGTGTGACCCAACATATCTTACAATTCTTTGACCACAATTAGTATCAGCTCAAATATGGGAATCTCACCAACATTATTTAATAACTTTTGAACAGCATCTACTCTGTGGGAGGCCATTCCAGTTACTCCCAAGCCTCTTTGGTGTCTTCCACAATGCGAGATTTATATACCTCAGACCTATTACCCTCAGGAGAATTGGCTTTTATTACTGTATGCTATCTCCAAAGTTTTTTCCATCCGGCCATATACCACTATTGCAAATAGTTCATTTACATCCCCACAAAGTAGCGTGACAACTAACGCTCACTCAAACCCTAGTCTCAAACATTGTCAATTTCTATAAAGCTGCCTCCTTATTTGTTACAAAGATTGAGAAACAAATGTTGATAACTGTCAACTAATAAATGAGGCTTGAATAAACTTGCTATGTTGAGAAGTAGTTTTTGGTACACCTTAAGGACCAGATTTACAAAATGTCCAGCTCCTTGATTCCACCTGGAGCCAACGTCTCAACTATATCAAGGACCTTGCGCGTGCACTCCTGAAGCATTACCAGAAGTTACCCTATCTTAATATTGCTCTAAAGTGAAGGCCTGAAGAGCCCAGGGACCAGTGGGTTTGGAAGGCCCTGAAGGGTTATAAGGACCTTATGGACCACAAGGACCTTCCAGTCCCTTTCTGCCTACTCCTAGTGACTCTAACAAAGTCTAGAAACATAATGTTCTAATGACGCTTGCTGATTTATGGGATCAATAATGAAATGTGGCTCAAGGATGCGAGCTCTGAATAGACAGGGTCCCTCTTGGTCCCTGAGTCACAATCAAGCCTTATGAATGATATGGATAAATTAAACTCATATGCCAATCTCACCAATTACTACACCCAGCTTGAACAAACTTGATGTGTGTTTATACCGCGCTTGAGAAAATTTAAGTGTCACTTGCTCCTCCAACTTACCATAAATTAAAGCTTTAAAAGAGAAAGTTTCCCTTAAAGCCTCAACTATTTCTCTGAAACAAACTTAAGATAAGGTTAATAAGGAAACAGAATGATCAAGAGAAAAATTAGACTAACAAGTCCTCACAACTATGTGGAAACTGAAATTTCCAAGCCTGCGTTAGTTCCCGGTGACAAAACTTTTTCACTCCTATTTTAACTAACTTTAAGCCTAGTTTTAAGGAGAAATTGACTCTGGGGTAGCATTGTATTGCTTCCTTCATGTACGCATATGAGAGCTCAATGATGAAGGCTTTGACCATCAAAACGTGAAGCAATCTCACTCCCTCCTGAATAGTACCACCCAGGAAGTTATGACGCCCATTTAAGGGATGACATACTTGTAAAAAGTTTTTACAGTACTAATTAAGGAGTTTGGAAGCAGTCAGACCTTGGTCAATTTAGAAGTATGTGCACATGACCATTAAGCTGAACAAATGAGAAAGTCCTGCGTAGATTGGCAGCTGGTTTTGTTCCCAAGCACAAAACTTGATAAACACTAGCTGTCTTACATTGGGAAACGCCTTACTTTCAGTCCTGTCAACACTGGGATCTTATCCTGAGGTCCAGATGCACATGATTGGCCAGGAGAACAGCTTTAGCTGAATTGGGTAGATTAAAGCAATAAATGAGATTATTTGCGAATATTTTGCATCTAAAGTCCTCTGCATCCCCCTCTCCCAGCCATCCTCAAGTCCGAATTGTTGAGAACCTAAAAACCAAATTTTGATGCTCCTACTGAAACTGATACCATCATAGCGCCAAGACTTATTATATGAGACTAACTGAGGAGGCGTTTTAAATGGCGGTCAGCATGAAGGATGAGGCTAAATGCTGGCATTCCATGTACCTACTCAAGGCTTACTAGAGACCTCCAATGAGTTTAATGTTGACATAGCAGAAGAAGACAATTTAGTACTTATCAGAATAAAAAACCTGGTACTGCTTACTTTTTTCAGATGAATCTCCTATGACCCCAGACTAGTTCTCTGTTCAGGAGTTTTGATACATGCATTCTATCTAAGTTCATAAAATTTTAGTTTATGCCATTGTCAACAGTGATTCCCACATGTATGACATATTATATAAATTGATCAAACATATCAAAGTTTCTCACAACTTGCCACACTAAATGGAATACAGAATATCCTGATCACAATGCACTAGGTCTATTGGGGCCTATTTCAAACTGCCCATTTTAAACAATCTTTTAGTATATACTTTAGACAGTGCATTAGAAAACCCAAGTTATAACCCTCTCTTTGAGGCCGGTTTCTCTGATATTTACTGCCATCATTCACTATGATGATGAACATTTATTCCTTTTAGGATATAGTGTCCTTTTGGTTTTTGAGACTCCCCGCAGTGCCAAGACGGAGGTTAAAACTCAGGCTTGCCTTTTAAAAAAATTGAATCAATAGACTTAAATATCATGTATGGGGTTATAGAGTATGGATACCCCCCTGCTATAGTTGGTCAATAGGGAATGCCTATTTAATTGTTCAAAGCGGCTACTATACCACTAGAGTCCAGGTTGATGTCAACACCCAGGTACATATCAATATTCTCTTGGGTCAATTTCTTTAAATGATAGGCATGCATAACTAGTCCATCAAGGAAGTCCTGACTTAACAAAAATTTTAAATACGCTTATCCTGGATCCATATAAGTGGTGCTGGCTAACCTTACTGATAAACATAGGACATTGGGCCAAATACTCCAGCCTCATATGTTCGCCTCCTTCTTATAGAAGCCATTGATGATGTTTAAAGCTTTAGTACAAGCGAATTTTGTTAAAAACATCTAAATTTAGCTCTAGTTGACACCTCAATTAAGCAAAAGCTCACCAGCGACAAAAAAGCCAAGTTGGGAGATTACTAGGAGAATACTTCGCCTTTTTCTCAACCAATACTTACGTCTCTATGAAAATAGAAAGGCTTTTACATCACGTTGAGACTGGGACACTCAACCCGTTCAATCCTGACCCTACTGGAAGAGTAAGTTTGAAGAGGCTCATGTGTCTGCTGAGCTCAAGCAGCTACTTGAAGCTGGGCTATTGGTGCCTTCCCATAGCCCTTGGCCTCCCTTATACTGTTAATTTAGAAGAAGGATGGCAGTCATCATGTAATGATGGACTATTAAAGACAACTCATTCAACAAAAAGAACAGTTATACCTTGCCCTTGATTAATGGATCTATCAGATTGCCCGTTAGTTCTCAATATTTTTGTAATGGGTCTTGATATAAAAACTGACAAGTAGAGCTAGCACCTAAATATTGATTCAAGTGCGCGATCATGGCCAATTAGGAATATTTAAGGCAACGAGGATGCCCAAGGGTCTTTGTAATGCGCCTGTCAACTTCCACCGCGCTTTGATGGGATCCTAGTGGACTTAAAGATATCTTTTGTCCTCATATACCTCAATGTCATCACTATACTCTCAAAAATCTCAACGTCCATATGAAACATCTCTGGGAAGATTTTAATAATCTTAGAAAGGCTTAGATAAAACTCAAGCCTTTGAACGCTCTTTCTACTAATTTGAAATGTAATTTCAAGACCACAAGGCCTCAAAACATAGAGTTCACCCTATCTAAAATAAAGTTACTGTCATTATGAAAATGTTGCTCCCTCAGAGCATTATAGATATTCAAAAATTTCTTAGCATGGTGAGTTATTACTAACTGTTAATTCCTTTGTTTTCTGAATTAGCTGAACCACTGGTCTACCTTATACAAAGAATGTACTTTTTGTGGTATCTTGAAAACTGCCGGCATTTAATGCGTTGCAGACCAAATTTGCACTAAAATAATACTTAGTTTATTCATCTTTTGACTGACCATTTTTACTCTTTAATGATGCTAGTGACGTCGCAGTTGGGGCCACCTTTCTCAGTACAATGGAGATAAGGCTGATTACCCAGTGGCTTATTTTAGCAAGACTATAAGAAATGTTGAATAAAAAGATAGCTCTAAAGAGTGTGAATACTTGCTGCGTTATTGCAATCAAGTATTTCTGTCACTACCTATATGGAACCCATTTCACCATCATCACTATCCATTCTTCACTCTAATAGCTTTAGCAGATGGAGGACCTGGACGGCTGGTTGATAAGAGAGGCACTTAGGCCGATAAACTACGATTTCTCAGGTACCATCTTTCAAGAGCAATTTATCAGAATGCTGGTAATCTATCTGAGATATCATTACTGGCCTCCTAGACCCCTGTTGAAGGCTGACTGTACAATTTAATTGGCTTTACTGAGCGATGGGAGCTGAAAACTCCTGAGATCCAAACTAATCTATGAAAAATGACCTGATAAACTCAAATCAAAGAGTGAATGCTATATAAAAATCAACAAAAAAGGGTCCCCTATATCCTCCCTTTTTTAAACCAAGGTTATTCTTGAAGGACACATGACCATGGGACATGGGGAAGTGAAAAAGACTTACAATGGCTATAGAAGTGATGCCATATTTTTTGGATTGTTGATACCTTACAGGAATTCTAAAGGCCTGTATGACTTGTCAATCCTAATATTGGGCTAGTCCTCAAGTATCAACAAGAAGTCATGGCTTTGTCAAGCCTCTAATGGCATCAGCGTTGAAGTAGTGGGACCTCTTCAAACCAGGTTGTATTGCCATATGTATACCTATCAGCCGTGGACCATTTGATATATTAAGTTTTTTTTTGTTCCCACTGCCACAGCAAAAAGCCATGACCCTATCCCTTATCTGATTTGTTTCTTTTTTTAGCACTAGTGGTGCCCAACCCAAAAGAAGCCGCCATGAATCTTTATTTGCAAATTGGCCAAAAAAAAGGATATTATAAAAAATCCCTAATATGGCAACTCAGCTAACAGCCTAGGAAGCCTTATCATTATTTGAAAAATATTTGAGTAAACTTTGTCTGGCGCCCACTTTAGCTGGCAGACCATGGCGGTCAACATTAGGGTAGGAGAATCAGCAACCTGTGGCATAATGAGGTATGATTGTGGGGTTTCTTCATTTATGAGGCCGGCAGTGTCCATTGCCTCAAAGTATTGAGCAATTTGATGCTCAGTGAAATTGATGGGAGCAGGCATACAAGTTAAAGACTTTATGCGCCAGTGAGTTTTTGGGATAATTGGGGTCAAAAAGAGAAGATTATGCTGCATCAATGCAAGCGCGGCTTGCACCAAAAGCAATATCCTCATTTTTAAATTTCACATCTTCCTCAAAATCATGGAGAAAATTGGAGATAGGAATGCCCTCTATTGGGGGCTCCATTGTCCCATGAAGCTGCTCTGATTTGTTTTCTCTCAGCATTGATGCCCAAAGATTTAACTTGACAGACAATGAGATAAATTCCACCTCGCAGATTGGTGTATCCCGCCTTTAGGTTGGGACCGCCTAGTGCTAAAAAATGATAAATTCCATCTCACATGTAGTCCAAGGACTAACTTCGCTTTTAGGGACTAACTTAATGTGTCACCGCCCCTTTAATCCCTCACCCAATGCTGCAGTGGAACATGCTAATGGAACAATTATTTCTATTTGTAGAACATGGCAAACTTTGACTTTACGTTATGAAAAATAATCACCCAGCGCATTGCTTTCCTACTGGATAAGCTATCCTCAAATAGTATAGATGTACCTCTTTGAAGCTATATATGGACTTCCCTTGATTACCAAGTAGCGTTCAACCCCATGTTTATACATCCATACAATAGAATCCTTACTTGGCCATGAGTGCCTAAGCCAATGAGATTGCTTGGCTTTAAGCCCTATCCACTCAGGAATTGTTAAACCACAGAAAAATATGATTTTTTTATTTAATGTTTGCCAGTCTCTTTACTAATATTCTAATTATATGACTATCGAGTTTTTTTCTCTAAATAAAAAGTCAGGTCCTTCAAAGGCTACATGATTACTATTCATTGGTAGCACCAGGGTAATCTCCTATGAGGTCTCCTCTCTATAAGGCAATCTTTTTACATAATTGATGTTGGTGTGTGCTAATTTATATTCTTATGAACAGGCAATATCCCTGTTAACCTAATTGGAAATCTCTTGGAAGAATATAAGTTGATATGTCAATTGAAATTTCTGATTATCATGCAGGCAATACCTAGAAAAACTATACATATTATAAAGACAAATGATTTATTAGATCAAGCGTAAATCATAAAAATTGGTACTTTCTTTGATACCTGAATAGAATCAAAGATAAATAAAATAAATGAAGGTATACTCCAGATGATGAGAAATAGGCATAGGCCATATGTGAAGTTAGAAATAGATTTGGGAATGTAGGAGGTAGTGGAACAATCCAGGTTCAGAGTTGAAGTATACTCAGGCTTCATCATTGAAATCTGGACTGAGATTAACTTTGTGTTATAATTAAGTGGTTTCCATTATCTTCTATAGGGGAGCCAATGGATAGTGAGGTAAAATAGGTTACATAAGGTTTTTTGATAGGTGAATAGAGGAGTTAAACGTGGAATAGAACCTCAGACTTAATTTCAAGATAATATTATGCTGGTTTGGGTTTTTTCCTATTATTGGCCAGTAGAGTACTATTTAGTGATTCGTCCCAAATTCATTTTGTTGTGTATTTGGCGTTACTACCATTTGATTTTATGTAAATAAATTTAGTTCAGGCCTCAATCCTGAAAATATCAACGGTTTAATTAATAGTAAATATAGGTCAAAACTGTCTAAAAAATAAATGTATTGCAAGCCAAGGTTGGGGCTTCACTTCTACTAGGGCGAATACGGACAGTGACATAGTTCTCTTTTGACACATCAACCAGGAGATCAATAAGATAAGCTTGACGTTTTTTGGTCCAGACCCTACAAGTTCATTCATTAGGTGACTTTGAATACTCCAATACCAGCATCAATCAGGGTACAGTGGTAAACTGAGTATATGATCGAATCATACAGCAATATATCCCCAACTAAAAGAAGCTTGAGGGGGAGTTGTCAGGATCTGAGGACGAGTGATTCAAGATCCCTACTTCTAAATTTAGCCTTGATATGCTCACATTTAAGCACTCATGATCTAGTTCCGTCCTTGAAGACAAAGATGGAAATCTTATCATAAAGCATCACACGCCTATAAATTAATGGAGATAACTTCTGAATTTATACCTCCGCTTTTTAAACCTTAAAAGGCTCAGCTTCCACCATTGCAATCATGAGGATGCCACAGATCAATTAAACTGTCAACCAGGCGACCAACCTGGAGGGAAGTGAAATATCATGATTATATATTGAAATAAAGGTTCCCTTGGCACCAAGTCACCAAATCCATATAGATATTGACACCTTTTAACTTGATAAAGTAGTCTAATTCACCCCATTTTTTCCCTCTTCATTGACCTCTCCGCTAGTTTTACAATTTTGAGCCCATTTTAAACCCTGGCTACAGTTAAGAGACCTGTTATACTGGGAATATGTATGAGGTATATATGTTTATAGTCAAATCTTCACTCATCTCATTCTTTGTGTTTTAGTGATTCTGCGAATAAGAATCCCAGCAGTCAATACTTACAATATCCAAGAGCCAAAGCAAGTACTTAATTTTACATTTTAGGGTGCCAAGTCTCACTTAAATTGACATGCTCAGAGTAAGTCCTGTGGTAAGAGGAGAGGAACTTACAGAATCAAAATACTAAAAATAAGAATTATATAATAGGCTTAAATTTATTTGAAGTTTAGCATAGAGGTTTTTAAACGTTACTTCCAATAATATAGTACTCCTAAGGAAAATGTAAAAATAGAACTATAGAGGAGGAGCTATCTGAATCAAGGTTATTTGATGGATATCTCTTCCAGGTAATGAATGCCTTTTTAGCATAATTTTTGTTAATAGATAAAAATGTTATTAGGAACCTAAATCTATAAAGACTAGGTATCACTTAAGTTGATCACTTGGAATATTCCAGATCCTTACTTTTGAGGGTGCAATCTAAGTTTTTTCCTCATATGTCGCCTTATGTAGTGACTGCTTGACATTCTAGTAATCCTTTGCTTTTGCTAGTCAGGGTTTTGTCTGAGGGTATTCTTTGATTAAGTAAATAAAATGAAAATTTTCTAGTATCTAGTCGAGCCTTACCAACCACTGATTTTTTTTATAGTTAACCATTAGAATTTTTATCCCCTTTTTGGTCTAGGCATCAATTCTCAGGGAGATTTACTTTATCAATCTCCACTTATTCTGTCTGATATTATGATACTAGCATCTCCAACTTCAAGAATATTTTCAGAGTCTGGTCAGCTTGCCTCAGTTAAATAAAATATAAGAATATTATTAAAGGAGTACCAAATTAGGAATCATTTATATATGTGGTTGATAGTAACTCCAGCTTCTTTAGATTTGATTGAATATTCATCACATTTTCAAAGTTACATCGTATAGTCTAACCTTAAGATAGTTAATTTTTGTTTTCAGAAAACTATACAATTTTGGTAGTACAAAACTAGGCCAGATCTCTCAAAAGTGGATAAAGGTTGGCGGGTTGTTTTTGCTGTTTGGCCTTCTAATGTGACCATTTTATCTAGATCTGTCATTGCCTTCAATCAGAGTTGAAATAAAACTTTTTGAGAATATCTTCTTAGCACTATCTAGCACTTAAATTTCTATCGCTAAAAGCTTCATGGACTAATAGAGTTGGGATGCCAGGTTAGCTTCCATATATGGCCTTGAAATGAGACATTTTGATAATACACTGCTGGCTTATCCTGTAAGCCATTAACGCACTCAGAAGAAATTGGTCCTAGTGTAATGAATTGGAAATTTCTTTTGTAGTTTTGAACTAGCGTTCCATTCACTCTTTCTAAATTCTCATTAGTTTATGGGTTGTAGGCATAGAAAATAGATGTCAAGTTTCCATGCTCATAGATTAAGTTATCAATACTTTTGAAATAAAGTTTTTAATATTGTCACATATCAATACCTTCATGCAACCACGCCTAGTATATATATATTGATATAAAAAATTGGCAGGAGCCTAAGCAGTTTGCATAGAAATAGCTATTGCTTTGGCCCACTTCATGAAATGATTAATTTATACAGGGTATTACTATTTCCTCTTTTAGATTTAGGGAGAAGTCCTATGACATCCAAACTGATGGTAAGGAGGCTGCTGAGGGGTCTTGAATTGTAAAAAGTATTTAGCTTTATGCAGCGCTTGTTTTTTATGAGTCAGCTTGATGACCTCAGCTCACTTAACATGTGAGACTGACTTGCAGCTCAGGGGGTCTACTCCACACACATTAGGCACCAGACAACGCTTTGCTAAGATCACAACAATCTTCATAGAGCAAGTTCTTATCTTATGCCACCCTTTGTAGCATCATTCTCTTTGGTATAAAGTTTGCGCCATGTCATATCTCTTGTTGACACTCTTGGACATGGTTATTATATATTGGCCCTCAGGACTCAACAGAAGACAAACCAACCTATCCCTTGGAAGCTCAGCTTTTAATAAACTGCAATAGAGAGTGTCTTTGTCCAAACAGAGCAGATCTCAGAATGGTTTCTGTATTCTGTAAATTAAATAAATCCCATACTTGTTACTGGCGATTAATTCAAATAACTAATACAAGCTAAGATGTAAGGATAAAACTAAGATTCTGTGTAAAGGGTTTGTTATTAAGATAAAAAGCAAAGTATTTTATACTTCAATGGAAAATCAGATATAAAATTGATTTAAAAGAATTTATAAAATAATTTGGAATGTGGGTTTTAATATGAGGACTTTTATGATCCCCTAGTTAGATATCTTTTAACTTAAGATTTAGTGTCCTCATACATTTGGGACAATTTCTGTAGCCTTGAGCTTCTTTGCACGGTGGTTATCCCTGAACATAGATGTTCCTGGGCCCATTCACTAGTCCCTGCTCCTTGGTGTTGGGCCATTGTCTCTTCTTTTAATATTAGTTAATTTCAAAATTGGGTAATACTTTGGTTAAAATAAGGTCCAAGCAATGGCCAATTAAGAAGCACCTCACATTGTGGTTTTGATTGACTTAAAAATGGTGATTGCTTAATTTGATAATATTCACTTTTGCCTCAAATGCTCTCATTGGCATATTTTTAGTCTGATTATTGTAGAATTTTCAGTGTAATACTAACTATTTGGCCCCAAAGGTGTTTAACAGTGTCAATTTTTATACTGAATTTTGGCAGCGTCATCATCTTCATAAATTAAATCCTTGGACTAAAAAGGGAGAAAATCATTTCGCATGACTGCATCTTATTTTTGCTGAAAATTCTTTTGATCGCCCAAATCTATAAAAAGGGCTTGTTTATCTCCATCCTCAGTGAGTTGATCACCTGTACTTATACCAGCTTGAGTTTTAATTTAATCATTCTGATGGTTGAGGAATGCTCTTCTGAACCAGTCTTGGCCTCATCCATGACACTTCCCCCAAGCTGAGACCTAAAGATGATCTAAGATACCAGGCGTGTACTCTATTAAACAACTTCAATGATATCATTCCAGATGGAGTATTTCACTCCTATTTTTGTTAAGACAGTGGCAGGCCCAGTCCAAATGGCCTATAACTGCTCTATTTGTGTTCCCCACAAGTGATAAAATATAAGCTTGTCTCCTAGACTGAACTCTGGTAGCCTAGTTCATCTCTGACTCTCCCGTTGGCTCTGGGGGATAGTAGCTGCAATGATGTTTATAGCCTCAAACTGAATTATCATAAGATCATCAACTAACTCCTTCTGATAGCTTTCAGGCGGCAGGTTCTTCTGATTACTGAGATGATATCTCTAGGAGAGTCATCAGAGCTTCCTCTCGCCCATTCAGGGCTTTGAACGGGGACATCCTAATCACTTAGTTGTAGCTCAACCGTTAAAACAAAAAAGCTGAGGGAAAAACTGAGCCCATTTCAAACTTTTAATTGAGGGCTAACTCCTTCAAAAACCCTCTTAAAGTTCCACTTATTCACTTGACACATCCATTTGAGGATGGAGTGTAGTGGGTTAAAACTTCTGTTTCATTCTTACTAGGTTCATCAGCTTTCTCATTACGTCTGAGTAAAATTCTTGTCTCTGAGAGTAAAGCTCCAGGGAAACCGCGCCTTGTAATAACTTGATATTGAAGGAAGTGAAGTATCAGGGTTTGTGGTGTTTTCAGGACAGCAGAGGCCTTAACAAGTTGGAGAGGTGGTCAATCGCGACTAAGATAAGCTTGGATCTATTGGAGACATAAAATAAGGGTCCCACTTCATCAACTGAGACATTACTGAATGGCACTGAGGAGGGAATTGGCAAAAACTTGAATTACATCTCCACTGGGTGGAAGCTCGCATAAGGTATGCACAACTCCAAGGCTTAGTGCACTTCGTCTGACATGCCCTCACAGTAGAACCTTTCTTTTTGTATGATAGCGTTTTTTAAATTCCCTCCATGGCCCACGTGCTTATGAGCCATAATTACTAACTCCATGCGGTCACTTGGCCTAATGCGGGTACCACTTGTTTCAATTCTTCATTTTAGATCTTCATAAACACTTCAGGTTACTTTGGAACAACTCCTCAGGATGCTATAGACTTCCTATGTCTCTTCCTGCCATGCCTCTTTTGGTAGCCTGATTAAGTCATAAATGAGATTGCTCTCTGGTCCTTGCAAGTAGAACCCAAGTAATATTGAAAAGCCATCCACGTTGAGGTTTTTATCTCCTGCTTAATGTATGAATTTAAGATCATATCCTTGGAATAGTAAAGCCTAGTGGCAAGGCGTCCATCGGGATCCTTCATATTTCTCAGCCAGGGGAGTGCCGCATTTTCTTTGAATAACTTAAAGTATACCTCAAACCAATAAGGTCTGAAGTGTTTGATCGTTCTGATAACTTCCAGGAACTTGCTCTCAGTGAATTTATAGCTCTTCTCTTCTTTATTGAACACTTTTTTGCATTACTCAATCGGGTGATCCACCCTATCTTCATTCAATTTTGCCAATATCGCACCAAGTAATATGTAACTAGCGTTAGTATATAGATAGAATGTCTTGTTAAAGACTTTATAGGCCAAGGTAAACGCCTATACCAATTTTGCCTTTAATTATGCTAAGGCATGCTCCTGTTCCAGGCCCCACTAGATCTTTTTCCTTTAGTGAGTAAGTATATGAGGGGAACTTCCAAGTCCACACTATGAGGATGAACAGTCTGTAGTACCCCATCATTCGAGTTCACTTTGATATCATTATGCTCCTTGGTGGCTCCATTACCCTAATAGCGTTCACTTTCCATCTTGAGGCATAATACCTTTTAGGCTAATCTTAAGCCCTATGAACTTTAGTCTTCTTTAGAGGAAGTTACACTTGATTTGCTTTAACTTTGGGTTAGACGTGCACAGCTATGTAAAGACCCCTCAGAAGTGCTTCAGATGCTCCTAGAAAAGTCAGCTGAAGACAGTGATGTTGTCAAGTTGTATCATCATTTCATAGCTTAAGATTGCAAAAAATGTGATCCATTGCACACTGAAAGGTAGCAAGGGGCGTTTCAAAGCCCCTGTGGCATCCTTGTGGATACAAAAAATCCTTGGCTACTAATCAGGGAGCATTTCTCCTGATTCTCTGAAGAGAGCTCCATCTTTTAGTAGCTTCTGGACAGATCCATTGCCAAAAATTAATTTAGCTGCCCAAGCATTTCAAAGTGTCAATGATGCAAGTGCAGGTATAATTCTTACTTAGTTATCATTTAGACGTTAGTAGTTCGTGACTACTCTATGAGTTTTATCCTTTTTGCTTATCAGCACTAAAGGAGATGCCTATGGGCTCTTTGATGGTCTAATTAACCCTGCTTCAGCTAGTTGTTTGAGCTCCTGCACGATATCTGCACTTGCTGCTTTTGATTGGTGTGGTCTTTAGATTTGAATGATATAGTGGACCACTATCCATCCTGTGGACCTCACCCTAGCATAGGTCATATTTATCTGAGATGTACTAAAGATGTTAAACTTATCTAAAAATTCATCAAGCTCCTTCTTCTATTTAGGGGTCACATCTTTAAGCCTGCTCTCTTAAAAATACATTACTACATGGACATATTTTATCTTAGCTTCTTGTTAGTCAGACTAGCGCTTTAACTTGTCACTTTTTCAACTTTATTAGGTTGAGTAGTTATTTTTCCTTATGATGTTCAAACCCCAGAGTTGGTGGAGTCATAGAATCCTAGTACTACTCTTGGTTCTTGATTGCAGAACCATTGCGGCTGTATACTTCCAATATTGTATCAGGCGCAATTTTCACACTAATCAAAAATGTCATCCTGTGTTGATCCCCTGGTCAAATCTATATAGCTTTGCTAGCGCTCAGTAAGCCTTTACTATGTGCTAATGGTAGGCGGTAGCAACTTTACTCCTTTCTCAGTTAAGGTGTAATGTATGGAGTAAATATATTGGTCCATTTCAACCAAGCACACTAGTTAGTTCCGTGTCTTGACGTCCTCATCCTTAAACCAGCAGCAGTTGATAGCAAAAAATACTCGCAGTGCTAGTGGTGAAACCAATCTTAGCCCAAACTAAGTGTAACTGCATCCCAATTAAGAAGTTGTTGTATCGCTGTCCAAAACCACTCCCAGTGCCATCAGGACCATGTGCCTAAAGCATATGGGTAATACAGAATAAGCTCTAGAGCAAGGGTAACTTCAGGTCCTTCAGTGTGGTACTTCATGATAAAATCAATATTGACATAAACTTCAGTTTCTTAATGAGTTTGAATAAGATGATGCTAACTGGAGTCCCAGTGTCCAGTAATGTCAAAATGTGCACCTTCTGGATGATCACTTCAACTTATGTTACACTCTGACTGCAAGGGTTTCTAGTAGTTCTTAAATTGGTGGCAGATTTCTTAAACTGTATAAGTGCAGCAGCGCTCATATTAGCCTTGATAGTATTTTAATATCTGGTGTCAAGTTCTTGAAGGTAGCCATAACTTACTGCTTGTCTTCTTAAATTTAATTTATGACCCAGTAGACTGATTTTCTTTCTCCAAAAAAAGTACTGCTCTACGTAGATCTGGTAGTGCCATGGACTCTCAATCTAGCAGGCACAGCTATCGTGCTAGGTGCCCCTAACATTTGAAGCTTTGCCAACTAAATCATCATCCTCGTGGTCATCTTTTTTTAGTACTAGATGGTCCCATCGTGGTCATCTTCGCCCTCATCGTGGGGATCCACCCACTTGACAGAGTTAGAGGTTACTCTTTAGGGGTGTGTCCTTATTTCTGTGGCAAGTAACGGACAAGATCAATAAAATTTGCAGATTTATGACAAATTTTTGCAGGTAAACTTTTTGACAAGGCAAGCATTCAGGTAGTTTGGAACTTTTACCCTTTGATTTTTTGCCCTTATCATAGATTGATATAAAATGCCTTATTGATTTTTCAAGGGTTGTAATTGGTCCCATTGCCATATATTCAGATGTTTACATCCCTTGTAGATTGAATAATGCTTCCTTAAGCACCATGAGGTACTTTGCACTATTAACTGATAAAAGCATATGCATTTTCAAGGTAAAATATATCTCTAATGAACTCAATAAAACGGTTTTTATAGTAAGCGAGTCCATAGTTCAGGAGGATTGAAAATGTTTAGTCTTAATATAGTAGTGATAGACATAATTCGTGCTTGACTCATTCTTGCTCATTTTCATTAGGAGAAACTCATGTTTCATATTCTGGACGTCTAGTCCATTAACAAACTCTGAAAGAAAATATTCTTCACTTTTATTAAAAGATAGTCCAGGCCTTAAGTTCATTGTAAGGGACTCCTGAGCCTCATAGCACATACACCCTTGCACGTGGCGAGTCTTCTAGTGATCGCTAGCACCATCCATGTTGTTCTTAAACATATGGAGGAAACCTGCAATCATTCCTTCTCCAGGTGTATATATTCTTAAAGTAATGTATAAAGTAGGAACCTCTTTGGTTGGCTTGGCTTGCATTGTTGTTGGCTGTGTAGCAGTTCTAACCAGTTGTAGTACATTTATTTTGAGACCCACATATGTGCCTCCAATCAGGTTATAGTCCAAGTAAAGGTAGGTTCTATTTAGTATGCAGTTGTGCTTTAAAATCTTCTATACTCTTATCCATAGCAAACAGCATATTGCATGCTGTTTCAAGCGCAAACCATATTTTTTCAAAGCAGTAATAATTTTCGCCATTTCTTCTTTCTGAGGAATACAATTTTTTAAACGTGATTCTTAAGCATAGCTTTCAATTTGATAATAGGTGATTTCTCTTTCACAATAGGTTTTGAGGCAATTCATGCTCTTCTGGAATTCTCCTTGACATTCTCAAGATTGTTGCGTAGATAATGCCATTCTAATTCTAGGGTATGAAGTCTTTAACAGCTTGTATCCTTCTCCCTCACCAAGAGTTCAGAGGAATCCTCTCCACGATGTGTTTTCATATCCGCTTCATCATAAAAGCTGCTCACGAACACACACATGATCATCACTAGGGCCTGATAATGCCACCTCTGTAGTGAGCATCACAGTCAGAATGCCAACTTCAACTTGCTAAACATGCGAGGCCAACTCGCTGCTCAGGGGGTCTACTCCACTCAGAATAGTCACCAAACAATTTTTGTTAAGATCACAATCATTCTCATAGAGAAAGTTTACCTCTGATGCTACTCTGTAGCATCAATTACTTTAGTATGCTGTTTGCACCCATAAAATCTCTTGTTGGTACTCTTAGACATGTTCATTATATATTGGCCCTCAGGACTCAACGGAAGCCAATCCAACCTATCCCTTGGAAGCTCAGTTTTAAATAAACTGAAATAGAGAGCGTCTTACATCGATGAATCCCCCCTTGGGTTGGGACCATCTAGTACTAAAAAAAAGAAATGGAGAGCGTCTTTGTTTAAAAAGAGAAATTCTCAGTGTGGGTACTGTGTTCTGTATATTTGGTTAATCCAAGATTGGTTACTGGAAGTTATTTAACTTAAAAGACTATAGGTGCAAGAGTAAGGATAGAACCAAGCTTCTGTAAAAGGGTTTATTATTGAGTTAAAAAGCGAAGTATTTTTTACTTAAATGGAAAATTAAAATAGATAATGAATGAAATATTGTAATATATTTTGGAAGTATGGTTTTGATATAAGGACTTTTAAGATCCCCTAGTTATATATCTTTTAACTGCTGCTTTGGTGTCCCCATCCATTTGGGACAATTTTTGTAGCCTTGAGCTCCTTCTCACGGTAATTATCCCTGAACATGGATGTTCCTGGGCCCATTCACTAGTCCCTGCTCCTTGGTGTTGGGCCATTGTCTCTTCTTGTAATATTGGTTAATTATCAAATTGGGTAATACTCTGGTTGAAATAAGGGTCAAGCAATGGCAATCATGATGCACCTCACATTGTGTTTTTGAGTGACTCAAAAATAGTAATTTCTTATTTTGGTAATATTCACTTTTTCCTTGAATGCTCTCATTAACAAAATTTATTCAAATCATCATAGAATTTTCAGTTTAATGCAAATTATCTGGCCCCAAAGTTTTAAAACAGTGTCAATTTTCATACTAAATTTTGGCAGCGTCATTATCTTCATAAATTAAATCCTTGGACTAACAAAGGAGAAAATCATTTAGTATGACTGCATCTTATTATTGCTTAAAATTCTTTTGCTCGCCCAAATCTATTAAAGAGGCTCATTCATCACCATCTGCGGTAAGTTGTTCGTCTGAACCTCAACCATCTTGAGGTTAAATTATAATCATATCACTTGTCAAGGAATGATCTGAACCAGTTACAGCTTCATATGTGACAGACAATCTATGCAGGCATTTAAGACTTCCACCACAGAGTCAAGTATTCCTTCCCAATGGTATTGATCTTAGTTTTAACATAATTTATTTTGGCTCCCCAATTTCCTAAGGTTTTTGAGCTTCCTTTATGACTGGTACCCATTTTAAAAGTGCCAAGTAAGTTATCCGTCAGTGAAATTTTTGTATAGCATTACATTTATAATTTTAATATATCATAATATCATCTAAAATCTTCTGAACTTTTCATCTTTATTCACCAAAAAACATCTTCATGAGTAGGACATGTAACATCTCAGCTTTGCTATAGTGTAGATGTAGTAAAGGCGAGTGGATTAGTCCATCTATGTACAAGTGTTTATTCCAGCTCAATGGATGTCATTTATGCCAATGTGCTGAATTTTGAGAGCCCATCAGACTAGTCTTTCTGTCAGATCCTTCATGTTTTGCAACTTGTTTGAAGAGGCGTGGTATGTAACAACTTTAAAATATGTCCTATAAAAGAAGGGCTGGAGATGTTTCACCATGAGTAGAAATGCTAAGCATTCTTTATGACACTGTAATTTTACTTAGCCTATAATTTCAAACTAGTTGATATAGGAAACCATATGACCAATGCCTTCATAATTCACTTGCATGAGAATTGACTCTATACTTAGAAAATAGCATCTGTAAAAAGGATAAATGGTTCCTGTAATCAGGATGTCATAAAATTGGTCCTCCTAATAAATCCTTCATAGTCTTTAATGCAGCTTTTGCTCTACTCCCCATAAAATGAGTGTTTTTGGCAAGCAAGTGGTTAAGTTTGGCAAATTGGGCAGATTTAGATCTGAAATTATGGTTATATGCCATCATTCCTAAGATTACCTAAATATCTTTGAGGCTCAACAGTCAGGTATCTTGAGGATTGGTTTAACATTACAAACAAGGGTTGAATTCCTTTCCACGACATGGCATGTCCTAAAAATTCAAAATCCTAGTGGAAAAAAGTACATTTTCCAGGCATTTGATTAGTGTTGTTCTCTTGTAGTGATTGAAAAGCTGCATTGATGTGGTCCAGATGATTGTAAAAGGTTTTTAAAACACTTTTAAGTCATCATAGTAGATATTCATGCAGTTCAGTTTTAAATTTTGCTTGAGATAGTCCATCATTTATTGAAATGAGGCGGGCACGTTGCATAATCCCTGGGGATCTGTGTAGGCTGAAATATTCCTTCTGTGCATATTAATGCGTACCTTTCTTGGTCCCCTGGCTATAAAGTCACCTGCCTATAGCCACTGGTGAGGTCCATCGTGGAGAAAAAAATTCAAGCCTGAGAGTTGGTCTGGAGCATTATCTATTTGTGGACTGGGATTGCTGCCCATCTTTTATGGCTTTTAGCCTCCTGTGATACATTACTATTCTGTGACCGCCATTTTTATTCTTAATAAGTAAATAACGGAGCTACATGGCTTTGCTCAGGATTATATATTCCTAAAAAACTGAAGTGATTAATTTAAGTTTTATATTATAGATAAAACAAAACTGCTTACTTATTACCATTGAACATATTTAACTGATCAATCTCCAACTGCTTACCCAAGTCCTTTGAATCTACCAAATCAATCAAAAAACCCCTTTTCCACTTAGCCAAAAAATTGCTCCTAGAGAAAAGCTAATACAAGCATAGATATACTTCTAAAGCTAGTAAAATATTAAAATAACTAAAAAAACCAACAACTACTCAGCCAAAGCTATTGAATGTAAGAACTAAATTTCACTAATTCCTCAGCTATATAAATTTTTTATCAGATCAATTTAAAAACACCAGCTGTTAGCTAGATCCCCTTTTTATATAAAAATAATAAAAACCACTAACCACTTACAAAATAATTGAATTGTAAATCTGACCAAAAAGCGCAAACCATTCAGCAAACTTAAATCAAGCCTATTGGATCAATAAGATATTACCATAATGCTAACTAAAACATCTCTATATTAAAAAATTATTATGTGTATATATGTGACATTTTATACTAAAAATACTGAACTAATTTTCTAATTGAATATGATTTAAAAAAACTGGGAAACTTAATATAAAGGGTTTTTTAAAATTCTTATAGAATAATCAAATAAAGTAGTTAAATTTAAGATGAATGGACAATTTATAGTCAATCTAACATATTCTATGGTTTAAGCGCTTAAAATAAATCTGATGTAAAGTTACTAAAAATTCAGAAATCAACATCTTATTGTCCAAAGAAAAACCAAATTAAACACAGACACATGATAATATTAAACAACTTTGATAACTATGTTGCTCATCTCTTTTATTTTAAACTATTACATGCAATATCAGTAAAAAGTTATCTATCTATAAATATAGTAATATATGGGTAAAGATTTTCACCATTATATAAGATTATATGAAATTAAGACTTTTTAAAATTGAACAGATTTTCTTTAAGATCTTATGTACTAATTATTTGATGCACTATTTAGAGTAGTCACTGTATAACCAATCAAAATCATTCACCAATTTAATGCTCCGCCTAATCATAGCCTTTGGCTTTTCAGATTAATTGGATTATATCTACATACACACATATTTTTTCTATTATATATATTATAGATAGATTGTGGAATTCCCTGGCATTGCTCAGGTAGATAAGAGCTGACTTAAAATTTGAATATGTATATTATATAATAGATAAACCAATAAACCGCTACTCTAAAACAAAAAAACATACCAAATAAATCAATCACCAACTGCTTGGTAAAACTAAACTAACATTATAGAAGCAACCAAAAACCACTAACAACTAAACAAAACCAATTTACTTATCAAATCAACCAATCACTAACCACTTATTGAAACTATCAAGCCTAAAATTTACTTAAACCCACCAACTGCTTTAGAAATCAATTTAAAGATTTTTTCAATCATAAATATAACTGCTCAACCATGAAAATTCTGATAATTATTAAAGACAAAATTATTTGTTTCTTACATTAATTTTTTTATTTTGGTACTATAAAATGAGTTGTACTAATTTATAAACCTTAGTGGGTATTCACACAACAACTTAGCAAAGTGCATTACAATAGGATGGGCGGTGTAGGATTTCATATATCATAAACAAAGGATCAAACAAAAAAAGCATCATTTTTATTTGCTTTTCTTCAGCACACAATCTTATCTGTCCTGGAATTCTACATCCTTCATCTAAAAAACATCCTGACATAACCTACTAATAAAGTTCTCACAATTAATAAGATTGGATGTTAATGCAATATCTCTCTATTTTCTATAGGGAAAAATACTTTTCTATGTAAGAAGTACAAATTTCATATCTCTTAATGGTCATTGATATATTGTTACAGCTTAGTTGTTATTATCTGGTTTATTCAGTAGTTCAAATGGTTTTGCCCAAGTGGTTGGTGGTCAATAGGCTTCTATCAGGTTAAAAGTTTCTAGTAAGTAGTAAGTAATTGGCTGATTTGATAGTTTTAATGGGGTTTATAAGTGGTGAATGGTTTTTAGGCTTATTCAATAGGTCCAATTGGTTTTAGGTGTATGACTAAAAGGTTAATGTTTTTAAGTATGAAAACTTCATGAAATATCATTTTGTATAAACATGTAAGCTGGAAAACATCAGAAAATAAGCTAAAAGGTCCAGAATAGCATTTTGTTCTCTAGATTATTAATAATAAGAAGATAAGATTTGGACTTATAAGTGGCTTAGTTTTAGCTAATAGTAATAAAAGGACATTGTTTAAAACTTTCTTTAGCAAAAGTTCTTATTTTATTTAATTATTATACATATAAATAATTCAAAGTATAAAAAAATTACTTTTGTGAAAGACTTTTAAATAAAATAAGCAAAATATAAGAAAGAATTAAATGAGTTAATTATATAAAATGGGTGATATGAACTATCTATAGTGAATTGAATTTATAGATTAAATGAAAAAATTTATTTAGATTAGATGATAAAAAAGATTTACCTGGGACTCAAACTTGCAAATATAACTTACCCTTAAGATTACTTATCTATCATTTATTGTTCTTGTTTAGTTTCAGGAAAAATTGGTAAATTATTCAATTTATCTATAAATTCTCAACCACTCAGCAAAATAAACTGAACCTATCAGACTTGATAGAGAAAGGACAATCATTTGATTGCTGAGTAAATTTAGTTGTTTATTTAGTTGAATTGATGTTTCTCAGCTACTTGGCCAAATAGGTCATACTAATCAGATTGATGGGATCTTACATAATTAACCTTTAATTAATTATTTTAACCAAAATTAAAAAAAGTTCTCAATTTAACCTGTAGATATTTTCTTTGATTTTTCTATGTTTGTTCATGCATAATTATGAAACTATTAGATCAAAAATGAATAATCTTTTATCTGAAAAAAATTGATTCAACTTATGTAACATTTTAATTTTGTAAGGATTGGTCCAGTATCTAACCAGTAAATCAGTATATTAGATTTATTTGAGGTATGCTGACCAGGGGACAGACAGTACCGATCACAACACTCAAAACGGCAAAACAAACTACTAACCAGGTGGGAAGCAGAAACTGCTTAACCCACCATGGCAGAGGGTGAGGAGGGGTTGGGGGGTTGGTTTTCAGAAAGACCCACCTCGATCAAGGGGTGTTGGTTACAGTACCAGATCAGAGCAGAGAGCTAGGGCGTTGGGGCATCTGCATAGTGGGGGCTGAGGTCAGCATAGTAGGAGTTTTCCACTTCTGCATCAAGATAATGATGGGAAAGTGTTTCAACAAAAGCTGCGAGGAGAACTTCAGCTTCTTTGCGGGCTTCAGGAAGTTGGGTGAAAAGGGAGATACTGTGGCGGGTGATTTTGGCTGAGGGGTTGAATGAAGCAAGCGTTGCGACATTCATAAAAGCGATTTCAGCATCATCAAATAGTTTTGAGATATCACTGCAGGGAGATTCAGGGAAGTCGGGGGGGAAGAAGATGGTGGGCAGGCCATGCTGGAGCTGAGCCACTGACTGGGCCACCACGGTGCGTAGTTTTTGGGCAATGAGGAGAGGCCACCGCAGCTAAGGCAAGCTGGTGGTCACTTTGGAAGGGGGCTGTATTGGGTAGAGGAGCGAAATGGCGAGGGGTAGGGGTTTCATTGAAGTCGGGAAGGAAAAATTCTGCCCGATCATAATCGCCATGGCAGAGAGGTTGACCTGTATGCTTACTAATGAGGATATTACCTGATTCGTCAGTTTCAGCCAATAGATCCCATGAATTTTGGTTCACTGGAATAGTGGCATTTAAATTTGAGTGGGTAGGATTGGGCGAATGGGCAGCTGCTTGGGTGTGAATGTTGGTCCAAGCATTGATCTGATTGGCTGGCTTAGATTTAGGTGGGAGAGTGAGGCAGGAGGTTTTTTTTGGGGGGGGGGGCTGATTTTCCATGCAGGCCCACTGAATGAGATTGGAGGGTGGGAGGGGGCAGCAAAGCACCCCATACTGAACCTTCAGAGGGGGGCTCAGAAGCTGCAGCAGCGGAATTGGCCTGAGGGCACACTTTTTTTGCATGGTCAAGGCCAAAGCAGAGGAACAAATCTGCCTACCATTATCAACCCGAGCCCAAGAGAAATGATCAGGCGCTGCAGCCACACTAGCGCGGGGTGGGATTTGTTGGGCTATGGCAGGGTGGTGTGGGGTGATGGTGGCTGTTGCACGAGGAGCAGCAAGGCGCTCTGCACCAGATGGAATGGCAAATATGAGGTTGAGCTGAGTGATATAAGCCATGAGCCCCATGACCAACTGGTCATACAAAACCTGGGGTGGAAGGTGGGATGGGAGATTTGCAAAGGATACCACTAGCGTGGTGTCTGAAGTGAGGTGAGTACGGGTTGTGGGAATGGGGTTTTTTTTATAAATTAGAGGAGTTTGTGCTGCCGCTTCAGCATCCTCCTCAGATTGGAACCCAACGTCAAAGTAGCCCTTAAAAGGGCGGAAGTCTATAAAGCCAGCTGGCGCAAAGGCTGTAGTGGCTAGGTCAATAATTGCCTTATTGGCATATGGGAACAAATGCCCATAGTCCACTCTGAGGCAATAGCGGATAGCAGAGCGAGGGAGGGCGAGAGGATGGGGGCGAGAAGGGTGGATGCGCGCCAGGTGGAGCGCTAAGTCCCGTGGGGGGACAAAACGGTTGGAAGCAGTGGGCGGGCTGTTTGAACCCATCCGAACGCGCTTGCCTGCAGGGCGGAAAACGCTAGGTGGGGGTGCACTGCTACCCCACACTGGGGTGGCAGGCGGCAGAGCCAAGGACATCAAAGAATAGGTTTTTGGGCAGATGGCTGTAGATAAATAAACTTAAATTTAAAATCGCTCAAAAGTGACTTTGAGCGGTTAAAGAGAGTTTTTGTAAGTCAGTATTTTAGAATGGAATGGAAGCAATGGACTTCAATAGTGAGACAAATTCATCACTGGATAAACTTAATTCTGTCATTGGCGGATTGATAGCTTCAAATCAACTTTATATTTATATTGGAATTTAATAAAATAATTAACATTCATTAAGTAAACTTAAATCTTTATCCAACTATTGGTAGTATAGCTATAAATTTAAAATACCTTTGTCTAAATAAGAGATTGCTTTCGGTCATCTTTATGACTGAAATATTTCAACTAAAAGTACACCACTTTGTTTTAGGCCTTATCAGCTACCATTCATATAATACCATAGTAATTATTTTTATGTTACAAAGCTCTATTTTATATCCCAATGAACCCATTTTACCTAATTTCTCCATTTGTTGTTTAAAGTTTACATTGTAAAACAAGCTCTTAACATAAAAATAATAATACAAAAATATTTATTTATAAATTGTTAAATATAGTTAAAACCTATCATATAATATGAAATCAAGATCGCTTTATAATCATTTTATGGTTGCCACATGACTTTTGCTAAATGCTACATATTTGGTGATGTCCTATGTTGATTTTTATTAAACTCATTATAAATAGATCTATTGTTGCTACGTTAATGCACTCATTTTAAGACTGCTATAATTATTTACCATACCAAACCTTAAAAAAATCCAAACTCCATCTTAGGTGACAAGAAAACTGGACTTATATCATGGGTTTCATATCCTGGATCAAAATCTCTTTCTAGAATATAGTTTATTGATTATTGATTATTAAAAAATCACCCATGTTTTAATATTTTATTACCATTTAATGTGTATTAAGTATAAAACCAGTAATACCAAGTTCAGCTAGAAATTTATCCATAACCCATCCTGTTATGGTATAAGGCTTAGAGGTCTAATTCAAGTGGTTTTAGAGATCAGATGTTTCTAATAATCTATAAATTTTACAAAATTATTAAAGTGATGGTGCTCAATTGAGAGTTTAGATTAATGGTATATAGACATTAATAGTTTTACAGTAATCAAACCTACTGAAAACTAAGTAAACACCAAGTTGAATAGTAAAACCATTAAATCTGTTGAATCAACTAAAAACTATCAACCACTAAACCAAAAAATAATTGAGCCCATCACATCAAAAAAAATCAAATCTATACAGAAACTAGTGAGCCTATTAGTAAAACAAATAAACTTCAACCACTGACCTTAACCAATGAGGCTAATGTTTGTTAAAATTTTCATCAGTTTTCTTTAAGTTGTCAATCCTATAAAATTGAACAAATAACAACAAACTGCTCAGCTGAAATAAGATAAGTTTATACTTTATACTTTAAATATCAGTGATACATTCTATATATGACTTTTTGTTATCTTTTGTATAATTAAGAAGATAAAAAACAGCCTAATATGGTTCCCAATCTTTATTCTTATTTGTGGTAAAATTTGCCATTTTGTTATACCTGTTTATGAGATAATATATAATTAGATAGTGATATTCATTTTTATATATAAATATCTCAAAAGAAATATAGAGATAATGATTTAAAAAAAGGGAAAAAAGAACCACCTTTGAAAAATGCACTAAACTTTTTTTGGGAATGAAAAATCACCTTCAAAAAAGGGACTAAAAAGTAAAAAAAATTCAGAGATTATACTTAACTTTTTAAACTCTTTTTGAAGTAAATGCTGTTTTCCAGACTAACTTATAGAACTTTGCTCACAAATACAAATTAAAGCTTATAAAGATTTGGGTCTTATTGTAATTTAAGCAACTTAGAATATGCAGTGTTGAGTATATATATCATTATAAAGGTCTATTACAACTCAGTTTCACATGGCAGTGAATGAAAAAAGGGTTCTAGTAAGTATTCATATTTTTCTCTTCTATTTCTTTACTTTTTGGCTCTTTTTTAAGGAGGTTCTTTATTCTCAAAAGAAATACCTTAGATAAGAAGATAAGATTTTAGACTTATGAGCTATTGTAGTCAGTAACTAGTAGCAATTAAGGTTTAGTTACTAAACTTAGTCTAATAAGAGTACTTAGTTTATTTTATTATTTACATACTTAAAATAAGAAATTAAGAAATATCCCTTTTATGAAAGCCTATATAATGAAGAAATATAATAGATGTACTTATAAAAGAGTTAAATATATAAATTAGATGAAAGCAAAATAAAAAAAAATAAATAAACTATTAATTGGATGAGAAAAAAATTAACTTAAATGATAAAAGTTTGAGTAAGGAATCAAACTGCAACTCTAACTTAGCCTTAAAATTAACTATAATCATTTATAGTTTTTGTTTAGTTTTGGGTGAAATATGGTGATTTATTTGCTTTATTCTAAAACTTCAACTACTCAGCATAATAAACTGAACCTATTAGACTCATTAGAGAAAGGACATTCAGTTGACCGCTGAGTAATTTGGTGGATTATTCAGTTTCATTGACAATCCTAGAACACTTAGTCAAATAATATAAACTGATCAAATCAATAGGATCATAAACACAGATACACACATACTTTTCCACTTTATATTAGATAGTGGAGATAATCATGGACTCTGAGAGGGCATAAGTAAGCTGTCATTCAGTACTTGCTTAAGTTCAGTCTTCAGGTATTGCTCCACTACCTTTGACTTCCTATATGGCTTCAATTGTATTGGGTTTGAGTCTCCTAGATCAATACTATGTGTCAAGTTTTTATGACCACAGTTAATATCTGACGTGAAGAAGACATATTAATCTAAAAATTGATGCGCCTTCTCCAGTTCCTCCTAATTTAACTTATTGGATATTTTGGAAATCAAGGTATGTCACAAATTAGAACTTGGCAAGTAGGACCAAATCAATTTTGAGTACCAATAAAATGTACCTTATTAATGTCTTCTATTTAAATTAACAGTCCTTTTCCAATTGCCTGGTGTTTCATAGCTGAGGTTTTAACAAGTCATGCTTCAAGTAGTAACTCAATGGGAAATTATAGGATGGGTTGAGAAAACCTGTTAGGACTTTTAGTTCAAATATGTTGACTTTTTCAGCGCCTATAATCTTCAAAAGGCAGTTTGGGTATCTTCAGGGTTATGTGGTAAGATCTTCTCTTTGTTCTCCTGGTCTTACTTTTTCCTCCTCAGTAGCATAGAATGGTATGCTATATGCTGAATCTACTGAGCTTAAGAGCTTTTTCATATTTTTTCAGCAGTAGGACAATGTAAAGGTAAATCGTAAACAGGGTACTCAACTAAACAAGTGTATTTCTTCTTTCTAGTTTTATATTAACAAGTATTAGAAATTATAATTGAGGAGAGATGGATACCATTGTTGGGGTTCCATTTTTGAGCTCAAAGGTGCTGTGCCCAAGAAACCCGCCAGTCAATACTTGAAGCAGTCTTAGATTCATGACAAGTTCTAGTTATTTTTTAGAGTTTTAAGTCACGCTTAGGTCCCATCAACTAATATTTCTGTCCTATGGGTAGTATGGCAAAAGAGACTTTTTGTTTTCAAGCCCAAAATAGGTATAGAATTATTGACATAACTTTATTATATTATAAAATGGGTTTTATACTTTACATTTAACATTATAACCTCATAAAAAGAATAAATTAATAGAAAGGGAAATCTGGATGGGAGGCTTTTAAGGAATGATGCATCCATATCGTATAATGACCTTGTAGCGTATTATTGATAGGACTAAAATTTTTGTTATATGTACCAAAAAGAATGAGACTTGATATCATTCAGGTCAAAAATTAGGCATATCTGATTCTAACCCCTTTTTGCATGTTTATCTTAATTTAAATTCTTTTTTGCCACCTAGCTTAATGGTCACTGACATTCCGATGATCCTTCAATTCAATAGGAAGGGTTTTATCTAAGGGTATGTCGTGATTCCAATATGACTGAATAATAATCCCTAAGTCAATATGGTGGAATGAATGGAATCTGCTGGAATCGAACCATTACTGGTAATTTAAGCGCTTTGAAATGAGGCATTCAGCAAATTGAGAGGATTTAAGCCGAGATTCGATACAAATGAGAGTAATATGAAAAGGGGAGCAGAATAGAAGAGTACCAAGCTGAGGACGCATCTGGCTGGGGAACCAAGGTATAAAGAGTCTGATGGAAGATAAAAGAGGAGGAGGTTTTTACAAGAAAGGAGAGCGCGCAGATAAGTCTGCGATTGATATTAAAATAAAGGTCAAAATAAGGGGCAATGGCTCCATACATATTTTATTAAGTTTTATTATAAATTGGCAATCCTCATATCATCTGATTTAGTTGCTCATTGGCTCATACCCTGTGCAAAACCAACTCAGTGGAATTGAGCTCAAACGCTGAGAATTAACAGTGGTTCTCACTACAGGGGGCCCATTGATCAACTAAATCACAACTTCATCACTGGTACTTATGGCGCAACCAGATTTCTCTGATGAGGCTCTCACCAGTGGTTGAAATAACTCACTATGGGGAACTGAAGCTTGCTGTGGATACTTTACTTCAGGCGTAAACAGTGTTGTTTCAGGAGAATAAGAATATTACTGAGCAGCTCAACCATGCCTTCTTCCAACTGCTTCTGGTGGGTGACCATGCCAACCAACTTACCAACCTTTTGAGCAGCACAACAGAGCAGGTAGAAGTTGCGGAGTATAAATTAGATAAGGTCACTAAGGAAAAAGAAATCTTCAGTGACAGGCTGCCCTCATTTAACTGTAATAGTAACATATATGGGTTTTTCAAGAAGTTTGAGTTTGCCATAGAGGGGGCTTCTGATCAACAAAAAGCTAAACTATTGTTATCTGCATTGGATGTTTCAAGTGCTGATCAAGTTACATGTTATCTTAAAGACAGTACTGTAGCATACCAAGAGGTGAAGGAGACTCTAATTCGCCTGTTTGGGGGCAAAACGAAAATGGCTCAACGCAAGGGAGATTTTTTAACAATATCTTTTCAAAAAATGAGTCTTTAACACAATTATGCGGAGCAATTCACTAATGAGGCTCATGTGTTGTTAGGTGCCAATGCCTTATCTAATGAGGAGGTGGTTGTAGCAATTATGGCAGCTGTCAAACCATATTGGGAACTCTATAGCGCTATGTCCCATGTGTTGGATGGGGATACCAGACTCATCTGAATTGTGAACACTTTATAACAGCTCTCCACCACAAATAGCACCCCCAACGTAGCCCAGAAAATCGCTGTTGCCCCTGCTCCAACCCTTGCAGAATATAGGCTGCAGCGACTGGGTTATCAGCTGCTGGAACGTATTCGTCTCTCACATGAGTCAATAGACCCTTTCCAGCCCAGGTATGCTTCACCAGTTCATCCACAACCTTAGAACCTTCCTGGCAACATTCAACCTGGTTCTTCCGCCCCTAACTATATACGCGCACCTTTTATGAACACTTGCTTCCAGTGCAGACAAAGAGGGCATTATGCAGCCAATTGCCCTAGCCACCCACATGTGTTTGCAATGCCAACAAAGATAATCGAGCAGGGAAAAGCTCAAGTGGAGTAGAGATGGAACGCTCTATCTCCACTAAGTCCAATTCCTTTGTCCCCAACAATCCCCAACTGTTTTTTTGGAAAAAATTGAACCTCAATCAGATGATGCGTTATACCAGCAGTATTCATTAGATACCCCTGCTTCTGCTTCCATGAGTAAAGGCTCACCCCATCAGGAAAGCTTCACCAGGATGTGCAGAAGCCATATGCGTGGCAGATCCTGGAACAGACTGGCATTAGCAAACTAGTTCCTTCACTGAATGTCACTCCTTTAGTAATGTAAAAATTTATAGGTTTCCTGATTATTTTTGGCCAATAACCCATATAAACTTATGCCTGCACAGGTTCAGTTTCCTCATGCACCTCGCGTTGTAAGAATATATATAATCTAATAATAGTATAATGACTATTATATGTAGTTGAGTCAGAATTATCTTCAGGCCCAATGCTTCGGCTGGTATTTCTGAGAATACTGAATATTGCACTCTTAGGGATTCGTTCCCTAAATCCTGTCCACTCAATCTTCATTAAGATCCTCTGATGACAGTCCCTTTGGCCCAACACACAGTCAGCAGCAATCCCTTAGCTGTGGTTCCCTTCATCTCTAGACCCCCACTCGGATCTCTACTCTTCTCTGAGAGTCTACCAATTATTGCCTTCTGCAATAATATCCTTGAGATGGAATCTTCACGCTAGATGCTGATAGTCTAAT